>CM027123.1:53010610-53689262 GCA_015476505.1 Urochloa ruziziensis | reverse complement strand
TTATTTGAAGTGGTGACAACTGACAATGACAATTTGCTGCATTCCTTGCTGATCATATATGAACTAGAGGTATACCATGTAAGATTGTGGGATGCGTATAATGTGGTCGATGTATTGCATTGAGCCCCTTGGGCGGTATATATGAGAGTACATGGCTTGGAGGGCAAGTAGCCTCTCCTAGAGATAAGGAAGGTTATCTCAGGATTACATGAATCCTAATCTAACCATATCCGGAGTTGCCTAATACTCAATATACGCTAACAAGCACTACCTGTAGTTTCCATTGCTGATCACATATAAACTGGATGCCCAAAAGTACTTGCAGCAGGTATCTGGTTGGCTTGTTGAGTGATACTTGCATGGTGAAAACATTAAACATAACAAAATGCTTGTCATTATTAAGATTTTTCCCCAGTGTAATTCCTTTAGCTATTGGGACTTTTGAATTTTGTGAACAGTTGTTTGGTCAGCCAACCACAGTTTCCTTTTTCAAACACCTTTTCCCCCTTTTATTTAGTAAGTTGACATCATGGCTTGTGCGCACACATTTCAGGCACTGGAAGCATTGGAGAAGCTGGAAAAGAGTGTAGACACACTTATTGTGATTCCAAATGATAAGTTGTTAGATGTTGCCGATGAAAACATGCCCTTGCAAGATGCGTTCCTTCTTGCAGATGATGTCCTTCGTCAGGGTGTGCAAGGAATATCAGACATCATCACGGTGGGTGGTTTCTTCCTTGTCCTGCACTAACTAACTTAGTTGCAAATTGGGATCATAACTTATGAGAAAACCATGCAGATACCTGGACTAGTCAATGTTGATTTTGCCGATGTGAAAGCTGTCATGAAAAACTCTGGAACTGCCATGCTTGGCGTTGGCGTTTCTTCCAGCAAAAATCGGGCCCAAGAAGCGGCTGAGCAGCAACGCTTGCTCCTTTGATTGGATCATCCATTGAGGCAGCTACTGGCGTTGTGTACAATATCACTGGTGGGAAGGACGTCACTTTGCAAGAAGTGAATAAAGTGTCACAGGTGAGGGTCCCTTTGAGTGTTCTGTGATTCTTTAGTGGTTTTCCAGTAATTCTAGGAAATGAAGAAATGCTGGGTATTCTCAACTAGAGGATGGATCAATTGAATGTTTAGGTCATAGTGATGATATTGTTCCTCTGGGACAAGCGTTGTAGGTGTAGGTGTATGAGGTGTTAAATTGGCCAACATGTACCCTAAAAGTAATCACCATTCTCTTTCTGCAGATTGTGACAAGCCTTGCCGATCCTTCAGCAAACATAATTTTTGGGGCTGTTGTTGATGACCGATACATCGGTGAGCTACACGTGACGATCATCGCAACAGGATTTCCACAATCCTTCCAGGAATCCCTTTTGGCAAATCCAAAGGGTGCACGGATAGTGGAAGCCAAAGAGAAAGCAGCAAGCCACGCCCATAAAGCAGCAGCTGCTGCGGTTCAACCAGCGCCCGGCCCAACATGGTCCAGAAACTCTTCTCCTGAGCAGTGAGCATAGTTGGGCAAACTTCCTCGTGGAGCTGTGAGTCGTAGTAGGGCATTAGAGAGTTGGCTATTAACCTGCCAATGGCAGTTCCAAAGGCGTTCTTTAGCTATCTGGAGATTTATAGCCTGGTTTACTGTTGGATAGTGGTAGGTTCAATTTCAGTGTATGTATCTTTTGCTTGTTTGTTTTTGAGGTTCAGCACAGTGAGGTGAAGTGCCCAGCATTCCGGCAATGAACTAGCTTTGCAGGATATGAAGTACTTTTACTGCAACAAAGCCAACAACCATGTGTTGGATTTGTGGACCGAATGCGGCTGGCTATTGCCTTGCTCAGGTGTTGATTTTTCTTGATTGTTCAAAAAAAATAGGGAGCCTTTTGGGACAAAGCTTACCTAAGCAGGTAGTGTTGAACTGTTGAATGGTTCCATGGTTTGCTTGCTGGTTTAATGGAGTTGCTGATCTCATCCATACAGAAGAAAATCCACGCTAAAAAACAAATAACAAGGCTATTGGCTTGCGATCTTCTTCCAAGCGTTCCCACGTCATATTTTCAGCAATCCAATCACTCTGCACAAAATCTAGAAAAGCGTGGATCCTGACAGTGACGGAGAGACAACAGCGTCTGATCAACGAAATCAAACTTCATCTTTTTGTCCTTCGAATCACATTTGGACTCGTATGCTCGATTATTCGAAATGCTCGTGGCGTTGTTCGCTTCGCCCTGGTATTCGTAGCGGACGCCGAGAATTTAGCTGGGCATCGCGTCGTCGCATTCGCATACGCCTACCTTGCCGTCGAGGTGCCGCTAAGCCTAAGCCTAACCAACAACGCCGGCGAGGTCCGCCGGGATCGGAACCACTCCGCGTCGTACGGCGTCACCGGCCACCGGAGCTCAGCGCAGCGCAGCGCTTCGTCGGCGCCGGTCGCCGGGGAACGGCAACCAGTCGAATCGAGCGCTCAAGGAGGAAGGTGGTGGAAAGAATCTAGCGGCCAGGTACGATCGTGGCCGTAGAAGTCCGATCCAGCGGCAACGGGAGGGCCAGGGGGTGGATGGTATTTCATTTACCGTCCACCCCGGACGGTATTCGAAATACCGTCCCCCCTTGTCCCTGGCTCACCTCGCGCCGTGCGCCGCCACTGCCCTGGCGGCCATCGTTCGCGGCGACCACGCGGCCTGTACTCCACCCGGAACTCCCCTTGCCATCGGCGAACGTTCTACAACATTGCCGCTCGCGCGCGCTCGTCGGCTGCTGTTCAGAGTCTCCGGTTCACCCATTTCCCCGGCTGTGCCCCCGCGCCGCGACCCACCTGGCCGCCGTCGTCCACGGAAACCATGCCGCCGGACTCCCTGTACTCCACAGTGCGCTCGCGAAGCCCTCGTCGAACGCGCTGCTGCATTTGGCGCTCGGGCAAACTCATCGGCCGAGGACGGACGGCGGCCTCCGGCTCATGGGATCAAGCTCCCACAGATCACGGCAGCGCAGAGCCTAAGCCTAACCAACAACGCCAGCGAGGTCCGCCGGGATCGGAACCACTCGGCATCGTACGGCGCCACCGGAGCTCAGCGCAGCGCTTGGTCGGCGCCGGTCGCCGGGGAACCAGTCGAATCGCTCAAGGAGGAAGAAGGTGGAAAGAAACTAGCGGCCGGGTACGATCGTGGCCGTAGAAGTCCGATCCAGCGGCAGCGGGAGGCCCAGGGGGTGGACGGTATTTCATTTACCGTCCACCCCGGACGGTATTTGAAATACCGTCCCCCCTTGTCCCTGGCTCGCCACGCGCCGGAGCGCCGCCACTGCCCTGGCGGCCATGGTTCGCGGCGACCATGCGGCCTGGACTCCACCCGGAACTCCCCTTGCCATTGGCGAACGTTCCACAACATTGCCGCTCGCGCGCGCTCGTCGGCTGCTGTTCAGTTCACCCCGCGCAAGCTCCCAAAGCTGCCGCGCGGCGTTTCGCCGCCGCCGCCGATAAAACCCCGACTGTGACTGTCGGCGAGGATACACCTCCGCGTCGAGCTCCTAGATGCCCCGCGCGGCCGGGTGACCCGAGCTCATCAGTCATCACCACACACACGGCGCCATCGTGGACGCTGGGGACGACAAGGTTGTCGAGCGCGCCAGGAAGAAGACGGTTCATCTTCAGCAATCAGTGTCACAACACAATAACGCCTGATCAAATTTGTTTTGAGCAGCTCTAAGTTGGTGGGGATCGCCTCGCCGCCGCCGTATGCTGCTTTGACCAGAACACCTTGCAGACGCTGAACCTCGCACTCATCCATAGGAGATACAATCTCTATCTCGTCAGGATTGGTTGTTTATGTACCTCGCCGGACCACGAGCAACCCCAAGACGATGGCATCATGGCAACAGCTAGTCTGACGAGGGAATTCCAAAGCTCCCATACACCACGCTGACCTGATCTGTCAGCCGGAGCACCCTGCCGTTCTGCGCCACTAGGCTCCGGGCGGTGCTTGGTGCCGGCGGCGGCCAGCAACCAGCATCCTCTACAGGAGACGCTTCCTTTCTGGGCGGCGCCGCGGACCACCGGAGCTAGGCGCGGCACGCCGTCGACGCCGGGGAACGGCAGAGCCTGTCGAGCGCGCGAGGGAGGGAGAAGAGTCAAAGGACCTGGCGGCCTGTCAATTATCCGCGTCGACCATGGCCATGCACATCCGATCCAACGGCAATTAGGGACCCAGGGGGTGGACGGTAAATGAAATACCGTCCACCCCGGACGGTATTCCGGTCCACCTGGCCGCCGTCGTCCACGGCAACCACGCCGCAGGCCTCCCTGGACTCCACAGCGCGCTCGCAAATCCCTCGGCGAACGCGTTGCTGCATTTGGCGCTCTGGCAAACTCATGGGCCGAGGACGGACGCCGGCCTCCGGTTCACGGCGAGCATGCTTCCACAGATCACGGCGGCGCAGAGCGGATCCAGCCGTCCGCGACATGGTGGCGGGTGACCCTAGCAGTGGGCAAGAAGATAATCGCGCGGAACCGCTGCGGGGTGAAGGTGTGCCTGTGAAGCACGGCTTGCTGTGACAGGCACCAGCGCGGCCATGGTCTCTCCATTCTCCGTTCCTCATGAATCATCACGGCAACCATGCCGCTGGGAGCGTTGGACTCCACGGCGTGCTCCCGAAGGCCTCGGCGAACATGCAGCGCTCGCGTGCACTCGTGGCCCCGAGGATCCCTTCGATCGTGGCAGACGCCAACAAGCATCGACTCCGGCCTCCGGCGTGGAAGTTGCCGTGCTTCGGTGCTTAACCTTATAGTACTTCTGTAGGAAACTGTCTAGCTGCCGTGTCGCTGCTGCAACCGTTCACGACATGGTTGTTCCCCACGGAGCAGCGGTACACGGGCGGCGCAGATCGCATCCGGATGCCCGGGTCCATCAGCGACATGGTGGACGAGACGATGGTGGCGCAAAGCTAAGCGCGGCGCCGCGGGGAACGGCGGAAAGGACCCCCGGACGGCGTTCCAGCCAGGTATCGTCCACCCTCGCCCCCTTGCCGCCGTCCACCTAGGCACCTAGCTCCCGTCATCCACGGCAGACACACCGCCGGCCTCCTTGAAGTGCACAGCGTGCTCCTGAGTCCCTCGGCGAACGCGGTGCAGCATTGGCGTACGCTGGCGGCCGGCCCCCGGTTCGCCGTGCCGTGCACGGGGATCAGGCTCAGGCTCAGGCGGAGGCCGTTCGCTCTGCCGCTTACCTGATCGAGGGCCACATAGTGCTCCTCTACGACCCCAGCGTGGCGGCAAGGCCGTCGCCAATCGAATTTCCGCGGCGTGTCGTCAACATCCACGACGCGGCCACGCTGAGATCAGCTGACCCAGAGCCACTTGGGTCCTTTGTTCACCGACATCGGCACGGGATTCGTGCAGGGAGACAGGGAGAAGGCGGCGGCAACCATCTCCGGCCATGTATTGCTCAGAGCCTCAGGTCGTGCAATGGCAGCTTGGCTGACATTGTTAGTTGTGTTTATGTTACGGCGGCGCAATGCAAGATCTGGTCGAGGCAGAGCAAGGCACTCCAGCCTGACTGATCCACCACCAAATTTCAGCAAGAATCCGTTTTAGAGGAGAAAAGAAAACACTGTGAAGCATTGGTTTCTGACTTTCGACAGAGAAGAGAACAAGGGCCTCCATCATTCTGACGCAAGTGAACTGCAGATCTGTATATGACATGAAAATAGGGCCACATTGTTGTCGGATTATATATAAGGAAAAGTCTTTCAGTTTCACTGAACATTGGAGCCAGACAGATGCAACTCTGCCGATCATTGGTCAAGCGACAACTACTGCCAGAAACAATAATCAAGTTACATAATATTTGCTATAGATGGTTTGCAATATGCCTGCACCATTCATCTGTTCGTGTCCTTTTTTCTCGAACAATTTGTCGGTGTCCTAATACATATTTTTTTTAACGTAACCCCGCGAGATTGCTGGACTTGTATTAATTAATAGAGCACACATATGAAAACAGTTAGGAATAGGCCATTAGTATGTATAAATATGAGTAGAAGGTACTGCAAAATTGCTCTAGCTATCAACCGGGAAAAACATATATTTCAGTTCATATTATGTTTGATGTGGGCAAATATAAAGCTTTTTCCATGTCCATCCACCTATATATAATTTAATTAGATATCCTAACTAACTACATCGGCACAAAAAGTTCTCAAGTACTCCTCTGCCAAACATCAGGTGCAACAAGTGATGTACTGATTTCCATTATACTAGCTCAAGTTTTCTTCTGTTGAACTTCAGCTAAGTAGGGCAGTTTTTTTTTTTTTGGAAGAGAAGTAGGACGCATTTAATGTCTGTACTCAGATTTTGTTAACTAGCTAAGCCGGAAACTACGTGCTAGCTTAAAATAACTTGGAACGTGTGTTGCCAAAAGGGACTTTATCTCTGAACTCAGCTGTAACACCCGTCCTTTTAAGAGCATTTAAAAATATATAATTTCTCCTTGTTAAATATAATTCTTTTCTCCTGAATATTCAAAATATATTTTATAAATTAAACCATGCATTTAACTTGCCATGCGTGATGCATTTGAATGTTTAGAGCCTTCTCCGATATCTAAATTCTGAGAGATAGAAATCCCTTCCAAATCTCTCTCTCCTTCCAATGTTTAGAATTAATATTCAAATTTAATTTGAATATTACGATCTTAAATCTTCCTAAAAATATTCTAAACCAATCTCCTTCAAACCCCACCTCGGAATCTCATTCGAATCTAGATTCTTATTCAAATTAGAACCCCAAACAAATAGGAAAACCCTTATAATCCTAACCGGGCCACAACCTCCCTTTCAGCCGCATCTTCTTTCGGCCCGTTTCAAAAGTCCATAAACTCCCCCTAAACTCATCTCCCTCACCCGTCCCACCTCCTTCCCCCAACCGGACGGCCCAGCCCGCCTCCTCCCCTCCTCTCGGGCCGGCCCACGGTCGCGCGTGCAGCCCAGCTCGCTTTCCCCCGGCCCATGCTCTCTCCCTGCGGCCCATGCGCGCCTCGCGGCCCAGCGCGCAGCGGGGCCCCTTTAGCTTACCCTAGCGCCGCTGCTGCGCCGCCGGTGGAGGCAGCGCCGCCGCTCCGGCGTCTGGCTGGCCACCGGACCTCGTCGCCGAGATAGCCCTCCTCTTCCTCTATCCATTTTCACCCTTCTCCTTTCCCTCCGGCCGCCGTGCGCCTCAGTTCCTGTCGCCGCATGCCGCTGCCACCATGGGCGGCATCGTGCCGCCGCAATGGCTACCGCCCTGCCCTCCCAACGCCTCCACCACTGCACGGCACCCTCGCCCGGCGTGCCACGTGCGCCCCCCTCCCCCAGAACCGCGTAGCAGCCATCCTCAACCTCCCCTCCGTGCTAACGTCCACGGGCAGCCTCCAGGCCGAGCACGAGCACGAGGGGCTCCCTCTGCCCGCCTCACCCACTGCCGCAGAGCCACGTCGCATCCCGACCCCGTGCCTGCGCGCCACGTTCCCCATGGCTCGCTTCCGTAACGCCGAAGCTAGCCCGCTCGGCCCCCGCCGCCTGCTCGCTTCCCCGCCTGAACCAGCGCTCAGCACCAGCACCGAACCCGCTCGCCTCGCCTCGCCACTCCCAGCCTGCCACGCCACCCTAGAACCCCGACGTCCAGCGCCCCAGCTCCCTGTCGCGCCTATAAAAGGAAGGCACTCCTTCCGTTCCTGCAGAGCACGAGAGCTCAGCTCTCCAGTCGTGCGAGAGAGCTCGAAGAGCTCTCCGCACACACTGAGAGCTTCAGCTCTCTATGCGCTGCGGAAGCGCTGCCCACGTGGACGTAGGAAAAGGTGCGCCAACTGCTGCTCTGCTCTGTTCTGCTCCCGGCATGCCCGGAACAGTCTAACCAGCGGCGTAGCTTTAGCTCCCTCACGTACACATAGGAAAACGTGCGCCAACTGCTGCTCTGCTCTGTTCCCGGGAATGCCCGGAACAGTCTAACCAGCGACGTAGCTCTAGCCACTTAAACCCGGCATTGTGGACGATGCCAGTTCGGCTGGCCGCGCAATGCCTGACCCTGCCGCTAAACCCCATCGCTGCTCGCTGCTTCGCAACCCTAGCCAGGATGCTGCCCGATTCCCAAGTTTTCAGGCCAGTCCAGCCTAGCCGTTATAATGCCCGACCAAAACCCTGATCCTAGCCCCACCTAGCAGTTATGCTGCCCAATTTCAAGCCCCAGATATCTTCCGGCATAGCAGTTATGCCGCCCAACCAAAACCCCAGCTGCTAAACCCTAGCGCTATACAGCCGTTGTGCCGCCCAAATAAAACCCTAGGTTTTCGATAAAACCTAGCCCTTATGTTGCCCGACCAAAATCCCACATATTAGCAAACCCTAGCCGTCATGCTGCCCATAATATTCCCGAAAAAATTATTAATATAATTTTCTAGAATATTATTAGAAATCCAAATCCAATATCCCTTAATTATTTAGAAATTTATTTCTAAATGATTAATATAAATATTCGGGAATTATTTAGATATCCAATAATTCCCAGAATGTTTATCCCTAACCTTTCTTTCCACACTTAGAAGTCATCCCACCGGCTAAACCCCTCCTAAGCCCCATCGTCCCATCCATTAATTATTATTAAATAATTAATGGATAATCCGTCACACATCCATCCTGATCCCTAGGTAAGCGCCGGAATATCTATCTCCCCTATCTCTTTCTAATCCATAGGCATTGATTGATGAATTGATGTTATTTTATGTGTTTTATCGTTCGATAGCATGACCGGGCCTCGACGAGACGCCAAGGCTTCCAGGTGCCAGAAGCCCCAGCCTGGTCAGCATCGATAAACGTACGCGATAAGGATCCTCAATAAAGGCAAGTCTTAACAATTTCCTTGCTCATGTTAATCAACTGTATTAATATGCTCTACTCCTTGCTTAATGTCTGTAGTTGCATTGAGAATTAGCCACTCAGATACCCCCAACTACTAAACACTACCTAGTGCCAGAAACCCTGGTTGCGAGAGGCACCAAGGGGGAAGAAGATGCGAGGTAGGGTGGATAGTCTCGGAGGAGCTCCTATCCAGAGGCCTACCTTGGTCGCTTAAGGACCGGTTCTTGGGAAAGTCTTTCCAACGCCATGTACGGCTATACGGGCCAAAAAGGACATAGCCTTCGGGGAATGCCCTGTAATGTGAGGCCTCGACTCACACTCCACCAGCTACCTCTGGCAAAGCTACCCCAGGGGCCACGGTGGGCAACGGAAATGCTGGAGACAGCCCTAGACAGAGGGCTGGGACTGGTCGGCACGGGTCGCATGTGACAGGGCTGGTAGGGCCCATGGGCGATGCATGCCCAATTTATATGATGCATCCATACCCAGGTTAGTGTCCTTTTGTGGACAGTTATGCGATCCCTGTTTAGACCCCAGTAGCATCCGTGGGTAGACCCAGATGGAAGCTGTCCAGAGATGGACGCCAGTGGATACGAGTCCCGTAGGTTACCCAATCTATCGATAGCCGTGGCTCTCGGTTATGAGCCCGTCTGGTTAAAGCTCCCACAGATTAGCCAAGAATAACCCATAGGAGTGATGATAATGAGATGATGGTGATTGCAGGATCGACAGATGGATCCGGGCCAGAATCACCGGGGACTGGTAGGGAGGTTCTTGCCTCTTCAGGACCCAACACCGATGTACTTAATAACCTGTCAACTAATAATGCATATTCATACCTTTGATTGCTAAGTGCTTGCTGAGTACCGTTGTACTCAGTCTTACCTTCATTGATACACAGGGTTAGGCCTTCTTGCTGCTTTAGCTCATTCCCGTTACGGAATAAGCGCCAGCCCCGCCTTCCGCTAGAAAAGGTAATAAAACTAGTTATTTATACGTTATATATTGCTTTTGACGCTAATCTCTGATGAGATCTGGATCAGTTTACTGATCTAGGGCATGTTACAGGTAATCTCGGGACTTTCGAAAGAAGGTGCCCACATCAACCATCACTTCGTTTCTGCTCATTTTTTTAATGAAACTTTCTGCTCAATTTGGATACTACGGATCAATTAACTTCATAAAGTAAATAAAGACAACAACAAAAAAACATGCAGTGAGGCAAAGGTGAGGACTGCACCTCGCAGATCTGAGTAATGGAGGACGACACAGTATGATAGCACTTAAATTCAAATTGGATCTGAAATAAGGTGCAAAAACAAGGCCAGCCAAAATCCACAGACCCGGGAGCACAGAACCTTTTCACCCTTATATCTCACCTGGTCGAATTGCAGGTGGATGTAAAGCAGCACACGACAGTACTTTGGAGTACAAGCATTCTGGAAATACAATTTTATTAAACAAATCCACGTGTGACACCTGATGACTCTCAAAATACATCCTTGCTCATCTGCTTCGCTCGCCAAAGGCATTGAGCTAATGAGCTGTTCTCAGAACTTACATTTCCCTCAAGTCCTCAACCTATAGAGAGTAGAGACTGGTCTACTATTTTCTACCTTGCTCCTTGCACACTACAAAGGATCGTCACAAAACCAAAGAAGCTGTGATTTCACTCCATCACTTCAGGAAACAACTTATTGCACATGACCAACAAATTGCTCAGGTGGAACGCCTTAGTTTATCCAAAGAGTGATCGGCTTTTGTTCCGTTCGAGCCGAGCCTCCCTCTGAAAAGTATTCAAACACAATGGACATAAGATACTCAACAGGGTGAAATAAATGGAAAGAAAAATGTAGCAATCAAGTGTACATACAGAGTGCTTGTTAATGTACAAAACCGTACCAAGAGAAACACTCATGTTAAAAAGCAAAGTTGTATACATATTAGTTCAGATTAATGAATCAAATAACCTGGATTTTAGTACTTGAATATAATAAATACATTTCTATTTGATAACAAAAACATAAAACACGACTTGCTGGGCATGCATAATTATATTGTTATTTGTTAATGTAGACAATTATTACATTCAAATCTTATCAGATTTGCTACAGTGTATTAGCAGGACACAGATCAAAGTTCATCTGTGACCTTATCCAAACCTATACAATTATTGTAGCATTTCACGACACAGCATTTACTGGTTTTAATATCAGAAAAGGATAACTCAATGAAAAAGAGGGGGATGAGGGAGAAAGAAACAGGGCAGCTTGGGAAGGTGATATAAGCACTATGGGAGGTACAGAACAGAAAAGACAACAGACATGGCAATAGAAAAGGGTAGTAACAGGATGTCGTTATTTGACCATCGTAAAATTGCAAGTAAATGACCATAGAATGATTTAGTATTCAGGCCATTGCAGTCAAGAGATTGCAGGCCATAGGATCATTTTGGTGAGTTTATAGCTGAAAGTTACAAAACTCTAGTCCTTTACTCGTGTGCATCGAACTACAAGGCATAAGCTAGTATCCAAGGAGGAATGGAGCACTAGTCATATCATTAGAATCTTGGCAGTCAGGATACTGGATGGATGGCGGGTGAAGATATATGTGGATCTGGCAACAAACGTTAAAAACAAGCTAAAACCACCAAATTGGATGACCCTATAAATGTCGGTGCTCGCAATATGGAAATCAGCTTTGAATTGCTCGTAAGCTCGTGAATCAGAAGCACCCTACAGAGAGCTTTGATCTCAGCTAAGCACCGTTGGGATGCTACATCACGGTGCCCAGTTCTGTTGGTAGATGCCAAAGCTACTGGCTTACTGCTGATGCATTTTTTCCTCACATATGTAAAGAGGAAAACATGCATTTTACAGCGGTCAGATTTTCTGAAAATAAGTTTCCCCCATTTGAGCGCAGATAACTACTGTATGGATCTGTGTCAAAATTATTTGCCGAGGTCCTTTAGGAATTAGGATGCACCAAAGTCCAATATGGATCTGTGTCAAAATTATTCGCCGAGGTCCTTTAGGAATTAGGATGCACCAAAGTCCAATATGTCGTTATTTGACCATCGTAAAATTGCAAGTAAATGACCATAGAATGATTGAGTATTCAGGCCATTGCAGTCAAGAGATTGCAGGCCATAGGATCATTTTGGTGAGTTTGTAGCTTGAGGTTACAAAAATCTAGTCCTTTACTCATGTGCATGGAACTATAAGGCATAAGCTAGTATCCAAGGAGGAATGTGGATCTGGCAACGGAAAATACAAGGCTAAAACCACCAAAGTGGATCACCCTATAAATGTCGGTGCTAGCAATATTAAAATCAGCTTGCATTTGCTCGTAAGCTCATGAATCAGAAGCGCCCTACACTCCTAGAGAGAGTTTTAACCTCAGGTAAGCACAGTTGGGATGCTAAATCACAGTGCCCAGTTCTGTTTCTGTTGGTTGATGCAAGCTACTAGCTTACTGCTGATGCATTTTTTCCTCACATGTATAAAGTGGAAAACATGCATTTTACAGCAGCCAGATTTTCTGAAAACATAGTTTCCCCCATTTGAGCGCAGATAGCTACTGTATGGATCTGTGTCAAAATTATATGCAGTAAACCTAGTAGACCAATATGGATCTGTGGCAAAATTATTCGCCGAGGTCCTTTAGGAATTAGGATGCACCAAAGTCCAAACGTGCTTAAAGCTTTCAAAAGAGAAATTTGAAAGGAAAAAAGGCCTAAAGACGGTCAATTCAAACATCTTGGACAACTAACACAAAGTGAGACGGTGTGTGAAACAACTGAAACCATCTATCGTGTATCACCACCAACGATTGCAGAGGAATCTTGGGCAAAAGACATACCTCTTTCTTCTTGCACTCCTTGTAATCGTCGAACTGCTGCTGGCACTTGCTCTTGTCTTGGTTGGCCTCCAAACCTTAAGAAACAACGATAGCATCAGCGAGCTACCATAAACGCATGCAATATCAAGAAAATAGCTGCCTAGGGAACGCGAAAGTGTGAAGGGATCGAGGAGAGGAGGAGGAGGAGGCGGCCAGATTGGGGATTCGGGCGGGTTTGGGTACTTGGGCGCATACACTTGAGGGATGCCGTGTACTGGGGGAAGCAGTCGGAGTCGGCGATCCTGGCGGCGCTGGGATACGGCGGCTGCGGCGGCGACGTCCCTGGGGACGCGCGGTGGTGGGTGGGGGACACCGAGGCTGCCTGTGCCGTCGCCATGGTGCCGCGTCGTCGTCTTCTTCCTCTTCCCTTTTGGGCTTTGGACTGAGAGTGTCTTCGTTTTCTGATTTTCCTCTCTCTGGTGGTGTTGTGGTGGGGTGGATAAGGCTTGAAGCAGGTAATAATGGGCCGTTATGTGAGTATTTGTAGTTTTGGGCCATACGGATGGACCTACTGGGAATTCTACAACATGGGCCAAAAAGGCACTATTTTTTTCCATTGTCATCTGAGGACAATGAACGGAAGATTAGTTGTGTTAGTTTGCACTGTGCCGAAGACCAAGTTCAGTCAGGACAAAGATCATGTGATGATTAAATGACATCCAGAAAATAAATGTGGGCTCCACAATTGCTTAACAACTCCTGAAAGCAAACCCAGCAGCTGATCAGGTACCTATACTACTATTCCTAGTCCTAGTTGCTCAGATGCAGAAGCAACCCACGCGCATCATTGAACTAGGAAATCATTAAGAAAACCACAGCATCAGTTTAACAGTAATCCAGGTCAGATATTAGACATCAGAAGACTACAAAAGCACCTCGCAAGAAACAGCGTTGTCTTATGCCTGAATGACGTGCATCTCATATCATGTCTTTTTTTTTTCCCTCGAATACATATCTTTTTTTGAAAGAAAGAATACATATCTTGTCTTACGCTGCTATCAAGCTTCAGTGCCCAGCTACCTGTAAAAGAAGATCATTAACCTCTCACCCGTGCTGATTTTCCTGCTAACTTTGCGCCTGAGAGGAGAAGGGATCATTTGCAATGGAGTAGATCCCGTTTGCTAAGCCACGATCTTGATTTGTCGTCTCTGGCCGGTGACCTTTAAGAAACGACCTGAGCCGGCCCGATCGGATCTTGAAACCAAAGCTCCAATTTTTACGAGCTCAAAACTCAAACAACAGAGAGATGGAATCTAGATCGCTCCCACAGCACGATTCCATGTGCGTCCGAGGAAGATGCGCGTTTCCAATACCATTTCACACTTCAAAATTCTGCTTAAAACATGGCGGCAAGTCATCAACTTGCTAACAGACAATTGAGGCTAGAGGGCTATTTATCCGGCACACTCTTCAGCAAACAGGAGCAGAGGCAGAGCAGCCAGAGGAAGGTGAAGGTGACCCGTCCACTTCGCTCTCGTCCCGCGGCGACCATGGCGGGGCTTCCTCTCGCCGCGTTTGCCGCCGTCGCGCTCCACCTCTGCCTCCTCGCGACCACGACCGACGGCATCCATGCCGGAAGGACGGCCTACCACTTCCAGCCGGCCAAGAACTGGCAGAACGGTAAGCGCGCTGACTTGTCTCTAGGCGTTCGTGCAATTGCTTGATCCAACAGCAAATTTCACTGAACCAATTCGTGTGAATGTCCGATCGCGTGGCGAATTGCTGATCCCGATGGGTGCTTGCGGATGATTCCGGCGGCGAGCAGATCCGAATGGTACGTGCTGGTTCTTGGTCCTTATTCTTCTTCTGTTCTTCTCTTCATTGTCTTTTGTTACTACTGTCTGACAGCTATAGGATTTGCTTTGCTCTGATGAAGCTAAATTAGTAAATTTGGTCACTTAATCATGTCTCGAGTGTGTATAATTGAACCGCACAAATTAAACTCCGTTGGTCTGGATTATATCCCGGGACGAACATAGTAGCAGTCACTAGTCAGAAGCCTGAACCTATCCATTGGTGAGAAGAAAGCAGACAAGGAAAGGAACAAATCAGGGAAAGATGCTTGTGTGGCCCACGTTGATAGGGTAGATTGGATTGCCAAGTGTTCCTGCCACCATGGACCTACTTGGTCTCATCTCTGAAACATATGCTTGCACGCAAGCTTGCCCGCTCCGAGACATGGCCTGTGTTTATGTGTTTAGTTGATGAAAAGTTTTTGCGAAAAGATTTCGGGTATTGATTTTACAAATTTAGGAGTAGTAAATGTGGACGAAAAAGGTGAAAAGTTATGTGGATAGATTGGAAATCTCGAGACGAATCTAACGATGGTAATTAGAGGCTAATTAATCCATAATTATCGGATGGTTACTGTAGCATTACTATTGCAAATCATGGATTAAGTAGGCTCATTAGATTCGTCTCGCGATTTACAGCTCATTCATACAACTTTTTACCTTTTTCGTCTACATTTAATACTTTATGCATCTAAGATTCTCCTTTGATGTGATGGGTGAAAAGATTTCGGGTGGGAACTAAACAAGGGCACGACTGATTAGTTGCAGCCCGGAAATGTCACATTAAGACAATCTTACCAGTAAAAAATCTTTGACAATTGAGAACAAAAATCATCGCGTCTATGAAACTATGCAACTCCCTACATTTTTTGTTTTGCCTAAAATCACCAGACTAGATCACCAGATTGACTGAAAATCTGACGGTTACCTCCGGTGTTATATGAACAGGGCCAATGTACTTCAACGGCATGTACCACTTCTTTTACCAGTACAACCCGCATGGCGCGCTGTGGGACATTGGCAACCTATCCTGGGGCCACTCCGTCTCCGGCGACCTCGTGAACTGGGCTGCGCTTGACACGGCGATCGACCCGACGGCACCCTTCGACATCAACGGCTGCTGGTCGGGCTCCGCCACCATCCTCCCCGGCGGCGCCCCCGCCATCCTCTACACTGGCATCGACGCCAACCACGAGCAGGTGCAGAACGTGGCGTTCCCCAAGAACCCCGCCGACCCGCTCCTCCGCGAGTGGCACAAGCCTAGCTACAACCCCGTCATCCCGCTCCCCGCCGACGTCCCCGGTGACAAGTTCCGCGACCCCTCGACGGCATGGCTCGGTCGCGACGGGCTCTGGCGCATCGCCGTGTCCGCCGAGGTCAGCGGTGTCGCGTCCACGCTGGTGTACCGGAGCGCCGACTTCCTCCGGTGGGAGCGGAACACCGTGCCGCTGCACGCATCGCGTGCCGCGGGGATGGTCGAGTGCCCGGACCTGTTCCCGGTGATGGCGCACGGTGAGGAGGACGGGCTCGACACGTCAGCGAGTGGCGCCGGGGTGAGCCACGTGCTCAAGCTCAGCGTGATGGACACGCTGCAGGACTACTACATGGTCGGCCGGTACGACGACGCCGCGGACGCATTCTCGCCGGCCGAGCCCGAGCGCGGCGACGACGTCCGAAACTGGAGGCGCTTCGACTACGGCCACGTCTACGCGTCCAAGTCCTTCTTCGACGCCCGCAAGAACCGGCGCGTGCTGTGGGCCTGGGCCAACGAGTCCGACAGCCAGGCCGACGACATCGCCAGGGGATGGTCCGGCGTTCAGGTGCCCACTCGCTTGCTTGCTTTGCTCCGACCAACACAACTGATCACTGGCTTGTGCGATGCAGACGGTGCCAAGGAAGTTGTGGCTAGACAAGGACGGGAAGCAGCTACGTCAGTGGCCAATCGAGGAGATCGAGACGCTCAGGCGGAAGCGCGTCGGCCTACACCGCAACAAGGCGCTGCACGCCGGCGCCATGAACAAGATCGTCGGCGTCGGGGGGTCGCAGGTGGACGTGGAGGTGGCGTTCAGGGTCCCGAGTCTGGAGGCGGCCGAGGCGCTAGAACCCAACTGGCTGCTGGACCCACAGAAACTGTGCGGGGAGAAAGGCGCCTCCGTGCCAGGCGGCGTTGGCCCATTTGGGCTCATCGTGCTCGCCTCTGGCGACATGCAGGAGCACACCGCTGTCTTCTTCCGAGTGTTCAAGCAAGATGACAGGTACAAGGTGCTCATGTGCACCGACATGACTAGGTCGTCTACGAGAGCTGGCGTGTACAAGCCGCCCTATGGAGGATTCGTCGACGTTGACATCGAGGAGCACAAGACCATCAAGCTAAGAACCCTAGTGAGTTATGCTGCATCTCTTATTTCCTCTTTTATTAGTTTATATAAAGTGCACGAGAGGAAATCAATTGACACGGTGAACTGAATCAGGTTGATCATTCGGTGGTGGAGAGCTACGGCGCTGAGGGGAGGGCCTGCATCACGGCACGGGTGTACCCTGAGCACGCGGAGACGAGCAACAGCCACATGTTCGTGTTCAACAACGGGACGGACAAGGTGAAGGTGACCAGGCTCGAGGCGTGGGAGCTCGCGGCGGCGACCGTGAACGTTGGTGACCAAGGCTTGATGATTGTGTCTAAATCCAGAGACGAGAGCGGAACCTCCTATTAGCTTCTGGTTGATCTCTTCATATGTGGCCGATTGATTTTGCCACGGCCCATTTGATTTGATTGATGGCTAGAGAGAGAAACAGAGAGATTGTATCACGAATAAGAACATCAGCGAACAAACATTATTGTGCGAAAATCCATTTCTTCTTGATTTGGTTGGAAATGGGATTTGGGAATGGGCCAGGAAAAAAAAATAAAATTCCCTGATCTGGCTCATGGACAGAATTTTGAGCAAGATTTGGAGCTTTCTGACCCTGCGAAAATGCAAGGAGCTTTCTGACCCTGACGTTTCATCAGTATTGATAAGGAGAAGATAGCGCGTTACACCAGTAAACAACTCCTGAATTACTCAGCACCTCATCCGCTTGTCGCTCAAGCATGCCTAGGCACGAATCAAGAGACTGACACACACTATCCACAGGCAGTCAAGTCAAAAACAAGTGTTAAACTTGGAGACTTGGTGGACTATGGCGGCTAAAAGTCTTCGTGCAATCGCAAGCTAACCACATTTTTTATTAGCTATAAAAACACCATCATCCGGCCATGGCAACAGCGTGCAATTTCACTCTTTCCTTCTGTCCTCCATTTCTTGATCTCTTCGTCCTCCCCGACTCACGTCATGAAGAGCAAGCAGCGCCTGCCCCATGGCGGCGGCCATGGGAGAAGTGCCTACCACTTCCAGCCTGCCAAGAACTGGATGAACGGTACGCACGCAGCACGTCCATTGCTTGATCATATCAAAGTAACAGAGTCCGGGAGAAGGCAACAGACTGACTTTTCCATTTTCATTTGCACCTGGGGCCCTCCATTTTGCTGGAACACCGTGTATGTGATGAAATGGAACAGATCCCAACGGTACGCATTCATTTTCATCTCTCAGTTCTCTGTCAATAATTCCACCTGCTCTTCGGTTCTCTGCTCAATATCTTTGGACAAAATTCAGTTATAAGTTTGTGATGTAAAGAGACTGAGCGTGTCAGCCATTTCCCGTTCTGCGGCAGGTCCTTTGTACCACAACGGCTTGTACCATTTCTTCTACCAGTACAACCCCCACGGTCCGCTGTTCGACACGGGCAAGCTCTCCTGGGGCCACTCCGTCTCCGGTGACCTCGTCAACTGGGCGTTCCTCGGCACGGCGCTCGACCCAACGTCCTCCTTCGACGTCGACGGCTGCTGGTCAGGGTCGACCACGGCGCTGCCCGACGGCCGCCTCGCCATCCTCTACACGGGGCGCGACGCCGACGAGGTGCAGGTGCAGAACGTGGCGTTCGCCAAGAACCCGTCGGACCTTCTCCTCCGCGAGTGGGACAAGCCCAGCTTCAACCCCATCATCTCCCAGCCCGCCGACGTGACGCGCAACAACTTCCGCGACCCGACCACGGCGTGGCTCGGCCGCGACGGCCTCTGGCGGTTCGCCATCACCGCCGAGCTCGCCGGCGTCGGCTCCACCGTGATCTACCGCAGCGCGGACTTTGTGAACTGGGAGCGGAACGCCGCGCCGCTGCACGCGTCGCCGGGGGTGCCTTGTTGGGAGTGCCCGGACTTCTTCCCCGTGGCGGAGCAAGGCACGGAGGCGCTCGACACGTCGGCGAGCGGCGCCGGGGTCAGGCACGTGCTCAAGCTCAGCAAGGCCGCCGACGAGGAATACTACGCCGTCGGGTGGTACGACGACGAGGATGACACGTTCTCTCCGGTGGAGGACGGCGGCGACGTCTCGAACTGGCGCCGGATCGACCACGGGCACCTGTTCGCGGCCAAGACGTTCTTCGACGCGCGCAGGAACCGGCGCGTGCTGTGGGCGTGGGTCGATGAGATGGACACCCGCGACGATGACGTCGCCAAGGGATGGACCGGCATTCAGGTGATTACCTTACCACTGGCATAGCCGCATAGGCATGGCATGCCTTGGAACAATATGATGGATAAACATGTGCTTTGCTCATTGGCTTGGGCGATTGGGTGATGGAGTCTGTGTGTGCTGTGCAGGCGTTTCCGAGGGCGTTGTGGCTGGACAGCGACGGGAAGCAGCTGGTGCAGTGGCCGGTGGAAGAGATCGAGACGTTGCGGAGGAAACGGGTCGCCTTGCTGGGCGCGGAGTTGGGCTCTGGAGGGCTGCACGAGATCGCCGGCATTGAGACCCTGCAGGCGGACGTGGAGGTGGTGTTCGAGATCCCGAACCTTGAGGAGGCCGAGGAGCTCGACCCCAAGTGGCTGCAGGATCCCCAGAAATTGTGCTCGGAGATGAGCGCCTCCGTGCAGGGCGGCGTCGGGCCGTTTGGGCTGGTCGCGATGGCATCTGGCGACATGCAGGAGCAGAGCACCATCTTTTTCAGGGTGTTCAAGCACGACGGAGCGTACAAAGTTCTTATGTGCACCGACTTGACACGGTACCAACTGCAAATCTTATCACTGAATGTCGTTCCTGGATAGCAATTTGTCATTCTAAGTTAGACTTCACAACTATTGCACGTTGTATAGGTCATCAACCAGAGAGGAGGTACAGAAACCGATCTACGCAGGATTCGTCGACGTGGACGTGGAGAAGGACAAGAGCATATCGCTAAGAACACTGGTGAGATTTCCGTTACGTGACATTTTAGAGTTGCAATTTCCAATACAGAACGCCTCTTAAATTTTAGTTGACACTTAGTTACACGTCAGGATTAACAGAGCTAACAATTATTACGTGACGAAATGCAGATCGATCACTCTGTCATCGAGAGCTTCGGAGGTGGGGGCCGGACCTGCATCACGGCTCGAGTGTACCCTGAACACGTCGCAACAAGCAACAGTCACCTGTATGTGTTCAACAATGGATTGGACGCAGTGAAGGTTTCCAAGCTCGAGGCGTGGGAGCTTGCCACGGCAAGCGTCAATGTCGAAGATGATGATGGCCTGGTTGCGTTGCTGCCGCCGCTGGTTGTTCCAATCCTAGCGGATGACGCTGAATAGGCGCGCAGCTACCATCATCACGTGGAGTGAAGCACCATTTCAAATAGAGCTATAGTTTGTTCAATATGGTTGTGCTACAGATGGACTGTCCTTGGTTATTATATTACGACCTACTAATAAGATCATTAGAGCATCTCCAGCAATAGCCCCTATTCAGGGTCCCTACTTTATCGAGTAGGGGCTGGCCCCAACTTTATGGGGCTGAATTTTTGTTCTCAACTCCAGCAACAGCCCCAACTCATGAGCCCCTACTATTGTTATGACAGGTATGACCCACCTGTCGGTCTCTTTTCGTTTTCTCTTCCCGAAATCCCCCTCTCTCTCGCTCAATCTTTCTGCTCTCGCACCGCTGCTCCCATGGATCTCTTCCATCCCTTCTCTGCTGCTCGAACACAAAACAATAGTAATTGCTTCTCTTCCCCAATCGAACAGCAAAAAGCTAGCAGCAGCAGTGTATGAGTCTCTCTGATCACTTCCTCTTGCTCAAGCACCAGAACTAGCTCCTTCAATCATCTTGCTCTATGCGTTTCTTTCTCACCGAACAATGCTTGCCCCGGGCCATGGGTAGTAGTTGGCGATTTCAATCTCATTCTTGACCCATCGGATAAGAACAACGAGAGGATCAACAGAAGGAACATGGCCCGCTTCCGTCACACGATCAATGTCCTGGAGCTGAAGGATGTCTACCTCCATGGACGGACATACACCTGGAGCAGTGAGCGCGTCAATCCAACCCTGGTGAAGCTTGACAGAGTGCTAGTTACTGCGGACTGGGAGGACATTTACCCAGCGTGCTTCTTGCAGGCGCTATCCTCTGATGATTCCGATCACTGCCCGCTGTTACTGAACACTGATGCATCAATCCGAAGTAAGCCTAGATTCCATTTCGAGATCTTCTGGCCGAAGATCGATGGATATCTTGATGCGGTCGCCCGTGGCTGGAGATGTCCAGACAACATCAATAATGCATATAGGCGGCTAGACTGCCTGCTACGAAATGTGACCAAGGAACTACAGAGCTGGGCGTCGAAACAAATAGGCTCCGTCAGGCAACAGCTTCTAATTGCCAGGCAAGTAATACTGCTACTCGACCAAGAGCAGGACAGCAGGCCGTTGACAGATGAAGAGCGCAATTTCCGGGCTCAACTCAAGCGCCTCACCCTCGGTTTGTCGTCTCTGGAGCGCACGATTGCCCGCCAGCGGTCAAGGATGTTGTACATCAGTGAAGGGGATGCGAATACAAGGTTCTTCCACCAGCAGGCGTGTGGACGCAGACGGAAAAACCACATCTCCAAGATCCGGTCATCGAACGGGGTCATCGTTTCCTCAACCGAACAGATGGCAGAGGTGCTCTTTGATTATTTTGACGAGCTGCTGGGAAGCGCGGTGGACAGGCGTTACTCCTTGGACCTGCATGCTCTAGGGATCATCCCTATGGATCTCTCGGGACTGGAGGCACCATTCACTGAAGAGGAGGTCTGGGGAATCATTAAAGCAATGCCGCCGGACAAGTCGCCGAGGCCGTACGGGATGACGGCAGCGTTCTACCAGTCTGCATGGGCTGTTATCAAGCAAGATGTGGTGTTCGCGGTAAATGCTTTCTTCAACATTGATCGCAGAGGATTCACTTGCATCAACGGCGCATTCCTCACCCTCATCCCCAAGACGGCTGAAGCACTCTCACCCAAAGATTTTAGACCCATTAGCCTCATACATAGCTTCCCGAAGCTGATGGCCAAGTTGCTGGCGACCAGGCTGAGCCCGTACCTGAACAACATGATCTCCTGCAATCAAAGCGCCTTCATCAAGGGACGGTCAATCTTGGACAACTTCAAATACGTACAGAGAGCGGCGGTGATGCTGCGGAAGCGCAAAATTCCAAAGCTGCTACTCAAACTTGATATCTCCAAGGCATTCGACATGGTTTCCTGGGAGTTCGTACTGGAAGTCTTGCACGCTTGGGGATTTGGCAACAGATGGATCGGTTGGATCACCTTGCTACTGTCAATGTCCACCACCCGAGTCCTATTGAACGGGTCACCAGGAGCACCAATTGAGCACCGACGCGGTCTCAGGCAGGGCGATCCATTGTCCCCCATGCTGTTTGTGCTGGTCATGGACGCCTTCAACAGACTGATGTCTAGAGCACACAGCGATGGCGTCTTACAGCCAGCCGGTGTCCCCGCGGTCAGGCACAACTGCAGCTTATACGCCGACGATGTAATCCTTTTCGCCGCCCCTGACAGAGGAGAGGCAAGAGCAATCAGCCGCATACTTGAGCTATTTGGTGAGGCCTCTGGCTTACGAACCAACCTGGCAAAATGCTCGATCACACCAATTGCAGGCTGTGACGATGGGCTAGAGGAATTCCAAGCGATTCTGCCTTGCGAGATACGGACATTCCCAATAACTTACCTTGGCGTACCTCTGTCCACGCGTGCTCTGCCGAGATCGCAATTCAGGCCATTGATAGAGAAGGTGGCGGCCAAGCTCCCTACGTGGCAAGGACCTCTCATGAACAAAAGCGGCCGACTCACTCTGATGAAATCGACGCTCTCAGCTATGCCCATCTATTTGATCATGTCAGATAAGCTCCCGCCATGGGCAGTCAAGCAACTGGACAGCATCAGGAAAAATTTCTTGTGGACAGGACAAGATCAGGCAGTGCGAGGGAAAAATGCAGTAGCTTGGACGACCTGCTGCAGGCCGACAGAATTTGGTGGACTTGGAGTGCTCGATTTCAAACTTGCTGGCATCGCAATGAGAACTAGATGGCTATGGTTACAGAAGATGAACATTGAGCGCTCATGGTCGGCACTCCAAATCCGAGTGGAACCAGAGGTGCGTGCTTTCTTTGAAGCTTCAACGACAGTACATTTGGGCAATGGCGAGAGGATCCTCTTCTGGATAGACAAATGGGTAAACGGACAGTCCATCTCTCAGCTTGCACCGAACCTTATTGATGCTGTCACGAAGCGAACAAAGAGCACAAGAACAGTGGCTCAGGCCCTAGCCGGTCGAATCTGGACACAGGACATTCGCAGTGGGTTGTCCATACCGTTGCTCTTGGAGTACATTGAGCTGTGGCACAAATTGGCGACCATACAATTGCGTGATGTCCCTGATCGCTTTCGCTGGAGATGGACAACAGACGGGAACTACACGTCCGCGTCAGCATATAAGAAATTACATGAAGGCAGCACCCGCTTGTATGGGGCACGAAGAATTTGGAAAAGCTGGGCGCCACCAAAAGTGAAGTTCTTCACCTGGCTAGCAACAAAGAGGAGAATCTGGACTGCAGATCGTCGACGACGGCGAGGGTTGGATGCGCATGACAAGTGCTGGCTCTGTGACCAGGAAGATGAAACGTGTGACCACCTGCTCACAAGTTGCTCCTATGCGAAGGAGATTTGGTGGAACTCGCTGTCCTTCATGCACTGCTCTTGCTCATTCCCGGCGGCGCCTCTATCGCTGCAAGGATGGTGGGCGCACCTGAGAAGGCTGCAGGCCAGGGAGAGAAGAAAAGGATTTGACACCATGTTCATGCTAATAATATGGAGTATCTGGAAAGAGAGGAATGCAAGGCTATTCAGGCAGCGTTCGACAACCGCACAGGAGCTAGGTGTCTCGATCAGACAAGAGGCACACCTCTGGGTTTTAGCGGGTGCGAGTCGATTAGGTTGTTTGCGAGGCGAGTGATCCCGTATGTATTGCCCTCACGAGGGGCATAAAACTTTGTAACTTTCACTCTTCTCCTTAATACAAAGATGCGCAGCTCTCCTGCGTATTGGAGAAAAAAGTTCCAACTTCCAACTGTTTAATGTCATGTTTTTGTATATGTTTATTGTTTCCGATCTATGTTCAGCTCTGAACCCATTTTTGTGCGTGAACATCGAGAAGAAGCATCTGTTCCTAGTCCTGGACGACGCCAAGTACGGGTTCGGCATCCACAAGCTGGACATAGACGCCGCCGCCGACGACCACGAAGTGGAGCTCGATGCTCTCCCGCGCCTCCCCACGCCGCCGTTGTTGCGGATAGAGCACAAGTGGGTGGACACGTTCGCCGTGCTGGGCAGCAACGCCATCGGCATGTCGTCGGGGATCAGGGACGTCTACGACTGCCGCAGCCGCAACGACGGCGACACCGTGACCTTTGACACCCGGACGGCGGAGCTCGCCCTCCTCCCCGACAACCTGCGCCCGGGCCGCGTCCGCCTCGCCGTCGCCGTCGGGGCCAACAGGCTCTACAAAGGCAGCGCGTACAAAGGGTTCAGGCCTGATGGGTACGTCTGCGCATGCAATGTGCTGACGCTGGACGGGGTGGCGGCGGCGCCGGAGTGGAAGCTCGGCAAGGAGAGGCTGTTCGTCCAGGACCCGCAGCGCCGCGTCGTCGACATGGGGTGCGGAGGCAGGTTCTGCCTCGTCGAGATCAAGAAGAACGGGGTGGTGGACAGGAAGCAGGGAGGCGTCGGGAACGGTGAGGAATGCGTGCTCCGCCTGACCACGTTTGGTGTTGAGTATGATGATGACGGGGAGCTCGTCACTACCGATCGCCGACCTGCTGGCTCCTTCAAGGTGACCAAATATCATGATTTCTCTCATACTTATTCTGATTGTTGGCAAGCATTCTGGGCATAGCACGGTAACAGTCCTAGCATGTCGCACACAAGGTTTGGGTTGGCAATTATTTATGGATAAGGTTGTTTGGTGCCTGAGGATATAAACTATATTGTTCTAACTCTACGAGCAGTCTCAATCAATTTATTTGCGACTAGCATTATGCCCGTGCGTTGCATCGGGACATCAAAACTCTGTACAGAAAGCATGTTGATCGCAAAAATAAGACAATAATACTGTCAAATAAAATATTATAATTGAAGTGACATTTTATCAATCCAAAAAACAATCAATCCAAATAATCAAAGATCATAAGTTTATAATTAATATACATAGTCATGGGGAGAGCGGCGTCTCAGACTCATCGACTCTATCTCGGACTCGTCACCCAAGTATTCATGTGTCTGAAAAAACATTCCATATGTTTTCTCAACCCAAAAAGGTTTAGGTATTTTCTTGATAGGTTCATGCCCGTACGTTGCCACGGGATATCAAAATTTTGTACTAAAAAGACACAGATCGCACAATAAATTAAAAATACTATAAAATTAAATACAGATATTAAATTAATATTTAATAAAAAAAGAAAGTTCGTTTAATTAATACTGTCACGGAGATCGCAGCGTCGCTGTCTGAAGTCTATACTTTTTCAATTAAGTTTCACCACATCTCCATAACATTTTGTACACAGGTTCGAGTGTGTGTATTCTACAAAAAAACAATTAGGTTGGGCCTTGGTAAAAAAATAGAGTATTATGAGCTTTGTGTTAAAACACATTATATGGTAGAAAAGGATATCAAGAATTATGATAAGTATAACTTGACCCATTTTATATATTTTAAGCAAACCGAGCTTTCACGATCTCCTCACGACCCGAGCTTGGGCCTGCATGCAAGCTCTCATATTATCTCATGATCGGATCGACATCGTACCAAGCTCGAGCTTGAGGTAAGCTCTCTTGAGCTCGGTGTCATTGGTGTAGAGCATACTCTGGCAGAGCATAGAATTGGTAAACCGCACATTTATGATATATTACTAAATACAAATAGTGTGACTCAAGAAAAAAATGCATCAAACAAGTTTTTCACAAGGCTATATCTTTGGGTCATTCTATAATGAATATTATGGAGGACAAACACATAATATTGCTGCATGGCTGCACATATTTGCCATGTGCAATCTGCTGAGAACAAAATAGTATCCAAAATGGACTTCACCAAAGTTCTCAATTGTTCGAAGCCTCTTCAAACCATTTCCTAGATCGGCTTCATGGCTGCCAAAAACAGCAATCTCTTAGGACAAAATAACTTGTAGTAGCTGAGCACGGTTAGTCCCATATCTAATGAATTTCAGGTTTCAAAGGTGTGGGTGGTGTGTGCCCCCATTTGAATCAATTTGAATCGTCAAAAGCACAGTGGATGTTTACCTTGGTTGGATCTCTGTTCAAGTAGTTCTCTCAAGCGCTCTGGTATGGATTTATAAGCTAGCACAGCCTCGAGTGGAAAATCTACTGAGAAGCAACAGTATCACTAATCCAAAACTGCAGCTTGGACCATCAATAAAGAAAACTTTGAACGACACAAATCACAATATTACCTCATTTGGATAAATGTTCAGGTGGATGGCCTTGGCTACATAGTGCAAACAATACAAAAAAAAAAAAGATCGCTTTCCATGTCTGCATGATCCAGGATCACCGAAATGTTCAAGGGGTGTGAAGCGCAGCGCTGACAATTCAACATGTCTTGCCATTTCAACATCGCTTTCCATGTCTGCATGATCCAGGATCAACCAAAGGAGGTCGAAACGAGACAGAAGTGTCAAAGGTAGGTTTATGTATTCAGCTGGAGTCCTCATGTCATACCTTCCCCTGAATAATTTAAAACAGTTGCAATTACCATGATCGGTGTTATTTTCCTTTATATCATTGGATTGGAAAAGTTAAATGCTCAAATAAATTTTACCATGCGGGATTTGCAGCGGCGAGAATTGCGGTTCTTGCATTGAGAGAGGTGGAGATGCCATCCTTGGCAATGCTAACTGTCTACTGCTCCATCACCTCATGAATCGATGTCCTGTTTGACTCTTCCATCTTGTCAAACTCATCTATGGCGCAAATACCCATATCTGCCAGCACCTGAAACCTAAGAGTTTGCACTATGAAATAAATGTAGGATTACATGCCTGTGCTTTACAACAAATAATTGTTTTTTTGTACTAAGTCGATAACTCTACAGAATGGACTGTTCACCAGCAAGATAGCTATGAAATCTCGAACTTTGATTTAAGAAAGAATGATCTACTGAGTCTCAATAGCTATAGTATAGGGGGTACTGCAGATTGCCATTGTAGAAAGAAACTAAGAAGGGGAAAAGAAAAGAAAGAATTACATTTATAGTGTGGCAGTACCCACCACTGTGGATGCCAATGCAGAATCACTTGATCAAAAGAAATTAAAAACATGTGACAGGAAGCACCATTCATCTGAGGACCAATGTGCTACATACAAAGAAGCGGAATTAGGAGAGCGCCTGCACATACCTAGGGAATGTGGTGCCGCTGCTTGGTTGGCTTGGCCTGCAGGTTGGAGGAAGCTACGTTGGTGAAGGGGACGTTCTTGGGCTTTGGGGGCTTGTTCTTGATGGCTAGGATCCACATGCGGTTGTTGAGCAGCTTCTTCGCGAGAAGCCTCCAGTATTCCTCCTTGGGCGGGGACACCGCAACGCCACCCACATTCTCCTTGTCCTTTCCTGGGCTCCATAAGCAGGTAGTATGCCATGTCCATGTCGATCGCCGGTCTGTCCGGTATGAACCCGTCACCCTTCTGCGCATAAATAAGAGAGGGAGATGCCCCCAAAGCCCGGTCAGGCAAACCTTTGAACACCCTCCACGTGCACAAAATATTGAGGGAAAGAGCAAAGGACTTACGTAGCACTTGGATGACGGGTTGTGGGATCCTGTGCTCAGCGACTACATGTAGGTGCGGAAGATCGCCTCCTGCAGCACTGACCGTGGCACAACGGCGCGGTTCTTCTAGGAGGAGATCGAGTGGGAACCTGCGTCCATGGTTAGCAACAACGAATGGAAGGGCAGAGGAAGCAAAAGGGGGCGGCGCCTGGTACACAGCTCTAGTGAGAAAGGCGTCGTTGCCTAGCATGAGGACCATGGCAACCCTTAGCACGAGCACTGAGCCTGTAGTTAGTAGACAACCCTTAGCTTGATTAAAACCTCAGCATCACTTCTAGGTTCCAGAACCATGGCAACAATTTTCTAGATCTAAAACTAAAACAGAGGAAAGAAACATCATATGTAGCATAAATACAATGACCTATATTTAATGTATATCTCATAAAGAAAACTTACTTGGCCCTCACCTGCTAGCATTTCAACCAGGCAAACACCTTTTTTCTGCGACGAGACAAGTAACTTTCAACAATACAATCGAAAGAAATCTATAGCAGTATATAGTTAATTACTAATCTGGTTATCAATTCCTCACTAAAAAGAAATGGGTCGACTTAAAGAAAAGCTGGTTTGTAAACAGATTCATGATTAAAAAAGTCACACCTGGAACTAAGCCGTCAGTCAATGGAGCATCCAGTGCAGTCTCAATCGTCACATTGCCAGTTTGTTGGAAAAATTATTTAAAAAGGCACCATATGCAGGTCTCTTGCCAGTTTGTTGGATTACACCATCTATCTCCACTCCTGAGCTTCATTTGCGATATTTGTTGCCATCTCTGCCTGCAATAGAATTAATTCAAACTCAGTTCAGAAAAGGAAAAAAACAAGTAGGAGACCTGATCAGACCATCAGAGTTTCTATAATTGTGCTTCATCAGGGAGGACCAAGCTATTTTTTTACGAAGAATCATCAAGTAAAAATTGCATTCACCAAATGGTGGTCTTTAAGAAGAATAGCATAACTATACACAGAATCAACTCACCTATGCCTAAAATAGATAAAATACGAAAAGTTCCTAAAAGCATTATGTCAGGTAAATGAATCCTTGTCAATTCTATTTCAGTACAAGTCTGTACACTTATAGGAAATCAGTAGCAAGCATCCTGGTTAAACAAGCTCTGAGAGGAAAAGAATCATTTTATATTATATTTTACTGTACTTTTAGGAACTCATTACCTCCATGTCCCTGTTGCCTGCACTGAACACCAATAAAATGAAAAACAACAGAGAGCCTCTTCTTGTACTAAATCTCTATGGAAAAGACTTGGACATTCTCAGCAAGCCCTCCAGTTCCCGCTGCTCATGAAAAAATTCAGAAGCATCAACGAACTAAAAAATTCAGGTACAAACAAGCAGAACAGTTTCGGCCCACTGCGGCCTCTCCTTCAATGAAATTTGACACACAGAGCTTTTAGGTGTTCGCAGGGGCAAAAAAGCAGAACTCACTGCTCTCACAACCAAAACCGTGAGTTAAGACTTGGATAAAAGGAAAAGGAAAAGGAAAAGCAAACTCAAACCGTGAGCATACCATGTCTGTCTTGAAGCATGCTACATGCTACAGTACACAGTTCTGAATTTCTGATTGATACTATCAGAAGTTTTCTCAAAATTAATTCACGCGTGTAGAGTGCTCTTTGATATGCATCTCCACAATGAAGAGGAACACTACAAATTTAACGGAACAGTGATAAACCCACATGAAGAAAATCGCAAGGGACATAAAGAAAAAGAAATTATAGGAGCTGATTTGAGAGAGCGATAACACAAATGCAGAGAAGGAACTAACAAAACAAGAAGAGAGAAGTGATAGGAATTCAGACTTGCCTCTTCTTACACACGAGGTGCCAGATCCGCCAGCACATGTTCTCGAGCCTGGTGTTGCGCTCGGGTGCATTGCGGGTGGAGAATAGTTATTGGCCTCTGAAGTTATTTATTTGTGAGACATCATTTTGTTTTTTTAGATAGTAGGAATTGTCTAAATTGCAGATTCATATATCTTAGGAAACAATTCACACAAAAATCCTCATCCGGTAATACTTGCAAGATGTCAAAGCACGAATTAAAAGAAAAATCTAAGCATTTGTGAAGCATATCCTATTCCAAACATTATAACTGGGAAGTGGGTATTTAATTACCTAAGAAGCAGCCAAGGTTCACAATCTATCGGGACACTGAAACAATGAAGTCAGTTCTCAGGAACCGCCACACACAGATAACTGCAATTAGAAGATGTATTCGAGAGGGAATGTGAATCCACACAGAGAGGTGGCAGCGCGAGCCGTGGACGGGAGCAGATGGGAGGGGCTATGGGGGCGGATCTGGGAGGAGATGGTGAAGGAGAGCGCGAAGGAGGGATGACGGGGGCGGACCGACGGGAGGCGACGGCGAGGAGCGTCGCAGAGGGTCATGCGGCCGCGGAGAGGAGGGCGGCGATCCGTCACCAGAGGCCGCGGCCCCGAGCGCGCCGTGCACAAGAGCGACGATGAGGATGAGGCGGCGGAGGAGGAGGAGGATGCGAGCCTTCATCATCCTCCTGCCACGAACCCCGTCCTCCTCCTTGCGTCGGCGGCCCGCTCCTCCTCCTTCGGCTCCTTCTTGGTGGCGGCGCGGGTGGGGCTCGGGAGGAGGCAGCGCCGCCGGCGCGGTTGGGGGGTCGGGAGGAGGCGGCGCTTGTGGGGGCGCAGGAGGCGGAGGGGAGGAAGCGTAAGTGGAGGGAGGGGAATTAGGGTTTGGGGCAGGGAGGCGGCGTTGCGTAGGGCGCGCTGGATCGCACGGGAGGGATGGATTGTAGGGAGAAATTGACAGTCGAAACTGATTTTCACTTTACGTACGAAACCACGATTTTAGGATGGATTAGCGGAGGGAGATCAGACGGAGGAGGAAGGCTGGTGGGCGCATGGACGGCGCTCGGTATCGCACCGACGAAGACGCGCGACGTACGACGCACTAATCGCACCATCAAAAGTTCTAATTTTGTTTTTTTGTTGTGGGAGAGAAAAACGCACATACATGTAGACCATGAAGCACTACATATGTTTGGATGGAATTGTTTTTAACAGCCGACCCGAAGGATTTGTATTAATATGCAAGGTTGTGAACATTTTGAGAGAGAGGGGGGGGCAAGGGAAGACACTACGGGAAACCTAGTAGTTGCCGAGTACCGGAAGTTTGCCGAGTGTAATATATCGGGCACTCGGCAAACAGGCTCTTTGCCGAGCGCCCAAGCCGCGACACTCGGCGAAAGAAAAACACTCGGCGAAGAGACCCTTTGCCGAGTGCCGCCATTTGACACTCGGCAAAGAGGTGGGCCTTTGCCGAGTGTCGCCATCACGACGCTCGGCGAACAACGCCGTCACAGACGCTGCCACGTCATCACACGACGGAGGCGCGTGGCGGGCTGTTAGTTCACTTTATTTTGCCGAGTGTAGACCTGGGCAGTAGGCAAACCCTTTGCTGAGTGTAGGCCTGGGCACTCGGCAAACTGTGCTCTTTGCCGGGTGTTACACTCGGCAAACACTTTGCCGAGTGTATTGGGTTCCCGTAGTGAGAGGAGGTCAAGCGGTATAGATTACATGCGACGGTACCCACGAATTAGGAGATGTGTTGGATCCCATGGATTAAAAGTTTACCCCACATATTTAGAGTCAAATATTTTGACTAAATATGAACTAATTGCTAAATTAATTATATAGAGGGATAATTATTTGTTAGGACCCCATTAGCCCTACTTATAGCTCTAGATAAGCTCACGTTTAGCCCATCAACCCATCTATTTTAGCCCTTCTATTTTAGCTGATCCAAACACTCCTTTAAGCATGTACTCCCTCCGTCCCGATATAATTGTCGCCGGACAAAAGGAGCATAACCCAATATAGTTGGTAAATTACTCTAACACCCCTACTGCGTGCCCAGACATATTCTTGAGCTGCTGATTTTTTTGCGTGTAGTTGTGACGTGTGAGTACGTGATGGAAGGGAATGGGATAAAACAGAGGAAGGGATAAAGCAGGGCAGGTGCATTGATGCAGTGCTGGTACTCTCGCTGTAGGGGGCGACAGTTAAATCGGGACACTTGACTGTTGCTTCCGCGACTATTAAATCGGGACGGAGGGAGTATGCACTTGGGGTTCGCAACCGCAACAAGACAAGTAGGACGGTTGCAGGTTATAACAAAATAAATCATGAGTGAAATACCAAACTTAAAGTGTTATTGTTTTTAGGCACCTGGCATTTATAATCTATTCAAAAACGAAAAGACAAATTGAACACATTTCACCTTATCTTTTAGGCATCGTGGAGCATACGGAGAAGAAAAAAGTCCACATTTCAATCTCCAACAGCTATCACGTTCGTCCGATTTTCGCCATCAAACTGCAAAACCAAATAGCCATATTAACCACTCGAGCCCAAACCACTCCGGTTTCAGTACGACGTGGCAGTAGTTTTTGTTGAGATGGCTGCCACTCTGTAAACTCAAGAAATTACGAAATTACCAATGACTTGCGTGCATATACTATTTGTTTTCACAAATTTTAGAAGCGGCCGTGGTTAGTTAACCCTGAAGGCGTCACAATACTTGGTCAGCGAAGAATCTTGAGTTGCTGGGGTTTGTCTGAAGTGCCGGTGCCCGGTGGTAGTTAAGTTATAGGTACTCCGTAAACGAATGGTAGCGGTGGCAGAAAGGTACCAGACTCCAGATCGTCTGGCACGCGCGCGGTTCATTATGCGTTTGTCGTGTAGCCGCCAAACGGCAAAGGCAATGATCAGGAGAAGCGTGACGGCTTGGTTTGGGGCTCCCTTCGGTCGGGAGGCAAGCCTGGCGCAGGTCCAGAGCGCGGGGCAGCGGCCACGTTCCTGGTCCTGGCGCCGCGCGCCCGCCTCTCACAGCTGTCGTCGTTCACTGATCCGCAACGTGATGGATCCGGTGCGGCCACCAGTTGCATGTAGGATCTATCATGGCGTGTAAGGAAACAACGATACCGATACTACTGCCTAATGGGACACACGGTCTCTACGTCCCTTGCACACGATCGCCATCGCCGCTCCACACCAAGTCGGAGGGTCAAAAATTTGCCGGCGAGTCACCAAGACTCCAAGGCCTCAGCCACCACCTCTTATACAAGTTGGTTCACTCCAAAACCTCACACATAAGGCAGCAATACCTTGCACTCTCTCAATGCAAGTCTAATCTAGCACTAACACTTCACAAAGCCTGTGCTAAAGGCCTTTGATTTGATCTTTATAGCACCAAGGTGAGTTGGATGCGATCTTGATCACGCCCGTCGATCGACCAGCGCACCAGCGCGACGTCGCCGGGCCGCCCATTTTGAGGGGCCGCCCAATTAAACCACTAAACAAGGTAATTACCATTAAACACCTTGAATCCCAATAGACCAAGGCCAATAGCCCAATAACGCAGCAAGCAGGGAGGGACGCCCAGGCACGCAGTGCCGAGGAGTCGATTGTCTTCCGCCGCTGGCCTTGCCGTGATGTCGTCTAGGCTTTCAAAAAAAAAAAAACAGAAAGACGCCTTTCATCGAGGGTCGTCGACACCGCCGCTGCAGTGCCGCACGTTGCAGTCCAAATCTCCTGGCGTCCAGGTCGACCATCGACGCTGCCACAACAAAGTTCAGGGGGGCATCCACACGCATCTTCACCTCTTTAGAGTTCAGACATCAGGTGATCACTATCAGCATGATCTTAATTTTCAATATGCATCTGCTATGGGCTATGGCTATAGACCATTCAATTACACCATATTTATTAATTTGCTTTGTTCTATTATGGAATTTTGAAAAGGCCAGTCAATTAGTTAGTCATGTCTTACTGGAGTTAGAAATAGAAATAGTGAGTCTAGTGCTCAAAAGTGCAACAGACAAACTTAGATAATATAGTCATAGGGCCACCGTTTATGTTTCGCACCAGGGTCTTATAAACTTAGGTACGGGCCTGATCTTGATGTCGTTGTAGCTTCAATGAACTCTTAGAGACTCCAACACCTTCAAATGGGAGAGTAGAGGGGGTATATATAGCTCAACAACTCGGGAAAGCTGTTGCCTCAAAGCATCCAACGGTTTGTTTACTTTTGTATGGGTCAGATGATTCAATCATCCTTTCCTATGGGAGGTCAGATAAAATGATCATCACATCACTTGAAAGTATAGTCGTTGGACCCCTTTTTATGTAGATCGGATGATTGGATCGAATCAACCGATTACGGGTCGGATCAAATGATCAACACATCTTTGCCCTTCGTATTTTGGCCATAACTCGACTCCGAGCTTCGTTTTTGACGATCTTGTGCTTGTTGGAATGCTTGTGAAATTTTCCACAATCCTATCACAATATCCAGACTATTTTCTCAAATTTTCACGGTCGGATGATACCCTATTATCTGACCCGTTCATTTTGTTCACAGTCGTATATTCCGGTCGCCTAACTTAACCTCACACGTAGTTTGCAGTGTCTCTAGTGGCTTTGCGATATTGCAATTGATTCATCTAATCAACACTCGGTCGGATCATCCGATAACCTTGTTTCTTTGATTTTTGTATGGGTCGGATGATTAGGTCGGATCAAATGACCACCTCATGTTTCTCCTTCGGTATTTGTGTCATAACTCTCAGCTCGGAACTTCGTTTTTGGCAATCTTATACTTGTTGGAAAGCTTATGAAATTCCCTACAACATTGACAAAAGGACCTAGACCTTTTGAGCAACTTTGGACCATCTTTTTTCGTCGGATGATTAGTCTGTCACGATCGGATCAATCGATCAACTGTTTTCAGCACTTAATCTTTTGATCATAACTTTCTACTCTGCAGTCCGATTTTGATGATCTTAGACTCTATGAAAAGCCTATGAGATGATTTATAAGATTATCCAGAAGTCCACCCCATTTGACTAAAATATAAATATTCATGGGACAAGTCCAATTCATTTCTCTTTTTGTCCCGACTTCTTTCTTTGTAGTGCATTCTTTGGACCTATGAAAGCCTAAAAGTCATGTGCTTGACAAACCATTAGCACCAGTGACTATGTTGTCATTCAATCAATAAAATCACAACAACATGATCAATGGGGCCATGTTGGTTTCATCGTGTTTTCTACTATTTTTGCCACGATATACACAAGGCTCCGATCCATCCAAGGCTTATAGAAGATATAGACGTCTTTGTTTGTTTTTAGTTTCTCCTTTCACGTATCTGTTTGCTACTGTGCTTTTGCAGTTTTGCCTCGAAATGCACAGATACGACGAGGCAAGATCCTCACTAGCGAGGTCCCCGTACCGTAGCACCACGTACAGGTCACAGCCAGATCAGACGCAGGTCCTTGTGCAAGACTCTTTGAGATCGATATGGGCGACCAGATCAACCATGCGAAACGGCTCGACGTCTCCAATCGAAACACCAGTCGTTTTAGCACCTTCTAATCAGTGAACAAGAGGTTCAAATTCTTTTAGCCAAATTTTGGCTAAAATAAAGATCGGGGAGCAGAAATCCTACTTTTTTTGAACGAACGCAGAGATCCTACTTGTACTCTATCCAAGTCCAATATAAATCCTCTCCTCGATCCTTCTCGTCAGAGGACACACACTGTCTCCTGCACCATTCGTGCCCGCCCCCAAACTCCTCGGCACGGCCATGGCGCCGACGGAGGACGCCGCAGCCGCCACGCCGCCGCCGCCGCCTCACTTCGTCATCGTCCCCTTCGTGGCGCAGGGCCACACCATCCCGATGGTTGACCTCGCCCGCCTCCTCGGCTCACGCGGCGCGCGCGTGAGCCTCGTCACGACGCCGGTGAACGCCGCCCGGCTCCGCGGCGTCGCCGGCCACGCCACCCGCGCCAAGCTCGCCCTGGACATCGTCGAGCTCCCCTTCCCGACGGACGTCGCCGGCCTTCCCCCGGGCATCGAGCACGTCGACCAGGTCACAAACCACAACCACTGCGTCCTCTTATTCGCCGCCCTGCGCAGGCTCGCCGAGCCCCTCGAGGCCTACCTGCGATCGCTGCCGCCGCCGCGCCGCCCGAGCTGCCTCGTCTCCGACTGGTGCAACGGGTGGACGGCCGCCGTGTCGGCGCGCCTCGGCATCCCCCGGCTCTTCTTCCAAGGGCCACCCTGCTTCTACTCGCTCTGCGACATCAACGCAGTCGACCACGGTCTGCACGAGCAGACCGCGGCGGCGCGCGACGACACGGAGAAGTTCGTGGTGCCGGGGATGCCGGTGCGCGTGGAGGTGACCAGGGCCACGGCGCCGGGGTTCCTGAACTCGCCAGGTTGGGAGTCGCAGTGGGCCGAGTCCATGGACGCCACGCGCACCTCCGACGGCGCGGTGGTCAACACGTTCTTCGACCTCGAGGCCCAGTTCCTGGCCTGCTACGAGGCGGTGCTCGGCAAGCCCGTGTGGGCGCTCGGCCCGTTCTGCCTCGCTAACAGGGGCGACGCCGAGGCCACGGCGTCGCGCGGGACACGCCGACGTCGCCGGCAGAGCGCGGTCACCGCCTGGCTCGACGCGATGGACACGGACGATTCCGTCGTGTTCGTCAGCTTCGGCAGCCTCGTCCGGAAGCTTCCCAACCAGCTGTTTGAGGTTGGGCACGGCCTCGAGGACTCCGGCGTGCCGTTCGTCTGGGTGGTGAAGGAGAGCGAGGCGGCGGCGCCGGAGGTGGCGGAGTGGTTGGCGGCGCTGGAGGTGCGCGTGGCGGGGCGCGGGCTCGTGGTGCGCGGGTGGGCGCCGCAGCTCGCCGTGCTTTCGCACTGCGCCGTCGGGGGGTTCGTGACGCACTGCGGATGGAACTCGCTGCTCGAGGCCATCGCGCACGGCGTGCCGGTGGCGACGTGGCCGCACTTCGCCGACCAGTTCCTGAACGAGCGGCTCGTAGTCGACGTGCTCGGCGTCGGCGTGCCGGTCGGCGTGGCGGAGGCGCCCGTGATGATGTTGGGCGACGAGAGCGCGCCGGTGGTGGCGCGGGAGGACGTCGCGCGGGCGGTGGCGGCGCTGATGGGCGACGGGGAGGAGGCCGGCGAGAGGAGGAGGAAGGCCAAGGAGTACGGGGAGAAAGCTCACCGGGCCATGGAGAAAGGAGGGTCCTCGTACGAGAGCCTGACGCAGCTCATCGAAAGTTTCAGGCAAAGTGGTGGCGAAAAGAAGACTGAAGATGGAACTGTGCATGCATGGAGTCCGTTGAAAGAACAGAAGAAAATAGACTGCTACTGCAATGGCAGTACGGATGCAGAAGCTTGAGATGTCCAGTGTTATCAACGCTCGTTGTGTAACTTGATGTGATTTCGTGGCGGTGAACATGGCCGTCCATTGCTCGCCGCGCGATCACTTGGCATTGCTCACCACATTTCCTAGCAAGGACTGAATCTCGACCTGAAAGAAGTGCCGAGTGACACCAGCAATTGCTTGCTTGCAGGATAAGGCCAATCATATACTGTATAATTTTTTAGGCTTTGTATATATGTGTCAAGGCTACCTCGTCGCTTTCATGATAGGTATCCAGAGAAAATTGACCGGCCAATTGTTTAACCTTTGAAGATACGTACCCAATTGGAGGCAAATCTAGGTGTGATACCTTTAGATTGATCTTGCTTTGTCGTGTCTTCCATTAAAAAGAAGAACGTGGAACCGGCCGGCGTGATTTGCTCAAGATGCGGTACGTTCAGTAAAACTTGTGTGTTACTACTTGGACAACATGTTTAATTCAATAATTGACTGTAGGCAAACGGTGGAAAGAATCAAGCAGGATCCACGGAATCGCTGAATCTGTGAGCGAAGATCGCGATTAAGAAGAGGTGGTCACATGAGACTTAACCACTGCCCGACCATGTGCCTGTGGCCAAGTAGTATCGTTGTTTCATTGGACTAGGCCGGAAACGATCTGTGCTGGCGGGTATCTCACCCGTCAACACTCGCCTGCCAGCACAAATAAGCATCTATGCGGGCGGGCGTCTCACACGCCACCACAGATAGCATCTGCGCTGGTGGGCCACTTAAGGCACCCGCCAACAAAGATGTGGTTCTGTACTCGTGGGCGCCCGCCAGGGCAAATGGTTGTACTGAAATAAAAAAAAAGCCTACCCGCATGCCAGCAGCTTGCGCCCGGCCGCAAGCCTGGCACCGCTTGCCGGCAGCTCCGGCCACCGGCAGTCGCGCTTGGCCCCATCGGCCTCGCGCAGCTTGCCGCGAGCAGCAAATAGGTGATGGCAAGCCTGTGCTGCCCCATCCCCAACCAGAGTCGCATAATCTCAACAGCAATCAACGATTAACAGCAGCACCATCTCAACAGCATGCACTACGGATGCCCAGAGCTCGACCATCATCGCATCTCAGCCTCAATCAACGATTAACAAAGGGAAAAGCTAACCATCACAATTGCGTTTTTGTTATGAAGCCAACACACTGATTTTTGGTGCGTTCGATCTGCCCTGTAATCTTTCTTGTCCGTTGATCAAATGTGCTATTTGGCGTTTTTAATATGTTTTTCGTTGTGTGGGTCCCACCTGTAAGGGCTATTTGGCGTTTCCATTTTTTTTGTTGTGGGTCCTACCTGTCAGTTTTTTTTCTATCTGGTTTGGTTCTTCCGTTCACCTCCATTCCTGGTCCACGAGCACAGCCTCCCCGTCGAGATCTCCTCCCCGTCCCGCTCCCTCAGCCCGCCGTGCCGCCACCGGCGATGGCCTCCCGGAGCCCGCCATGCCGCCGCCGGCGATGTCCCCGGAGCCCGCCATGCCGCCGCCGCCCCGTCCTCGCCCCCGGAGTCCGCCCCGTCCCCACCCTCGGCGTCCATCACGTCGTCGCCCCCAGAGCCAGCCCCGCCGCCGCCCCGGACTTTCCTCGAGCGCCTCCCCGGAGCCCTCCCCGCCGCCGCCCCTGGGCCCACCCCGCTTCCATCTAGGGTTCATTTCCGGTTGGGTGATTATCTGGTGCTTTCGTTTTCGCTATGGATTCATGTTGGTTGTTGCGATTGCTTGTTGTTTGCGTTGGTTGATGTATGCGCTCGCATTTGAGTTTGTTCACCAGCCGATTTATGTTTTCCCAGATCGATTTGCCCCTGATTTGTGTTCTAGGGTTAGCTTCCTCCCTATCCTGCACGGCTACACCAGTTGTTGCTGTGAGCACCCCCGTTCATGGAGATTTTGATGTGCAGCTATTTGATTTTGGTCGATTTCTGCTCTGACTTTGTGGTTTGTAAGCTTAGATTGATGTATGGGCTCCTAGTTGCTTATTGCGCATTATTTTCTGTATTTTTGCTGTGCAAAAACTGTGGTGCAATTGATTGAATATAGATTATACTTGGCGTACTCTAGGTGCTGCAACATTAAGACATTAGAAGCAACTATTTATTCTGAACTTATATTTAAAACATTTGAACTGAGGTATTATTTAAGTTAGCTACTATTCTTTTATCTTCAATGTTAGTATGTCACGTGTGCTGAGAATCTTGCTTTGGTCTTGTGAAACACAGGTAAGGTTTTTTTGAGAGAACTAACCTTTAGCGGTCCAGCCATGTCTATGATACCAATAAGCTTAAGTGCAGTAGATTCAGCATGACTGAGGTTGATCTGCTGTCATGCCACTCAGCTTGCCCTCAGATAGATTGATGTTGGTTTATGTCTCTAAGAACTTGTAGCTATTGTAGCTTAGCAAAATATATTTGTAACTAAGAATTGCGGGGGAGGGTGCTCTGAATTTGCTAGAATTAAATGTGATTTATGTCTCTGAATCCAATTAATTGCTGGTTTTTATTTATTTTTTTATGGAATGGAGTGCCCATGAATTGATAAGGTTGTGATTTGAATTTTTTATGAACTGGAGTTGATTTGATAGAGTTTCACCAATTTGGAGTAGTGCTCGTGGTGTTCTGTCCCTGTGTTATTTCTCATGTCTCTGTAAGTGATTGTGCTTCCCTTGTATTGGTTACAGTTCCTATGGTTTTGTGACTTGACATCTCATTGTTGTGTCGCAGGTGAAGTACTCGCGAGAGCCGGGCAACCCCACCAAGTGTAAGATCCAGCCCCTTTTGTTCTCGACAATCTGTCTGTCTTATGTTTGAGGCCTTTCATTTTCTTCTAGTGGTTCGATTCAGTTCTGATGGGGTGTCTGTGTTATCTATGCAGCAGTCAAGGTCATGGGCAGCCAATGTGTCGTTCTTTGAGACTTGTTTCTTCTTCTAATGCTAAGAAGCGTCGGGTCAGCATTTTACTTCATACAACCAGTGTTTTTTTTTGCTTTTAATGTTAATGCCAGTCCTTATAAATACAAGTGACAGAGTGCAATGCTTTTAATGTTATTTCCCCATCTGCATTCCCCAATTCTTGCATTTCGCAATCAATAGTTGTACAGATGCCAATTTAAAATTCACTGTCAAATACTAATTACGAAGTCGTCATTTCAACTTTGGAACTTTTTAAATTTGTAGATTTAATTTTTGTGCAGTTTAACCTTCACATTGAAATCTTATAATATGCAGTTTACCTTTTTTGTTTTATGCAGAATTTGCATCTTTCAGGGTTCTGAGCACTCCCATTAAATCTGCAATTTTACTAACTATAGAAAAAAAAGTTTGTTAAGCTTAAATTTTCTTTTACCTTTGGTATATGAAGAATTTGCATCTTCTAGGGTTTCCGAGCAACCCCATTAAATCTGTAATTTTACTAACTATAGAAATTTTTTGTTCATCTTAAGTTTTCTTTTACATTTGGTTCTTGCTGCATTTTCATCTGCCGGGTTTCCGAGCACCCCAAATAATCTGTTATTTGACTTTCTATAGAAAAATATCTGTGCATCTTAGTTTGTTTCTTCCCTTTGATTATGCTATCTTTTGGTTTTCAATTTGATTGTGCTTTGTTCTCACTGAAACGTATTGAATCACTTTAGAATTTGCATCCCATTAGATTCACTTTTTTCATTACTTCCTCTCTTTGCTTAATCTTTTAGAACGATTTTTCTCCATCTTGTAATCCTCTTTTTTTCCTGTTAACAAATATCAAATATATTTGTTTAAAGACTGCTGCTTCTTATTTCTTTTCAGCAAAGACTACTGCTTCTTATTTCGTTTTCTTACTATCAGCAAATTGTTCTTCCTCGTTCGGTTCTTCCTAAGGTTTTTTTCGTCATCTAATTCCTTCTTTTTTCTTTTTCTAATCTCAAACAAGACTACTGCTTCTTATTTTGTTTCAGCAAAGAATAGCATCAATTTCATCTTAAGTCTGGGGTTTTTGTGACTTTCATTGCTCAGTTCAGTAATGCCCAGGGTTTTCTTCATGAGCAAATTCTCTCTCTCTCTCTTTGAATCTAGACTAGTGTTTCTTATTGCTTTGAAGCACGGAATTACATCATTCCACCTAAACGATTAAGAATTCTTTTCCTTTTGTGATTTCTCGTGGCTGTCAGTAGTAAATAACTGTTCATTTTAAATCTTACAATATTTCTATATTCTCCTTGCGCTTCATGTTGCATCTGCTTTTTTGTTAGTTACTTTTAAATTTTTTCTCCTTGCTCTTCATGTTGCATTTGCTTTCCATCATCTTTTCTTTCTCTCAGTCCTATGCATGTACTTCTTTTCAACTAAAAACAGCATTAGTGTGATATGCGTCTTTTCCTTCCATCGAACCTATTAAGCATCTTTTCATGTTGTTTTCTGCAGGTTGGTAGGGATGCTAGTTCTTTTTGTCCAGCAATGGGGCATGTCCTAGGTTTAAAGCTGAAGTAGGAACATCTATGGATGCTGAGGAATACTAGAGTAGGAACAACTAAATCTGTAGGTATCCCTACCTTATGAAAGCAAAAAATGATGAATCACTTCATCATTCATTTTTCCCCTAATTTGAAAGTCATAACTAGTTCATTTGAATGGCATAACTAATTCATTTGACATGATCCTAGTCTTTTCAATTGTTTTAATGTTGATAGTCACCAATATTAGGTTTCACAGTCAATAGTTTAACAAATGACAGTTTAAATTAACCGGCAAATCCTAATTACGTAGCTGCCATTTGCTTTTAGGAAACTTTTATATCTGTATTTTTTCCTTTTTAGTGCAGTTTAACCTTCGCACTGAAATCTTGTAATATGTATTTTACCTTTTAAATTTGTACTTTGTTAAGTCTGCATCTTCCATGGTTTCCTAGCACCCCAATTAAATCTCTAATTTTCCTAACTATAGAAATAATTTGTATCTTAACTTTTACATTTGTACTCTGTCAACTTTTACATTTGTACTGTGCATTTACTGCTTTTGCGCTGAATCGTTTTATCACTTTTGTTTAGGCCTGACAAGCGTGAACAACAAGGACATCAACATTCCAGGTTTGTGTTCCCACTTCACTATGTCCGGCTTGAAATAATTATGAGTTCAGGCATCTGCATTTGAGGTCATTGATATGCCATTCTACATATGTACGGCTTGAAAAGAATTTCCATATTCTTAGGGATCTATAATTTGTTTTTGATCTAGGATGCATGTATCTGCATCCTAGTTGGTCTGCATGCTTGTTTATCCTTTTTGCCACATAATTCTCTGTCATTTGTGTCTTGTGCTCAGAAATGTTCATGCTATCCAAGTATGAACTTTTTTCTTCCCTGCTAGTTTCCCTTGTATTAATTGTTGCCTAAATGTTAATGTTGTCCAATTTTGATCATTTTCCTTCCCTGCTTTTGCATCTGGTATCTTTCTTTCAGGCCTTCCCTGCTTAAGTTAAAGAAACAATTTGGACTTCGAATGTTGGGCACTAGTACTTTGCCTTTTGGTTCTACACATTTATGACCAATAATCTCTTCAAATATGGTATACCTAACTTTCTATTTATGGCTTTGAGTCCAATTTTATCTTGTTTGAGCTGCACAGGTTTTATGTTTACAGTTTCAAATTTTTGACAGTGTAGCATATGACAAGCAATAACACTGACCGAAAAAACACATGCTGATATATGCTACCTAGCTTCATAGTTGCAATTATATTTCATGACAGTTCAATTTAATTGCAATCACGCTTCCATTCCTGATATACGTTTTATTCTTTGCAGATGCCAAATTATCTAGGATCAGCAAGTGCTAATGTGCGTTCTCTTCTAGGTATCTAGTTTTTCTATGAACTTGACAGTAACTCACAGTAACGCTGCTGCTTGCTCATATCTTGGCGATGCCGCTCGTTTAGATCCGATGCTATTTTCCTTGGGCACTGTGTAATCTATAATCTGCTTGCTCAGGTGAACAAATTTGTTATTTCTGTTTATGGAATTCTCAAAGCTTTGTTGGCCATGGTGACTCAATAAATGAGATAAGAACTCAAGCGTTGAAGCCTTCGCTCATCATTTCTGCAAGCAAGGTTAGCAGATAACCTGTTCTTAGGCTGAATGTACTTTTCTCATAATTGTTCTGACACTCTTTCATATGACATTGTTGAATAGGATGAATCTGTTAGGCTATGGAATGTCCATACAGGGATCTGCGTCTTGGTATTTGCTGGAGCTGGAGGTCATCGTAATGAAGTGTTGAGTGTTGTAAGTAGCTCATGCCTCCTACTATGGTATTGTTTCATACTTGCTCAAGTGCCCTGAAGCTGCCACTCTTTCAGCTTCTGGTGTTACCGTTTATTATTGAGCATTACATGATGGATAAATAAATAGTCATGGTGACTGTTAGGGCTTTTGTACTTCCATTACATTAGGCACAAATGTACTAATCAAAGTACATTATTTTGGCTGAAAGATTTCCACCCTAGTGATATTGAGCGTTTTGCAAGTTGTGGCATGGATGTCTACCTTTGTTCATAACTCTTACTCTGTTGACAGTAATATTTATTTCATTTGACAGTCAGGTTTAGCTTATATGACAGTACAAAATCACTGTCGTTTCTGCCAATTTCATCTGTCAGTTTAACTTTAGAATGAGGTTTAGGGTTATGGTTCAAAATGCAAGAAGTCATTTACCAGCAAAGGCATTTATTTGGTGCCTATATGCCAGTTCAAAGTTCGCTGTCAACCGCATGTTAGAATGCTGGTAAATTCGATTTTGACCTCTGCTAAAATTGTTTGGTCTAATTATTATTAGCACAGGCCATGGGAAGGGATCCCAGTGTCTAGGTGAGGTTGTTAGCATGGTGAATTCCTTCAGACTCGTATCCTTTCTCTCCTTTTTATTTGACCGTTGTATGACACCGGCAATTGTTATGTTTCCCAGCTACTTATGGTGCAAATGCCAGTTCCAATTCTTCTGTAAAAATCTAGGCATGGGGCTGGCAAAAATATTCAGGTAAACTGTCATTCCCTATTCCTTTTCCTTTTGTTTCATTTGTGCAGTTTTGCCTTCATGCTGCAACCTGTTATCTTCCTTTATCTTTTTCATCTTCCAGGGTTTTCGAGCACCCTAATTAAATCTGTTATTTTACTACCTATAGCAAAGATTTGTTAATATGTCTTTTTACTTTAGACATCTATTCTATTTTCCATTTTTTCTCCATTTGGTCTCTGTATTTTCAATCATTTAACTAGGTTTTTCAGTTGTTTTGCTTCTTTATGTACATATTTCCCCTTTTTTAATGTGTAGGTGCATTTCTGTTCATTAGTCTGCTGTTCAATAGTCTCCATTTTGTTTTTTATCTTTTCATCAGTTTTTGTATTTCCTTCTGATTGCCTCTCTTTGCTTTATTTGCAGCAGCACAACCAATAGGAGGGATCGTGTGGTTTGCAAGGTTAGTTCCGTCTGACACATATGTTTTCTCTCATTTTTTTAGCTATATTGCACCTGCATTTCTTATTTTTTTCAACCACCTTTGCTGCAAATGCCAGTTCTAATTTAAGCTAGTACCAAGTTCAAAATTCACTGGCATAACCATGCTAGTTTGCTGGCATTTCAGGATCAGACCTCTGGTACTGCCTCATTTTGCATTCTCTATCTTCCAAATCATTTTATATTATTACTTCATGCTGCAATCTGTTTTATGCTTTTATCTTTTTCATCTTCCAGGGTTCATGTATGCGCTTGCATTGGAAAGGGTAGTTTCAAAAGGTTCTTGATCTCTTAGATGTCATATTCTTCTTTCATTTGCAGATTATTCTTCTTGCATTTGCTTATTAGTTCATGTATGCATTTGCTGGTTCTTGCATTTGCTTGTCACACTTCCTCTCTCTAAATTTTACGTCCTTTTTTCCTTAGATGTTCATAGTTTGCCTGTTAGTTTCTTATAGTTCAAATGTCAGTCCCTGCTTCTGTCTAAATCGAAGTTTTTGGCTGTCAAAATTATGCATTTATATTTTCATCTAACCTTTTTATAATTTTATATTGCATTTTCATTTCTTTCATTATTCTGTCATTTCAGATCATAATTTATCTTGCAGAATTTATGTTTCAAAGTTTCAGTAGCATGTTTTTTTGTTGCATATGGAAAATCAATGTGTTAGCTTCATTACAGAACACACTCTTTTTGGTTTTTGATTTCTAGTGTATTTTGTGTTGTTTATTTGCATAGGGAAAATCATTGTGTTAGCTTCATAACAGAACACACTGATTTTGGTTTTTCTGTACTAGTGTGTTTTTTCTAGACTCAACACACGTGTGTTGGCTGTGTTATGAAACACACTTATATGGCATAGACACTTATATGGCATAGACACTTCCCTTAACAAAAGAAAAAAATCAAGAACATATGCGCATACAATGGAAGAGCTTCACATGCCGGGCCAACAACAGCACAAGCAGCGGCCCCCGCACCCTACACACTGCTCCAGTCCAGGCTCGTCCAGCCGCCTGCGCCAGGCCTCCGTAGATCCTTGCCCAGCCACTCACGTCGACCTTAGCAGCTCCCCGTCCATGGCCGCTCGTGAGGTTGCTGCGGCCTGAAAGAAAGAGAGAAGTAAGAGACAACGTGCACATGAGGAGAGAGATGAAGAGAGAGAGTACCAGCCGCTCCCGCGCCAGACGTCCTTGTCGCGCCGTCGCCCGCGCTCGCTGGCCCCGCGCCGCTAGCCTACAGCGCCGGCGCACGCCGGCCCCAAGCCGCAGCTCTTGTGGAGCCCTCCAAATTTTGGTCTAGAGCCCCTAGAATTAGAGGCCTTCTATTTCCACCAAATAGGGGCTCAAATTTAGAGGCTATACTAGAGTTGCTCTTAGCTCATAAAAATGGAGGCCTCTATTTTCACTAAATAGGGGTTCAAATTTGGAGACTTCACTGGAGTTGCTCTGACTCATGACAGATCCTGCATGCGATGTCGTGGCCGCACCGGATGGATCACGTCGCGGTTCAGTGAACGACTACAGCTGAGAGGCGGCCGGGCGGCGCCAGGAACGTGGCCGCCGCCCGCGCACGCTCGACGTGCGCGTAGCGGCGGATGTATGCATGTATCAGGGCAAGTTTGGATACCAAACGGCCACGAGACGAACGAGATCGCGCGGCATGCGGACGTGCAGGAGTGGCGCGTCACGCGGCACGGTTCGTTATGCGTTTGTCATGGAGAAGCCAAAAGCAATGATCAGGAGAAGCGTGCTGCCGGCTTGGTTTGGGGGCTCCCTTTCGGTCGGGATGCAAACCACGGCGGCGGATGGATGAGGCCCGCGGGGCCGAGCGGCTCGGTTGCCGGCGGCTTTGCGTGGACTAGGCGGAGAGAAGCCTCTAACCATATTCCCATGGGAAGTGCAGGCTGCACGGAATGCTCTGCGCCTCTGCCCCAGACGATCTTGGTCCTGGTACATTTCTGCCACCGCTCTACCATTCGTTTCACTATTAACTGCCACTGGAACGACAGTCAAACTCTAGAAACTCAAGATTCTATCACTGACCAGGGACCAAGGCCTTGTTTAGTTCGCGAAATCTTTTCACGAAAAGATTTCGCGTTTTGATTTTATCGATTTAGGAGTAGTAAATGTAGACAAAAAAGGTGAAAAGTTATATGGATAGGCTGGAAATCTCGAGACGAATCTAACGATGGTAATTAGAGGGTAATTAATCCATAATTAATAGATGGTTACTGTAGCATTACTGCTTGCAAATCATGAATTAAGTAGGCTTATTAGATTCGTCTCGCGATTTACAGCCTATCCATGTAACTTTTCACCTTTTTCGTCTACATTTAATACTTATACATCTAAGATTCTCTTTGATGTGATGGGTGAAAAATTTTTGGGTGGGTGTCGGAGGTACGACCATGGGCCTACAAGGACGCATGGATAATCTACAGAAGGAGTCGTACCAAGCGTGAAGACTACGAGTAGGGTACTGCAAGGACTCTCCTCGTTATGGAAACCAGTCGTATGACATGTAAACTACTCGGATTGACGTGCGAAGCACTCTACGAGTTGTATTAGGTTAGGATTTTACCTAGAACCGACCTTGTAACCCTGCCCTCCGTGTATATAAGGCTGGGCAGGGACCCCCTTCAAAGGATTACGATCTCATCACGTAGGGTATTACGCTATCTCAGCAGCCCGAACCTGTCTAAAATCCTGAGTCTCTTGGCCTTTGCGTTCCTGATCTCGACGAAACTCCACCTGAACTCTACTACCTCGGGGTATCCCTCGGTAGGATCGACGGTAGAACACCGACATATGGCGCGCCAGGTATCGAAGATTCCGTGGAGAACGCAATGGTGACCTACATTCAATCTGAAGCGCCTCAGGAGGGCACAACGTTCCACTTCGGCTCGTGGGTCTACATCGCAGATGGCTCGGATGGCTTCTACAGCTACATCGAGACACCCGTGGAGCTGAAGCAGGAACCAGCGCCCATCATTGAAGATTTGGCTAAACAACTCGGCGAGATCACGCTCTCGGACATGATCCGTGGGCAAGAGTCCGAGTCGATCATGACTACGGAGCAGAAGCAGCAAGCAACCCTCCCACCCCAATTCCCGTTTGGACTCCGCAATTCGACCTGCAAGTACTGCGAGGCATTGCGGAGCCAGATCGAGTCCATTATGGACTCGAGGCGGGACGTCTCGGTCCGAGTCGTGACAGGACACGCCAGCTCCCAGAGTGAAGCGGTCCCCGAACACCACTCGGACTCGGACGAGGAGGTTCTACAAGAAGACGACGGGCATGACCTGGTGATCCACGCCACGCCTGAAGGAAGATTTGTGTTCCCTAGAGACAAGATGCCGCGGGACGTCTACGAGTCCCGCCAAATCTTCGTGCTCTTCGGATCTGAAGTCACTGACGATCTGCCGTTCCAGCACGGCACACCGCTACTACAAGACGAGGGGAGCTCTACGGAACTCCTCACCCCAAGCTCCAGTGACTCTGTCGAACCCAGTCGACAGGTGTTCATGGCTAGCTCCGCGGCGGGTGGTGGTGACGGCGACGACTCGCGCTATGCTTTTGAGCTAGAAGCTGACATCTCTGAGAATGAGTTACCACCCGCTGGAGAATATGGCTCAGCCGCGGCGGCCAGGGAAATCCGCAACAACAAGAGAGCACAACGTCGCATTGACGCTCGCAATCGCCTCACGGCAGGCCGCAACCTTGCAGAAGAGTTCGCGAAGGTGGCACGGTACGACTCTCCAATGGCTAATGCCATGGAGATGGCATACCACATCCGCAGCATGCCACGATCTCCAGCAGCGGACGCCGCACTAGGTCGAATCAACGACCTGATTCGTACCCCCGACAAAGCCATTGCCACCTCGTCGACTCGTAGCGGCCGAGCTGGCAGTGAAGAAGTCGGCAGCAGCGGCCGCCAACCTCCACGTGACAGGCATCGCGCTCTGGCTCCAAGCCGCCTGGGGGACGGCAACCATGGAGAAGTCATACCACCACGCCGCCCAAAGGACGACCGCGGACGAGTCCCACCACGGGCTACCGCCAGTCGTAACGACGGTGCTACGTCATCTCACAGGCCAACACACAGCGGAGACCTCAAGCAAACTATCAACGCCAACCGCGAGCTGCGATCCATCCTAGACTCCAAGAGGCGCGGGGATACAAGGAAGAAGACGACGAATATCCAATGTTCTCCAGAGACATCAGGATGGCAGCATACTCGCAACCATTCAAGCCAGTTGGTTTCGAGAAGTATGACGGCAAGACTTCCCCTGAGTCATGGTTGCGCATCTACTCTACGTCCATAGAGTGCGCGGGTGGCAATAGTGCAATCAAGTGCAGATACTTCCCAATGGCACTCGAGCCTGCCCCGCTCACATGGTTCGAGAACCTGCCACGACGCTCCATAGACTCATGGGAACGCCTCAAGAAGGTGTTCACGTCGAACTTCCAGGGCACTTACAACCGACCCAAGACCCGACATGACCTGGCCATGTGCAAGCAGCACTCAGGAGAGAGTGCCGCGACTACATGCGCCGTTTCATGGAGATCAAGACCCTGGTGGTGGACGTGTCTGATCGTGATTGCATTGACCTGTTCCAGAACGGCATCACGAACAGATTCTTTGAATAGGCAGTTCGGCCTGCATCGCCTAAAGACTCTGGACGCCCTACACAATCAAGTTGAAGCGTGGTCCGAGCAAGAAGACCGCGACCTCGAGAAGTACGGTCCCCCAAGGGCAGAGAAAGGCAAGGCAACAAGGGCCAGCAAGGCTCCCATAACAACAAGCGCAAGCCCGACGACACCGTTGTGACCCTGAATACTGGCATGAGAAGCCAGAAGAAGAATTATCCTGGTAAGAGCGACGTGGAGAAGATCATGGACAGGCCATGCCCAATGCACCCCAAGCATAAGCACACCATGGGCCAGTACTATGACCTCCAACGCGCGTACACAGAGAGGCCGCGCGAGGGGAAAGGCAAGAAGAAGCCAGCAAGGGAACCACTCGACCCTGCCGCCAAGATGGCTTCCCACAAAAGACACGCCTGATCTTGGAGGAATCCATCCTGAACTAACTTCAAAATTTGCTCCTGGGTTACCTCCGATGGCTTGATGTAGTTGCAGGGTAGCGGATGAACTCTTTTTGCACTCTGCCTCGTTTTGGTGAAGGAAACCACACTTCCTTATCGCGGGCCCCACCGCAGCTGGCTTTCTTGCCTTTCTTCGACGTCATCCTAGAGATCACGGGCTTTTTCACCCGCATACACTCGGGGGCTCGGAGGATTGACGGAGTAGATCCAAGAACGGATCGATTTTGCTTGGGGGCTTGAAGATTGCCTCGCTCAGATGGGGAATGGCGGCGGCTAGGGTTTGTGAATGATTTGACGAAATGGATAAGTGACTAAGGGGGTACGGCGGTGAGTTTTATTAACCGTACCCTCGACGGTTGATTTTCCGAGAAAAAGGTAAAAGGGTTATTTCCATTTTTTATTAGAGAAAGGATTTAATTAATAACTGCTGTCTTACAGGGATACCCTAGGGAAACCGTTATTTTTATTTTTTCATTTACTTTAATAATTATGGATTATTTCTCTTTAACCCTAAACTACTCTATGGGTCTCGAGACTTGATCCTTTTCTATATATACATATAGTTCAAGACTCGGGGGCTGCAGGGTAGTAAAGGAACTGGGATTTTATTTTTTCTAAGGTATAAAGATTTAATCAAGACCCTCGGCTCGATTCTTTGATTCAAACCAAGGCTCGGGGGCTACTTGATATCAAGTGCAATTTTTCAATTGCACCTTTCAAGACAAGATGAAGATTCAAGATTTTGTAGACCCTCAACCTGACTCTTCGATTCAACTTAAGGCTCGGGGGCTACTCCATATGGAGTGCGATTTTCATCGCACCCCATATAACATTTTTGAAGGCTACAAGTCGATCAAGTCGAACGGGGCATAAGCACCTCATGGCCTCATGTCAACCAAGAACTGTCCAAGATTGATCAAGCACTCGAAGAACTCGAAGAAGCACTCGGTTGACTTGGCAAGTACTCGGTTGATGAAAGTACTCGACGATGAAGCGCTTGGGGGCTTGTCGGAGGTACGACCATGGGCCCACAAGGACGCATGGATAATCTCCAAAAGGAGTCGTACCAAGCGTGAAGACTACGAGTAGGGTACTGCAAGGACTCTCCTCGTTATGGAAACCAGTCGTATGACATGTAAACTACTCGGATTGACGTGCGAAGCACTCTACGAGTTGTATTAGGTTAGGATTCTACTCGGAACCGACCTTGTAACCCTTCCCTCTGTGTATATAAGGCTGGGCAGTGACCCCTTCAAAGGATTACAATCTCATCAATATAAACCGCCATACAGGACGTAGGGTATTACGCCATCTTAGCGGCCCGAACCTGTCTAAAATCCTGAGTCTCTTGGCCTTTGCGTTCCTGATCTCGGCGAAATTCCACCTGAACTCTACTACCTCGGGGTATCCCTAGGATCGACGGTAGAACACCGACAGTGGGAACTAAACACGGGCCAACTATCGTGACGCCCTCAGGATTAACTAACCACGGTAACTTCTAAAATTTGTGAAAACAAATACGGAGTACTAACTTCGTTCCAAATGACCTTTTTACCTTAAATTTAAAAATTTATAGAAACATAAGTTAAAATTAAGTCATTTTTCAAGAACTTTTATTAATAAAGCAAACCATAATAAAAAAATTATAATATTTTGTAGAATTTTTTGAATAAGACGAGTGGTCAAACTTTGGGTAAAAAAGTCAAACGAACTATAATTTGAAACGGAAGTAGTAGTATATATATGGATGCAAGACATTGGCAGCTATATTGCGTGTTATTTAATTTACGACCGCAATTTCTAGACTCAAGCAAAAGCAAAGGAAAGGAAAAAATGTGTTCAGCTTGTTTTTTTAATAGCTTATAAATGCCAGGTGCCTAAAAACAAAGACACTTAAAGTCTGGTATAAATTGTGACCGCGCCTTACTTGTCCGAACCCCAAGTGCATGGAAAAGATTGGGTGCGCACCGTGGTGGCTCTGGAGCGGTGATCTCTGGAGGCGCCATGGCGACTGGGAGCTACCGTTCGTGGGCAAAGCGCACTACCATGCCGGGCTGCGAGCGTGGGTCGGGCTCCACAGACAGGACAACGCGTACAAAGGGTTTAAGCCTGACGGGCACATTTGCGCATGCAAGGTGCCGTCGCTGGACGGGGTGGAGGCGCCGGGGTGGAAGCTTGGCAAGGAGAGGCTGTTCGTGCAGGATCCGCAGCGGCGCGTCGACGTCAAGCTCGTCGACATGGGGGAGGGGGGGGGACAGGTTCTACCTCATCGAGATCAAGACGGAGAAGGGGGTGGTGGACAGGAAGGGAGGTGTCAACGGGGACGGTGGGAAATGCTTGCTCCGCCTGACCACGTTTGGTGTTGAGTATGATGATGACGGGGAGCACGTTATCATTGACCGCCGACCTGCTGGCTCGTTCATGGTGGCCAAATATCATGATTTTTCCCATATTTATTCTGATTACTGGCAAGCATTCTGGGCGTAACAGTCCTAGCATGTCGTCGCACACAAGGTGTGTGGCTTGCCAACATGGATCAGGTTATTTGGTGCTTGAGGATATAATACTCAGTATGGTTCTAACTCTTCATGCAGTCTCAGTTTATTTGTGAAAAAAGCACACATACTTGTAGACCATGGAGCACTACATATGTTTGGATGGAAATAGTTAAACCACATGTAAAAGTTGAATAAGAGCAACTACAAGAGACTCTCTAGATTCTTTTAATTGCTAGTTTTAGAGATTTTGATTAAAAAGGTACCTTCAAACGGTCTCTCTATTTGATTATTCAAACATAATCACTATCTATTCCGGATTTCTCGCTAGGTAAATATAGAAAAGAGAATAGCTCTCTAGAGTGCATACAAGATATAGAAAACGATTTTTATGCAAATGACTCTCTAAATGATGATTTAGAAAGTGGGTTTTGGAGACTCTTAGAGATGCTCTAACTCCTTGCGTCTGTTTGTGAAAAACATGTTGAATCAATTAGGGAATGTTTGGATCTCATGATCTAAGACTTTAGCCCTCATATTTTAAGTCAAATAGGACTAAACATGAACTAATTGCTAAACAATATAGATTAGGGATAATTATTTGTTATACCATTAGCCCTAATTAGCTCTAGATAAGCTCACGTTCCCATCTATTTTAGCCCTTCTATTTTAGCTGATCCAAACACCTCCATAAGCACACTTGGGGTTCGCAACGGGACGATGCAAGTAGGGCAGTTGCAGTTTATAACAAAATAAATTATGAGTGAAATACCAAACTTCAAGTGACATTGGTTTTAGACACCTGACATTTATAATTAAGCTGTTCAAAAAACGGAAAGACGAATTGAACACATTCCCCCTTATTTGTTAGCCATTATACAACATATGTAGAAGGGAAAAGTCCACATTTCTACCTCCAACTATCACGTCCATCCGATTTTCACCATCGAACTACAAAACCAGATAGCATACATCATTCAACTGTCACAACCGGACATATTACCCCTTCGAGCTCAAACCACTCTGGTTTCAGTACGATGTGGCAGTAATTTTTGTTGAGATGGCTGCCACTCGGTAGACTCAAGAAATCACCAAATTACCAATGATCTGCATGCATATGCTTTGTTTTCACAAATTTTAGAAAGCGACTGTGGTTAGTTAACCCTGACGGCTCACAATACGGTCAACGAAAGAATCTTGAGTTTACGGAGTTTGACTGAATTGCCAGTGGTAAATGAATGGTAGCGGTGGCAAAAATGTACCAGACCCCAGATCTTCTAGGGCAGATGCCCTGTTCGTTTCGTTGGGCTGGAAAGTCTGAGAGGAGAATAATCCATTGAGCTGATTCAAATTCTGTTAGGAGAATAATACGCTGAGCTGGGATGATGATACCAAACGAACATCATGGCGAGTGAGGCACAGAGCATGCGGTGCAGCCTGCACTTCCCCCATGGGACTGGGCCAGGTCCGCCCAGGGTTGATAATGGGCCTAACTTTTTAGTCTAGCAAATTTAAGGATCGGATCCTAAACGGATTTGGTCAAAATTCATAACAAATTTAGCCTATAAATGATTAGAGCCGAGTTGGACCGAGCGGTAAAGGTCATGGCCGCCGCGCCACGGCAACCTAACCGCTCGGCCCTGCGTCTCATCCAGCCGCCGCCGTGGCTTGCCTCCCGACCGAAGCGAGCCCCAAACCAAACCAAGCCGCCACGCTTCTCCTGATCATTGCTTTTGGCTTCTTCACGACAAGCACTTAACGAACCGTGCGCGTGCCGCGCGACGCTCCACTCCTGCACGGCGCAGGTCCTCGCGGCCGTTGGTCTATCCAAACTTGCCCTGATACATGCATACATCCGCCGCTGCTACGCGCACGTCGAGCGCGCGGGCGGCGGCCACGTTTCCTGGCGCCGGCCGCCTCTTAGCTTACCTGTCGTCGTTCACTGAAATCAATCGACCCCGTGCGGCCACGAAATCGCATGCAGGATCTGTCATGACGTGTGTGTTCAAGGAAACAACGATACTACTGGGAGTCTGGGACGCAGACACACGGTCGGGCACCTCTTCTTCATCGCGATCTTCGCTCGCAGATTCAGCGATTCCCTGGATCCTGCGTGATTATTTTCCGCCGGTTGCCGCTCCAGTCAACAATGATTGAAACATGTGGTAATTCAGGGCCCAAAAGCAGGCTGTAATCACTCAATGATCTGGACAGACAAGAAGCCGTCCTTTTCTTTTTTCTGAACTCTAACCAAGACGCCGTTCTAGTTTGACGAAAGCAATCAAGATCACGTGGCTCAGATTTGAGTTCTCATAGTTCTCATAGGAATTGAGTTTTCATAGGATACGTTGCCATCAAGAATATACCAATCTGATATAAGTGGTTCCGAACAGGATGCTCCCAAACCCAATCGACAAAAAAAAAGAGCTTTTTGATTGGCTGATGGTTGTGGAAATGCACCAAGCACATCCAAATACCTGAAAATAAGGTCTACAACGTACTAGAGAGCTACAGGAATTTAACGCCGCCTGATTAACTGATGGTTGTGCTCATTTCATCCTTGTGAAGACGACTGAAGAGCAAGCAATCGCCTTTTCCAGCCACATACATGGGGCAAGTGGGCAGCTACAACTGAAAGCATAGAACTTGTTGCTTCTTGTTAGATCACTCGTGTCTACCGCCCCTGCGGATCAGACGGTGACGTGTGCATGCTTCTACGCCGTACCTGTTTTATTTTTGACTGGCAAAAATGCCCGTGCGTTGCTAGCGAAACCCGTAGTGATATATGTTCTATATATTTTTTTTGAAAAAAAATATCCTGATTAAAAAATTCATGTGTCTTGTTATATTAAAATTGATACATTTTCAGCATACCATGTGCTAGGTCTTTGAACTTTCAAAAGTCCTTTTCTGTTTTTTCTTTTCATCACGTCAAAATGATTTGTACATTTTGCTAGAAAATTCATTATTTTTAACTTTAGCTTATGTAATTACTTCTACTTAACTAACCCTTTATAATCTATAAATCATCTCTATAACTTTTTTTTTACTTTAGCTAGAGTTCATAAAGCCAAACATAGTCACAATAATATTTTACCAAAAAAAAGACCTCATCTTTAGTTTAATATGTGATTTTAGTCTGCAACAACTTATTGGTACACGCCTCATCTCTAGCTAGTTTAATATGTGATTTTAGTCGGCAACAATTTATTGGTACACATGCCCCTGCAAGCATCATCATTGCATGAGCTTAATTTACCAAGGCACACGGCAAAGTCTGAACCTTTGCCGTGTGCATTTACCGGTACGTGTGCAGAGCGTAGCTACCTCGGCGTTGCTAAATTAGAGCGTGAACAGTACAAGCTAAAAGCGTTGCATGTCAGTACCTTTTGCCCAAATTTCTACAGATAATTTTGTCTATGCGTTGTTCAATTCGTAGTTAACTCATGCTAAATCTGAAAAAAAATATGAAGCCAATTTTGCTAGTTCTAGAGGTTGCCTTAGTCTATGTTCCGCAGGACTGACTGCAGGCAAATGTTTGGCATATGGGACTATTATTATTTACCCTTGTGCAGACTTATTTTCTCCATAATATATGCTAGCAAATCCTCGAAAATTCATAACAAATTCATACAAGCTCCTAAATTTTGACAAACATTCACTGCACAAACCTTGTCATCTAGATCAGATCTGATGATGCAAGATGTGGCTGCTAAGCCCAGTGACTTTTGTCCCTGCGCGGCACAAGCCAAGCAGTGATGCATGCACTCGAGCTAGCTCTAAGACTTAAAAAAAAAAAGAATCTAACCCAGCTGTATCACCGAATAGAATCTCAGGAGATCTTAGCTCCAGACTCCAGTCAACATTACTCAACCTGTCAACCAGTGAACACAAGTTTATTGAACCTACTGCATTTTACGAGCAAATCACACCAGTTCCGGCCATGTTCTTCTTTCTCTTTCTAATCGAAGAAACGACAAAGCATGATCGATCTAAAGGTATCACACCTAGATTTGCCTCCAATTGGATATCTCTAAAGGTTAAACAATTGGCCGGTCTATTTCCTATGGCGGTCTATGGATACCTATCATGAAAGCGACGATCTAACCTTGACACATATACAAAGCTTGAAAAGTTATACAACATATATGATTGGCCTTAAGTATCCTGCAAGGCTGCAAGCAAGCATGTTCCAAATTGTTGGTTGCCACTGGGCACTTGCTTCGAGTCGAGATTCATTCTAGAGTGGAAATGTGGTGAGCAATGCCAAGAGATCGCGCGGCGGGCAATGGACGGCCATGTTCAACCTCACAAAAAAAGAAAGACTGGCATCCAGAGAACTGTAGCTAGGACACTCTGCCCGGTGCACATCTTTTTCTTTTTTATATATGTCAGAAGCTAAAAGCTCTGAGGTATTTTTCGACCATATTAATTTTATCTTTTTGTTGTTGAATATACATTATACATGCTCGTTACTACACAGAAACCTTAGCTTTGTTCACTGTACATGCATGGTGCACCACCACTAGTTAGCGCACAGAAACAAAGCAATGTCAGAAATTAGTACCATTCAAGCAGGAAAAGATTCACAAATGAAAACAGTTAATGGACACAAATCACACCAAGTTATACAGCCTTACAGGACACGACGAACGTTGACAACACTGAACATCTCAAGCTTCTGCTCCCGTACTGCCATTGCAGTGGCAGTCTATTTTCTTCTGTTCTTTCAACGCACTCCATGCATGCACAGTTCCATCTTTCGCCTTCTTTTCGCCACCTGCACTTTGCCTAAAGCTTTCGATCAACTGCGTCAGGCTCTCGTACGAGGACCCTCCTTTCTCCATGGCCCGGTGAGCTTTCTCCCCGTACTCCTTGGCCTTCCTCCTCCTCTCTCCGGCCTCCTCCGCGTCTCCCATCAGCTCCACCACCGCGCGCGCGACGTCCTCCCGCGCCACCACCGGCGCGCTCTCGTCGCCGAATATCATCACGGGCGCCTCCGCCACGCCGACCGGCACGCCGACGCCGAGCACGTCGACGACCAGCCGCTCGTTCAGGAACTGGTCGGCGAAGTGCGGCCACGTCGCCACCGGCACGCCGTGCGCGATGGCCTCGAGCAGCGAGTTCCACCCGCAGTGCGTCACGAACCCCCCGACGGCGCGGTGCGACAGCACGGCGAGCTGCGGCGCCCACCCGCGCACCACGAGCCCCCGCCCCGCCACGCGCGCCTCCAGCGCCGCCAGCCACTCCTCCACCTCTGGCGCCGCAGCTGCCTCGCTCTCCTTCACCACCCAGACGAACGGCACGCCGGAAGTCCTCGAGCCCGTGTCCGACCTCGAGCAGCTGCTTGGGAAGCCTCCGGACGAGGCTACCGAAGCTGACGAGCACGACGGAGTCGTCCGTGCCCATCGTGTCGAGCCACGCGGTGACCGCGCTCTGCCGGGCGACGTCGGGCGCGTTCCCGCGCGACGCCGTGGCCTCGGCGTCGCCCTTGTTGGCGAGGCAGAACGGGCCCAGCGCCCACACGGGCTTGCCGAGTGCCGTCTCGTAGCATGCCAAAAACTGGGCCTCGAGGTCCAAGAACGTGTTCACCACCGCGCCGTCGGAGGTGCGCATGGCGTCGACGCACTCGGCCCACTGCGACTCCCACCCAGGCGAGTTCAGGAACCCCGGCGCGGTGGCCTTGGTCACTTCCACGTGCACCGGCATCCCCGGCACCACGAACTTCTCCTTGTCGTCGCGTGCCGCCGCGGTCTGCTCGTGCAGCCCGTGGTCGAGGGCGTTGAGGTCGCAGAGAGAGTAGAAGCATGGCGGGCCATGGAAGAAGAGGCGGGGGATGCCAAGGCGCGCCGACACGGCGGCCGTCCACCCGTTGCACCAGTCGGAGATGAGGCAGCTCGGGCGACGCGGCGGCGGCAGCGATCGGAGGTAGGCTTCGAGGGGCACGGCGAGCTTGCGCAGGGCGGCGAAAAGGGGGACGAAGTGGTTGTGGTCGGTGATCTGGTCGACGTTCTCGATGCCCGGGGGAAGGCCGGCGATGTCTGTCGGGAACGGGAGCTCGACGATGTCCAGGGCGAGCTTGGCGCGCGCAGCCTGGGCGGCGACGCCGCGGAGACGGGCGGCGTTCACCGGCGTCGTGACGAGGCTCACGCGCGCGCCGCGTGAGGCGAGGAGGCGGGACAGGTCGACCATCGGGATGGTGTGGCCCTGCGCCACCATGGGGACGATGACAAAGTGAGGCGGCGGGGGCGGCGGCGGCGGCGCTAGCGTGGCGGCTGCGGCGTCCTCCGTCGGCGCCATGGCCGTGGCGAGGAGTTTGGGGCCGGGCACGAATGGCAGAGTGTGGCCTCTGACGAGAAGAAGGATCGAGGAGAGGATTTATATTGTACTTGGATAGAGTACAAGTAGGATCTGTCCTCCCCGGTCTTTATTTTAGCCAAAATTTGGCTAAAAGGATATGAACCTCTTGTGCACCGATTAGAAAAAACGACTGGTGTTTCGATTGCAGACGTCGAGCCGTTTCGCATGGCGCAGTCGCTGCCAGCAATCTTGTCGCCCGTCGAATCTCACCTGATCTCCAGACGCTTGCACAAGCACAAGTGCATAACTGCGTGTGATCTGGCTGTGTCCTGTGTGGTCTCTGGTGGTGCTACGGTGTACGGGGGGCTCTCTTGTGATGATCTTTTTTCCTCGTCGTATCTGTGCATTTCGAGACAAATTAATGTTTCGTCGCAAAACAGATATGGAAAAAGGAGAAACTAAAAACAAAGACGTCTTGCTTCTAGAAGCCTTGGATGGATCGGAACCTTGCATATATCGTGGCAAAAATAATAGTCCAAAACTGCACAAGAACTAGGGGCACGTTTGGTTGGTTACCAATGCTAGCCGGATCATTTTTTTTAGCATTAGCCGGATCAATTTTTTGACGAGCGCTTAACATTTGGCCTTCATTTGATTGAACGTCAAAGATTGGCATGCCGCCAACAGAAACTCTATTGTTTTGTTGGGCGAGATTCAGGCGGGCAAAATGTTCGCCCACGAATTGGCTGCCAATGCCATCACAATGCCAACAGAATCTACGACGTGGCAGCAGAAGCTTGGCTACACGAAGTTCGAGAATGAATGGTTAGCTGTATTCAGGCTCTAAAATATCTCTGCAACGGCATAACTAATTTACAATCCATTTGCATATTAATATTACTGTAGCTAAACCTACAAAACAAGATCTCGCTTGACTATGTTTCGACCCGAAATAAAATAATGACATGTTGACTCCACATGTCATACTATGAAGTTGAATAAGTTTGGCAAAATTTGACAAGGCTACAATCCAAATACAACTTTACCTATAATTTGGTGCTACCCGCGATTTGGTCATAACAATTTTTTTGGTAGGGCAAGATTGGGCGCAATCCAAAATGCCCTAGATGCATGCATGAGGCCAATGGCTTGCCGCTTGCGGTGCTCGTTCCACGGGCTACACGAGAATGACTATTGCTTGCCAAATGCAATTAAAATTTTCGTTTTTCATTCTGAAGAGAGTCGAATCTGTTTCCCTTCTATTTCATGCTGCCCATCCAATCTACATGTTTTAATTAGTATTTATAGGGATCCAAACAATTATACCTTGAGGGCCTCGAAACAATAAATGTTACATTTCCCCCTTTTTTTTACCTTTCACGTACGGCTGACGCTTTAGTTTTTTTAGAGGCGGGCTCCAAACAGTTGTGGCTCGAGGGAAATCATATTTTCATACACGTTTGGATGCAATACTAGTATACCTGTCTTGGTGGAGGCCTGGCATTCGAGCTAAAAATTTTGCAAACATTTTGGTAACTGAAAAAACTATTTGTATTTGAGATTATTGTCTATTTGGCTCTAGAAAAACTATTGGTTCATTTCTTGGTCCTTAAAAAATTTCCGTTCCTTATTTGGCCCTGGGTTCAATTCAATTTTTATTTATTCCATTCCATGACCTTCTGCTACATTTTTCATCCAACGATCGTTAAACTCCACACGCAAAAGACGATTTTGCCCCTGTGAGCCTCACCACATTTCTCCCTCCTCTCCTTTCTTTCTCTCTATGCAATCCTCCTCTCGATAGGCTCCTCCGCCCTCAACTTCATTGTCGCCTTCCTTTGCCCCAACAACCTCGCCAACCGCCTCGTCCATCGGGATGGTGTGGCCTGGCCAGTGGCGGAGCCACCAGTATGGCGAGCCATGGCGGCCGCCATACCAGCCGCCCGAGGAACCCCAACCCCCGGCGACAGTTCCTTTCCAGTTTCCCGTCACCATGGATGCAATGCAAGGTGCGGCAGCTTGTGTTCTTTTGTTCCTATAGGAAGAAGATAACGCTTGGAAGTTAGACTTTTGGGGTTTTAGAAACTTGGGCCGCCAGCCCATCACTTGATGTTGATGTCTTGATGCAGCCCACCCACATGCCACAGAACAACAGAAATGTTGTGAAGTACATTAATTGGAGCGGAGCCGTCGCCCTCTCCTGTCGCCCCTCGACTCGACGTTTGTTCTTCCACACCGCGCGTATGTTTCTCGCCCTTAGCCAACTCCGCTTGGCAGGTGCGCGTGATGGCGGCGGATGGGAGGGCCAGCGCCTCGGCCTCAATGGCGTGGAAACAGAGCCGCATAATCCTCCTCGAGACCCTAATGGTGCTATAGCCACTGGTAACCATTGCCGACGCCCAATTTCAGATGCTAACAAAGTTTAATTATGAAATTGGACAATCTATTAATAATTTAACTCTGCTTGCATATGTTGTTGTACCATATTTGCTAATTTTGATATATCTTTCATTCAATGTTTTCAGTTGTAAGCATAAAGACTTTTTTTTGCGCTGTTTCTAGCCAATGCCTAATATTTTCAAATTTTCATACAATTACGACTCTATTTATGCATAATTGGTGATTAGATATATTTTTATTGAATTATGATTTTTTAGTAGTAGTAGGTTCGCTATAGGTATATTTTAATCCTGACTTCGCCACTGGGCCCGGCCTGCGCCACAAGGGGGACGATGATGAAATGATCGAGCAGGCAGCAGCGATGGCAGCGCTAGCATGGCGGCAGCGTGTTGGTCCTCCGTATACCTGATAATGGGGCGCCCGACCCGATAAACCCGACCCGAGCACGTGACGGGTCGGCCGCGGGCCAGTTTTTTAACCCGAAACACCAAAAAAACCCGACCCAACTCGACGCAACCCGAAAAATTACACGTGAAACCCGACCCGACCCGACCATGCCACGGATCGGGCGTGGGCCAACATTTTCGACCCGCCGACCCGACATGACCCGATCCGAACCCGACGCGGCCCGACCCATCATCAGGTATAGTCCTCCGTCGGCGCCATGGCCGTGGCGAGGAGTTTGTGGCAGGCACGAGAGCACGAACGGGGCAGGAGACAGAGTATACTTGGATAGAATGCAAGTAAGGATATGTCCTCCCCGGTCTTTGTTTTAGCCTAATTTGGCTAAAAGAATATGAACCTCTTGTGCACTGATTAGAAGGTGCTAAAAACGACTGGTGTTTCGATTGGAGACGTCGAGCCGTTTCGCATGGCGCAATCGCTGCCAGCAATCTTGTCGCCCATATCGATCTCACCGCAAGCTTGCACAAGGACAAAGTGCACAACTGCTGATCTGGCTGTGTCATGTCCGTGGTGCTACGGTACGGGGACCTCTCTAGTGAGGATCTTGCCTCGTCGTATCTGTGCATTTCGAGGCAAAAGCCTGGTGGCAAGATACATGAAAGGAGAAGCTAAAAACGAAAGACGTCTATATCTTCTAGAAGCCTTGGATGGATCGGAGCCTTTGCATATATAGTGAAAAAAATAGTCGAAAACATGATGACCAAACAAAAGACGTACGGTTTTTAGTGGTGCATCACTGCAACAACTGGATGCATGAGGCCAACGGCTTGCCGCTTGTGGTGCGAGTTCCATGCGGTACACGAGAAGGAATAATAACTCCACTCCAAAACGTGATTATTGCCTGCCAAATGCAAAATTTTCGTTCTTCATTGTGAAGGGAGGAGCCGAATCTGTTTCCCTTCTCTTCCACGCAGTACACACGAGAAGGAATAACTGCGATGCCCTGTAAATTGCTCAAAGCCGTTTACCAGCGACAGGCCGGACAGCGCTGTCGCTGCCAGCAACCTTGGCCTTATCGATGATCGATCAGCATGCACAACTGCATGTGGCGCTCGCTTTGTAACGCTACGGTACGGTACGGGAACCACCGATGATCTTGCCTCGTCGTATCTGTGCATTTCCAGTTTCTTGACACAGTTTGGGTAGCAAGCTGAGAGATATGGGTAAGGTCGAAAAAGAGAAACTAAAAACAGAGACGTCCTTCTAGAAGCGTTACGAATATGTGTCAAAATAGTAAAAAATATATGATGGCCAGATATGAGAGTTCATTTTAGAAAAATATATATGAGAGTTCATTTTAGAAGAAAAATATGATAGACAAAGACATCAACACGTGGCACACTCACTTTTATTTAGGTAAAAGTCTAATTTTTAACCTCCAACTATGACAAAAGTATCACTTTTAACCTACAACTACAAAACCAGATATGAAAGCCATCAAAACCGGACAAATTTAGCCCTTTAGATGGTTTTCAAGAACAATTTTGCATTTTCTAAAAATTCAAAGAGTTTTGATTTAATAAAAAATTATAACAATCATTTCAAATAAAAAATACCAAAATTGGTAAAAAGAAATCTTTAAGATGTAATGTATGTGTCGATACTCTATTTATCGTTATTTGAATCTTATTTGGTTATATTCCTTGTAATAAAAACTAAAAATAAAAATATGCAAATAACTCCAGGAACAAATAGCTTACATTTTTAGAAACAAAATTGGTACAAATTCATATTTTTATAATTTGAAATAAATTAGTTATTTTTTTACTAAATAAAAACTTTTTAAATTAAAAAAATGCAAACCACCCAAAGGGCCAAATTTGCCGGGTTTGACTGTTGGATTGTTAGTCCTTCTTATCCAGTTTTGTAGTTATAAATTGAAAATCGGACTTTTGCTATAGTTGTAGGTTAAAAATAGGATTTCCCCCTTTTATTTAGAATACGACACTTTACTCATTAGAGCCTACAGAAAATTAGATTCGCAGAACTTGATATTAGTTAAGTCACCATACATATATCATATCGTTATTGATATATCATGGATGATTTAGATTTCTTTTGATATGTTTATAGGGTTTGGCTATTATGTATAGGCACCCAACACATGACTCGTGCACTGTGGATGCGTCTCGATCAAAGATTCAATTGGGGACAAGTCTCTTTTCTTCTACCACTACACGATTTGCAAGTTTTGCCGAGCGTCTTTGTCAGGTGGCCGATGGGGATTGGGTTGTTAAGTATTCTTTGTACTACTTGGCCGACGGTGATATAGTATAATAAGCATTTTTGCCGAGAGTGATACTGGATCTAAGACAAACATTCACCGACGAGCTACTAGCTAGTTTGCTACATCACGGTCACCCATTTGGTACTAACTCTCAGCAAAAGCTGTAAATCTAGTAGTGTACCCCTCACAGGATAATGCTTCCTCAATCTCTTGCCCCCACAACCACAACAGGGTGTGTTTTGACAAAAGAGTAATAAGATCTCCTACTGAGATCGTGTGTGCAATGTCATCTCTATTGGTGTTTTGGGCAGAGATGCAAAAGGAGGACCACGTTGGGGGTCTGCAAGATGCGGCCCAGGCCATCAAGGCAACCACGCTGTTCTTCCACCCAAGGAGCCGAAATCAGAGGAAGGTAGAGTTGTTCTGCTGCAGTAACGAGGAGAGTCTTCAACTGCAATGAAGCCTGATTTTGAGGATAACTTTGTGATGTAGAAAAAGTTTAGCTCTGCCAGGATATTTGGAGTGTTTTGTTCCCTTTTGCTGTAATGGCATAAGTCAGTAAGCAAGTTGGTTAGAACTGGTAGACGTAGAGCAGTTTCTTTTGTTCGAACGATGCCAAACTCTGTAATTTCGTTACTTGCTCTGAGTAGTGAAATTCGGGCATAGCCCTTGATGGAAAGAAAAATAGCCTCACGGTGGTACGTCAGTATGTACTAATCTTCGCATAGAAGTTAATCGAGGCCAAGTTACTATTGTACAAGCAAATACAATAGTAGATCTTGATGTTGTCCTTTCTAATCAAACTCACAACGCTTTGTGAGCTTTTCACAAACAGAAGCACAAATCAAGAACAAAGATAACTGGTATCAATCATAGTCCAAATTAGTAGATGCAATTAGCAGAAATTTTGCCAATCAATGTCAAAATACTATCATACAAAAATCATTTTTGCATACACCTCCCCAGCCTTTTCACTGGCGGTTCAATTTATGGGCCCCTAGCAAGTTCACAGAGGACCATATTGTCCTGGGATGCTTGTGAAGTTCACATAAGTAATCGCCTATGAAAGTAAAAGTTTCATATGAGGGTTCTTATGTGAACTGCACATGAAAACGGTTAAAATTTCTCTTATTTGTGAATATTTTAGGACCACTGAAAATGGAACATTTCTCATTGAGATATTTTCATCGGTAAAGCATGGTTAAGAGGCTGTAATAGTGTACATTCCATTGTTAGTCCATCACAAGCAATTCATAAAATTTAACAGAGATGGGGATGCACATCATATATTCCTCACAAAAATTCATAGCCAAATTGAACTTCGTTGCAAAAGTAAGAAAAAATGCATGAAATGGGGCGTTTAAAATTGTGGGGCTCACAAAGCATGAAAACAATTGCATTCTAGGACAAACTAGCTAGGCAAAAGGTCGTTTGGAAGTTTTTTTTTTCATGTTGGCCTTGATATTATCTTTCTTGAGGAAAGAGTATCCTATTCTAGTCTTTGAATTTTTTTGGACTAGTGAAAATGGACTCTATCCTATTGAGATATTTTCATCAGTAAATAATGGTTTAGAGGGCACAATTTTGTATGAGATGGAGATGCACATCATATATCCCTCCACAAAAATTCATCATCAAATTCAACTTAGTTAGAAATATTGGAAAGAGGCTCAAAAAGATGCATACAAACTCAGTTAGATGCACATCCTATATCCCTCCACAAACATGCATACAAACTGGGTAACGTAACTTGCGGGGCTGAAAAAGATATTAGAACAATTGAATTATAGGATCAAATTCAGCAACATGCCTTTGGTAAAAAAAAATTCACATCAAGCTTGAAACTATCTTACCGGAAAAAACATCCGTATGCAAAAATTATGCCTGTTCCAAACAAAATGCTTAGAATTTAAGAGTATTGCCATGTACGGTTCTACAGAAATAGTTGTGACACATCCTCTATTTTTGCCATGGAGGCTATTTCAAACCACCAAAGATAGGCTCAGAAATATATATTCGTGAACGTGACAGATAAATTATCTGATACAACTGTTAAAGATACTTTATATTTCACAATTTAAAAAAATATATTCATTGCAACAAACCATTCAATATAGTAGTGACTTCGCTTGTGCAAGTGAAACTATCCAGCCCAAGCACCATTGCAGGCTCCCCATGTGGCCACAACTCATCTATGACACCAACGGCTTCTGCACCCGCTGCATCACACATATTTAAAATCCAACATACGAAAAGGCTTGGGAAGAAATGCAGAAGTACATTCATATGCATGATTAAGAGCTAAACTGAATGAGATATTGTTTGATATGTGAATCATCTCACTATACTTTGGACAATGACACGGTCTCCAAAATGTAACTTTGACTTCTTTTTTCCAACAATATTTATTAAAAAACAATATATTTATACTTTTATAGAAATACTTTTGAACACAAATTTATTCTTATGGTTTTCACATTTCCAAACTCAATGAATTAAAAATTATTTATGATTTATATTTCCAATGTTTGACTACAATCTTGTCCAAAACGACTTCTATTTCAATACAGAAGGAGTATAAGTAAATTGTGAAGGCATATAGAGTCATGTCAGCATGCTTGCTCTTTGATTCTTCCATTGCCATGGGGTTGGAAACTTTGCTTACAAAGTTACAATTAATTACCCTGATATCTTGGAGTCAAACAAACCAGTATACTCATCCAGACAAAGTTTGGGGGTGGTGGTCCAATATGGGTACATGCACTTTGCCACTTGCCCAAAGATCAGCGTTGGCATTAGGTGCAAAATAAGTCTTGAGCATATTGTGGACGAGCGGGAGGAAGATGAGCTGAAGCAAAACGCACCTCACAAAAGAACTCAAGTTTTTTTTTGCGAGGAAAAGAACTCTAGTGCTGCTCGAGAAGAAAAGTAAAAAGAAGCTTTTTATGTAGATGCAAGATAAATAGACAGAAATGAGTTCTTATTTAACATAACATCCATGTACTAACACTAGCAATTTATTCGAAACTCAAAGTATTATGTAAAATACATGTATTATGTGATAGGAATCTTAAGATGTAACTCTGATAGCTTTCAAAAATAAATTGAATTCATTAATCTTGGTGCACGGTGCACCATAACTGAGTTTACATTCTTATGCTTCCAACATGGTTTGCCTTGCACTAGCTTTTGTTTAACAAATGATTTACATATCTTCAGTCTAAATACTGAAAGAGATGTGAGGCTCAACTCCTAATATGATGATACATTAAATAGCATGATCGAGTACTCCGTCAAAATTGGATAACAATATTGTCTTTAAATGCAAGTCACCAATCGATATAAAGGGATAGACTAATATCACTTGGCATGGTCTAGAAAACAATTAGATAAATGTTGTAAGATATTGGAATGAAATAGATAGGATTCATATATCTGTATCAATAACAAAAAGTGGTGGGTTTTCTATAAGAATAGTGAGCAATATGAAGTAGTAAAAGGGATTAAATGAGGAATCGACAAGTAAAACCTGAATTAAAACATAGAACTTTTGAAGAATTATTCAAGTAGAGAAACTGTGAAATGCATACACAAAATAAGATCCAACCCATCAAGATTGAAATAGGAAACTACTGGGGTTCGAATGCTAGGAATTCAATCAGCATGAAACCCAATGCAGAGAAACAATAAGATAATTGAGTGATTCAATTAGCCATCTAAAGACATGAGATACGAGAAACCCCAATCGAGATGAAACTTATAAGAGAAAAAAGAAATCCTAATAAATATCCAGATATTAAGAGAAATGAGAAACCTGAATCGGTATCCACAGATAGAAGAAAACGAGAAGAAAATGGATTGGATTCAATCAGACAAGTCGTTTCCCACTAGATGTGAAATTTTGTTACCATAGAAATTTTTGCATCTTTTAGTAAAAAACTGAATAAATCGTCCCAAAACCAAATGAAGTAAAAAAATTACAGATCCGATTTATCATTACATCCTTGTAAACCATTGGCACATGTTCAATTACTAAATCTTCATCTGTGATCTGTGAATATTTTCGTAACTGACCTCTATAACAAAGAGTGCCATTTTGATAAGGTTGCATTACTGCTTCTGGACCAATGACTAGAAATTGGTCCAACAAGTATTCCTAAAGCATCATTTTTAGTGTTTTCGATGCTCACAAAAATTTTGAGCAAATTTGTTAGCTTTCCTGTGTAAAAAAAACATTTGGTTATGCGCAATTCTAAATTTTTCCATGGCAAATATCTAAGCTCTCTATTCTCTAAACTCTTCTAAAATATTCCTACTTTGCCATGATCCTTATCCTCATGCATGGCAAAGCTAACTTCTTCCACGACCTTCTAGAATGTTACTCAAGTATGCATTGTTATTTTCATCAAGGTTCATCTGGCGCATGCAGAAGGAGGAGAAAGCGCAGAAGTCGTCGAATGCGAGCCGCGGCACGCCGAGCTCCCACGCCAGCACGCCGAGCTCCCGCGCCACGCCCGCCGGTCCACGGGTGGCAGGCGTCGACGACACAGCTCGCCGGAGAAGTGTGACGAGTGGCGCGCAGAGCATCGCACAGGCGGTGTTGAAGTTGTTGAAGAGGCTGAGGCCCGGGAGCACGTCAAGGCTCTTGCAGCCGTCGGGGAGGCCGGCCTCGGCGCAGGGGAAGCGGAGCGGGAGGAAGCGGATCGAAAGTGCTTCGTCGTCGGCGACGTGGCCAAGGCAGGGCAGGTTGAGGGGGCGTGGTGACGAACGTGACGAGCGCGCCGCGGCGTGCCAGGGCTCGCGCCATGTCGAGCATCGGGCCGGCGTTGTCCGCTGCCATCATCGGCACCAGCACGAAGTGGCTGAACGAATTCAGTGCCTTGTTCGACATTTTCTCCAAGTGTGATAGGCTACTTATATTGTCGTCGTCGTGCTAACTGCTCGCTACGAGGTCATCTTGGTCCAAGAGATATCATATTCATATGCTAAGGTACCATGATAAGATTGTTTAGTCGCGAGAGTCATATTTGTTGTTACTAGAATTGTCCTTCGTGATAAGATTTTTCTCACATAAACATGGAGATTATGCGTGATCCCAAAGTTCCACACATAAATGACATGCCGTGTGCAAAATGTCACACGACAAACCTTACGATGGCAAACAACTGTTTGCCGTGTGCCAGACCACGGGCACACGACAAAGCTGTTTGCCGTGTGCCACGTTTGGACACCTGGAAAACGGCTGTTTGCCGTGTGCCACGTGGCTGGCACACGGCAAACCGGTGGCTTTGCCGTGTGCCTGCCTGGGGCCACCGTGTACCACGGCTTTGCTGTGTGCCACGTGGGCAGGCACACGGCAAACGGGCTTGTTTGCCGTGTGCCCGTGATGTGTCACACGGCAAAGCTGTGGGCACACAACAAACACACGTTTTCCTGTAGTGGCTCCGGCGGAAGCGCACCATCTGCCGTCGGCGACGAGCTGGCCGGCCAGCGCCTGGAACGCCACGGTGACCAGCGACCCGCCCCCCTTTACCTCCTCCACCTCCTCCTCCTCCTTCCTCGACGTGATCACCGCGGGCCTAGCCTCCAGCCCGTCCGGCACCACCGCGAAGCCGCACGGCAGCAGGGCCACGTACGTCGCTCGAGTCGTGCCCGTCGATCACCGGCTGCAGGGCGGCGTCGACCGGAGCGTACACACCACGGTGGACTCGCAGGGGGTGGTGATTTGGTGCTGCTGGCCTGGATGATCGATGATTTCAGTCTGAAAAAAAAAACAGTAGCAATGTGACCGACGTAACGTTACATAACACAATCGAGTTGGTTCATTTCGTCAGCCGTCAGGGACGAGATGATGCTTCATTTTCAAAGTCTTCTCCGCTTCTCTTTTCTATTCCAAAACCTTAACTGCTACAGTAAGTAGCTCCGCTGGGAAGAAAGTTGCCTTTATAAACGGCACCATATCCTCCTTCGCCAAGTTTCTTTCAAACAAAAAGACGGGGTCACTTAATTCAACTGTGTGTGAAACTATACTTTGTGGGCCACCTGGGTTGGGAGCTTCCGTGAAACTCTCGTAAAAGACTTTATGTGTGATGCTTATGCATTTCGTTTGTTTGGAACCATTCCGTGATAGAAAATGAGTATGCAGGGCACGATGATAATGCATATTCCAGCCAGGACAGAACCACACCAATGATAAATGAACGGGAGAAAATAGAAATGCACCATTATAAAGTATTAATTAAATACTCTTGGTAAATGGAAATTTCAGGTTAAAAAAGAATACAGAATAGTTGCAAATACTTTCAGCGGGACATAGAGGAGGTGATGCAGATCAACTCTATGTCCTGAAAGCATTTAAAACTATAGTCATCATCAGTTCACCACCGAATACTTAAAATTGCACCTTAGCATCCTCTACTACTGGGGTTTGGACTTGTAACCTTTGTCTTGCACACGATTTATTAGTTCCCTCTGCTCAGTGTGTACTCAGTAATACATGGTTTAAGCCGAGTACATAGGCTGCCAAGTGGCAGTAAATTTTATCCACTGCATTTGAGTGAAATTTGTAGGTGACATCACGGTCCTCTCAATATCTTGCGTGCGAGGCGAATGTAGATGATCGTTGTTCTACTACCTTGTCTTATCGACGCATGCTGAGCAAATCATCATTCCAGAAGTATGCTTGGTCACTGCAGTTGTCAAGACATTGTTGCCGGCATTGGGCCTGGGAGAGTTCGGCAAATGTTGTGGCCAATTTGGGCTCAGGCAACTTGATGCGTTTGAAACGCTTGAATCCATTTGTTTTTTTTTCTATAAGGGCCACGCCCGAATTTCATTACCTTGAGAAGTAACGAAATTACAAACTTGGCAGAAAAACGCATGTGTTCACCTCCTATTCAAGCTACTGTAAAAGATCCAAACTACCACACCACACCTTGTCCTGGGAAATACCAAACCTCGTACCAAAAGGCCACGCAGAACATACAAAGGAAGCCACCTGCTTCACAAGAACTCCCATCTCACTTCCTATTTGAAAGAAACTCGCTTCATGATCATCCAGAGTCTCCTTCCACTTCCTCACTTGAAGAACATAGGATCGAAACCTTCTAATATAGCTATCAGGGGGAGGGGCGGGGGGGGGGGGGGGGGGGGGGGGGGGGGAATGATAGCACAAACCGCAGCGAAAAACTTTTTCACCCTAAAACAGATTCTGAATAGTCCACTAGATCGTGTGTCGCTCTCTTACCGTAACTCCTAAATTCGTGATATTGTGCCAGAAAATAGCTTATGAAATTCTGAAGCTAACGCAATTGGAATCAAGTCAATCGGAGGTCTACATCTTGAGATATAAATTAAACAAGCAGATTGTATCGGATGGTGTTGCGAATTAACCTAACCCTAATTTCGAGATTAGAAAAATATATTTAGGGCTAACAAACCAAACTTCTCATATCAATATCTTGATGCCCTAACACGGTTTTGGATGGATCAAAATAAAACTAATCACGTTGATAAACAATTCAATCTAAAACCAAAACCGTAGATATGAATGAGCATACAAAGCAATGAGCGGAGAGGGAAGCTAGATTACCAACACATCAAATTACGAAACTTTAATCTTTATTGTATCAAAGATGTGTTCAAAAAAGATGCATCCACAAGCATCCATACAAAGATCTTGATGAGATCCCAAACCCTACATTACACTAGAAAAAACAGAACCGGCGCCGTCTCTGCCGTCTCCAAAATCCTCGACCGAGCCTCGACCAGGGTTTTTCCCCCGCGGTTTGAGCGGTTTTTTGGGAATAAAAACCGGTCCGGTAAACCGGTTAAACCGGCCGGTTAACCGGTAGGGTCGGTTTGAGCGGTAACCGGCCCTATTTAGCTACCATACCGGACCGGTTTTACGGGTCAAACAGGACCAGTCTGGAACGGTTTTTTTAAACCCTGGCCTCAACCTGTTCGGTCTCCTTTTATTTCCACAGATCGACACCTGAACCTGGGCCTTTTCCTTTTCTTATTTGGCCACACCATCACACTTGGACGTGGGCCCCTTCTATCTATTTTCCTTCGCTGCAAAACCAGCAGCGTGTCCTACCAGGACACCATCCAAGCCAAGGTCAGCTTGCCCTGTTAGAAATAGCTGATATCTCATGTGTAGTTTGTATAACAAACTCTTGTACCACGTCTGCGTACGTGATCTGATGAATGTGTCAAGAGTATTTGGTTAGGATACTTAGAGATATTGTTTAGATATAAGTTAGACTAAACCAAATACCTTGCACGTCAAGTTGTAATTAAACTTGTATATCTGTTGGCTTCTGGCCCCTATATTAACACGGAACCACGGCAAGCCAAGATAGGCAGCCGCGCTTAATCATAGAGCGTGTTCTCTTTCATGGTATACAGAGTCATCTTCTTCTTTCCCATCTACTTCCATGGCTTCTTCCTCTTCCTTTCAAAACATGTCGCTTTCATCCCTTGGCCCCTCGGTCTCTGAAAAGCTGACCCGTGACAACTACCTTCTATGGAGGGCGCAAGTTCTGCCCCCCATAAGAGGAGCTCAGCTAGAAGGGATCCTAGATGGATCTATCAAGCACCCATCCAAGTTCCTTGAGGTGGTGAAGGAGGACAAGACCAAGGAGGTGGTGCCAAACTCGGCATATGCAACCTGGTTGGCATAAGACCAACAGGTGCTCGGGCATCTGCTCAACTCAGTCACCAAGGACGTGCTAGGGCAGGTGGCCACGACGACGACAGCAACTGAGGCGTGGGCGATCCTGGAAGGGATGTTCTCGTCACAATCTCGTGCTCGGGTGACAAACCTCCGGATGCAGCTCTCAACGCTCAAGAAGGGGAACATGACGACTGCAGTCCACTTCAACAAGATGAAGAATCTCGGTGACGAGCTTGCAGCAGCAGGCAAGAGGGTTGACGACGATGAGATGGTATCTTTTATTCTCGTTGGTTTGGATTGGTTTGGATTTTGATTACAATCCGATCGTGTCTTCTATTCTTGGGTGTACGGATCCGATTCTCTTGAGCGATCTCTATGCTCAAGTCACCGCGTATGAGATGAGACTGCAGATGCTTCAAGAACAACACTCCGGTGGCAATGGGCAGCAGTATCAATCTTCTGCCAATATTGCTTCCAGAGGTGGTCGTGGAGGCTTCAACAACCGTGGCCGTGGAGGTCGTGGTAAAGGAGGACGTGGCCCCTCTGGAGGGCGCAACCCCAACACCGCCAACACAGGAGGACAATCCTCCTCCAAGCCCAGGTGCCAGATCTATGACAAGGTGAATCACACGGCCTTGGAGTGCTGGTATAGATTTGAGGAAGACTACCAGCCGGCCAGCAACAACAAGAGCACAGGGCAAGGATCTGCGGCCTATGGTGTTGACACCAATTGGTACGTAGACAGCGGAGCGTCGCATCACGTCATGAGCGACCTTGAGAAGCTCTCGATGAGGGAGAAGTATGGAGGCAGCGACCATGTGCACACGACCAATGGGTCAGGTATGAAAATTAGCAATGTTGGTCATACTACTTTACATTCCCCTACTCGAGATCTTCATCTAAACAATATCCTGCATGTTCCTAGTGCACACAAGAGCCTTGCATCTGTTCATCGTATTGCTTCCGATAATAACGTTTTCCTTGAATTTCATCCTCATTATTTCCTTATCAAGGATCGGGCAACGAAGACAACTCTTCATCAAGGAAGATGTGAGGGTGGTCTCTATCCCCTAGGGTTGGATCGGTTAGGAGCAAGTCGAAACAAGCAGGTGTTTGGAGTCAATAAACCATCTATGTCAAGATGGCACAGTCGTCTGGGTCATCCAGCATCCCCTATCATGTCTAGAGTTCTTAGAGATAGCAAATTTCCTTTCGTTAGTGATGGTAGTGTCGAGTCTGTGTGTGATGCTTGCCAAAGAGCAAAAAGTCACCAACTTCCATATTGTATATCAAATAATGTTTCCGTTGCTCCTCTTGATTTGATTCTCTCTGACGTTTGGGGACCTACACCCACTTATGCCGGTAGATTTTCCTACTATGTGAGCTTCATTGATGATTACAGTAGATACACTTGGATGTATCTTCTCCGACAAAAATCAGATGTGTTTGCTGCCTTTCGTGACTTTCAAGCTCTTGTGGAAAGGAAGTTTAACAAAAAGATCTTAACCATGCAGACAGACTGGGGAGGTGAATATGAGCGCCTAAACTCTTTTTTCAAGCGTGTAGGGATTACCCATAGAGTTTCTTGCCCACATGCTCATCAACAAAATGGAGCGGCCGAAAGAAAACATAGGCATATTGTGGAGGTTGGCTTAGCTCTTTTGGCTCATGCATGTATGCCTCTCAAGTATTGGGATGAGGCTTTCTTGACCGCAACTCACCTCATTAACCTTCTTCCTAGAAAGGTGATTGATTATAAAAGTCCCGTTGAACTACTTCTAGGAGAAAAACCAGACTATACTACCTTGGGGGTGTTCGGTTGTACCTGCTGGCCAAACCTCAGACCATTTAATCCTAGGAAACTTACCTTTTGGTCCAAAATATGTGTTTTCCTTGGATATAGTTCTCTTCATAAAGGCTTTAAGTGCCTAAAAATTTCTACAGGCCGCATCTATATTTCCAGGGATGTAATCTTTGATGAAGAGGTTTTTCCCTTTGCATCCCTACACGAGAATGCTAGGGCAAGACTTAGACAAGAAATTTCTCTTCTCCCTGAACATCTCCTTAGCTCAAATCATGGGGGCGTAAATAGTGTTGATCAACATTTTGCTACTGACCCTGATGCTAATGTACCATCTAGTACTATGATTGATGAGCAGGATTATCAAAGAGAAGAAGAGATTGGAGGAGAAAATCCCATGGAAAATGAGCCTCCTAGTGCTCAAAATGGGACACATATGCAGAAGCATCTAAGCACGGGATCCGGAGTTGATATCCTGACAGATTCAGGTGTTACAGCAGGTCAGACTGTAGGGGAATCAAGTCTTTGATCGGGCGCTGATCCGGTCTCATCCACCGGCCCAGCGACGCGTGGCCGAACCAGAAGCGGCACGGAGACGTCGCGCCTGTCCCGCATACCTGGAGCCACGGTACAGGCCGCATCGCATGATGACGCTCATGTCTCGACGAGCCCCAGATCTGCTGCGTCCTCCCCTGGATCCGGTGTGGTTTCTGACTCTGCAGGAACAGATGCGTCACCACAACAGCTTCACCCAAGGACCAGGTTACAAAGTGGAATTGTTAAACCAAAAGTTTATACTGACAGCACTATTCGTTATGCAAACTTTAGTTCCGCAGGTTAACCTAGTGGTTTAGAGGAGGCTCTTGGTGATACTAGGTGGAAAGGTGCCATGCAAGAAGAAATCAAGGCTCTTCGTAGAAACGAGACCTGGCATCTTGTTCCACCGGTAAGAGGAGCAAATATAGTTGATTGTAAGTGGGTCTATAAAATTAAGCGAAAAGCTGATGGAAGTATAGATCGATATAAAGCCAGATTGGTAGCAAAAGGTTTCAAGCAACGCTATGGGATTGATTATGATGACACTTTTAGCCCGGTAGTCAAGATAGCAACTATAAGGCTTGTGCTTTCTCTAGAAGTCTCAAGAGGATGGTGTTTGAGGTAGTTGGATGTGCAGAATGTGTTCTTACATGGCATTCTTGAAGAAGAGGTTTACATGAGGCAACCTCCAGGGTTCGAGGATCCAGGAAAACCCCATCATGTGTGTAGACTTGACAAGGCAATCTATGGTTTAAAACAAGCACCTCGAGCTTGGTATGCAAGGTTGAGCTCTAAGTTATGTGATCTTGGGTTCAAGGCATCGAAATCAGATACTTCTCTTTTATTTACTCCAGGAATGGTATAATTATTTATATGCTTATTTATGTTGATGATATTATTGTTACTAGCTCTTCTGTAGAGGCTGTTACTGCTCTACTTCATGATTTGAGGACTGATTTTGCTCTCAAGGATCTTGGTGTTTTGAGCTATTTCCTGGGTATAGAGGTGGAGCCTATAAAGGAAGGTATTCTATTAAAACAAGAGAAGTATGCTGGAGATATTTTGACAAGGGTCCGCATGATGAAGTGCAAGCCGTCTCCTATGCCATTGGTCTCTACTGAAAAGTTATCCAAAGAAGATGGTGAGCCACTCTCGGCTGAAGATGCTACCAGGTATCGAAGTATAGTAGGAGCATTACAATATTTGACTCTTACTCGTCCTGATCTAGCATTTGCCGTGAACAAAGTATGTCAGTTTCTACATACACCGACTACTTCTCATTGGACAGCAGTAAAATGAGTTCTAAGATATGTAAAGGGAACTCTTGGAGTTGGAATCAAGATAATGAGATCTCCTTCAAGAATATTGAGTGTCTTCTCCGATGCAGATTGCGCAGGAAGTGTGGATGACAGGAGATCAACTAGAGGTTTTGTTATATTCTATGGTTCCAATGTTATATCATGGAGTGCTCGTAAGCAAGCTACGGTCTCAAGATCAAGTACTGAAGCTGAGTATAAATCTCTAGCTAATGCCACTGCAGAGGTAATTTGGGTAGAAACCTTGTTGCAGGAGTTAGGTGCAAAGCTGCAACATCCTCCTCGGTTATGGTGTGATAATCTTGGGGCTACCTATTTGACAGCAAATCCAGTGTTTCATGCCAGGGCCAAACACATTGAGATTGATTTTCATTTTGTAAGAGAAAGAGTCATGAGGAAGCAATTAGAGGTAAGATTTATTTCTACCAAAGATCAGGTAGCTGATGGCTTTACAAAAGCTCTTGGAACTCGGCTATTTGAGAAGTTTAAAGACAATTTGAACCTTCAACTTAAGTCCGGTTAAGATTGAGGGAGGCTATTAGAAATAGCTGGTATCTCATGTGTAGTTTGTATAACAAACTCTTGTACCACGTCTGCGTACGTGATCTGATGAATGTGTCAAGAGTATTTGGTTAGGATACTTAGAGATATTGTTTAGAGATAAGTTAGACTAAACCAAATACCTTGCACGTCAAGTTGTAATTAAACTTGTATATCTGTTGGCTTCTGGCCCCTATATTAACATGGAACCACGGCAAGCCAAGGTAGGCAGCCACGCTTAATCATAGAGCGTGTTCTCTTTCATGCCCCACGCATGCATATGCCTCTGCATGCTCCTTCCAGGATATACAACCATGCTGCCTGCTGTGCCTACGCACACGCAAAACACACACATGCATGCAGGATCAAAACCACGCACACGTACAGGCACTCTGCCTAGCCACGTACAATCGACGGCCACACCGTCATAGCTAGACACCGCTAGCCTCTTCTCCGATCAGAATGTTGGCAGTCCTGTTCCAATCAACATCATTTGTCGACACCGGGACACATACTCGCACATCGACAAGTCCTCACATGCACCGTTCTCTAGCCCGAACGTCTCGCGTGACATCCTTGACCAATAGGACCTCAGTTTCTCCATGAATCTAGTCCCGAAACCTCAGTTCCTCCCGAACCTAGTTCCAGTCCGTCACCGACTACGCTCCGCCTCAAGCAACACCTGCACATGAACAAACACGCATCTACGTACGAGTACAAGTCCACGACTTGACTCAAGATCAGTTCATGCAATACCACTCTCACGAGTGTGTCACATCAATATCAAAATCACCTACACTACTACGAGTGTATCCAATCAAACATGCTGTCACAAGCATACCAAAATATGCTATCACGAGCGCAACACATTAGCAAACATGCATATCATCCTATGCCATTATGTTAATCACTTTGCAATGCCAATTTCAATACAAACCAATTTTTCATCACACATGATCTCACAAAGAAAGCTTCCTGTCTTCCCATTGTTGCTATTGCATGCAAGTTCGCTTCGCTTGATGCACCCCCTTGAACTTATGAGTATAGAATCCACTTCTCATTAACCCAAGGGTGAGGAGGGAGGGGGTTGAGGGGGCCAGGGCCCCCCTATGCTTCACGCATACGTACACTCAATTTTACCTTGAAGATTAATGAAATTTTAGTTTACTTTCTATCTAATAACTTCATAAAATCTATAAGTTGCCTCTCAATGATTCTTGTTTGGCTTCGCCACTGCATTAACCCAAACTAGGCGCTTGAGCCTCCCTTCACCATGATCTATGACGATGTGTGCAAACAACGAAGCGATCAGAACCGAGTAGCAAGTAGTGAGTACGTGTAGTACTCCTCTTTGGCTCTGGACACGACCCTTAAGTCAAATTCAATTGATTTGAGGAACAACCCTCCAGCGACCCCGTTGCCGCTCCATCGCACGGTCGCATAGATCTTTGTTGTTCCATGAGAGAGCAAGAATTGAGGGATGCCCCCTTCCACAAGTTTCAATTTCCATGAGCCCAAAGATGGATTACTTTTGCTCGTCCAGGGCATGAGGATCCTGCTGATTCTAGACCGGCAATCCACTCCAAGACGCATTCCGGGTAGAAGTGTCAGTTGGATGATCAAAACTCTACCAACAACTATCGTTCAGGCCAGTGACGAAGCTATAGCAAATTAGGTGGAATGCACTTGCCTTGTGGCATTGTGGGTACACAAAGTTGAGTTGTAGGGGTGCAAATATGTCATATGGTAAAATTTTGGAGCTAAACATTGTTTTTTACCTAATCACCATCGCCCTGTTCATTTCGCTGGGCTGAGCTGGAAAGTCTGCCGAGCTGATTCAATAGTATTCTGTGAGAAGAATAATCCGCTGGACTGAGATTATAAACCAAGCAAATAGGGCAATAGCTTCGCCCTAGTATATACCTATATCGCTGGGAGAATTGGTGGTCTCCCAGCCCCTCACCTATTGTAGCAGTTTTTTCTTTTTCTTTTTCTTTTTTTGTGTGTTTTGTTTTTTGTTTTTGCTTTTTTTCGTATGAGCACTATTTGATTTTGTCTCTAAAAAAATAAGTACATATATATCACTAAAAGATCTTTTTCATACCAGCACTATTTTGATTTTGTCTCTAGAAAAATAAGTGCATCTATGTCACTAAAAGAAAGCGTGTCCACCTACAGCTGGTGCATCCTCACTTGCCATGTGGTTCCAGACTTTCAACGTTGCGCTTTGCATATGAGCGTCACACATGCTGGTCACTCTCAGCATGATAAGATTGTTTACTCGCGAGAGCCCAAATTTGTTGGCACTGGATTTTCTTATTGTGTAAGTCAGTCACTGAATTATGATTTGGGTGATAGCTGATAGGGTCAAGAAAACCATAGTTCCTCGTCATAAGATTGTTTTGACATAAACTTGAACGCAAACATGCCATGCCTCCCTGCAGAATGAACGCAATCAAATTAACCAACCAGCACACACTGTGTCATGCTGATTCACTTGCCTCTCTGTTGTCCCCAAGAGAAACACCTGAGGCGCCGTCACGCAATATATATACACCAGAGTATGTTTTTAATAATGAAAGAAGGTTCCGGCTTCTACCTCTTCGTAGAAGAAGACCAGTCCAACATTATTACAAGTAGTAGTATCCTACTACACCCAAAAGTTTGAGAAAAGACAAATGACACTCAAAAAACAATTCGCAATCTAGAGGACCATCATTTAAATTGAAGAAATGTAGGGCTATCATCTCCAAAGTCTAACAACCGATATGAGTGATTTCTCATCGTCCTCACTTGTCACAGCCCATGTCCATCTATGGCGTTTCATGCCTTATGTGTGTGGTGCATGAACTCTGGCTGATCCAAAGGTCATGGGGTTGTACAAGTACAATGACTACAGGGCAAAAAAATTGATGAATTTTGAGCGACATATCTGTGTTCGAATCATCGTCTTCCTCTATAAATAAAAGGTGAAGCTTCTTGAAGCATCCCAACCCATTTATTTCCTCTTTAATAGGATGCCATGGAGTTGGAAACTTATCAACAGTTGTGTCAAGACATTGGAGTGAAACAAATGAATTGGTATATCCATATGACTACCAATAATGATGTTGCAGAAACAGATAGGAGTATAGAAAATCAGAGGCGCTATAGGAATAGGTGGAACGCCTTACCTCATGCTGGTAGGCGGCTTCATGTTAAATAGGCAAGGAACAACCCCTTGCGTGGTATACAAGAACTCTCACAAGTTGGATATATCACGGCCTAGAGATAGATTCTATTTACAACAAGAATCCTACCATACAACAGTTCTTATCTCTAAGACGTGATCTATCTCTACACGTGAGTCTACATTGTTACAATTACAATTGCATTACTTTTATCTAATACTCCTCCTCAATCATAACCATCCTAGGTTAAGATTGTATTTGAAATTCTCCAATTGTCGTACTGTTAAAGCTTTAGTAAAGCCATCTGCAACTTGATCTCCAGTTGGAACAAAATCGATTTGTAACAACTTTTGTGCAACCCTTTCTCTGACAAAATGATAATCCACTTCTATATGCTTTGTCCTCGCATGAAACACCGGATTAGAAGACAAATATTTTGCACCCATATTGTCACACCATAACTTCGCCATTAATGGACTAAACACTCCAATTTCTTTCAACAAAGTTTGAATCCACATAATTTCTGCTGTAGCGTTCGCAACTGCCTTGTACTCAGCTTCAGTACTCGACCTAGACACAGTAGCTTATTTTCTTGCATTCCATGAAACTAAGTTCGAGCCAAGAAAGACAGCATATCCTCCTGTAGACCTCCTGTCATCAAGAGACCCTGCCCAATCTGCATCAGAAAAACCCGACACTAGCATAGAATTGGATCTACTAATCTTCAGCCCAATTTTAGTATCTTGCTTGATATACCTTAATATCCTCTTCACAGCAGCCCAATGAACAATAGTTGGAGCATGTAAAAACTGACATACTTTATTTACTGAGAAAGCAATATCAGGACGTGTAAGAGTTAAATATTGAAGTGCTCCCACAATGCTCCTATATTGTGTGGCATCTTTAACTCCCAACAACTCACCATTGGTTGCCGACAATTTTTCACTTGTTGAAAGTGGAGTACTAACGGGCTTGCAATCAGCCATATTGACCTTCTTTAACAAATCTGAAGCATACTTATCTTGAGTCAAAACAATACCATCATTAACTTTACTTACTTCTATACCAAGAAAGTAATGTAGCTCGCCCAAGTCCTTTAAGGCAAAGTCCTTTCTTCAACTCTTGTAGCAATCCATCAGTAGCTTTGGAGTGGAGCTTGCAACAATTATATCATCAACATATATAAGCACAAAAACTGTTGTACCATTCTTGTTAAAGAAGAATAATGATGTATCAGCTTTAGATGACCGAAAACCAAGCTCAAGAAGTTTTGTACTAAGCCGAGAATACCATGCACGTGGAGCTTGCTTAAGTCCATATAAGGCCTTATCAAGTTTACACACAAAATTAGGCTTGTCACGATCAACATACCCTGGTGGTTGTTTCATATATACTTCTTCTTCTAGAATACCATGCAAGAAGGCATTTTGCACATCCAACTGTCGTAAGCTCCATCCCCTTGAAATGGCAATAGATAGAATAACTCGAATAGTAGGCATTTTAACCACAGGGCTAAAGGTATCTTCATAGTCAATGCCATACTGTTGCTTAAATCCCTTTGCAACTAGTCGAGCTTTATATCTATCTAAGCTTCCATCAGATTTTCTTTTAACTTTAAAAACCCACTTACAATCTATAACATTCCTCCCTTTTTGTGGTGGAACAAGATGCCATGTTTTATTTTGAGCCAAAGCATTAAACTCTAGGTCCATTGCATTTTTCCAATCTTTATTTTGAAGAGCTTCATCTACTCCTTGAGGTTCACCACTGGATGTAAAACAACTATAGCGTATGGTGCCATCAGTATATACCTTGGGTTGACGTACACCAGCTTGGAGACGCGTACGTGGCCGAACAGGATCTTGAACAGGCATTTCAGTTGATCCTGCTGCTGGTGTAGTTGATCCTGATGGTGTAGAAGATCCACGCGACGGCGACGGCGAATCAGGCACAGGATTCTCCTCCCCATGCCTCAGAGCCCGCCGCGTGTCTGCTGTCGGAGCTGAAGCAGACGACGCATCATCACCTGTTTGGCGCGGAGCAGGAGACGAGCCCGTAGTGGGCCGCGTGTCGCCCTCAGATTGAGGCGAAGGAGGCTGTACGGGCGACGACGTTGATCGACATGCAGACGAACCTGTCGCTGCAGTTGGAGGGGATCCTGATGCTGATTCAGGAGCGGCTGCAGGGAAATCGCCATTGGGAAGTATGTCTGCTCCCCCAGTTCCAACATCCTGTATTTCATGTGTTTCTTCATCAAAATTAGAACCGTTAGTATCATTAGTCAGATGAGCATCTGTAGATTCATCCCCCATGCTAGGATTTAGAAGGTTGGAAGGCAAAAGAAGGATTTCTTTGCGAAGTCGAGAGCCTGCGTTAGCATGTAGGGATGCAAAAGGAAAAATGTCTTCATCAAAGACAACATCACGGGAGATATAGACCCTACCTGTTGTTGTGTCAAGACACTTGAAGCCTTTGTGGCGATTGCTGTAGCCTAGAAAGGTGCATTTTTTTGAACGAAAGGCAAGTTTATGATTGTTATATGGACGAAGATTTGGCCAGCAAGCACAACCAAAAATTCGTAAAGAGGTATAATCAGGTTTGATTTTGAAAAGACGCTCTAGAGGCGTTGAAAACTGAATCACTCTACTAGGCATACGATTAATTAGATAGGTAGTAGCAAGAAAAGCATCATCCCAAAATTTTAAGGGCATGTGCGCATGAGCAAGAAGGGACAAACCAATTTCGACAATGTGTCGATGTTTGCGTTCGGCGGCACCATTTTGTTGATGCGCATGGGGACAAGAAACGAGATGGGAGATACCAATTTTGGTAAAGAAAGAATTAAGCTTCTCATACTCGCCTCCCCAGTTAGATTGTACTGCAACAATTTTCCTATTAAAGAGTCTCTCCACAAGTTGCTGGAACTCAAGAAACTTTTGAAAGACTTCAGATTTAAATTTAATGAGATAAATCCATGTGAATTTACTAAAGTCATTGATAAAGCTCACATAATACTTATATTTCCCAACCGAGTCAGGTGCTGGCCCCCAAACATCCGAGAAAATTAACTCAAGAGGAAATTGAGAAGTACTTGTGGAAATAGGATAAGGTAATTGATGACTCTTAGCTTGTTGGCAAGCATCACACACTGAAACTTTATTTGAATTCGAAACAAAAGGAAGCTTATGCTCTCTAAGAATACGCTCCACAATGGGAGTTGCGGGATGACCTAAACGACTGTGCCATCTATCAATAGACACTTTATTGACTCCAAAAGCGTGCTTGGAAATTGCCGTGGAAGGAAGAGGGTACAATCCTCTTTGGCAGGCTCCTTTAAGAAGAACGTTCTTCGTGTCCCGATCCTTGATAAAGAAAACATCAGGGTGAAATTCAAGAAAGACATTATTGTCGGATGTGAGGCGATGAACGGATAAAAGATTTTTAGAGGCTTCGGGTATGTGAAGAATATTATTGAGACCAAGATTACGTGTAGGGGTATGAATAACAGAATGCCCAACATGACTAATATTCATACCTGAACCATTGGCGGTGTGGACTTGCTCAGAGCCATTGTACTTCTCTCGGAAGGACAGCTTCTCCAGATCACTTGTAATATGGTCGGTGGAGCCCGTGTCAGTGTACCAGGATACATCAATGTTGTGGGTGGAGGCCGCAGCAGCTAGGTGCTTCTCTTCAGGTACATACTCCTCATCGAAGCGATGCCAACAACGATCTGCGGTGTGTCCAACCTTGAAACAAACTTGACACGGAGATGATTTAGAGTTACCACGGTAGTTGAAGCTGTTGTTGCCGCGTCCTCCTGACTGGCGCTGGTTGAAGTTGCCGCCATTGGTCGTGGTAGAGCCACGACCTCTTCCTGAGTTGGTGCGGCCGCCACGGCTGAAGCCTCCACGACCACGCCAACTATTGTTGCCATTGCCTCCTCCTTTCCTCCCCGGTTTGCCACATTGGCTGATGAGCCGGAGTTCCCAATGTCGAGTAGTTCCATTCGTGTTTCAAATGAAAGGAGTTGAGAGTAGACATCATCCACGCTGATTGTCCCCTTCTGGGCAAGAAGGACAGAGACAACCGAGTTGTACTCAGCATCAAGGCCCGTGAGGATGTATTCCACGAGCTCTTCTTCTTCAAGGGGTCTTCCGGCAGCGGCCATCTCATCACCAAGTGACCGCATCTTGCCGATGTACTCTTGCACAGATTGAGTCCCCTTCTTGGCTGTTGCAAGAGAGATACGCGTGTTCACTGCACGCGCCCGGGTTCGCGATGAGAACATTGCTTCAATCGCGGACCATAGTTGCGCCGCCGTCTCCTTGGTGGCGACTTGGGACATGACTTCCCTTGATAGGGAGCCAAAGATGAAGCTTAGGACTTGTTGGTCCTTTGCAAACCACTCCTCAAAGGCTGGGTTGGTGACCTTGATCACCTTCCCGTCAGCGTCCTTGCCATCAACTTCTTCGGCAGGCGCAGGAGTGGCGCCGGTGAGATGACCGACGAGGCGCGATCCACGGGCAGCAGCAAGGATCTGCGCCCTCCACATGGCATGGTTGGATTTGGAAAGTTTTTCCGTGATGGAAATTCCAACTAGAGGATTCATGGGTGCAGACGAGGAGGCCATTGTGGTTTCTAGATGGGATCTTTTATGCTCTGATTACCATATAGAAAATCAGAGGCGCTATAGGAATAGGTGGAACGCCTTACCTCATGCTGGTAGGCGGCTTCATGTTAAATAGGCAAGGCACAACCCCTTGCGTGGTATACAAGAACTCTCACAAGTTGGATATATCACGGCCTAGAGATAGATTCTATTTACAACAAGAATCCTACCATACAACAATTCTTATCTCTAAGCCGTGATCTATCTCTACACGTGAGTCTATACAATTACAATTGCATTACTTTTATCTAATAAGGAGAACATTAAAAACACGATGACTTTGTCCGGTGGTGGATGTAACGGTCAGCATGGCTCGGCAAAGTACTGGATAACAAAGAGATTCATGGTTTGGAGCCTGATTTGCTAGGTTATTTGGAAATTTAAAACCTTGTTTTCATGGTGACAAAAATTTATCATGGATCCTTGTACTCTTTGTGTTCCCTTTCTTGAAATACTAGTGAAAGTGCATGTGCCACAGGCACGTACTATAGAAAGAACACATAATAAGAAATCTTGATTTAAAAAGAAACAAGTGTGCAACTATTACATTCAGTTCAAATTCTCACAAATAAAAAATAAAAATTTAAATGTAGTTTATTTAAAAAGGCAAATATACCTCTCTACCGAAAGACCCTCACTTCATCATCCTCTACCATGTTATCTCTTTTATACTCTTGATCCATTGTTTCATATAAATCTCTCTGCCACCAAAAATACAATATTTAATAAATTGTTATAGATATACTGTCACACCCGGCCCATTTGTTTCGGCCCAGTAGTGGCCTGTTAGCGCGGTGTGCGCGAGTTTAGTACCACCTTCTAGTTGAGCAAGGGTTGAGCCAACTTATAAGCCTTTGTCCCCCAGCCATAGCACATTCGGGTTAACTCTTTTACACGAAGTGAGGACGAAAGTGTAAGCAGGGTGCTATGTGTACGCGTGTCCGTCCCTCGGAAGGGCTGGGCGGTGCGGCTTTGGAGGGTGGGGTGTTATATATACAATCAAAACTACAATAAAAAAATAAATATACATACATCCTTTGTTTTAGCAGCCTAGAGTTTTTCTCGTCTACTGCCAATCTTGAATATTATCTCCAATTCTTCTGCTTGTCCCTTTCCTTGTGCCGAGTAGAAGCTGGCCATTATCCAAAGATTCAGCATGCAACTACTGTTTTTGCAGCTATACATAGATGTGAAACTAATTTGCTCGTTTCCTGCTCATGCATGCGTATGTGTATCTTCATGTATTCATCCAGGACGATGAAGTAATTTGGGTAGAGGCTAGGATAATACCGAAGGCAGCCAAGGAGGGATGCAGTCCAAGCGCGAGAAGGTGTGTTTGCCAGCCGTGGTCGCCGCAGACGAAGATCAGACGGCCTTGCCGGCCGTTGTGGTCGTCGTCCTTGCCAGCCGTGGTGGTCACGGATGAAGATTATGCCATCATTGTCATGGTGTTTGTGGCTCCGAGTACAACGGTATGTTTGGCCGTCACGACTCACGAGGAGGAATCGGTTTTACCAATCCTATTAACGTACCAAAACAATCAGCCCAACGTTTTTTGGAAGGCAAGCGTACCTACTATACCAATCGTATGGAAACCTACCAATCGGCCGTGAGTACAAAAATTGGTCAATCAATGTAGAAAATTGGAAACACATAAACAAAATGTGAATGTGTATGTTTTGGCGGAATTGCACTCCCTTTGTCAAATTATATTCCTTGGTCAAATTTGGGTCCACCTTGTTGGACCAATGGGTCCACAACATTTGATGATTGACCATCAATTCTTTCGCTCTTTATAGTATAGATGAACAGATCAGATTTATACAAAAGTGGACTCATGTATAAATGTTGCTAACACAATAAGGCCATGTTTATATCTAGGAAAATCGTCCCCTTTTACAAAAAGTTATCCACCTAGAGAATCGTATCAGTTTATTTTTATCTCTATGCATACTTCTATAGAAACAGTAATTTTCCGTACTTTTCACCTTTTGTTCGATCTAAACACGTCCTAACTTGCGAGAACCGTCAAGCAGTACAAACTAAATTAATAATTGAAAGGTCTAGCATATTGCTTGCATCAGCCCCGGCTTGGCCCAAGTGTGCAACCGTCTGGCCCAAGTGGGATTTGTGGGCTTGCCTCGCTGTACCAACGAATTGAAGTCATGAAGCGGCATGCACATGCATTACACATTTGTCAGCATGCATTTCCTATAGCAAGAGAAACGATGATTGAGCTTATAATCATATAGTACACAACTAGGCAACAATTAGATGAGCTTCAGCAAGATATATGCGATAGATATCTATACATAAATGAGCTGTGAGGCCAGATTGCAGTCATGTCAATCCATTTCCTCACTGTTTCTTTCGTTGCCATGCAACCAACAAAAAGTTACTCCCTCCGTCTTAGAGTATAGCTAAGTTTAGACTTTTTCAAAGTCAAAATTTTTAACTTTGACCAACAATATCTCTAAAAATAATTTATTTCAAAAAGAAAATGTAACATAATATAATAGTTGGTTTCATGATAAATCTGCTAACATAATCTTTATGTTATTAGTGTCTCTAATTGTTTTGCTATTCATAGTCAAAATTGAAAACATTTGACTTTGAAAAAGTCTAAACGTAGCTATATTTTGGGACAGAGGAAGTATACAATTGTTATGAGACTTTGAAGTGAACAAACAGTTAGGATGCGCCTTGGAGGCTCATTACATGTATAAAAGAGGCTAAATTAGAGGTATAGGGACTCACTTGTGGCCTCCAGAGGCGCTGTTGTAAAATCTGAGAACCTATTTGTAATACTCAACCCCGTTAATAGAAATATAGAATAAGCACAAACAACCACCTCCTCCGCCTATAAATAGAGCCTAAAGGCTTGGAGGAGAGGTCACTCTTAGCCATTTGTTCACTTTTCCATTGTTCATTTGGTTTCATACTTTCTCCTTCACCCCCTCTCCTTGATGTTCGAGATTTTGAATCCCAACTCAATGAGGTTGTTCCGCCGGTGGAAAAGTTGGTTGACTATGACTGGTTTTGGTTGTTTAATAGTATTCTATGAGAGAAAGAAGATAGAACAAGTCAGAAGAAGCTAGAAAAACAGGTGATACGATGGTCCAATATGGTCAGATGGATGCCCTGAATTTACACACACTTTCATGTTCCCATCCCAAGCAAAAAGCATTGCCATTTTCCCCATATCCAGCACTTGGAAGCGCAGTAAGCAACCTATCCAAAGATGGAGCAACAGCAATAAACCTGTCAACAACGTACGGAGGAGCAGCAAGAGCATGATCGATAGGAAATCTCTCCTCAGTGAGGAACTCCCCTGCTTGCGGAGCAGATAAGAAAAAAGCTTCAAAAGCAGGTGGAATTTATTTCAATGCGAATATTTAATTTGAACAAAGAATATAAAACTTGCAGTAGAATATAGGTGAAGTTGGGCTCTTATGATGATGTACTGATACCAGCAATTGATAGTAGTTTGCACTTCGCACAGAGAAGGTCTCTTATGCTCTTAACAGCGATTTGCTCTTCTATTTTTAAATTACAAGCCATTACCATTCAAAAACTAACTAAAAATGCCTCTATACCTATTTACAAATTACCCACCAAAGCAAACAAAATTTCATGAAAAATACGCCTATGCATTCTTCATATTATCTCCCTCTCTACAATATTAAATAGACTGAAGCAAACTCCAAGTGTAATTGTAGAAGACACCACAGCCTGCTGATTGCAGGCTTCCTCGTTGTGACATGATTCCACTACTACACCAACGACAACCTCTGCACCCACAACTCATGACTCATGAGTCATGAACCGATGCAACCTACAAAGAAGGCTTGTGCAAAAATGCATGACTACGAGCAAAAACTTAATCAGCTGTCGCAAAGGGTACTCAAAGTCTCAAATCATCTCTGTATATGTGTAAGTGAACGGTGGAGCAAAGATATAGAGGCATACCAATTTGTTTCCTCTTTGAATCTTCGTTGGAGTTGGAAACTTTTTCTTTGTTACAATTGCCATGAGACATTGTAGAGAAACAAATAGACTACTATACTCATTAGGGTGAAGTGTGGGGCGGTGGTCCAATATGACCCTTTGCATTAGTTTACCATGTTACACTCTGGGTAGAAGCATTGACAGTTGTACCGAGTTCAAACTGCAAGAAACACAAGCAATCCAACCATATACTGAGCAACAATAGCAATTATCTCACCATCTTGTGTCGCCATTGATAACAAAATACGCTAGAGAGGACAGCAAGGCAGCGAGTCTACAGCCGCTTGGATCCATCCTGAAGGCCTACTCTGCTCCGCCGTTCGTGTCAACGTTCCAACCACCTCCAACATCTCTGCAACCGCCTCCAACATCTCGTTGAAGCCAGAGCCTTGCCAAAGAAGCCCTTAGATTTCATCGAGTTCGACAACTTTTATGTCAACTGTTTTTTCATCTGAGATCATATCAACAAAAGAAACTACCAAAGCCGCACTTGCCAGGAACAGAGGTCTGATGGTCCATAGCTTCTTGACGATGGCCGCCTCGTAGGCGACGGCGAACACGGGCTCGAGCTCGTCGAAGCTGTTCACGACCATGCCGTCGGCTCGTGTGCTCTCGGCCGAACTCCTTCATGCTGGGGCCCGTGAAGTTCCCCGCCGGCGAAAGCGCCCGCAAGATCTCGATGTGGACGGGGAAGCCGGGAACGCGCACATGGCTCGTGTCGTCATCGACACCATCGAAGATCCTGTGGAGGTTCATCTGGCGCATGCAAAAGGAGGAGAAAGCGCAGAAGCCGTCGAACGCGAGGCGCCGCACGCCGAGCTCGCGTGCCACGGCGCCCGTCCACGGGTGGCAGGCGTCGGCGACGACGCAGCTCGCCGGAGGGGTGTCGCCGGAGGTGGAACCATCGCGGAGGCAAGCGACCAGCGGCGTGCGGAGCATGGCGAAGGCGGCGTTGAAGTTGTTGAGGAGACCGAGGCCCGGGAGCGCGTCGAGGCTCTCGCAGCCAGAAGTGTTGTTTGTTTCTGTTGATATGTTCAGGATGAAGGTGTTGATTTATGCTACAAGATGGAATTTGTCTCAAGGTGGAGTTTGTTGAATATGATCCAAATTCATCCATATCTAAAGGCCAACTTCTGACGGAGTACAGCGGAGGCCCATCGCCGGGAGGCTTGGGCCGAAGCGGAGCGGGAGGTTGAAGCTGTTGAGGAGACTGAGGCTCGGGAGCGCGTCGAGGCTCTCGCAGCCGTCGGGGAGGCCGGCCTCGACGTAGGGGAAGCGGAGCGGGAGGAAGCGGATGGGGAGCGCGGAGCGCCTCGTCGTTGGCGACGCGGCCAAGGTTCAGCGGCGCGGTGACGAACGTGACGTGCGCGTTGCAGCGTGCCAGGGCGCGGCCATGTTGAGCATCGGGCCGGCGTGGTCCGCGGCCATCATCGGCACCAGCACGAAGTGCGGCACCGTCATGTCAGCGCCGGCGACGACGGCGGCCGAGCTCTGGTCGGGGGATCGAGTGGCTGAACGAATTCATTGTCCTGTTCAATACTGTGTCCTCGTGTGATTAGCTGCGTTTATTGTCGTCGTCGTGCTCTGCTCGCTACGAGGTGGTCTTGGTCGAAGAGATGTCATATTCTAACGTACGTAGCATGATAAAATTGTTTACCCGCCAGAATTGTTTCCCTTGATATTTGATAAGATTGTTTCACATTAACTTGGGACATTATTGTGTGATCCCAAAGTTGCACACATAAATGCCATACCTCTCTACAGAATGGACGCAAGCAAAGTTACCAACCGGCACGCTGTCTCATGCTGATTCGCTTGCCTCTCGCCATTCGATTCTCCAGGAGAAACATCCGAGCACCGTCACGCAACCGTTGCCAATGCCTCTCGCTTGTCGATTCTCTGGCGTTTCATGGCTTATATATGTATGGTGCATGAACTCTGGCTGGTCCAAAGGTCATGGACATATACAAGTGTCATGACTACAGTGCAAAAAATGGATGAGGTTTGACCTATCTCTGTGTTCAAATAATCATCGTCTTTCTGTATAAATAAATGGTGAAGCAGCTAGCTAGAAGCATGGCAATTCATTTCCTTTGTAATCTTTTGTTGCGATGGAGTCGGAAAGGTATCAATAGTTCTATCGAGACATTGGAGTGAAACAAATGAATTAGTATATCCATATGACTACTGATGAGGTTGCAGAACCAGATCGAATAGAACACCGAAAAGCGGACGGTGATGCTTGGTCAATGGGAGATTGCACCCCTCAGAAAATGGCAAAGCTCTGGCGGACCTTGAGCTAAAATTGAGAGAGGGCACCTCTTAAAAGTTAGCAGATTTTTTGTAGCATATAATGATGAAAAATTGTTGATTAGTCTTGCTAAAAAAATTGGGTGAGGGCATGTGCCCTCACTGGCTTCAACATGGGTTCGCCCCTCTCCCATCAGTAGGTTGCGTGAAGGTTGACACGCTTCTTTCCGGTGCTCAGCCATGCCAATTTCTATGTTTTCATGGCTTCCTCCCTTGGCCGCTGGATGTGGATCTGAGTCCCTTGTACAAAGGGATCGGCTACTGCACGTCTGCACAACCATGGAGCGGCCCGGCTACCATGTGATGTGATCAGACGGCCGCCTCTGAGCTGTCGCTCAAGATTTTCGAATGCCCACCAGTTTCATAGTACATCGCTCACTTTTGGGAAGAGGCAACCCATTCAATTCCGCCTAGTAAGTAGTCATGATTATTTTCCTAACTCTAGCAACTACTACGTAGTTCTTCCACAATTGCCATCGAGCAGCGACGGCTGAGCCCAAGGACATGAGACATGACCATTGACCCAGTGGCTGAAATAGTTCAAAGCAGTCTCGTTCCATACTTTGTCCTTATATCGTTGGCTGCTTATATTGCCCGTGTTTAGTTCCCGAAAAGATTTCGATGAAAAGATTTCGGGTTTAGATTTTACCAATTTAGGAGTAGTAAATGTAGACGAAAAGGGTGGAAAGTTATATGAATAGGTTGGAAATCTCGAGACGAATCTAACGATGGTAATTAGAGGGTAATTAATCTATAATTAGCGGATGGTTACTGTAGCATCACTGTTGCAAATCATGGATTAAGTAGGCTCATTAGATTCGCCTCGCGATTTACAGCCTATCCATATAACTTTTCACCTTTTTCATATACGTTTAATACTTCATGCATCTAAGATTCTCCTTTGATGTGATGGGTGAAAAGATTTCGAGTGGGAACTAAACAAGGGCATTGTCACACAAGCTCGAGTGCTGCTAGAATGTCGTGGCGACCTCATGTAGGTACAAGAGGTATCATGCCCTAGCATGATGCCTTCCTCGTTCCAAAACGAATGCAACTCTAATTTCTATCGGATCAATCTATCTCAACTTTGGCCAAATATATTAGAAAACAATATTATCTATGATATCAAATAATTATAATTAGATTCATCCTGAGATGTATTTTCATATCATACATACTTAACTTCATAAATATTAATAACATTTTCTATAAATTTTGTTAAACTTAAAACAAAGTTTGAATCAGTTCAAACATAAAATTGCATTTTTCTTTGAAATGGAGGTAGTACTAGATTTTGCGGCCAACTGCTCGTACCATCTTGTCCTTATCCTTTCTCTTCTGCTGCTTGGTCTTCTTCTTCTTCTTCAGTTGCTCAACCATCTTGCACTTGTCCTTTCTCTTATTCCTGACCATCTGCAAAAGATATGGTGAATGATTATAGAATGGCGAACAATTAATGAATTTAACTAGAAATGGAGATGAGCATATATATCCCTCCACAAAAAATCGTCACCAAAATCAACTTAAGAGACAAACATGCATGAAAACTAGGTGATGAAATTTGTAGTGCTCAAAAGGATATTAAAAAAAAATGAATTGTAGGATCAGGCAACAGGCCTTTAGTAAGTTATTTTCTCCACATAAAGCTTGAAATTATCTTACCTGATAAAAGAATATCCTTATGCAAAAGTACATTACGCCTGTTATGAACAATATGCATAGAATTTGAGTATTTCCCTGTGTATGGTTCTAGAAAAAATAATTGTAACACATACTCTATCTTTTGCCATGGAGGCTATTTCAAACCACCAAAGACATGCTCAGCGAAATAGATTCGTGAACGTGACAAATTAATTATCTGATGATACAACTCGCCTTACCAACTGTTAAAGATACTTTATCTTTCATAATTTCAAAAAAAATATTCATTGCAGCAAACCGTTCAATATAGTATAGTAGTGACTTGATCGCTAGCTTGCGCAAGTAAAACTGTACAGCCCAATCATGATTGGAGGCTCCCCATGTGGTCACGACTATGACTTTGACACCAACGGCTTATGCACCTCTGGCTTATGATGAAGCGATGCATTACACATATTTGAACATGCAACATATACAAAAAGGCTGGACAGAAATGCAGAAGTACATTCATATATGAGCTTATTGTTTTTTGTCACACGCCATTGAATCTCTTCCGCAGTTCTGCTTGACATGTTCCACGAGAAGCTCCATGTTCCTGTCCGACGAGCCGCCACACGCCACGGCCTCCAGAGCCTTCTTTCCAAGCTCTGCGGCTCTCTCCCGCCGCTCAGCTCCCTCCTCCCCGCCGTCCATCACCGCGGCCACCACCCTCACCACGTCCTCCCTCGTCGCCACCACGGCCTCCGTCTCCACGCCCCACAGCGCCGCGTCCTTGACTCCCACGGGCACCCCTACCCGCAGCACATCCACCACGAGCTTCTCATTCAAGAACTGCTCCCCAAAGTGCGGCCACGTCATCATCGGCAGCCCCGCAGCGACGCACTCCACAACCGAGTTCCACCCGCAGTGCGTCACGAACGCGCCCGTCGCCGGGTGCGACAGGATCGCCCTCTGCGGCGCCCAGCCCATGACCACGAGCCCCCTCGCGCCGACGCGGGACTCGAAGCCGTCGTCGGCCAGCCACCGCTCGAACGCGGCGAGGTCGCCGGCGGGCTTGGCCGCCCAGATGAACGTCTGGCCGCTCGCCTCCAGCCCGCATGCGATCTCGACGAGCTGCGGCAGCGGCATGCGCGCCAGGCTGCCAAAGCTCACGAACACCACTGACCGTGGCGTCTTGGACTCGAGCCAGCTCGTGCACCGGGAGACGTCGTCGCCGGCATCGGTCGCCGGCGATGGCATGGCGCTCATTAGGAACAGAGGCCCGATGGTCCTTACCTTCTTGCCGATGGCCGCCTCATAGGCGTCGACGAAGACGGGCTCGAGCTCCGCAAAGCTGTTCACCACCAACCCGTCAGCTCGCGCGCTCTCGGCCATGATCTCCTCGCCGAACTCCTTCATACCGGGACCCGTGAAGTTCCCCGCCGGCGACCGCACTCGCGAGATCTCTACGTCGACGGGGAAGCCGGGAACGCGAACTGGGCGCGTGTCGTCGTCGACGCCGTCGAAGATCTTGTGGAGGTTCATCTGACGCATGCAGAAGGAGGAGAACGCGCAGAAGCCGTCAAACGCGAGCCGCGGCACGCCGAGCTCCCGCGCCACGTTGCCCGTCCACGGATGGCAAGCGTCGGCGATGACGCAGCTCGCCGGAGGGACGCCGGCGGCGGCGCCGTCTTCACGGAGGCGCGTGACGAGCGGCACACGGAGCATGGCGCAGGCGTCGTTGAAGTTGTTGAGGAGGTCGAGGCCCGGGAGCGCGTCGAGGCTCTCGCAGCCGTCGGGGAGGCCGGCCTCGGCGCAGGGGAAGCGGAGCGGGAGGAAGCGGATGGGGAGCTCGTCGTCGCCGGGGACGCGGCCGAGGCGGGGAAGGTTGAGCGGCGTGGTGACGAACGTGACGTGCGCGCCGCGGCGGGCAAGGGCGCGGGCCATGTCGAGCATCGGGCCGGCGTGGCCGGCGGCCATCATCGGCACCAGCACAAAGTGCGGCGGCGCCGAGTCGGCGACGGCCGAGCTGCTGATGACCGAGGACATGGCCGTTGGACACGGGGATCGAGTGGCTGAACGAATTGAGTCTTGTTCGATACTCTGTCCTCGTGTGATTATTAGCATTAGCTACTTATGTTGTCGTAGTCGTGCTAACTGCTCGCTACGACCTACGAGGTCATCTTGGTCCGAGAGATATCATATTCTAAAGTAGCATGATAAGATTGTTTACTCGCCAGAGTCAAATTTGTTGTTACTGGAATGGTTCCTCGTGATATATTTGTTCACATAAACTTGGAGATTAACTCTCAGCAAGAGATTAACTCTCAGCACTTCTTGGTGTGGAATGTTCGAGGGATTAACTCTCAGCAAAAATGAGATGCCATTCGAAACAAAATCTCTGAAAGTTCAGCTTCCATTGTCTGTCTTCAGGAAACTAAACGTGTCACTTTTAACTCGGCTTATTTGAAGAAATTCTGTCCTAGGCACCTGAATCACTTCGAATTTTCACCGTCTGTTGGTGCATCTGGGGGGTTGATAGTTATCTGGAACTCAAACCTTTTTTTCTAGAATTCTGGTGGATATGAATCCCAATGCTATTACAGTTAAATTTACTTCGAATCTCACAGGAAAGTCTTTTCATTTAACCAATATCTATGGTCCAGCAAGCTCCACTGAAAAGGCTGGTTTTGTGAACTGGCTGTATAACTTTGACACCACAGATTTTGATGATTGGATCCTGGCAGGTGATTTTAACCTCATACGCTCCCCAGATAACAGAAATAAGCCAGGTGGGAACATTGGCGAGATGCTGCTCTTTAATAACCTTATCCAACATTTGGATCTTGCAGAAATTGCATTTCAGGGTAGGCAGTTTTCCTGGAGTAATATGCAGCTTGACCCTTTGTTAGAGAAGCTGGACTGGGTGTTTACTTCTTCCTGCTGGACTAACTCTTATCCAGCCACATCTGTGCAAGTGCTTGGCCGTCCAACATCTGATCACACGCCTTTTGTGATACATATTGGCACCTCTATTCCTAAATCAAATCTTTTCAGGTTTGAGAATTACTGGGTAGAATTCCCCAACTTTCTCTCGGTTGTGGATCTTCATTGGAATACAACCCCTTATTTTGCAAATGCTACTCAAACCATTTCTGGTAAATTTAAACAGGTGCGTGTTGGTCTGAAAGCTTGGAGTCGAGAGCTCTCGAAGCTTAACAAGCTCATCAACAATTGTAACTTTGTTCTGGCAATGCTGGATGGCCTGGAAAACCAAAGACCTTTAAGCAATCCTGAAAGAGTCTTCAGGCTTATTGTTCAGAGTCATTTGCAGAACTTGTTGGAAGCCAAAAGAATTTATTGGAAGCAGCGTAACACAGCTCGGTGGGTGAAATTTGGAGATGAAAACACTGGGGTTTTTCAGGTCATGGCCACTTATTCTTACAGAAGAAACTATATCACTTCACTGACACTCCCAGATGGGTTTGAAGTAACAGATCATGCACAGAAAGCAGGGGTTCTCTGGGAGTCTTATAAAGAGAGACTTGGAATCTCTGAATTCAATGGTTTTCTCTTAAATCTGTCAGAGCTTCTTCATGCTGTGGACCTACCTGAATTAGATGGGCCTTTTTCTATGGAGGAAATCATAGCAGTACTTAAAGACATGCCCTCAGACCATGCACCTGGCCCAGATGGATTTAATGGAATGTTCTTTAAAAAGTGCTGGCACATAATCAAGAATGATGTAATAAGGCTTTACAATGATTTTGCTGCAGGTGGACTGAATCTAGAAAGTATCAATGGATCTCTTATAACCCTCATCCCCAAAAAGGACCATCCACAGTCTGTTAATGATTATAGGCCTATATCCTTGCTTAACTACTCCCTCAAGTTCCTTACTAAGCTGCTGGCCAACAGATTACAAATGGTCATTCTTCAGGTTATTCATGAAAATCAGTATGGGTTCATCAGAGGCAGAACCATTCAAGACTGCTTGGCATGGGCTTTTCAATTTTTGCATATTTGTCATAAATCAAAGAGGGAAATTGTGCTTCTAAAATTGGACTTTGAGAAAGCTTTTGACAAAATTGAACATGAAGTGATATTGCAAGTTTTAAAGCACAAAGGCTTCTCTGATAAATGGGTTTCCTGGATCAGAGGTATCTTGGAATCTAGATCTTCCTCAGTCCTCTTGAATGGAGTACCTGGTAAGCCCTTTAAATGCAAAAGGGGTGTTAGACAGGGTGACCCCCTTTCACCTTTGCTCTTTGTATTGGGTGCTGACCTGCTGCAGTCTCTGGTAAATGATGCTGCTCATAAAGGACTACTTGCTCACCCCCTGGGGGATGATTTTGGAGGGGATTATCCCATTGTTCAGTATGCAGATGATACCTTACTAATTTTACCAGCCGAGCAAGGACAACTAGAGCAGCTTAAGCTTCTTCTTCAATCCTTTGCTGTTTCTACTGGTTTAAAGGTTAACTTCTCAAAATCACAGATAGTCCCTATTAATGTTGATGATGGTAAGATGCAATCTTTAGCTCAGACCCTTGGATGTCAAATTGGCCAAATGCCTTTCACCTATCTTGGCCTTCCATTGGGTACTACAAGACCGTCAGTAGAGGTTTTCATACCAATACTGACAAGAGTTGAAAAACACCTCATGGGAATCTCTAGGCTCCTCACCTATGCAGGGAGGTTAATTTTGGTCAACTCTGTGTATTCATCACTGCCAACTTTCTTTCTCTGCACCATGAAGCTTCCACTAGAAATTTTGGATCAGCTGGACATGTATAGAAGGCAGTGCCTCTGGAATGGTGGTGATCTAACAAAGAAAGGTGGATGTCGAGTGGCTTGGAAAATTGCATGCCTGCCAAAACATGAAGGTGGGTTGGGTATCATAAATCTCAGAACTCAAAACACTGCTTTACTGCTCAAGTTTCTACACAAATTTTACAACCATGTGAATCTGCCTTGGGTCAGTTTGACATGGAAATGTTTGTATAAAAGGGGTGCTCCCCCTCATGCAAGAACAGCTGTGGGATCCTTTTGGTGGAGAGACATAATGGGACTCTCTGAGCAGTACTTCATGATTGCATCAGGGACTTTGCAAGATGGAAAATCATTGCTATTCTGGAAAGATTTGTGGAACCTTGGGATCTTACAATGGAGATTCCCTCAACTGTTCAGTTTTGCTAAGCACATTAAAGTGTCGGCACACAGATTCCTTTCCTTGCCGATTGAAGCCAACTTTTGGCTGCCTCTTTCACACATTGCTGTTGCTCAACTAGATGAACTAAACCTTCTCTTAGCATCTTTAAATCGAGATGTTGAACTCCCTGATCAATGGACATATATTTGGGGAACTGCTGAATTTACAAGTAAAAAGGCTTACAAACATCTATCAGGATCAACCCAGGCGTCTCCACTTTTCAAGTGGATGTGGAAATCACAGGTACAGAACAAACACAAATTCTTCTTTTGGCTTCTACTTAGGGACAGACTGAACACAAGAAATCTTCTGAGGAGAAAGACAATGTACCTGCCCAGCTACTCTTGCACAGTGTGTGTACAGAATGAGGAAGAGTCTCTTCTTCATCTCTTCTTTGAGTGCCCCTTCAGTGAGGCATGCTGGATCTTCTTGGGCATAGTTTGGAACTCTGCCTTACAACCTCTAGAGATGATAATTCATGCTCGGCAGCTCTTCGCACAGGTCATCTTTCGAGAGATAGTGATCATTGCTTGCTGGGCAATTTGGCGTCACAGAAATGACATCATTTTCGATGGAGCATCCACTTCCTTTGCTCGCTGGAAGTCCATTTTTGTTGGTGAGTTGAAGCTGGTTTCGCTTAGAGCTAAACCGGCAGTAGCTGATAAACTAAAAGTGTGGTTGAGTAGTCTCCCATAGAGTTCCTTTTTCTCTTTTTGGGCTTACAGCCATGTAACTGTACATATATCTTTTTTATATATAATAGAAAAATGGGTAGGGGCCTCCCCTGCCGTTCGGCTCAAAAAAAAACTTGGAGATTATTTTTTAACTAGCGAGATGGCCCGCGCAAATTGCGCGGGTAGCTAGCATTTACATAGTAACATTTGATTTTTTTATTTCTAAATAAACACATGTAAATATTTTTTCTTAATCGCATTACTATGTCTAATTATTTTTTTTCTAATGATCAAGACCAAGATATCGACTAATTTTTACTATCATATTCTGTAATGTGTTATTTTTGAAACATGGATTTCAAAGAAAATGAAATATAGAAACATTTTTAATTTTACTAAACATGTGTTTTTAAATATTTAATATTTTAGTGCTTGGGCGGTCATGTACATGTTTGTTTGGAAACTTTTTTTTGTTATGATGGTAATTTGTTCATTTTTTAAAGCTTTTAAAAGAACATCCAGGTTATTGCCCATCGAATATAATCAAAAAAATTAATTTTGAGTTTGATTATGAATGTCATTGAGTGTTGCGTCATCCCCTTTTGCACTTGTCATACCTAACTCTTTCTTTTGTTTGCTTCCCAATCTCTAATTTATACAGCTCTATCCATGCACGCACTCCTTTTATTATGGCTTGTATTTCTTTCCCACCACGAATTATGCATCGGGGTTGACAAATTCGCTTTTACGCTAGCAAGATACATTTTTTAGCTAAAACTTGCTCATTATAATATTGAACCTCATGCTTTATCGAACAACTTATTCCATCTTAAAGTTGGTTTATACAGCAGTAGCAAATGCTACTCATTATAAAGATTTTGACAAAGCAAGTTTATTCATAACTAAACCTGAAGTAAGTAGCAGTACTATTATGAAAAAAAATTCAAAAAAATCAAACCTCAACCATAGAGGTTCACACATGTATTACCTATCCATATATATTTTTATTACATTTTAGTATTTAATTAATTTAAAATGTAATCGGATACACTTGTTGGTTTCTCATATATACATTTGTATTAGGTGGCCTATCACCATAGCTCCTGCAAATTGCATTCAATCATGTAAATCTATGATTTTGTAAATAGTCATCATCACCCACCTAACCCTTCTCTTTGACTTGCCTCATACTATAATATGTGACTAAACATTGTATTTTGGTATCTAGTAATATTCAACTTTTGCATGCTAGCTATTGCTAAGAAATTCAGTATTTAAGTGAGTTTACTGTGATTAGATGAAAACCACAACTTTGGAACTTCAAAACCACATCTTGCTGCAAAACTGAAGCATATATTTTCTTTCTCATTTCAGTGTCTTTGCATGTTGATGTGGTGGCACACCACCTCTCTCTGATGTCTCATCTCCATCAACTGCCAATCCTAACCTGCTTTATATGGGAGATGCCTTCTAAGCACTACCATATGCCAATTGTCTCACCCCATTGCCTACACATTCCTCTCCAACCTTCGCATTGTCACCTTGTTGCTGTCCTTGAGTTGCTCCACCGTCAAATCAATTGCTTTAAGGCTAAGTTGAACTACAACTCCATCCAATTGACAGCCTCTACGTCTCCCATTGACATCCATTCCCTAATCGTCAGCAATGACTACAGTTGCTCGTTAGGTTTTGGGGATAGATGACAATGGTTAGGTACAAACGACCACATATTGGTCCGGCTTTGTCGCGGGGTCCGGCTTTGTAGCGGCAACGAAGGTTGATAACGACACCTAATTGGATGAAATTAAATCATCAAGGGAAGTGTGGTTTCTATGTTGGTCAAGGTGTTAGTCATTGTGGATATGTGTCAACATAGCCAGCTCTAATGATGATGGTTGTTGTGGCTACAATCGTGTGTGGTGGCCCGCCACACCATTGGTCAGATTTTGGTCCGGTTGCAAAAGCTACACAGGCAGACGAATTTGATTACACATGTGATGTTCTCTAACCATGTACGGTACAATCACAAAATCCAATGGTGTATATTTTTTCTTTCTTTATTAATTTGGTAACGTGTAGGCGGAGAACATGCTAGCTTTTAACACTATCATTTGTACCGAGTTAATAACGGATTATATTGAATCTTGAAAGACAAAATAAAGAAAAAATATGTCGTCGTATTTTTATTTTATTTGTCTAAAATAGAAAAGTGTTGGTATTTGAAAATAAAAATAAAGATATTAAAAAATATGTTTGGTTATTCTACGGAATCCCTTCTCTAATTGTGAAAGGATAATTTCCAAACACAATTTTATTTCAATCCCTGCCATGTGATATCACGTAAGATGGTAAAAGGAAAATGTGTTGGGGTATTATAATTTTATTTGTCTAAACGATAAAAGTTTTGTTATTTGAAAATAAAAGTACTATTGGCATATGAACATGCGTCATGCGAGAATAAAAAAGTATATAAATATGTTTAAAAAAATGAGTCTGGTTGTTTTCACGGATCCCTCTGCCATGTGATATCACGCAAGATGGTAAAAGAAAAGAGAAATTATAGAATGCTTGGGAATAAAGAGAGTCGTCTGTTCTAAGAAATCGGACGGTGGAAACAAAGGGGAATACCTAGAGGTATCTAAATAGAGGTACCAAGAAGTACCAAATCCATACCAAAATAGGAAAGATACCTCCTGGTACCTTTACCAGAATAGGAAAGGTACCTCTCGGTACCTTGTGGTACTTTTCAAGCATCGTAAAATAGCTCGTAAAGAGAAATGTGTTGAGGTATTATTATTTTATTCTAAAAGATAAATGTTTTGTTATTTGAAAATAAAAATACTATTGGCATGAAAACAGGCGTCATGCCAGAATAAAAAAAGTATATAAAGGTGTTAAAAACAATGAGTCCGATTGTTTTCACAGGATCCCTTCTTTAACTGATATAGAATTTTTTCCAAATATATTTTCATATCCATATATAACCCACGATATGATATGCCACGTAATTGTGCACTGTAAGATGGTAGAGTCCGTTTTCGGTTCAAACTCGTACCATATATTATAATAGATAGTTTTCTTTTTATATAACTTTAAATATTTATTATTTGTATTTGATATGAACTCTTTAGATTACTTCTAGACCGTTAGATCTACATAAAATCCGACGGTGGAGGTTTTTCTCTTTTTTAGATTAACGTGGGATTTTTTTGGCCCTTTCGGTGAATCTGGTGGTTTCTTTTGCTTATGCTTTATTAAGATAGCAAAAGAGCACGTGTCACAGGCACATGTTTTAAAAAATAAATAAATTAATGATATAGTCAATATAGACTCTTTAGATTAATCTAGAGCGTTCGATCATCATAAAATCTGATGGTGTAGGAGTAATGTAGTCAACTTGGACTCTTTAGATTAATCTAGAGAGTCCGATCGTCATCATAAAATCCGACGGTGTTAGAGGGGTAAGAGTAACCCTGGTACGAAAATTTCGTCGTCCTTTATAGTATAGAAGACTAGCAAAAGGGCACGTGCCACAGTCACATGTTTTAAAAAATTACAAAATTAGTGATGTAGTTAACATAGACTCTTTAGATTAATCTAGAGCATTCGATCATCATAAAATCCGACGGTGTAGGAGTGATATAGTCAACATGAACTCTTAGATTAATTTAAAGCGTCTAATTATCATCATAAGATTCGACGGTGTTGAAGGGGTAAGAGTAACTCGTAAGATTTGGTACGAAAATTTCGTCGTCCTTTATAGAGTCCTTTATAGTATAGATAATAGATTGTCATATGGCAAGTCATTTTTAGAATGCTTTCGGGTTAAGGCCACCTTGTAGAAAAAGGGCACTCCTCTAAATGCTCATCTACAAACCATGTGCTGCTACAAGATACAGCTGTACAAGAAACTTCGTAGCTTAATTTGAAGTACTCCGTCCGTACTTTTTTTTTATTCTGCTACTACGTCGTAATAGAATACGAAGGTCAAATTCCATAAAGCACATAGCATCTGGTGTACCAAACGAATAAATCATACTTAGCATTCGTCCCCAATGCAATGGGTTAGCTTGATTTCGTGCAACTCCGTAGCTGCTTCTCTCATGTTTATTCGGTCACCTGGGGCCTGGCATGTGCAAGAAAGTGCCACTTTCACCAGGGCCAACAACCACTGACGGAATCTGTTTGCTTTTTCCGGATTTGCTCGAGCACAGTCCTGGTATTCTTCTATTAGACAAGCATCAAGTATATCAAGTATCTGATCAGGAAAGTTTGTCTTGCAGAAGTCGATGATGCTAAGCCCATTGCAGAAGAGAGGATCAGTCGGCCTTTTTCCCGTCAACATTTCCATTAGGACTACACCGAAGCTGTACACATCTCCTGAAGTTGATAGGCAACTACCTCCGGCATACTCTGAACATTAGAAAAAAAAGGTGCAGTGTATGACATACTTAATCTAAATTCCTATATTAATTGTTATCACACAAATACAAGCTATAGATTTGTTTTGATTGTTTACCTGGAGCAATATATCCAATTGTTCCTTTCAGATTTATTGTACCAGTTGATCTCGAGTCCCCGGTTCTTTGTGATTTGGTTTCAAGGTAGAACCTTGCAATGCCAAAGTCTCCTAAATGGGCAGTCATATCATCATCGAGAAGAATATTGCTGGGTTTCAAGTCGCAGTGAATGATAGGACTCTCACAATCATGATGTATATATTGCAAAGCATCAGCTATGTCAGCAGCTATTTCTAATCTTTGAGACAGATCCAGTTTATTTGCAGCATTTCCATAGCCAGGTGGGTGCAACCAAGTATCCAAACTGGCATTGGCCATGAACCTGTAGACTAGAGCTTTGAAATCATTGCCCCTGTTATCAATTGTTGAGCATGCAGTTAGAATTGGAACAAGGTTGCGGTGCCGAATATTCCTCAGGGCTTGACATTCTGACATAAAACTCCTATCAGTCCCTTCCATGGAAAGGTCAAAAACCTTCACAGCAACAACCACGTGCTCTGGAGTTGTTAGCCTTCCTTTATACACTGAACCATGGCTTCCTCTCCCAATTAAGTTAGACTCCGTAAAGTTCTCTGTGGCTTGAGCTAGATCCTTATAAGAAACTTTAGGAAATTGCTCACCAGAAAAAGACAGTGATAAATGTGCTCTTGACACCTTATTTCTTGAGATGATAAAATATATCAGTGATGTCAGGATCACAATGCCTAATACGGGGATCAATATTCTTCCAAAATAGTGTCTCCGTCCAGTCCTTCTCTGAGTGACATCAGGGCATGGAGGCATATGAAGCTCTAGTACACCTCCACAAAGCTGTGAATTACCTTCAAGTGAAATGGCTGTAGTGTTTTTGAATACCCCATCTGTTGGTACTTCACCGTCAAGATGATTGTGAGACATATCTAATTGTGTGAGAAGCTGTAGTTTGCTTAGAGCAATTGGGATAGAGCCTGAGAAATTGTTATAAGAAAGGTTGAGCATGGTCAAACTAATAAGATCGCCCAAAGATACGGGGATGCTTCCGGAGAGCAAGTTTGAGTCTATTTGGACAGACTGCAATTGCTGGCAAGTGCCTAAAGATGGTGGAATTTCCCCTGTAAGCTTGTTGGATGAAAGATCTAAATAGTTGAGATGTTGAAGATTACCAACATAAGGTATTTGGCCTTCCAGATTGTTGTTGGATAATGAACATTGAACAATTGTGGGTGCTATGAGATTGTTTGGTATATTGCCTTGAAGATTGTTATAGCTGAGGTCTAAACTTGTGACCTGTGAAAGGTTTCCTAAACTTGACGGTATGGGACCATAGAATTGATTAACTGCTAGATATAGCTCTGACAACTTTGAAAGATTACCGATGGAATATGGAATGTGTCCACTGAAGTTGTTCGCTTGAACGTATAAACCTTCTAAATGAACGAATTTTCCAATCCATCCATCCACGAGACCTGTAAAACTGTTGTGCTGTAAATTTAATTTAGTTAGTTTATGAAAGTTTCCCATGCTTGATGGGACTAATCCGTATAGCATGTTGAATCCAAGCGTGAGGTAGTCGAGATCAGAGGAAAGGTTGCCGATTGAATATGGCAGTACTCCTTGTAGCAGATTCCCATCAAGTGTAAGCGTCTCTAGAAGAGTGCAGTTGGCCAATGCGTCTAGAAATTCCCAGCTTTGGCTATCTTTTGCTTCAAGATTGTTACCATCAAGACCTACTTTTCTGAGCTTCCGAAGTTTACCAAGAGACGGAGGGATTTTGCCTGAAAAGCCATTATTATATTTCAAGTCTATTGCCTGCAGCTCTGATGCATTGCCTAGCGATTCCGGGATGTGACCTCCCAACATGTTGGCACCCAAGAAAAGGAATCGGAGGTTAGGCAGTAAGTCCCCGATTTTAGATGGCAGTGGACCATGTAGCATATTCACTGGCAAGGACAATTGTTGTAGAGAAGAGACATTAAAGAGTGCTTCTGGGATTCTACCTGACAGCCAATTTCTGTTAGGTCGATCTCCACCACCACGGCCCAAAGGCCGTGATGGGCTCGGTCCACGCACCCTGATCGGGGGAGCCCAACCTAGCATTGGTTGGTGGGCCCCCGTTGTACAGTGCTATAAAGAAAGGGGTGGGGGCTAGGGCACGATACACGAGGTTCACCGCGCCGCCAGCCACCACCACATCCCTACCGATCGAGGGGCACTGGAGCAACGGGAAGCTGCACCAGCGCCGCCCGCGACCTCTGGGTGGATCCGGAGGACGAGGTGCCATCGCCCCGACCTCAACCGGAGAGCCACCGCGCCCCCAGCGCCGCCTCAACCCGCGGCCGCCCCTGCGACCGCCACCGCCGCCATGGCCGCTGTCAACCCCGACGCCTCCTCTACTGGTCTGTGCCCTTACTTTCTCCCTCTAGGTGTAGTTGTTCTAATTTATGCAAGTACAAGTGGTCAAATCTTCTAAATCAAAGTTATACCCGTGAGTTTATTCTATTGCTAGTAGATCCTAAGTCTATCAATGGTATCAGTCGCCTAATCTAGTAGTAGATTAGTACTCAGGGTTGTTTTTACACTCGATTTAATCAAGTTTTTACTCACTGTTAGTTAGACAGGGGGAAGAGAGTGTAGAAAAATGAAAGAAAGTGAAAGAAATCGATGAAAATCGATTAAATCCGAAGAAAAAGAAAGAAAAATCGATGAAAATCGAAAAAGTGGATCTCAGATCCAAAACTCCGAAGCAAACCCTAACCCTAACCCTAGATCTAAAGAGAAGCAAAGGGCCGGGGGGAGGAGGACCTACCTGTGGGGCCTACTTCGCCGCCGGCCATGGCCGCAGTGACGCGGGAAAGGACGCCGGAGGGAAACCCCTCGACGGCGGCGCGCTCAACACAGAGGCGAACGCGCTCGCCGGCGAAGGGGCTCACCCCGGCGCCAAAGCTTGAAGGAGGGAGGGGGAGCGCGCTGGCCTTGCGCCGGCGGCGCTCGTCCTCACCACGACCGGCAAAGGCCGGCCATGGTGGGCCGCGAGCCCCCTCACCTCTCTCTCTGGATCTCACTGTGTGGGTCTTGGGGAGGGAGAGGAGAGGAGCTAGGGGAAGGGGAAGAAGATGAGCGCTGCGGCCATGGCCGGCGGCGCTCGTCCCCGCCGTCGCCGGCGAAGAAACCGAGCGCCACCGGCCATGGCCGCCGCCGCGCTGCGAGCGCCGCCGGGCCGGGAGCGGAGAAGGCGGGGGGGAGAAAAGGAAAGTGAGGCTAGGGTTTGCGGGGAGCCGGCGCGCGCGCGTTATATACGTGCGACGCGTGCGGGGAGCCGTCGATCTCAGATCGACGGATCCAACGGCCGAGAGCGGCCGGCGCCACCGCGGGCCACAAGTGGCCCGTGCGGGAGGAGCGGCTGGGCTGGTTTGGCGGCCCAGCCGTCGGTTTTCGGGCTAAGGCCCACGCGGCCGTAGCGCTCGCGCTGCTGGGCCGCGGGAGCGTGGCTGGGCCGGGCCGCCAAGGGCGTTTTTTGCGCGCAAACGAAATTTAAGGGGCCAAAAGCAGACTTTAACCGCGGGAGCGCGGCTGGGCCTCGCGAACGACTGGGCCGCTGCTGGGCCGAAACGCGCGGAGGCGCGGGCGCGCGCGCGAGCGCTCTTAGCGGGCCGTTTTGGGCCAATTTCTTTCGCGGGCCAAAAGTGACGCCGTGAATAGTAACCTTTTTCAATTAAGTTTATTTATTTTCAGAAGCTATATTTGGTTGTTTTTGGTGTTATTTTGCATGTTTTCAAGAATATATCTCTGTTTAAATTTTTTGCACATGGTAATTATTTTTACAGAGAGTAGAATGCTTCTGAAAATTAATTTTTCTCATGATATTTGATGTTTTTTCCGCTGCGTTATTTATTCTCTAGTTAAATTGAACCAAAGGGATATTTAATTAGAGAAGTAGAAAAATATTATTTTAGTTTTATGATATTGTTATTTTCTGGCCAAAGCTGATAATTGCAATATTATAAATATTTCTTGTCAAGTTATCATGCATTTATTCTATTTTCTGCCCAAAGGTGATATAGAATTAATGTAGAAAGCATGTTGTATGTGTTGATTTTGACCAAAGTTAAATTAATACATGCAATATTTATTTTTTATTATTATTCTCACCAATTTTATGTCAAAATTTCAGGCCCAAATTCTTCAAGCTATGTGTCTGATATCCCTATCCTAGTTGGAAGCAACTATGGAGAATGGCGCACGCAGTTCAACCTGGCAGTGGTGATGACAGATATTGACACTGCCATGAACTACCCATATCCGGTACTGCCTGAGGCACCAGTGCGTGGAGCAAATGAATCTGATGAGGCATTCGCGGCACGAGAGCGTGACCACGCGCCTGTCAGAGCACTATATGATCTCGAGAAGAGAAAGTGGGATATTTCCAACAAGAAATGTCTGCTGATTATGCGGACAAAGATGGCAGAGGCCATAAGGAACTCTATCCCAGAGAAGAATGCAGAGGGTGTTGCTCACACTGCCCCTGAGTATATGGCACTAGTGGAGGCCCAGTTCACTGGGTCGTCTAAGACTTATGCCAGGACGCTGATAGACCAGTTTCTAAACACGAAATATACGGGTGGGGGTGTGAGAGAGCACATCCTGAAGCTGAGCAACCTACATGGGAAGTTGGCTGCATTGGACATGAAACTACCTGAAGATTTTCTTGTCCATACAGTTTTTCGCTCACTTCCAGCTGCATTCTCCAACTTGGAGATCACTTATAATTCCCTAGAGGAAAAATGGGATATGCAGAAACTCATAGGCCGCTGTGTGCAAGATGAGGACAGAATGATTGCACAGAATGGTGGACAAATCAACTATGTCCACCATCAGCAGAAGAAGAAGAACTTTCCCAACAAGAACTTCAACAAGAACTTTAAGCCTAAGAACCAGTGGGAAAGTGGCCCTTCAAATGCTCCCAGCAAAGAAAAGGGCAAGGCACCAGTGCAGTTTGATCGCTCTAACAAGCCACAAGACAAGAAGGAAGTTGGCAAAAATGAGTGTCTGCACTGTGGGAAGGCGGGACACTGGCAGAACAAGTGCCCTGACTGGCTTGAAATGATGTGGAAAAAGGGTGAGGATTATATTACTTTTGTAGATGAATCCCTGTTTTTATGTTATGATAAATCTACTTGGTGGATTGATTCAGGTGCAACTACTCACGTTGCTAATTCTATGCAGGGATTAAGTATGAGCCGGATGCTGCAAAGAGGAGAAAGAGGAGTTAAAGTTGCTAACGGCGTTGAAGCTGAGGTGGAGGCGATAGGAGAACTCCCCATCAAGTTGAAAGACGGCTTCACACTTCAGCTGCACGACGTTCTTTACGTTCCCTCTTTGAGCAGAAACTTAATTTCAGTTTCATGTTTAGCAGACGATGGTTTTGAGTGTCTTTTCGACAGTGAACAATGTTTTATTATGTTAAATAAAGTTTGTGTGGGTCTTGCCTTCCGACAAGACAAACTTTATAAGTTATCTGTTTATGATGATTTGTATGCATGTGAAGATGTGTATGCAAGTACTAAGATTGTGCATGAGATTGAAAATGTATCCTCGTCTACAAAAGTAACCAAGAAGCGGAAAAGAATTGATGACGTTTCATCGAAATTATGGCACTGTCGTTTAGGCCACATTTCGAGGGGGAGAATGGAACGTCTAGTTAAAGGATCAATTCTTCCACCGCTACAATTCTCAGACTTAGAACAATGTATTGATTGCATCAAAGGCAAATACGTTAAGCAAGTAAACAAAGTAGCAAAACGAAGCACGGGAACCTTAGACATAATACACACAGACATCTGTGGTCCGTTTCCCGTTGCATCAGTGGATGGTTTTGATTCGTTCATCACATTCACAGACGATTACTCCCGTTATGGCTATATTTATCCAATAAAACAAAAGTCAGAAGCGTTGGATAAATTTAAGATATTCAAAGCTGAGGTCGAGAATCAGCTTAATAAGAAAATAAAATTAGTAAGATCAGACCGTGGGGGGGAGTACTACGGTCGACACACCCCGTATGGCCAAATTCCAGGACCTTTTGCAAGGTACCTTCAGGAAAATGGCATAGTTGCCCAGTACAGTGCACCGGGTGACCCACAGCAAAATGGAGTAGCTGAAAGGAGAAACCGTACCTTGATGGATATGGTTAGAAGCATGATAAGCTATTCCACTTTACCAGTTAATTTGTGGATGGAGGCTTTGAAGACCGCTATTCACATCCTAAACAAAGTGCCTAGCAAAGCAGTTCCTACGACACCTTATGAACTTTGGACGGGTAGAGAACCCTCTCTCAGATATATGCGTGTATGGGGCTGCCCCGCTGAGGCTAAGATCTTTAACCCAAATATTGGGAAGCTAGATCCCAAAACAGTCAGTTGCTATTTCATTGGCTATACTGAAAAGACAAAAGGGTATCGTTTCTATTGTCCTAACAGACACACAAAGTTTGTGGAAACGAGACATGCAGTTTTTCTAGAGAATGAGATGATCAGGGGGAGCATGGCTACTCGGGAGATAGATCTTGAGGAGAAGCGGGTCTTTGCACCTTGCCCAATGATTCAAGAACCTTTTTTCGAGTTACCTGTGTCAATTCCAACAGTGGAAGCCACTGTGACACCGGTACAAGCTCCTAGCCCTGTAGTGCCAGCAATGAATGAGAATGTGGAACCTATTCCTCAAGTTGAACCAATTGTGGCACAAGATGTTGAACCAGTTGTTGCTCAAGAAATAGTACCTCAACAGCCTGTGGTTCCTGAAGTACCAGTTGTTGAGCCAGCTGCTGAACCAGCTGGGGGAGGACTGAGAAGGTCTACAAGAGTGAGACGCTCAGCTATTCCTGATTGCTATGAAATTGGCAACTTAGAAGAGTTTCAAATGGGGGGTGATCCCGTCACATTTGAAGAGGCCATGAGAAGCGCTCAATCTGAAAAATGGCTGGAAGCCATGCAAGAAGAAATGAATTCAATGAGTGCCAACAAGGTTTGGGACTTAGAAGTAATTCCTAAAGGAGCCAAATCAGTAGGCTGCAAATGGGTCTACAAAACAAAATGTGACTCCAAAGGGAATATTGAAAGATATAAAGCGCGACTCGTGGCTAAAGGGTTCACACAAAGAGAAGGAATAGATTACAATGAGACGTTTTCTCCAGTCTCATGTAAAGATGCCTTTAGAATCATAATGGCATTAGTGGCACACTATGATTTAGAATTACATCAGATGGATGTAAAGACAGCGTTCTTAAATGGGGATCTGTTTGAAAACGTATACATGACTCAACCTAAAGGTTTTGTTGTGGAAGGCAAAGAAAACATGGGATGCCGATTAAGAAAATCCATTTATGGATTGAAACAAGCTTCTAGACAGTGGTACTTGAAGTTTGATGAGACAATTAAGAAATTTGGGTTTAAGGCAAATGTAGAGGACAATTGCATCTATGCAAAGTTTAAGAATGGAAAATATATTTTCCTAATCCTATATGTGGATGATATCCTGCTTGCTAGCAGTGATAAAAGAATGTTGCAAGAGACAAAAATGTTTTTGTCCTCTAATTTTGATATGAAAGATCTTGGTGAGGCTTCATATGTTCTGGGCATTGAAATTCACCGAGATAGAAGAAACGGGGTTTTAGGACTATCGCAAAAGACATATTTGGAGAAGATCCTAAAGAAATATAATATGCATGCGAGTAAAGCCACACCTGCACCGATAGTGAAGGGCGATAAGTTTGGGGATTTTCAACGCCCCAGGAACCAGTATGAGATCGATCAAATGAAAATGGTTCCATATGCTTCAGCAGTTGGTAGCTTACAGTATGCACAAGTGTGCACTCGCCCTGATTTGGCTTATATCACCGGAGTACTCGGTAGATATCAAGATAACCCAGGCATAGAGCACTGGAAAATGGCAAAGAAAGCTTTGCGGTATGTGCAAGGCACAAAAGACCTCATGCTAATATACAGAAGATCTGATTCTCTAGAGATAAGGGGATATTCAGATGCAGACTTTGCGGGAGACAAGGATGATAGAAAATCCACGTCAGGTTATGTATTCACTCTCGCAAAGGGAGCTATTTCGTGGAGAAGCTCTAAACAAACTCTGGTTGCATCATCTACGATGTATGCAGAGTTTATAGCATGCTATGAGGCAACGTTGCAGGCCAAGTGGCTAAAGAAATTTATACCCGACTTGAAAGTGGTAGATTGTATTAATAGACCACTTAAAATGTACTGCGATAATGAGCCTGCAGTATTTTACGCTCACAACAACAAGTCGAGTAACGCTGCCAAACCAATAGAAATAAAATTCTATGTTGTGAAAGATAAAATCCAGGATCAGACTATAAGTCTGGAGCATATAAGTACGAAGAATATGCTTGCGGATCCGCTCACTAAAGGTTTACCACCCAGTGTGTTTAGAGAACACATTACCGGTATGGGTTTAAGGGAAAGCCTCATGATCACTGGATAATGGCCCAAGGTACGATCCTTTGCAATAGAGAAGTTTATTGTGGCTGATTAATCTAATTGAAATATCAATTTTGATGACTCATGCTCAATGTGCTTTTTTGTTATGAAGTGGATGTCAAGCGAAGAGCTTAAGGTAAGAAAACATAAGGTGAGATCGAGGGGGAGATTGTTAGGTCGATCTCCACCACCACGGCCCAAAGGCCGTGATGGGCTCGGTCCACGCACCCTGATCGGGGGAGCCCAACCTAGCATTGGTTGGTGGGCCCCCGTTGTACAGTGCTATAAAGAAAGGGGTGGGGGCTAGGGCACGATACACGAGGTTCACCGCGCCGCCAGCCACCACCCCACATCCCTACCGATCGAGGGGCACTGGAGCAACGGGAAGCTGCACCAGCGCCGCCCGCGACCTCTGGGTGGATCCGGAGGACGAGGTGCCATCGCCCCGACCTCAAGCGGAGAGCCACCGCGCCCCCAGCGCCGCCTCAACCCGCGGCCGCCCCTGCGACCGCCACCGCCGCCATGGCCGCTGTCAACCCCGACGCCTCCTCTACTGGTCTGTGCCCTTACTTTCTCCCTCTAGGTGTAGTTGTTCTAATTTATGCAAGTACAAGTGGTCAAATCTTCTAAATCAAAGTTATACCCGTGAGTTTATTCTATTGCTAGTAGATCCTAAGTCTATCAATTTCCACCAAGCATCAAATATGACATATTGGATAACTTACCAAGCTCCTCGGGGATGCTTCCATGGAGCTGGTTAGCTTGAAGAATGACCTGTTTTAAGGTTGTGAGGTTACCTAGCTCAGGTGGGATGGCCCCTGAGAGATTGTTAGAATGAAGCCACAAATCTCGTAGGTTGGAGAGGAGGGCTACTTTCCGGGGAATTTCTCCAGCAAGCATGTTTCCTGCAAGGTATAATTCACGCAAGTTGGAACAATTTGTGATAGTGTCCGGAATGTTTCCCTGTAACGAGTTGTAATTCAGGTCAAGGAACTTGATCTCGTGCAGATAGCCAAGAGGAGGTATCAGGCCAGAGAACCTATTCGCGGAGAGGTCAAGGGAAGCAAGGTGTGAAATGTTTCCTAGGGAAGGAGAGATCTCACCATCCAAAGCTTGCCCGGCAAGGTTCAGCGCCACAACGCTCTCTGGACGCGTCCGGCTACACGCCACGCCTTCCCATCTGCAGAAATGGATGCTGGAGTTCCATGAGCTCAAGGCCCCTTTTGGATCATTCCTGATTGCACGCTTGAAATCAAGGAGGGAGATGAAGTCTGTGTCATTGCCGCCGTGGGTCCTGCGGTTGATGGTTCCAGGCAATAGCAAAATTACTGCGGCCCATGGTATGAGCATGCCAGGTTTCATGTGTTGCTTAGCCTTAGTAGCCATGGTTAGGTCTATGGAGACCACCCGCCCGTTCTGCCTTAACTGTTTTCAGCCAGAGCAAGCTTCTTCTGGCTTATTCTATCTTATTCTTTTTCACAGAACACTATTGAAACAGTCAAAATTAGCCACAACCAACAAACTTATCCACCAACGAAACAGGGCACGTCTATGAAAATCTCCGCGAAGAATGGGTGGCGATTTAGTGATAGACTTTGCTATTGAGCTGTTCACCTATACTTTGTGTGAGTTTTGACTGTATTTGGTCCCTTCTCTGTAATAATGGCTGGATATGTTGCACTTGATGTAGAGGCTGGGATATGAACTACTCCTTTATCTATAAAAAAAGCCTTGGTTAGGTCTTTGTTCCCTACTTCTACATCATGAAGAACATCAACAAGTATGTCGGAGAAGTAAATCAAACACATACCGCTTTTGCTTTGCACGAGTGAAGCAAAGAAAATATAAAGAAAACATAAGACAAACTATAAAAGCAAAGATTCGAAGTGTACCTAGTGCCTTCGCAAGGTTGCCTGAGTTGTCCAGCTGAGATCTTAATAGACAAAGTTTATGTCATACATCTTCCATCCACCATCTTTATTATATTATATATATCCCCTGAGAACTGGGAGCAACGGAGCAGAAGCAGAAAATCCGATAGGTTTGAACAAGTGTGGAAGGGCATCGCCGCTAAAGATGACGTTTCTTCTGTCATGCTCTAGTGGCTGTCGACATTTTCCTAACTTACAGTCGTTCTCGAAAGGTACAAACCATGGACATTTCTCTCGGCCACAGAAGACAACTAATGATCCTTCCTGAGGTTCGGGGGTTTTCTCGGCCTGCGTGAGAAGGTCTTCTCTTAGAAAAATGCCCGGGGGCTCTCTTACCCCCCGCAGGTCGAGTTTTTCTATGATGACCGTTCCCACTTCCCACAGGTTATGGCTATATGGGATAAAAGACAACGGCGTGGACGGCTCTCTCGTCCACAGACTAATTGAGGTCGGCAATATGCTCTCTGAAATAATCATCTTTAATCGTTTGACAATTACGGTCATGCTCACCATCACACTTGGCTAGCGCAATTAGCAGCTGGCTTGCGTGCAGCACTAATTTTTGTGTTTTGTAGCATGAACTCAATGGTCCTGAACTCATGGAGTGCTGGACGTACCTTTCCTCTGTTGAAATATCTTTGTAACAGATAGCTAGAGGAATATACTTGGACCAGGACTCAGGTTGTTTTGATTTGTGTTGTAGAGATAAAACATCTTGGCATCGTCTTCCTGGGTTGCAACTGCTGGTTACTGCTGCCATGGCAATTTGTGGGCAGCAACAATTAACTTGTTTATGAGGGGTTAACCGATATAGCTGGTTGTGGCCTTGTGACAATGTACTGATTATGTAAAGAATCACTAGCAGTAGATTAATCACGGGTACAACTTGATAATATGGATTAAAACATGAGCATGCATGAGAACGTCTAGATCTAGAGCATCTACACCTAGAGGAAGGGATGAAAGATGCACAGACCGTTCGTGGTGGCGACAGGGTCGACGGCGGCCATGGCGGTGGTGGCGGTCGCTGGGGCGGCCGCGGGTTGAGGAGGTGCTGGCGGCGCGGTCGGCCTTCGGTTGAGGTCGGGGCGGTGGCACCATGTGCGCCGCACCCACCCGGACGTCGGCGGCGGTCGTGGTGGAGCTTCCCGACGCTCCAGTGCTCCCTCAATCGGTAGGGTTTGTGGGTGGTGGTGCTGGCGGCGCGGCCAACCTCGTGATGTGCACCCTAGCCCCCCAACCCATCTTTATAGCACCGTGCGACGGGGGCCCACCAACCATTGATTGGTTGGGCGCACCAGATCAGGGCGCAAGGAGAGAGCCCGTCATGGCCTTTGGGCCGTGACGGTGGAGAGATCGACCCAACAATCTCCCCCTCGATCTCACCTTAAGTCTTTTCTAACCTTAAGCTCTTTGCTTGACATCCACTTCATAACAAAAAAGCACATTGAGCATGAGTCATCAAAATTGTCATTTCAGTTAGATTAATCAGCCACAATAAACTTCTCCATTACGAAGGATCATAACTCGGGCCCTTATCTAGTGATCATAAGGCTTTCCTTTAAACCCATACCGGTAATGTGTTCTCTAAACACACTGTGTGGTAAGCCTTTTGTGAGCGGATCCGCTAGCATATTTTTCGTACTTATATGCTCCAGACTTATAGTGTGATCCTGGATTTTATCTTTCACAACATAGAACTTTATTTCTATTGGTTTGGTAGCATTACTCGACTTGTTGTTGTGAGCGTAAAATACCGCGGGCTCACTATCGCAGTACATCTTAAGTGGTCTATTAATACAATCTATCACTTTCAAGTCAGGTATGAATTTTTTTAGCCACTTGGCCTGCAACGTTGCCTCATAGTATGCTATAAACTCTGCATACATCGTAGATGATGCAACCAGAGTTTGTTTAGAGCTTCTCCACGAAATAGCTCCCCCTGCGAGAGTGAATACATAACCTGACGTGGATTTTCTATCATCCTTGTCTCCCGCAAAATCTGCATCTGAATACCCTCTTATCTCTAGAGGATCAGATCTTCTATATATTAGCATGAGGTCTTTTGTGCCTTGCACATACCGCAAAGCTTTCTTTGCCATTTTCTAGTGCTCTATGCCTAGATTATCTTGATATCTACCGAGTACTCCGGTGATATATGCTAAATCAGGGCGAGTGCACACTTGTGCGTACTGTAAGCTACCGACTGTTGAAGCATATGGAACCATTTTCATTTGATCGATCTCATATTGGTTCCTGGGGCATTGGAAATCCCCAAACTTATCGCCCTTCACTATCGGTGCAGGTGTGGCTTTACTCGCATGCATATTATATTTCTTTAAGATATTCTCCAAATATGTCTTTTGCGATAGTCCTAAAACCCCGTTTCTTCTATCTCGGTGAATTTCAATGCCTAGGACATATGAAGCCTCACCAAGATCTTTCATATCAAAATTAGAGGACAAAACATTTTTGTTTCTTGCAACATTCTTGTATCACTGCTAGCAAGCAGGATATCATCCACATATAGGATTAGGAAAATGTATTTTCCATTTTTAAACTTTGCATTTATGCAATTGTCCTCTATATTTGCCTTAAACCCAAATTTCTTAATTGTCTCATCAAACTTCAAGTACCATTGTCTAGAAGCTTGTTTTAATCCATAAATAGATTTTCTTAGGCGGCATCCCATGTTTTCTTTGCCTTCCACAACAAAACCTTTAGGTTGAGTCATGTAGACGTTTTCAAACAGATCCCCGTTTAAGAATGTTGTCTTTACATCCATCTGATGTAATTCTAAATCATAGTGTGCCACCAATGCCATTATGATTCTAAAGGCATCTTTACACGAGACTGGAGAAAACGTCTCATTGTAATCTATTCCTTCTCTTTGTGTGAACCCCTTGGCCACAAGTCGCGCTTTATATCTTTCAATGTTCCCTTTGGAGTCACATTTTGTTTTGTAGACCCATTTGCAGCCTACTGATTTGGCTCCTTTAGGAATTACTTCTAAGTCCCAAACTCTGTTGGCACTCATTGATTTCATTTCTTCTTGCATGGCTTCAAGCCATTTTTCAGACTGAGCGCTTCTCATGGCATCTTCAAATGTGACGGGATCACCCCCCCCCCCCATTTGAAATTCTTCTAAGTTGCCAATTTCATAGCAATTAGGAATGGCTGAGCGTCTCACTCTTGTAGATCATCTCAGTCCTCCTCCAGCTGGTTCAGCAGCTGGCTCAACAATCGGTACCTCAGGAACCACAGGCTATTGAGGTTCTATTTCTTGTGCAACAATTGGTTCAACTTCTTGTGCAAAAATTGGTTCAACTTCAGGAATAGGTTCCACGTTCTCATTCATTGCTTGCACTACAGGACTACGAGCTTGTACCGGTGTCACAGTGGCTTCCACTGTTGGAATTGACACGGGTAACTCGAAAAAAGGTTCTTGAATCATTGGGCAAGGCGCTAAAACCCGCTTCTCCTCAAGATCAATCTCTCGAGTAGCCATGCTCCCTCTGATCATTTCATTCTCCAGAAAAACTACATGTCTCGTTTCTACAAACTTTGTGTGTCTGTTAGGACAATAGAAACGATAACCTTTTGTCTTTTCAGTATAGCCAATGAAATAGAAACTGACTGTCTTCGGATCTAGCTTCCCAATATTTGGGTTAAAAATCTTAGCCTCAGCGGGGCAGCCCCACACACGCATATATCTGAGAGAGGGTTCTCTACCCGTCCACAGTTCATAAGGTGTTGTAGGAACTGCTTTGCTAGGCACCTTGTTTAGGATGTGAATGGCAGTCTTCAGAGCCTCCATCCACAAATTAACTGGTAAAGTGGAATAGCTTATCATGCTTCTAACCATATCCATCAAAGTACGGTTTCTCCTTTCAGCTACTCCATTTTGCTGTGGGTCACCCGGTGCACTATACTGGGCAACTATGCCATTTTCCTGTAAGTACCTTGCAAAAGGTCCTAGAATTTGGCCATACGGGGTGTCTCGACCGTACTACTCCCCCCCACGGTCTGATCTTACTAATTTTATTTTCTTATTAACCTGATTCTCAACCTCAGCTTTGAATATCTTGAATTTATCCAACACTTCTGACTTGTGTTTTATTGGATAAATGTAACCATAACGAGAGTAATCGTCTGTGAATGTGATGAAATAATCAAAACCATCCACTGATGCAACGGGAAACGGACCACAGATGTCTGTGTGTATTATGTCTAAGGTTCCCGTGCTTCGTTTTGTACTTTGTTTACTTGCTTAACGTATTTGCCTTTGATGCAATCAATACATTGTTCTAAGTGAAAATTCTAGCGGCGGAAGAATTGATCCTTTAACTAAACGTTCCATTCTCCCCCTCGAAATATGGCCTAAACGACAGTGCCATAATTTCGATGAAACGTCATCAATTCTTTTCCGCTTCTTGCTTAATTTTGTAGACGAGGATACATTTTCAATTTCATGCACAATCTTAGTACTCGCACACACATCTTCACATGCATACAAATCATCATGAGTAGATAACTTATAAAGTTTGTCTTGTCGGAAGGCAAGACCCACACAAACTTTATTCAACATGACTAAGCATCGTTCGCTATCGAATAAACACTTAAAACCATAGTCTGATAAACATGAAACTGAAATTAAATTCCTGCTCAAAGAGTGAACATAAAGGACGACGTGTAGCTGAGGTGTGAAGTCGTCTTTCAACTTGATGGGGAGTTCTCCTATCGCCTCCACTTCATCTTCAACGCCATTTGCAACTTTAACTCCTCTTTCTCCTCTTTGCAGCATCCGGCTCATACTTAATCCCTACATAGAATTAGCAACGTGAGTAGTTGCACCTGAATCAATCCACCAAGTAGATTTATCATAACTTAAAAACAGAGATTCATCTACAAAAGTAATAAAATCCTCACCCTTCTTCCACATCATTTCAAGCCAATCAGGACAGTTGTTCTGCCAGTGACCTGTCTTCCCACAATGCAGGCACTCATTCTTGCCAACTTCCTTCTTGTCTTGTGGCTTGTTTGAGCGATCAAACTGCATTGGTGCCTTGCCCTTGTCTTTGTTGGGAGCATTTGAAGGACCATTCTCCCACTGGTTCTTGGCTTTAAAGTTCTTGTTAGGAAAGTTCTTTTTCTTCTGTTGATGGTGCACATAGTTTATCTGTCCACCATTCTGTGCAATCATCCTGTCCTCATCTTGGACACAGCGTCCTATGAGCTTCTGCATATCCCATTTTTCCTCTAAGGAATTGTAAGTGATCTCTAAGTTGGAGAATGCGGGTGGGAGTGAGCGAAAATCTGTATGGACAAGAAAATCCTCTGGCAGTTTCATGTCCAAATCAGCTAACTTCCCATGTAGGTTGCTCAAATTCAAGATGTGCTCTCTCACACCTCCACCTGTATACTTCGTGTTCAGAAACTGATCAATCAGCGTCCTGGCATAAGTCTTGGACGACCCAGTGAACTGAGCCTCCACTAGTGCCATATACTCAGGTGCAGTGTGAGCAACACCCTCTACATTCTTTTTTGGGATAGAGTTCCTTATGGCCTCTGCCATCTTTATCCGCATTATCAGCAGACACTTCTTGTCGGAGATATCCCACTTTCTCTTCTCGAGATCATAATTTGCTCTTATGGGCGCGTGGTCACGCTCTCGTGCCGCGAATGCCTCATCAGACTCATCTTGTGCACGCACCGGTGCCTCAGGGACTACCGGATATGGGTAGTTCATGGTGGTGTCAATGTCTGTCATGACCACTGCCAGGTTGAACTGCGTGCGCCATTCTCCATAGTTGCTTCCAACCAGCATAGGGATACCAGCAACGTAGCTCATAGCATTTGGACCTAAAATTTAGACATAAAATTGGTGAGAACAATAATAAAATTAAATATTGCATGTATTAATTTAACTTTGGTCAAAATCAATACATACAACATGCTTTCTACATCAATTCTATATCAACTTTGGGCAGAAAATAGAATAAATGCATAATAACTTGAACAAGAATATTTATAATATTGTAATTATCAGCTTTGGCCAGAAAATAACAATATCATAAAACTGAATATAAAATATTTCTTCTTCTCTAATTAAATATCCCTTTGGTTCAATTTAACTAGAGAATAAATTACGCAGCAGAAAAACATCAAATATCATAAGAAAGATTAATTTTCAGAAGCATTCTACTCTCTCTAAAAATATTTACCATGTGCAAAAATTTAAACAGAGATATATACTTAAAAAACATGCAAATAAACACCAAAAACAACCAAATATAGCTTCTGAAAACAATAAACATAATGAAAAAAATATTACTGTACATAGCGCCCCTTTTGGCCCACGAACGAAAAAACGGCCCAGTGCCTGCTAAGCGCATGCGCGCGCGTAGCCCAGCAGCGGCCCAGCCGCTCGCTCAGCCCATCTACACTCTCGCGGTAGAAGTCTGATTTTGCTCCCTGGACATCCCGCGGCGCTTGTATTTTCACCCGAGCAGCCCGGCCCAGCCGTGCTTTCGCGTCCCAGCGGCACTCGCTCCAGCCGCCTGGGCTCTCAGCCCAACAGCCAATGGTTGGGCCGCCGAAACGGCCCATCCCCTCCTCCCTCACGGGCAACAAGTGGCCCGCGTCAGCTGCAGGCGGTGTGGCGCGCTCGTGGCCGCCCGATCTGATCGACGGCCGAGCGCGTCTCACGCGCATATAAAACGCGTCGCCCGGCCGCTCGCCCCCAAACCCTAGATCACTTTCCTTCTCCCCTCCGCTTTCTCCGCTCCTAGCACAACGGCGCGCGCGCAGCATCGGCGGCCATGGCCAGCGACGCTCGGCTTCTTCGCCGGCGACGGCGGGGACGAGCGCGCCGCCGGCCATGGCCGCGGCATCCCCTCCTTTTCCCTTTGCCAGCTTCTCCCCCCCCCCCAGATCCACAAGACCGAGAGAGAGAATGCGAGGTGGCCCATGGGCCTGCCATGGTCGGCGTCTCGCCGGCGCATGGTGAGGAGGAGCCCGCCGGTACAAGGCCAGCGCGCTTCCCTCCCTCCTTCATGCTGGTGATGCCAGGGTGAAGCCCCTCGCCGGCGTGCGCGTTCCCCTTCACGGGCGAGCGCGCCGCCGTCGAGCGGTGTCGCTCCGGCGTCCTTCCCGCCCTTCGGCAGTGATAACCGGCGGCGGAGAAGACCAAAAGGTAGGTCCTCCCCCACACCGCGCCCTTTTCTCGTAGATCTAGGGTTAGGGTTAGGGTTAGGTTAGGATTTCTTCAGGTTTTCTTGATTTGGATCCGAGATCCATATTTCCTTTTTGATTTTCATCGATTTTTGCTTCTTTTCCTTTGGATCTAACCGAACTTTATCGGTTTCTCTCGGTTTCACACTCCCTACCCCTCTGTCTTGACTAACAGCGAGTAAAACTTAATAAAAAAGAGTGTAAAACTACCCGGATCTCTAATCTACTACTAGATTAGGCTAACTGATACCATTGATAGATGTAAAGAATCACTAGCAGTAGATTAATCACGGGTATAACTTGATAATATGGATTAAAACATGAGCATGCATGAGAACGTCTAGATCTAGAGCATCTACACCTAGAGGAAGGGATGAAAGATGCACAGACCGTTCGTGGTGGCGACGGAGTCGACGGCGGCCATGGCGGCGGTGGCGGTCGCTGGGGCGGCCGCGGGTTGAGGAGGCGCTGGCGGCGCGGTCGGCCTTCGGTTGAGGTCGGGGCGGTGGCACCGTGTGCGCCACACCCACCCGGACGTCGACGGCGGTCGTGGTGGAGCTTCCCGACGCTCTAGTGCTCCCTCAGTCGGTAGGGTTTGTGGGTGGTGGTGCTGGCGGCGCGGCTAACCTCATGATGTGCGCCCTAGCCCCCCACCCCATCTTTATAGCACTGTGCGATGGGGGCCCACCAACCATTGATTGGTTGGGCGCCCCCGATCAGGGCGCAAGGAGAGAGCCGTCACGGCCTTTGGGCCGTGACGGTGGAGAGATCGACCCAACATGTACACTGATGAGCTCAAATGACAACATGCTGAGTTAATCTCAGGTGTTTGATGCAGCTCCTCGGAAGATCAATTCCACACTAATATATCATTTCTATGTGGGTCATTCATAGAAGCACTATATATGGACTTAAGATAATTTCCCTCATGACTAAGAAGATATTGCTCCATTTTTTCTCCTCAAGGGGCATTGGTTAGCGATTTAGAACCGGCAATAATCATGAACTGCTATAAATAGATATACAACCAATTAGAGACTAAATTATTGCAAAGAAGACATACAACAAAATGACTATTTAAAGACCCTGTAAGGAATCGGTGCTCGTATAGCCTAAGAGGGAGGGGTGAATTAGGCACTACTGAAAACTTAACCTATGGCACAATCGTTTGCACAAGATATAAGCTCAAACATAATATCTAAATGTGCAACTAAGGTTTCTGATCTAGTTTGTTGTTACTACTGGAATTGTTCCTCGTGATAATATTTTTTTCACATAAACTTGGAGATTATTTTTTAATTGTCATATGGCAAGTCTTTTTTGAGAATAGTTCATATGGCTTTCGGGTTAGGGCCACCTTGTAGTATCGTTGATTTGTTTGGTAACTGGCTTAGTAGTTTAAAACACAAGATTAGAAATCAAATTATAATTGGTGCAGCAGCGCTGTGTTGGGCATTGTGGCTAAACCAAAATGATGTTGTCTTCAAAAAACTACCTCTAATATCTCTTTGCAGGTGGTTTTTAGGGTGACTTATTGGATTAGGACATGGGCTCAACTGTCTAATGAGGAAGAGAGCCGGTTTCTAAAGGAATGCTGCCTCAAGCTGGAGACTGCAGCCATGGAAGTGTTTAGCAACTTTGGATGGAGTATCTGGAATAAACTACAGGCTTAGATAGAGATGCAGGTCCTTCTGTTTGTTGAGGTTGGCTGTGTGGCCTTTGTTTTGAGTCGAATGACTGGTTTGGTGTCGTTTGTAAATCTGGGCAAGCATTCACCTGTGAAATATGGAGGTCGGAACCTTTTTTAGAAAAAGGAAATTTGTATTCCGGTCTCTGCATGAGTTTTGCACAAAACCATTTATGATTACAGTTTCAGCCTCCGGCTGATTAAAACAAGCTCTCAAAAAGCAACAAAAAGGAGACATGTGCAAACTCAAAAGGCCAACTAAGCTCTAAGCCTATTATGGGACAACCACCCATGCTTGACGAAAATCTTCATTGCCGATGTTTCCAACATATGACATGCCCATTTCATTCTTGGATTGGAGGCCAGCACCTTGCCTTAATCTAAAAAAAACTTGGAGATTATGTAATCCCAAAGTTCCACACATAAATGACATACCTGATGTTGATGACGTTTTTTGACACGAGTTGGAGCCGGCGCGCTTGAGAAAATTTAATGAGGATTGAGTCAGAGTCAAGGGCGGAGTTTGAATCGAAATCGGAATCGGACTCAAGACTTCAGAATCGGATCGGACTCAGAGAAGTTTGATCAAGGGCATTGTGGGCTTTGGGCTAGATTGGGCTATTGTGGGCCAATTTTCTAGTATTGTTAAGAGTCTTAGTTAAATAGTTTCTTTCTTTCGCGTCAAGTTTGCTTATATCGTGATCGACTAGAAGTCTGTAATTCCAAGGTATAAATATAAGCCCTGAGGATCGTGAGGAGTTTACATACACATCAATACAGCAAAACTTTTACTACTTGCATCTACTTTTTCGCAATTTACTTTCAAGTCGGCGACTTCGTCAAGCTTTTCTCTTTCACGAGTTCTCCTAAGCTAGTCAAGGCGATCCAGATCTCCAAGGCTTGCTCGTGAGTTCCGCTTTTACTGAGTAAAATCTAAGCTTTAGCATCGGGCGCATCGTTGTTGCTTCGTTTAGATTTATTCGACAGTTATCGATATTTGCTAGATCTACAAGTCTTTTCTTGTTGTTTTAGCTCTTATCACCACTTATCCAGCTTAAAATTCTATCTGATCGGCTCTATCAAAAGTATTAATCTTAAGATTTATTTAGTAGCTGATTAGTCTTGTTCTAAGCGTTGTTTTACTAAGCTCTATCGGATCACTTTACGGTTGTCTTTTATTGTTTAGTTATCAATCGGCTCTCTACTGTTTGATTATTGGAATCGGCTCCCTGTGCTGTTTCACTGTACATCGGAATCGGTCCTTCACCATTCGATTTCACTAACGAGGGAATCGACTACTCAGCTGTTTCTTAACGTCTGATTTTATCCTTGTCAATCAACAGGTCAGATTGACTGGCACGCCCCGGATTTCAAGGCCACGCCTTCGCTCGTGTGTTCGTGCATCTGTCAAGTCCTGATTTTTGCGTCAACACCTGACTACAGAATGGCATGTGATATGTACCCGCTAGGGGTTTGTTCCTGATCTTTCGGTGAGTGGGGAATAACTTCAATTTTGACTGGAGAGACGTTCACAGCCCGACTACAACCGTCCAAGGACGTTTTGCCTTAGCAACCGATACACCAACTCCAGCGTCGCCGCAATCTTGTGGAGCACGATCAACCAAACCACTACGGTAATTTCTGCAAGCAGTCGAAGAACAAGCAAAAATAAGTGTAGAACCAAGCAACTCAATTGCAAATATCTACCAATCTAAACTCACAAAGGTGGGGTTTTGGATACAAGGAGGTGACCAGCTCGCTCACAAGGAAGTAGCAATGGCTAAACTTTCAACTAAACAAAACCCAATTTGTTTGTGGTGGCTATAGAGGTATATGAGAGGGAGGAGGACGACCTGGACATGGTGCGGGTCGTGACTCAACCCTAGGACGCGCCCCTATTGGGCCCCACTTGATACACGGCCCATCGGAACAAAATCAGGTCACGCAGCACCATGGGCAGAAAAACTCTCTGTAGTAAATCGATGATTGCGGCCGCCTCATAGCAGATATGGATATGAGTCTGGATCCATATGAAATTAGACTTGATAAGATTTCCATCAAGTACTTGATTGCCCAAAACGGAGTTCGGATGAAGTCGTGGCGGCCGTCGCAAGTCAGAACTTTCCTGCAGTCCGAATCCAGCATTTCTAAAATGTGTTGGACTTGGTCTCTTTCTTTCCCTTGGTCAATGTGACGTGGTGGCCTGGTGGTGGACATGAGAATACTTGGACTTGGTCCCCAATCAACTTCTTTGGTCCTCCATGCCTTCCATATATGATTGATACTCTTTTTAATCCATGCATTTATTTCTGAAAATGAGAAAGAACACATATCATGGCGCAGCATCAATTCATCGAATGTAGCTAAAATTATCACGATATAGAATCGATTCACCTTTGGTTTATAAATGATTAATATGGTCATGTTGGAGCTGGTGATATCCGCATCAGAATGGATGCAAACAAATTAACCAACCGGCACACACTGTCTCATGCTGATTCGCTTGCCTCTCGCTTCTCCCAGAGAAACACCCGAGGCACCGCCTGTCACGTAATCGTTGTGCCAGTGCCGCGGCTGCTAACTCATGTCCACCTTTGGCGTTTCATGGCTTTATGTGTGGTGCGTGAACTCTGGGTGGTCCAAAGTTCATGGACATGTACAAGTATAATGACTACTTTTCATCAAAAAAAAGTATAATGACTACTGGGCAGAAAATGGATGAGCCTTGAGCTATCTCTGTGTTCGAATCACCGTCTTTCTGTAGAAATAAAAAGGTGAAGCAGCTAGGAGCATGCCAATCCATTTCCTCTGTATTCTTCTGTTGCGATGGACTTGAAAAATTATCAACAGTTGTGTTGAGACTTGAGATATTGGAGTGAAACAAATTAGTTAGTATATCCATATGACTACTGGTGGTTGCAGAACCAGGTCGAAGAGAACACTGAAACGCCGATGAGGATCGATCAAGGCAACCACCAGAGGCTTGATGGTGCCCGGATCTACTAATGTGCCGAGGGATATGCCGATGATGATAGTGCACAACGATCCCAAGCTCCAAGACCTACACAATCAAGGGTCATTATATTTAAGATTTGTCGTCATCGTGATAACTGCTTGCTACGAGGTCATCTTGATCCAAGAGATATCATACTCTAAGTTAGCATGATATTTTTACCCGCGAGAGTCCAAATTTGTTGGCACTGATTTGCTAATTGTTCCCCTCGTGATAACATTGTTTTGAGATAAACTTGGAAATTATGTAATGCTAATGTTCCACATACAAATTCCATACCTCCGTATAGAATGACGCAAACAAATTTACCAGCTGGCAGTCCGGCACACACTGTCTCATGCTGATTCGCTTGCCTCTCGCTTCTCCAGGAGAAACGTTAACACCTGGGGCACCATCACGCAATCGTTGCGCCAGTGCTACAGCGCTAACCCATGTCCACCTCTAGCGTTTCATGGCTATGTGTGGTGCATGAACTCTGGTTGGTCAGTGGTCATGGACATGTAAACATGTACAAATATAATGACTACAGGGCAAAAAATGGATGAGCTTTGAGCTATCTCTGTGTTTCGATCATCGTCTTTCTGTGTAAATAATAGGTGAAGCAGCTAGAAGTATGCCAATCCATTTCCTCTGTAATCTTCTGTTGCCACCGAGTCGAAAACTTATCAACAGTTCTCTCGAGACATTGGAGTGAAACAAATGAATTAGCATATCCATATGACTACTGCTGATGAGGTTGCAGAACCAGACCCAAGAGAATATTGAAATGTCGTCGTGGTTCTTCAGTTAATGGGAGTTTGCATCCCTCATAAACGCAAAGCTCTCCCGTCAGTAGGTTGCGTGAAGGTTGACACGCTTCACGCCGCGGCTCAGCCATGTCAATCTCTAGGTTTTCATGGCTTCCTCCTTTGGCTGGTGGATGTAGACATCAGCTTGTTATGGAAGGATCGGCTACTGCACAAATATGGAGCGGCACCATTATGATATGATGTGATGTGAATTGTGATAAGACGGCCGCCTCTGAGCTGTCGCTCAAGATTTTTGAACTGCGGCCACCACTTTCATAGTACATCTCTCACCCCTGGGAAGAAAAAAACCAATCAATCGACTTCCTAGGCCTAATTTGCAGTCATGTTTCTTTTCTTAGAACTAGCAACTAGTTCTTCCATAATTGCCACCCGATGACGATGGCTTTTGCCATGGAAGCTTTTCCAAACCACCTAAGATGAGCTTAGCAAAATGCAACCATTTCAAAGAGACTTTATTCTTCACATTTTGAAAAAAAAGAAAAATCATGATCAACAATCCATCAAATATAAACATTTTGTAGTAGCAACGGGATCAGTTTTAGGTGCAAACGAAACTGTCCAGCTCACCAGCTGAAGCGTTATTGCAAGCTCCCCTTGTGTCCACTACTCCACCACTACACCAATGTCCTTGGCAACGTGCATGACTCATAAAGCGATGCATTCATGTATCACACACAATAAACATGCAACCTACAAGCATTCCTCAGAACGACCTGTAGAAGTACATTCATATTTCATACATGCATGACTACAAGCAAAAACGGAATGAGCTTCTGCAAGGTATATGTGAATCATCTCTCTACATATATAAGTGAATGGTGAAGCCAAATAGAGTCATATCGTTCTGCTTCCTCAGCTCTTTGATTTTTTTACTTCCATTACCTTGGAGCAGGAAACTTGTTTGCAAATTACAATTGCCATGAGTCTTTGGAGCGAAACAAATAGACTAGTAATCACCGTTGCTGTCGGAAGAGAGATATTCAGAAAACCCGATTTCCAGTCCTGTCTTAAGAATCCGACTCCAAAGAAAGAAAGAAAAGCGGACTAAGAGAGAACAACAAAAGAGAGATCACTTTTGATGATTAAACGTCACTTTTATATCCAGATTGTACTGGACTTGAACCTTCATATCCAGATTTCACTTCACTTTCACTTTCATATTAGGAACATCGACTTGCACTTTCAATAGTGAATTGTTCACTTTCTAGAATTGGCCCATGCTCACATAGGCCAAGAAAGTAAATAAGACCTTTAAATCCCTATTTCATGTATAATCGAGAGATTCAGAATATCAGTGCTTTGCCAAAGGGAGAAGGATCTAATAAAAGGCGGATTCTCTGGATTTTCCCAACATTTCTCCAACCAGTGGTGTTCCCATGTGACCGAGTATACCAATATGGAATTTATTTCATTCGCTATCGCTATCGCGGGCCGTGCCTTGTAGGACAGGATTGCTCGCTACAGGTATAATTCGTAAACGCTGGTGAAAATCGGATTAGGGACCACGTTCTTAGAATTGAACCGAAGTTGGGGTCTTTCATGCAAAACATAGGGACCTGGTTGTAAATATTCAAAACTTCTAGGGGGTTATCCATAAATCTGTAACTTCAAGTTTAACTTAAAAACTGCAAACTTGTAAAATCGATTAAAAATCATATAAAATCAGAAAAATGCAAACTAAATTTTATTGAGTTCCTGGCAGCAAACTCTAGCACTTATAGAAAGCACACCTGTAAGTTTTCTGCTTAGTTAGTTAGTTGTAGAGATAAAATATAGCAAGGTTTTTAGGTCAAATGCTAGATCTCTAAACCCAAAGTAGTGCTAGGTTCAAGCTTTGGATATGTTGCTGAGCATGAAAAGTTAAGCCTCTGGTAGAAATATGGCACAACAATATGCATTCTATGTGCTATTTTTAATTTGAACAAGTTTCTGACAGTTTTAGAGTAAGTTTTTTAGTATACTCTGTATGCTGCTCTGTTAATGTTCAACTTTTAGCTGTAGCCTGTAGGCTACATGTAATGAATGTTAACCCTGGTAAAAAGATGGAGTAGAAATAACCTTGTTTACTTGCCTATTTAATTGCTAGTTGTTAAATAGTGTAGTTTTTATTCACCTAGTTGTGTTGTGTAAAATGAAAATAAATGTTTCAAACATATTACACTCATAATTTTTTTTCCATAATACTCTTATACCACTATACAACCCAACCTATACCACCTTATACTTACAAGTGAAGTTCTAGTGGTATACAATTATTTTGAACTGTTGGATGCTTCTATCCGGATTCCATGCAAAAGTTACGCCCGTAAGTAGAGTATTCCTCCATACGCTAGACACTTGGCATCTTACACGGCTCTGGAAAAATAGTTGTGACACGCACAACCTTTTTCCATGGAGGTTTCACCAAACCACCACTACGGGAAAAAAAGGCCTTTAGTACCGGTCACAGGACGGGTTAGTACCGGTCGCTGTGGCCGGTACTAAAGGTCCGGTACTAACATGTCAACACGTTAGTACCGATCACAGGTGACCGGTATTAATGTGCAAAGTTTAGTACCGGCTGGAGCCACGAGCCGGTACTAAACTTCTGGTCCCATTAGCCTCCCGTCCCCTCTCCGCCCCTATTTTTCCTTTCCTTTTTTCTATTTTTTCTTTTCTTTTTCCGTTTTTTCAATCAACAAACACACAAAAATCAGTCTCACAAATTCATCTGGCATTCACACAATCACAAAAAATATCTTACAGTTTCACATGAACAATCTGCACAAGATATTTGTTTACAAAATCTCCATGTACTACCATCTCCACAAGAAATGGCCTCCACAAGAACAACAAGTTATCTAGATGTCGGTGTTCTACCGTCGATCCTACTGAGGGATACCCCGAGGTAGTAGAGTTCAGGTGGGGTTTCGCTGAGATCAGGAACGCAAAGGCTAAGAGACTCAGGATTTTAGACAGGTTTGGACCGCCGAGATAGCGTAATACCCTACGTCCAGTATGGTGGTTTGTATTCAATGAGACGTAATCTTTTGAGGGGGTCCCTGCCCAGCCTTATATACACGGAGGGCAGAGTTACAAGGTCGGTTCCGAGTAGAATCCTAACCTAATACAACTCGTAGAGTGCTTTACAAGTCAATCCGAGTAGTTTACATGTCATACGACTGGTTTCCATAACGAAGAGAGTCCTTGCAGTACTCTACTCGCAGTCTTCACACCTGGTACGACTTCTTCCGGAGATTATTCATGCGTCCCTGTGGGCCCATGGTCGTACCTCCAACAAGCCCCCAAGCGCTTCTTCGTCAAGTAATGTTGTCAACCAAGTACTTGCCAAGTCAACCGAGTACATTTTCGAGTGCTTCTAGTACTTGCTCAATCTTGGACAGTGCTTAGTTGTCACGAGGCCATGAGGTGCTTATGCCCCGTTTATCTTGACCGACTTGTAGTCTTCAATATTTTATATGGGGTGCGATGAAAATCACACTCCATATGGAGTAGCCCCCGAGCCTTAGGTTGAGTCGAAGAATCAGGTTGAGGGTCTGCAGAATCTTGAATCTTCGTCTTGTCTTGAAAGGTGCAATTTGAAAAATTGCACTTGATATCAAGTAGCCGCCGAGCCTTGGTTTGAATCATAGAATCGAGCCAAGGGTCTTGATTAAATCTTCATTTTACAGAAAAAATAAAATCCTAATTCCTTTACTACCCTGCAGCCCCCGAGCCTTGAACTATATGTATATATAGAAAAGGATCAAGTCTCGCGACTCACAGAGTAGTTTGAGTAAAGGAAAATAAAATAACTGCATCCTCAGGGTATTCCCAGAAAATAGCAATTAAAATTAAATCCTTACCCTAAATAAATGGAAAAACCAAACGGTGCGTCAAACCACGGTTTATAAAACAACCGCTGCGCTCCACTTATCCCTTCATCTTGGGTGAGAAAATAACCCTAGCCGCCGCCATTCCACATTTGAGCGAAACAATCCGCGAGCCCCCAAGCAAAATCCTTCCATTTTCAGATCCTAGTCCGCCGATCTTTTCCCAACAAAAATCACATGCCCCCGAGTGTATGCGGGTGAAGAAACTCGTGATCTCCAGGATGACGTCCAAGAGAAACAAGAAATCAAGCCGTGGTGAATCCCGTGGGAAAGAAGTTAGGCTGCCGTCACCGAAGCGGGGCAGATTACAGCAGAGAGTTCATCCTTTACCCTGCAACTACATCAAGCCCTCAGAGGTAACTCAAGAGCAACTACTCAACTAGTGCAAGATGGATTTCTCAAGAGTCAGCAATTTTTATTATGGGAAGTGCCGGATAAGAAAGAGAAATGGCCAATGGTCCCGATCGATAAAACTTTGATGTTCAATCACATCATTCGGATGGGATTGGGCATTCCAACCTGCGATTTCCTGCGCGGGTTGCTCTTTTATTATGGAATCGAGTTGCCAAACTTAACTCCCAACGGGATATTACAGATCTCCATCTTTGTTCATTTCTGCGAGGAATTCATCGGAATTCGCCCGCATTTCAATTTATTCAGGCGACTGTTCTATGTGAAGCCTCAGCCGAAAAAAGATGCCACCAGTCCAATTGGAGGAGCCGGATTCCAGATGCACCAAGAGATGCGGAAGTTATATCTGGAGTATGACATGCACAGCACCAATGCTGACTGGAAAAACTTGTGGTGGTATGTGGGTAACTATGATCCCAAGCTGTCGGAATTCACCGGAGTCACACTGTGGATTTTCCAGAATGGAAAAGTCTGCCAACCATTGCGGAAATACTCAGGTGAACGATCTTCTTGACAAAATAGCAAAGTTGAAGGAGAAAGGTGTCATGGGAGCCTCCGTGGTGTTCAGTTGGATTAAACGCCGAGTGCAACCACTCGCTCCGAAGGAAAACTGGGGCTTCAAATATAAAGGCATAGAGGACCCCTCCAAAATGAGTCGTGACGAGTTGAACGAAGAAGAAATCATGCAAAGAGTACAGTCATTGATGCCAGGAGTACATTGCTGTGCCTTTTGTTTCTCAACTATTTGACGCAGACCATCCTCCCAAGCCAGTGAGTGACTCATCTTGTGTTATTGATCCAATATTGTCCCAAATTACCAGTCTAACCACCCTCTGTTATATGCAGGAAGATGTTGACTTATATTATTCGTGGCCAATCATGCCAGAACAAGTCCCAGAAGGGGCGGACCCCATGTTTTCAATTCCATCGCACATGAGGAAACCACCCTTGGATGTCGCCGAAGGATCAGAATCGTCACTCCACTCGAGTGATTTTGAAGATTTCCAGGTGGTGCGTCATGGAAAAGGTGGTGAAGAAACCACATCGAGTGCCATGCCCGTGGATATTGGCAAAGAAGCCGCCTTCACTCCACCTGGGCGGCAACGGAGAGCCGCTCGGAAGAGAAAGGAATTCGTCAATAAAGCCACCAGCAGCCATACAAAAAGTTATAATCCCAGGTATGTAAAGTACTTATATACCCATGAGTTCCAATGAATAACCACTCTATATTGATAATTCCTTATAAATATGCAGTCTCGAAGACACGAGTACTCCAGACGAGGAGCAGTCGTAGCCCCCAAGATCAACGGCGGAGGTGGAAAACACGCCCAGTACGACTGTCGAGGCAGAAATAGCCAATGAAACAGTTGATACTCAAGTTGCCAATACTGAGGTCGTGGTTGATTCATCAGCCGCGGACCCGAAGAAGAAACCCGACACAAGTGCCAGTGAAAATATTATGCCTTCACTGGTATTTGGCGAACCACAAATGCCAGATAAGAAGTCCAAAAGGTAATGATCATACTCATATCCAAGTCATCAGCCAAATAGAGTAGTAATTTGAAGCATTATCCACTTATCAATGTAGGAAATCCGCTCCCTTGCCACCGAGGAAGAAGGTCAAGGTTTCTACTGAGGAACCACGACCAGAACCAACTCAATCAGTTCCCGGCGAGCAAGAAAAGACCACAGATGTCTTGAGAGAGCCCAGTCTGCCGGCAGGAAATCCACATGTAGAAACGGAAAATATTTCAGAGGAATCTGCCGCAGACGAGTTCCAGGCTGCCGCCACCTTGTCTGAGCCAACAAAAAGTACCAGGGATATCGTTCCCGACTTGCCATTGCTTACTGACAAGGAAGGTGAAAGCGCAAAGCAAATGGTGCAGTCGAGTGCTCAGCCAACACTGATGAAAACCATTGGTCTACAATACCTACCAACATCCAGTCGGGTGAGCACAGCTGAGGAAGTTCCTGTGACAGAAGTAGACATAGCTGTGCCAGGAGCAGCAGAATTATATGAAGATCCTCTACTCGAGACTGACGCAATTGCTGCCTATGTCGAGTCGCAGAGAAGGATTGCCACCCTGGCACAAGGCTCAATCAAATATGCAGAGGTAACGATTCTGCCCCATAACTTTGCAATTAGTAGTCGATACCAGACTATAATCAATGAATACTTGCAGGACCTGGCCGCATGTTCCAGGAAGAAATCCCAAGCCTTGTATGTGATGTCTGACGCATCCATTCGGGCTCAAAAATTGGAAGTCGAACTGGCCAAGAATAAAGAGCAGCTGGCCAAGTTGTCTCTACTATTTGATTCTGTCCAGGCAGAAAAACTGACCACTCGTCAAGAGTTGGAACAACAGCGAAAAAATCATGCCGCCCGCCAGGAAGAATGGAAGGCTGAAGAAGAGAGATTGAAGAAAAGGAATCGAACTCTGACGCAAACCAATACTGGTGAGTTTCCTTGTTCAAAAACCATCTCCACGACTTGTAATTTTGTCGTTTATACTCAAGCTATATCCTTGTGTAGAGCATATGGCGGCATACATGAAGCTCAAGTCTGAATGCACCTCATGGCAAAATAGTATGTATCGAGTCACAGAAGAAAAGGAAAAACTCTTCCGTGATTATACTTCTCTGTATGAGACTCATAACGAGTTTATGACAGAGTATGAGCAAGCCATGAAGATGCTAGAGCAATCAGATGCCTTGGAGAAAGGCAAAGCAGTCGGAGAAGAATACCAGGCTTTAAAAGTTGAACACGCTGAACTTGTCAAGGCGGCTACCACTCTGGTGAACTCTATTGATCGTGGAACTGCTGAAGTATCCAATAAACCACTCATAGAGCGCATCTGAGAAACCCCAGCAAGTTTGCGACTTACTTGAAGAAAACATGTTGTTATGTAGCAGATCAAGTGCTAGCAGTCGTCCAATCCTTCTACCCAGACGCAGAGATAGATGACGTCCCGACGAGTAGAGCTAACGACTGTGAGAAAACGAAATTTGAAGAATATCTGAAGCACTTCGAGCCCATAGCAGCAGAAGTCGTAGAGGGATTAAAACTTCAATGACTTGTAATCCTGCTATGAACAAAAAACGTGGTGCGACATTTGTGTAATATCAGAATACTTTTATATGCCATATTTGTTATGTACATATGTAAAGTTTTATATGAGTTATGGGTGCTTTGTGCAATGTTGGCATTCATGTGCTAAAAAATCACTACTCTTTCTAGAGTAATGACTCTGAAATACTTTCAAATTACTCAGATATTAAAAGGTTTAGTAGACTTGTAATGTCTCTTCAAGATGTGATTTGCTTGTAAGTAAAGATCAACACTCTTGGAATAAATTCAATGTACCCGTAGGTAGATGCTTTCTAAGGCTAGCTCGCCTCTACAGGTGCTCAGCCTGGTCTTAGTTTGGACTAAGTACTCATGGATCCTGGAAAGTAGTCGTATAGTTGACTCTTCGGATTATAGCTTATGTATACTGTTGTATCAACAAGTATCAAAAGAAACTCCAAAAAAGAGCTAGAGTAGTCTTATAAGACAACAAAAGCATTATTTTAATGAAAGGCGAGAGATCAGATGCTGAGAACACAAAATCCATTTTATTCAATCTTGATAACTCAACCATGAATCCCAAAAATATTTATAGACGCTGACAAACTCAAAAGGACAACTCTAAGCATAGAACTTATGCAAGTGCTCGATGTTCCAAGAATCTCTCTCTTCTACTCCCTCGCTGTTTTTCAAACAATAAGACCTGGGTCCTGTCACCTTGTGGATAATAAACGGTCCTTCCCAGCGATACATAAGCTTGTGCATACCCGTGGTCTTCTGGATTCTGCGCAATACCAAGTCGCCAATGTTGAATGACCTCTCCTGGACGTTTCTGTCATGATAGCGCCGGACTCCTGGAGATATCGAGTGGAATTTAACAAAGCTGCACAGCGTTCCACCTCGATCAGATCAATCTCCAGTCTCCTTGTATCGTCAGCAACTCTCTCATCATATTGTTCCACTCGTAAAGATGAGTACATGAGATCAACTGGGAGAATAGCTTCAGATCCATAAACCAAAAAGTATGGCGAGTGGCCGGTGGGCTTGCAAGGCTGAGTACGGAGCCCCCAGACTACATGTCCCAACTCGTTAATCCACTTTCCTCCATATTTCTTGTCGTATTCAAACAATCGTTTCTTCAAGCCATCCAGGACCAGACCATTAGCTCTCTCGACTTGTCCATTGGCCTTGGGATGAGCCACCTGCATGTATGACTTCAATGTCGTGCCTCTCGCAATGGTATTTAAACTCATAACTGTTGAAATTAGAACCCAAATCTGTGATGATGCGATGAGGACAGCCATACCTGATCATCAAATCAGTAATAAACCCCTTGGCCTTGGCCGCTGATATATCTGTGACTGGTTTGACCTCGATCCACTTTGTAAACTTGTCGATAGCGACCAACACATGTGTGAAATTGCCAGGGGCAGTCGTGAGCTTGCCTACCATGTGAAACCCCCAGCATGCAAATTAACTTGTGTGCAGGCACATGTTGCTGTCTGGTGAAGAATTGGCACCCGGGGCACTTGCGGACAATCTCCTCCATGTCCTTCAGAGCTGTGGGCCAGAAGAAAGCCGCTTTGAATGCCTTCCCAACCATTGTGCGTGATCCTGCATGATTCCCACACGCACCTTCGTGTATCTCTTGCAGTATACCTTTGCCTCTTGCTCTTGGGATGCACCGCATAGCCACGTTGGTGTATAGTCCTCTTCTGTATAGCTAATTCCCAATAAGTAGATAATTCTTTGACCGACGCAGGACTTGCTCAGCTTCTGTCTTGTTCAGAGGGAGAGCCTTGTTCTTGATGTACTCGATGAACGGGATACGCCAGTCTTCCTCGATGAGTAAGACCTCTCGATCTGGTCCAGGGTCACCATTACTGGTGGGAGCTGACTTCTCAAAGTCAATTGTCCTCTTGCGGAGTTCCCGAACGAAAACTCCCGCTGGGACTTCTGCACGAGTAGATCCCAGCTTGGATAACACGTCAGCTGCGATGTTGTCATCGCGGAGTACTCAATGGTACTCGAGTCATGCGAACTTGTTCTCTAGTTTGCGTACTTCCTCGCAGTAAGCATCCATGTTCTCCTTCTGGCGATCTCAGTCTTTGTTGCAATGGTTGATGACGACAGAAGAGTCGCCGTACACCATCAATCGCTTGATTCCTAGGGAAATTGCAAGTCGTAGCACATGCAACAATGCCTCGTACTCTACTTCATTGTTGGACACCTTCCAGAAGATCTGCAGAACGTACTTGAGCTGGTTGCCCTTGGGTGAAATAAAAAGCACTCACGCGCCGGCGCCTTAGAGCTTGAGAGAGCCGTCGAAGTACATGATCCAATGTTCTGGTCTGCCGACAGGGATATCCACTTGGTTCTCGCACCATTCAGCCATAAAGTCTGCTAGGACCTACGACTTGATAGCTTTCTTGGATTTGAACTCGATGTTGAGTGCTCCGAGCTCGACTGTCCACTTTGAAATTCGTCCGGTGGCGTCCGGGTTGTGTAAGATCTCTCCCAGGCCAAACTCCGTGACCACTGAGATGGTGAATGTGTCGAAATAATGGCGCAGCTTGCTTGATGTGATGAGTAGTGCGTAGAGTAGTTTCTGCACCATCGGGTATCGGGCTTTGGACTCCGTGAGTACTTCAGTGACGAAGTACACCGGCCTCTGCACAGGATAAGCATGGTGGTCCTCAGGCCTTTCAACGACCAGCGTTGTGCTCACCACATGAGTTGTGGCTGCAATGTAGAGTAGCAGCTCTTTGTCATCATCTTGCGGAGCAGTCAGTATTGGCGGTTTTTGGAGATGCTGCTGAAGATCCACCAATGTTGCTGCTGCTTCCTCCATCCATTGGAACTTGTCTCCCTTTTTCAGTAGCTTGAAGAAGGGCAAACCTCTTTCATCGAGTCGTGAGATGAAACGATGCAGCGCCGCCATGCACCCAGTAAGCTTCTGGATGTCTTTAATTGTCTTTGGAGCTTCCATAGCCGTGATGGCATTGATTTTCTCTGGGTTGGCTTCAATACCTCGGTGACTGATGATGAACTCGAGTAGTTTCCCAGAAGGTACTCTAAAGACGCACTTGGTCGGATTAAGCTTCCAATTCCACTTCCGCAGAGATGCGAAAGTTTCTTCCAGATCAGCAATGAGATCATCAGGATTCCTGGTCTTCACAACCACATCATCCACATATGCTTCCACGTTGCGGTGTAGTTGCTTCTCAAGGCAGAGCTGGATAGCACGCTGATAGGTCACTCCGGCGGTTTTCTACCCGAAGGACATTTTAGTGTAGGCGTACGCCCCATAGGGAGTGATGAACGCCGTCTTGACTTGATCTTCCTCTTTGAGAGATATCTGGTGATAACCCAACACTACAAGAAATGTGGGCTTTTATAACGTTCCGCTTATGTCATAGAAAGTAGAATTTACGTCACATATTGCAATTTGTGACACTTTCGTGACGAAACCTCATTCGTCACCTATTCCCCGTAATAAAAGGTATTAGATGACGAAAACGTTTTTTTTCGTCACAATTTTTTTGATGATTCTTGTGTCGTCACTAACTAATGACGACACTACTTCGTCATTAAACATCTATACAAGATCACAAAACTTTGTATGCGAATGACGTGGCAGCACACTTATGACGATTTTGACATCTATAAAACGTCACAAACATTTTATGCGGATGACATGGCGGTGACTTGGACCTGACGTGGCAGCACTTATATGACGATTTAAATATCTAAAAAACGTCACAAAACCAAATGATGTGGCACTGACTTGGAGCTAACGTGGCAACTGGCATGTGAGGTGGCTGAATAGATTTGGGTTGAGCCCATTTTAGTTTGGGCCAAAACCCATTTCATTTTATGCTTAACAATTTTATCGAGCCCACTATTTCATTTACATTGTGGCCCAAGCCCAAGTCAGCATCCCATAACTCAATTTGCTACACGTGTAGCCAAAATTCAAAATTGCCGATCAGATAGTTACCAAGGGCATATTTCCATACAGATACATTATGAGATTCATAGGTGTACATATTGAACAGGGACCACACATTTCATATAGTCATTAAGGTAAACCTTATCAAGCCATTTTCACTTTAACCTACAAACCACAAACAATCACGAACACCTCATGCTGTTCTCATGTGCGTTCCAAGCCTCCCCCCTGCCGCTGGCTGGCATGCAGATCGAGTTGCCATCATAGATCAGATCTCCCTGGCAGATCAGATTTCAAGCCCGTTAACTTAATCTGCAGAAGCAATGCATGCAAAGGAAACAATTAGGCAAAAGCATATGAATAGCACTAGAACATTCGTACAACAATAAAAATGATTTGCATTTTAACAGGAGAAAGAGCTTCCTTGTAAAAGGATCTTAAATAGCTGAGACACAAGGAGAATTAATCTGGAAGCAAATGAGAGTCATATAAAAGAAACAAATAATAACTTCAAAGTTTGTCATCATCAACAAAACAAAAACTGCAACCATGGACAGTAGTACAATCTATGGAATGTTGAATATAGCTATGTACAGATCTTAGAGCAGACTGAATTGTTTTAGTTTGCATGTGATCGTCAGAAAGTGAACTAAAGTATCTAATAAAACCATGAAGTGTTGTGTGCCTCGCATCTTTATGCAGTAATTATGTTTGAAAAATTGTTCACATACTATTTTCCTTAGATCTAATGTACCAAAAAGGCTATATAAACTTGTACCCATGTAGAGTCGACATTTTGTTGAGCACCTTGCAAGCATGGACTAGCTCCTCAGTAGCCCTCAAATCGACCTACATTGAAATAATCAAATAAAGGGAATTAGCACCACATAAACTGATTTATGCTCAAAGCTGCAAAAAATCCAAAGCAGTCCTCGTACTGTAATGAGAAAAGAGTATGTTACATATTTATCCCAACTCATTTTTCTATGTAAAAGCAAGAGAAACAGATCCCAACTCATTCAATTTCCATGTTCAGTGTTTGCAATACAAGTTAAGAACAAAGAAGGGTAGAGAAGAGATACCTCGGCACCTGTCTTAAATGTCAATGAAGGGCACTCGAAGGGAGGTGGAGCAGAGGAGGTAGCCAGGAATCGAGTAACTCTGCAGTCAAGCGTTTTTCCTTACAGACATTAAGCACCAACAAGCCATCGTGGTTCAACTCTTCGTGCACTCCAAGTTTTTTCTGAAATTAGTAAACCCAATGTAACATCAGTGTTTATCACAGGAACTTGAATCTAATAGTGAGCAGTAAATCTATAGCAGAACTTAGTTTTAAGTATATAAGAAAGTGTATTCTTTACTAGCCAAATAGTTCTGACACGAGCACATGACATTTACCTGAACAATTAGAAATAAGGAAGATATAGAATGTAAATCCTGAGTGGTGAGGTAAATGCCCAGGGGGCTTGAATGAGGAGGTTCATGCAGCCAACGACATCCTGCAAATGAGAAATCAAACGAAAAAAGGAGGATGCTTTTTAAACAAAACTACCATGCAGGCAAGCAGCAAATGAACAATTGGCAAGGCCAGTAGTAAGAAGAGAGCATCACTGGTACCTGCTCATGGTCAGAGGAAGATGCAGCCTCCGCTGCTCTGGGTCTTCTCATTCACAGCAAAAAAAAAATAAAGCCTGTTGATGTCAACTCCCTGAAAACAAATCAGAGTTAGAAGAACATCAGCACTATGATAGCTGAAACAGTCATAGGCTCAAATCAGTTAAATCAGGAGGCAACAGTCATATAGCACTGGTAGCTGAAACAAATCTGGGCATCATTCTACAATAATGAAATCAGTTCATTAAGCCAAGTGATGAATTTTGCCTAACACAAAAAATCTAACATAGCACCCATTTCCTTTAACATATTTGGCTGGGATGAATAAAAATAGCATGTACCCTGGTAACAATCATACATGATGCTCTGAGCTTGCGTTGACCCTTACTGACAGAGCACATAGATTGAGATAAAAGCATCCAACACTAATCTACGGATTATCTAACTTTTCATGCTGTTAGCTTAGCTGACAGAGTGTTAGCTTGCAACTGCAGAAATATAGTTGTGTGGTTCTTCAGTTTCCACAAAGTAGAGAACAAGCAACAGAGTTAGCAGGCCTAGCATATTTATGATTGCAGTTACATTGTAGGTTTGGTATGCTTGCTTGTGTCCAAAAATTAATTTGTCATGCACAACAATCAAAGCAAAAAAATTCAGGTCGAGAACCAGGGCATACCAAATCTAATGTGTCCTGCATCTTGTTACAATAGCCCAAAATTCTACCACATCTCAGATCGATCTATTGATAGGGAAAGCTTGAAATGGCTCAGTGAAGTTGGAAGAACACACGCACCTTCCCATGGAGCACCTCGCTGAAGGTCCTGGAGCCGGAGGACAATGCTGAGGCCGGGCTAGAGGACCCCGACGCAGAGAGGCCCCAAATCTCGCGGGTGTAGGGGATTGACGGGACTTGGTTCCGATGAGTCCGACTCCGGCGACCTGCAAAGCTCGGTGAGGGAGGGGGTGGTGCAGAATGAAGGTGACAGGGCCGGGTCGACGAGCTCCTGGTCGGGGTCGAGCTCGTCGAGCTTCATGGCGGCGGCGGCAGGAGGGAGAGTGAGGAGGCGGGAGGGCGGGGAGGCGGATGTGAGGCCGTCGGAGCCGCTGTGGCCGCCGGCGGGGCCTGTGGACGCCGGGACCGGAGTGTTCACCGGCGATGGGTGGTCGCGGCAGCGGCGCTCGGGCCAACGTCATGGCGGCGGCAACGCATGGGCCTAGGGTTGAAGTGGAGGAGGGCGAGGAAGGGGAAGACGTGAGCGTGGAGGCGGGAGGGGGCACGGCGGAGGCACGGAGAGAGCGTGGAGGTTGGAGGAGAGAGCGGCGGCGGCGGCGACTAGGGTTTGGTGGGAGAGGCGACACGGGAAGAAGATGGCAGGGATCTTCAAAGTTGTCTGGTTGAAATGGAACTAGTAGAGGGGAACTACAAAATTACTAAACTGCCCTTTTAATGTTGTCTGGTTGTAATGGAAATACATGGGTAATTTAGTCATTCAAGCGCAAAATTTTTCAGGGCGCCCGCGCGCGCGGTTGATGCAGTTTGGAAGCTATTAGAAGGCAACTAGATTGTTTTTTACCTGCTATAATCATAAACAAATGGGTAGTGCAGTAGTATTGTTGCTTCCTTAGAAAGGTACAGGTTGCGAGTTCGATTCCCCTCTTCGGCATATTTTTTATCTGCATTAAGAGCAGGCAGGTGTGGCCGGATGACATGGGCGAGGTGATGGTTTGAATAAATAAATTTTGTAACCAATCACAACCACTAGCCAATGCATGATGCGCTAGCCAATCGTTACCAGGCAGGTGTAATGATTGCTAGTAGTCCACTCTATTTTCTAAAGAATTTTAAATAATTGTAGTATCATCAAAAGATGTAGGCCCCGTCCTTTTGTGACACTTACTAATTGTGATGATAATAAAAGAGCATTCGTCACAATATGACATAGAAATAGTTTATGATGATTTTTAGTTACTCGTAACGACGAACACCTCATTTTTGTCATTAAGCTATATGATCTCATATAGAACATTGTAAAACTAAACACTATAACGATGAATCGACTTAACGTCATTTGGAATTTGTCACAAAAGGCCATATTTTTTGTAGTGCAAGTAGCAATCAAGAAAGCAAAGCAAAGCGCAACCAGCAGTAGAGTCGATAACCTGGTCGATGCGCGAGAGCCCAAAAGGGTCCTTGGGGCAATGCTTGTTCAGGCCGGTGTAGTCGACGCACATCCGCCACTCGTTGTTGTTCTTCTTTTTCACCAAGACTAGATTTACCAGCCAATCAGGATGAAAGACTTTCTTGATCAATCTCGTGGCGAGTAGTTTTGCCAACTCTTTCTTGATTGCCTCGCGCTTGTCAGATGCGAATCGTCGCAGTCGCTGCTTCTTAGGAGTTGCTTTTGGATCAACATTTAAGCTATGCTCGATCAGGTCCCTTGGCACCTCTGGCATATCCGCGGGTTTCCACGCGAAGATGTCACTGGTTAGCCTGCAGGAACCTGACGAGCGCATCTTCCTATTTGGAAGTCAGGCCAGCCCCGATCTTGGTGGTCTTGGACTGGTCACCTTCCATCAGCTTTGCGTCTTTGGTCGCCATGTCATCAGGAGTGGTCGCTTTGAGTGGCCCTAACTCCTTTGTAGGAATCTCGAGCTCTGTCTTCTTGAGCGTTTGAGCAGCCGCGAAAATTTGGGCCATAGAGTTAGGCACCTGAGTGGTGGACGCAAACTCTATGGCTTCTCTGTCGCAGTCAGACGACCGCCTCAAGTCACCACGGAGGGAGATAACGCCCTTAGGCCCTGGCATCTTGAGGACGAGGTAGACGTAGTGGGGGATGGCAATGAACTTGGCCAATGCAGGACGTCCGAGGATGGCTTGATATGAAGTTTTGAAGTCTGCCACCTCGAACTTGATGTACTCTGTCCTGAAATTCTCTGGAGTGCCAAACGTTACTGGTAATGTGACTTGGCCGAGTGGGAGACTACCATTACCAGGAACGATGCCGTAGAACATGGAGTCTGTGGGCGTCAGCAGCTTCTCGATGTCGAGGCCCATCCTCTTCAGGGTGCCGGAGAATAATACGTTCAGCCCTGCACCGCCGTCGATGAGTACCTTGGTGAGTTGTGTGCCTCTGCTTGGACATGGTCTGTCCATGATCTTCTCCACATCACTCTTGCCAGGGTAGCTCTTCTTTTGGCTTCTCATGTTGTTATCCAGCGTTGCGACTGTGCCGTCCGGCTTGCGCTTGTTATGCTGGTAACTCTGCTGGCCTTTAGAGTTGTTTCCCCTGTTATCTTGCTTCTCCTTGCCCTTGCGAGGACCGTACTTCTCATGATCGCGGTCTTCTTGTTCAGACCAAGCTTCAACTTGGTTGCGTAGAGCTTCCAGGGTCTTTGGGTGGTGCAAACCAAATTGCGTATCAAAATACTTGTTCGTGATGCCATTCTGGAACAGGTCGATGCAGTCATGATCAGTTATGTCAACCACCAGAGACTTGATTTCCATGAAGCAGCGCATGTACTCGTGTAAGTGTTCACCAGATTGCTGCTTGCACATGGCCAGGTCATGGCGAGTCTTGGGTCGGCTGTAGGTGCCCTGGAAGTTCACCACAAACATCTTCTTCAGTCATTCCCATGAGTCGATGGAGCGACGTGGGAGGTTCTCAAACCATGTGAGCGGAGCGAGTTCGAGTGCTAATGGGAAGTATCGGCACTTAATTGCACTGTTGCCGCCCGCGCATTCTATGGACGTGGAGTAGATGTGTAGCCATGACTCAGGGGAAGTCTTGCCATCATATTTCTCGAAGCCTGCTGGCTTGAAAGGTTACGAGTACGACGCCATCCGGATGTCCCTAGAGAACATCGGGTACTCGTCATCATCTTCCTTGTATCCCCGCTCCTCATCACGCCTCCTGGAGTCGATGATTGACTGCAGCTCACGGTTGGCGTTGATGGTCCGCCTGAGATCGTCGCTGTCTGCCGGCCTGTGTGAGAATGCGGCTCGACCTCCCTCGTTGCGACTGGCATTGGCCCGTGGTTGGCCTCATCCAGTTCGACGGTTATCATCCGGGCGGTTCGGAGGTGCACCTTCCCCGCGGTTTGTGCCTCCCAGGCGACTTGGACCCGCCGGGTGGGGTCTGTCTCTTGAGCGGTTATGACCGCTGCTGTTGACTTCTTCGCTAGGGGCCAGCAGGCCACTACGTGTCGAAGAGGTGGCGAGTGCTTTGTCGAGAGTGCGGATCATGGCGTTGATCCGATCGAGTGCAGCGTCGGCTTCTGGGGATCGCGACAGGCTACGAATGTGGTAAGCCATCTCCATGGCGTTAGCCATGGGGGAGTCGTAACGTGCGACCTTCGCGAATTCTTGCACGAGGTTGTGTCCAGTCAAGCGGCGGTCATGGGCATCAAGGCTTCGTCGTGCCCTCTTGTTATTGGCGGTCTCCCTTGCCGCTGCTTGTGCATGTGTTTCTCCAGCAGGCGCTAATTCTTCCTCGGAGATGTCACCCTCCAGCTCGAAGGCGTAACGTGGATCGTCTGCGCCAGCTCCAGCGCCAGCGTCAGCGCCAGCACCAGTGCCAGCTCCTCCAGGGCCGGCCATGAACACCTATCGACTGGGCTCGACAGAGTCACTAGTAGTTGGGGTGAGGAGTTCGATGGTGCTCTTCTTGTCTAATTCCAGCGGTGTGTCGTATTGGAACGGCAGATCTTCAGTAATGTCGGATCCAAAGAGTACAAAGACTTGGCGGGACTCGTAGATTTCCTGGGGTGTCTTGTCTCTTGGGAACACAACTCTTCCTTCAGGCGTGGCATGGATCACTAGGTCATGCCCGCCATCTTCTTGTAGGATCTCATCGTCCGAGTCCAAGTTGTACATGGGGATCACCTCCCTGCGGGAGCCAGCGTGTCCTGCCGTGACTCGGCTTCGGGCGTTCCACTTCGAGTCCGAAGTGGACTCGATCTGGCTCTGCAATGCCTCGCAATACATGCGGGTCGAATTGCAGAGTCCAAACGGGAATTGGGGTGGGAGGGTAGCTTGCAGCATCTGTTCGTAGTCGTGATTGACTCGGACTCATGCCCGCGGACAATGTCCGCGAGCGTGACCTCGCCGAGTTGCTCGGCCAGATCTTTCATGACGGGCGCTGGTTCTTCCTTCTTCTCCAGGGGCATCTCGAGGTAGCTATAGAAGCCACCCGAGCCGTCTGTGACGTAGACCCAGGAACCAAAGTTGAACCTTGTGCCTTCCTGAGCCGCTTCAGATTGAATGTAGGTCACCATTGCGTTCTCCACAGGATCTTCGAGGAAAACCCCTACCTGGCGCGCCAGATGTCGGTGTTCTACCGTCGATCCTACCGAGAAATACCCCGAGATAGTAGAGTTCAGGTGGGGTTTCGCCAAGATCAGGAACGCAAAGGCTAAGAGACTCAGGATTTTGGACAGGTTCGGGCCTCCAAGATAGCATAATACCCTACGTCATGTATGGTGGTTTGCATTCAATGAGACGTAATCTTTTGAGGGGGTCACTGCCCAGCCTTATATACACGGAGGGCAGGGTTACAAGGTCGGTTCCGAGTAGAATCCTAACCTAATACAACTCGTAGAGTGCTTTACAAGTCAATTCGAGTAGTTTACATGTCATACGACTGGTTTCCATAACGAGGAGAGTCCTTGCAGTACTCTACTCGCAGTCTTCACGCCTGGTACGACTTCCTCCGGAGATTATCCATGCGTCCCTGTGGGCCCATGGTCGTACCTCCAACACTAGAAACAGTACACAAACCAAATTTCTCGGATCGAATCAGAGACGGCCGCCCCACGCCGGCCGCCGCGCGCCCACGTCGCCCCACGCCCAGGCCGCGCCGGAGCCGCCAGGCCGCGCCGGGCCCTCCACGCCGGAGCCGCCCAGGCCGCCGGGGCCTCCGCGCCGGAGCCGCGCATCGTGCGCCCAGGCCGCGTCGGAGCCGCCAGGCCGCCAGGGCCTCCGCGCCGGAGCCGTGCGCCCAGGCCACGCCAGAGACGCCAGCCCGCGCCGGGCCCTCCGCGCCGGAGCTGCCCAGGCCGCCGGAGGCACCCACCCGCGCCAGGTCGTGCCGGAGATGCCAGGCGCGCGCGGCTTCCTCCTCCCCCGCGGCCGTGCCCGCTGGGCCGCCGCGCCGTCCAGGCTCCTGCCGGCTTCCCTCGCCCTGTGGAGAAAATAGAGATGCGTGAGACAGAGCTGAGAGATAGAGGAAAGGGAAGAAGAATGAGAGAGAGATAAGGATGCATAAGAGGCGCGTGGAGATAAAAAAGGACGGAGGGCAGAGAGCAGGTGCGTGGTGGAGAGGTTTGTACCGGCTGTGGGTTACGGCCGGTACTGAATGGCGTTATTTAGTACCGGCTAGTCTTATTGACCGGTACTAAACTGGCGCACCCTTTTAGTACCGGTCAATAACACCAACCGGTACTAAATGACGCACGTTAGTACCGGCTGGTGCCTTTGACCGGTACTAACCTGGCATTCTTGCCACTGTTGTATGGAGCCGGTACTAAAGGCCTTCTTTAGTACCGGCTTCGGTACTAAGGGAGAGGGATGGAAGGCAGTTTCTCCCATAGTGCACCTAAGAATAAGATAACCTTAGCAAAATACAACCATTAATCCTTCACAATTCCAAAAAATAAAGATCATGTGCAACAAACCATTCAATATAAACATTTTAATAGTAGGTGCAAATGAAACTGTGTGGTCAAGCGTGATTGCAGGCTCCCCTTGGCCCTTGTGGCCACGACTTCACCACAATACCATTTTTTTTCTACAAGCCATGGCTCATGAAGCGATGTGTCACACATTAAACATGTGCAACCTACCAAAAGGAGTGTGAAAAAAATGTTGAACAAGCAGTAGAAAATACATTAATATGTGATATATGCATGACTACGAGCAAAAAACTAAATGATCTGCTGCACGGTATGTGAATCATCTCTCTATATAAATGAAAATTGAGTCACATCAGTCCGCTTCCTCTTTATTTTTTGTTTACAATTGCTGAGACTTTGGAGTGAAACAAATAGATTGGTATACTATTCCGGGTGGATATCAGGAGGTACATTAAGGGCTCGTTCGGTTTCATTGGAATGGTTCCACCTGGATTGAGATCAATATAGTATACTTACAATGAGAGGCCGGGATTTATTCCAGGTGAAGAACCAATTTACTCATGATATGGACAACAAAAGACCTGGATTGGTTCCCCACCTCTTGACTAGTGGATTAATTCCCGGTCTCTTCTTGTCCCTATCATGGGTAAATTGGTTCTTCACCTAGATTAAATCCCGGTCTCTCACTGTAAGTATCATAAAGTTTGTACTATATTCATCTCAATCCGGGTGGAACCATTCCAATGAAAGCGAACGAGCCCTAACGCTCACTCTGTGCCCATGCTGCCGCCGGCTGGAACTGGTGGAGGCCATGGACACGTGGGGGACCTTCCTCTTGGCGGCGGGGCCGGCGATCCGCTGACGCGTCCTCCTGCCCCGGGCTGCGGCTGCCAGAACGGAGGATCCAGCTGGTGTTCGCGCCGGTGATTCCGGAAGCAAGTCCCGGATCAGAGGCCGTTGCTGCCGTGACCATCACGGGTAGACGAGGCTGTTGAGAAGAGGCACCGTGACGACGACAATGGAAAAGGGGGAAATATGTAGCAACGTAAGTCGCGCCGAGCTAGAAGGTAGGCGATGTATTTGCATTTGACTAACAACGCCTCGTGAGGTCTTCAAGGAGCCATCACCAGTGCTATTGTTATTGTGTTAAAGCATCTCCAACAGCCTCAATAGAACTTCTAGGTTCGCTAAATATAGAAAATAACGGGCCAAAACCGGATCCAACAGAGCCTCTATCTTCCTCTCTATTTTATCTCGCTTGGTATCCCGTCGCCTTCGCTTTGCATATTTGCCGAGCTCGCGTGGCTCGCCATTATTGCCCTCCTCCCGCGCGTGCGTCCCACTTCCCCGCACTGTTTTCCTTTCCTGCGTCTGGAGTGTGCCGATGACGAAGGGGTGAAGGCAACCGGAAGAGAGCGGATAGAAAAGTTGAATGCCGGTCGCTTTGCAGGAGAAGACAAAGGGAAAACCAGTCAGGGGAGAGCACAAGGTTGCCGTGCACGTGCACGAGCAGGAAATGGAAGCAATGGCTCACCAGAGGGGGGTGAATTTCCGGCTGGCGTCAGAGGGAGTCGACGGCGAATCATCTCCAAAAGAGTAAATGACATGCCTGGTACAACAATTTGCACGGTGGGTGCAATTAGGTCACACTTCTTGCAAATCGCTCAAGCAGGTCACATATTATGTCTAAGTGGTTCATGTGAGATCAAAAGTGTACTTTTTGACTGCGCTGACTTGACGTGGCATCCATATCACCTCTAGTGTGGACGAATCTTTGTAAGAACACCCATGGTCTCCAACTAACCAACCAATCCGCCCATTTTATTTCCTTCCAATATTGATCTGCTCAGCTACGATCGTTTCGGCGGCAGTTATTTGGAAGTGCGGCGTTGTCATCGGAGAGATTACGGAAGAAGAAGAACAATTTGAGTTACCTGCTCCTGCTCGACAAAGCCACGATATATAATTAGCATGCTTGATCTAGCTTTAAACCCTTGGTATAGAAGGCTATGGACTAGAAGGCGGCCGTAGAAACGACAAATAAAACAACAATCATGCGCTTGGCAATCCAAGGACTACTGAAATTATCGCAAACTGAGGAGATCGATGTAGTAAGCTAGGTGATTATTAATTGAAGATAAGGGGTTTATTATTAATTGAAGATAAGGGATGTTTTACAAAGATTCGTGGAGTCGTCTTGGCCATGTTATCCACAATTTGATCTCACATGCACCACTTGAACATAATATGTGACCTATTTGATCAATTTACAAGAAGAATGACATAATTGCACACACCATGCAAGTTGTTGTACTTGGTATGTCATTTACTCTCTCCAAAACTACAGAAAAGCCTGAGTAGTAAATATAGCACATAAATAGAAATGAGTTATATTTCATCTCCAAAACTACAGAAAAGCCTATCACCATGCAAAAACAACAGGAAACCAGTGTGTGAGTGTGTGACTGGTTAACTGAGTTCCATCAAGCATCATATTTTTTTCTTGAAAGAAAAACTTATTAGAAAGCATGAAAAGATTTCAAGTCATAGTTTTGTTCAATATGGCATGCAATGTTCAGTCACATTAGAAAAATGGTCAAAAGGAGATAGCTGAGTTAGAAAAATGGTCGTCACATTAGAAAAATGGTCAAAATGGCTATTGAGTGACGTGGAAATAAAAGAATCTAGTTGTGACAATTTGACTAACTATCTAGTCAATTTCTTAGCTCACATATGCTAGAAAATATTCTGAAATTCCAGACATATTAAAAATAAAAATTTCCCTTGCCCATTATAGAAGACTAATCAAAGTTTCTATTGGCCGGTATACCATTGATGAGACAAAAATTCCATTGGCTATTATAGTCAAATCAATCAGAATTTCCTTTGTCTAATAGAAGCCACTCATCAGAGCTATATTACCACATTTTAGTTGTATAATGCAAAATTTCAAAAAATAAAGAAGAACAATGGTGAAGCTCATGGGTATTTTGTGCAATGCAGGTAGGTGTCCACAGTGCAAGTGCTGTAAACCTATAACCCAAAATTTCTTGAGCAAATCTATGACATGAATGCCTGGGTGGTATTGAACAAATCTAAAATCCCACATATATATCTATGTCATATTGTCTAGCAGCATTATATATGAGTGAAACATATAGGATAGGGGTGTCAGGGTATCATTCGAAAATAACCAACCATCCCTGAAATTGTTATCAACAGTTGTCCTAAGACGTTAGGGTGTAAGAGCATTTCCAGCGGACTAGCTAAATTTGACACTCCATATTCTGATTTAGCTATCCACTCTAAAAAATTCTCTCTTTATATTACAAAGCACTCCAGTAGACTAGCCAAATCCTAGCCTCCATATCCAATTGTCATATTATTTATTATTATCCTACTTAGCATGAATTAAAATATTTTCTACTAACTTTTGGAATTAAAATTGATACCCTAAAGTTCAAATAACTTCCAAAAAATATCAAACGTTAAGGAATTTTGATTTTAAATCCGTAAGAGATTTCAAGTTGAACCTAATTAAAATGGGTTCTCTGTTATTTGTTCAAGCTACCAAAAAATGGTATTAAGGGGAAAAGGAACGTTTAGATAGTGGGCCCTATTTTCCAGCCTCACAGGACGGAGGATGGCCGGTGAGGCAAGCGCACTAGGAAAATTTGGTTGCTCACTAGCGGGGGATGGTGCGTCAACAGGAATGGCTATTCCGATGGCCAGTCCGCTAGAGGCCTAGTTTCTCACAGAATGGCCAAAAATACCGATCGAGGGCCGGATACCATGTCCGTTGGAGGTGCTCTAACAAATGAGCTTTTATCTACATATGGCTAATGAAGGTTGAAAAATCAGAGTGGGGAGAGTATAGAGTAGCTTACCCGGCCAAATGTAACACTCCATCTTATTGCGGTAGGAGTTTGCATCTGTTAGAAATGGCAAAGCTTTCTTCTCGCAGTATCTAGAAAAAGAAACATGGATATGTGCCATGTCTTTTTCAATTGCTGCTAAAGTTGTGTCCATGTTGGCTTTCGATTGACAAATGGCTTCTGATCGAGTACAGTTTTGTAGAGTCACGGTGATTTGCTTGGCCATTATGAATAAACCCCTAAACTATCGTTTGGTTCATTTAACCCCCAAACTATGTCATTTGGTTCAGTTTACCCTCCAATATATTACGTTTTTTCTTTTTTATTTCTCCATGCATAGGTAGAATTTTCATTTAAATTTTACAAGATAGTACATATCACAACACATGTTAGAAAAAATACATCATAATTGTTAGAATATTTAATAATAAATTGATCATTGAACTACAAATTAATAATAATGATGAAACAAATTAATTATGACATATTTCTTTGACATGCATTGTGATGTCCACTACTACTATGCAAAACTTAAAATTAAAATTCAACTTGTCTATGGACAAATAAAAAAGACAAATTGTATTAGGTGGTAAATTGAACCAAGTTATAGTTTAGCGGGTTATTCATACTTTGGCTAAACTTGATGGTCCTTTTGAAATCAGAAATAAAACAATAGAGGTAGTGAATGATGTCATGCAACTATTATATGTGGGCCGGCTACAAGATTTGAATGTGAGCATGCAGTAGAAGATTTGAATGTGCAAGCCATGAAATTTGAGTCCCCCATGAGCTATGGCCCATGGGCTAAAGTATTCTAGCCCAATAGAGATATATAGCCTGCGTGCACATCGTCGTCGAAGCTATGAACTTTTACAAGAAAGGGACAGAAAAATAAAATTGACGCAGAATGGCCGAACATTGCGAAAAAGTCAACAACGGCAAATATATGTATGCATGCGTGCTGACTGCTGAGAGGTTGGAGGGAAACAAATTGGCTTGGTGTTTCTATATCAATAGAGAGGAGGAAGCACTGTCGGGTTTGGTGGAGGAGAGACTATCGGGGGTTTTTTTTTTCTCTTGCTCCCAAGGTTTTGGCCTTGTATATAGAATCGCTCATAATGGCCTCAATCTGCTGCTGCATCAGAGGTCACGAGCTCAATGCACGGTGTCATCGACGAGGACTGCGAAGATGCCATACCGAGAGTTTCTGCTTCACTCTGCCACGGGCTATTGGCTGAGCCGCTGAGGTGTGTGTTGGACCATCGTATGCTAGTCGGCAAGTGGGTGTGGCTGGCAACATGATTTTGGGTTGTTGGGTGGTGAGAGAAGCAACACACCATTTGCTTTACATCATTCGCGGCAGGTCGAATATAGATTTTAACCACATTCCTAAAAAAAGATTTTAACCACGACGTAATTGAGCTGAGAGATCTCCTCTCTGAAATAATCATCTTTATATCGATCATTGAGAACTATATATGGGCGTGCTCACGATTTGCCTTACATAATTGGTAACGAGCTTTGTGGCACTGATTTTTGTGCCTGGAACAATGAACTCCCTGGTCCTGAACACATGAGGAGGCCTGAAGTTCTCTGCCTCCTTCCTGCAAAAAGAGTTCGTAAAGCAATAGGAAAAGTAAAGAACACACGAACTAGATGTGAGGGTCATTTTGGATGTGAGCCTACATTAATGCTAGGTGCATGAATACCGAACCAAATGTGGATGAGCTAACTGATGCTCAGATGCAGGGGCCATCTTTCAACCTATATAAATGGCGGTGCGTAGCTAGAGACAATTTTGCTGTGCCGTCAGGCTGTTTCTTGTCAAATATGCTAGTTATGCATCCATGCATTCTTGCTGTGAGAGGTTGGAGGGAAACAAGTTGGCTCGGTGTTTGAATGCCAATAGTGCGGAGGAAGCACTGCCAGGTTTGGTGTAAGAGACACTATTGGATTTTTGTATTTGTATCGGCTCCGAGGTTTTGGCTTTGTATTTAGAATCGTCATCGGATCATAATGGCCTACATCGGCTGCTACATTGGAGCTCATCAGTCCAACCAGCGGGGTCATTGGCCAGGGCAACGAAGGTGACACACCCCGAGAGCTGCGCGGGTACTCACTGGGGCATGTGTTGGACCAAAGTCGCGTACTCAGAGCCAATGGTGTGGTGGCTACGAATAATGTCGGGCTATTCTGTTTAGTTTTGGTGTGAGAGCACCAATGCATCAATGCTCAATAGTAGCCTTGATGGGCGCAGCTTTCTTCAAAGTTGCCTGTTTGGTCTAATTCTGTAGTAATAAGTAATAACGACATGGTCAGAGGCCACTCTTAATACAACATGGTCAGGGGAGTCTATTATTAGCTTATTAGTAACCGAGCTCTTTTGCGATGTTCCATGCTATCTTATAATAGTGTTCGAAAAGAATGTTAGTGAATCAGGTTGTATATCGTATTGTTGAGATTGTGTCTTGCGAAACATTTTAGACTTGATGGCCAAGGTTTAGATCATAGTTTGTTGTAGGTAGTTGTAGAAGATATTGTCGGCTGTAACAAACCTTGGCTGGCTCTCTAGTTTGTATCACACCTATATATGTAAGCCACACGAGGGGCTTTTCCTCGTTCAATCAATCAACACGCAGCTCAATGTAGACCCATCATAGGGCTCGGTGATTCGCTCAAAAGCGCCTCTGGTTTCTACAAAGAATCCAATGGTCCACATTTTAATTATATATCACTGAAAACTTTACATGTAGTATAGTAATATAGAGGGGTAGTATAGTGATATAAAAATATTATAGGAAACATTACAAGTGGCATTATTGTAAATAACTTTATAATATTTATTCTTATTCCTACATTTTCATTTTGTCCATTTCATTTCTACCATATCTCACATTCCTCTCACGTACTGGGGAGCTTGGGAAATTGGACTATATAAGAAGATTAGGTGCTAATTAATAAATTACTCATTCTCTATATATACTCTATACGACCTGAGTAGTAGTATGGAGCATTGTGAAAGAGCTCTATTAATTAATAATGCATAGAAAAGATGACACACATGACACTTCTGAGAATAATTGAATTCTGCATCCAAAGATTAGCACACAAGCGGATGGCACAACATTTTTTTTCTTCAAAATTAGGTCATAATGTACATGTGACAAGCTGATGAAGATGTAAAATAGCTTTTGCTAGTGTTTTGAAAATTCCATCAGAACTTAGACGGCCCTTCTTCCCACCCTGTATAAGCCATTGATTGATGAAAGCGCAAATACACGGATATATATATGTATGCCTCCTCTCCTCACTATTAGCACGTACATAAAGAACAAGCTAATTATCTCACTCCAATGCCTCACAACAAGCATCATGGAGCTTACCATATATGGAGAAGAAAGAAATGACTAGAGTGCACTCCAGTGTTAATTATATCCATTCTCACCGTGTTTATGTTTGCAAAGGTTTCCCCTAGCTTGCATTGCATCCGTTTACTAGTGGGTTCATCCAAATTTAACTAGGTACGTATGTTCATTTCACATCAAATGCATCCGTATACTCTCACGTTTCATTTCATGCATTTGATGCATATATTAAAGTACTCTCACGTCTAGTTCATATGTTCTTTTGCTTTTGTCTTCATCGCCTTTTTGGTTTACCAACTATTTTGTGCAGGAAGGAGGCATAATGGACATGCATGTGTGTGGTACATCATGACTTCGGCATTGGCCAGCATAAAATAGCCGGTATACCAAATAGGAAAACAAAATAACGTACACGCAAACTAGATGTGAGGGTCAACTTTTGTTGTGAGCCTACAGTAATGCTAGATGCATGAACACCCAACCAAAAGAGAATGAGCTAACTGGTGCCCGGATGCAAGGGCGGCCATGCAACTTCCAAAATATATAAATGGTTATTAGGGTAGCTAGACATAATGTGCCTTGCCCCTCTCTACTCTCGAGTTTGTTTCTCCTCAAATATGCTAGTTTGTCATGCATGCATGCATATGCTTGCCATATGAGATGTTGGAGGGAAACAAGTTGGCTTGGTGCTTCTACATCACTAGTGAAGAGGAAGGTCTGTCGGATTTGGTGAAAGGCACACTTTCCGATTTTTGGTTTCGTCTCAGTCCCGAGGTTTTGGCTTTGTATTTAGAATTGTCAAATCGGAACAAAACTCGCTCAATCTGCTGCTGCATTGGAGGTCATAAGGTGATCAACGCAGTGTTTTCTGTTTGAGGCGTGTGCCGGACCAATGTGTGGTAGTTAGCCCAGTGGTACGGCATCCAACAACACGCCGGCCGGGGCGTTGGGTTTAGCGTTGGTGAGCTGAGAGCAGCAACCCATGATGTGGCAGCGCCGCACTCAACGCTCATGTTCTGCTCCTGTTGGCCGCTGCCAGAGAACCATCATAGTAAAACAGAGTTGTGAACACCTGTGGAAGTAAATTAAATTATGCATGACTGCGATCCGAAAAATATACAAACTGTCTTTTTTTCATCACTGTTTTGGATCGGAGTTTAAAGCTTCAAACTTCGAAGTTTGTCCAGTGCAACAAATAATCTTTGGTACTACCACGCCCTTTAATTTATTTTGTCCGGAACTCGCTCAAGCTGTGTTGCTAATCATTAGCCTTGACGGGCGCAGCTTTCTTGTAAGTTGTCGGCGACGACTTCCTTTACTGTGCCGATGCCGACGGAGACGAGGAGCGAGGCAGAGCATCCACCAATGCTAACGGGACACTAGAGGGATAGGGCCTGTTAGATTTAACTTACTCTAGCATAAGCATGTCATTAACTTAAGGACATAATCTCAGCTTAGCCTAATCATAATCTCTAATGACACTTAATACGAAAATTAGATAGTTAATGACTAAGGGGTGTTTAGATCCATTCTATAAAGATTTTGAAATGGAATCTTTTCACTTTTGAAGGTATTAAATATATACTAATTACACAACTCGTCTGTAAATCGCGAGATGAACCTAAAGAGCCTATTAATACGTCATTAGCACATGTTTATTGCAGCATTACTGTAGCAGTTTATTGTTTAATCACGGCCTAATTAGGCTCATTAGATTCGCCTCACGATTTACGGACCATCTGTGTAATGCGATTTTTTCAAGTACATTTAATGTAACATACATGTATCCAAACATTTATTTTGAATTTTAAATATTGGATCTAAACACCCTCTAACTATGAAGCCACAAAGCCATGGTCTTGCACTCATGAGGCTTGAGGTCCAAATGCTCTGCCTCCGTCCTACACAAGAGAATTGGCAAACCAAATAGGAAAAAAGATTATTGCATTCCTACCGTTATTTTCAAACCTAATTTTAATTTTACCGTCCTAGAGAGCTGGCTGTATCCAAAACTTAACAAGTATGGGTTGAAAATACCATTGAGTTTGACGTCCAGGATAATAATAGCTGCATAACCATTGTAAGCCGGCCATAGTCCATTGCGATTTGAAGCCCAGCAATGTCCTTCTGGACGATTACATGGTTGCACATGTTGCGGATTTTGGGTTAGCCAAGTTTTTGCACGACTGTAGTGATTCCACAAGCTCAATCGTAGGAGCACAGGGATCAATTGGATACATTGCACCGGGTAAGAATTCTCTCTCTTTTTTTTTTTTTTTGGTAACACCTGAACCACTTATCTTTGAATCCATTTGTGACCTTTACAATCTCGATAAGGCACTTATTCTATCAATTATGACCAATATCGCAGAGTATGGCTTTGGAAAGAAAATCTCAAGAGAAGGTGATATGATATCTATAGCTATGGAATTATCATCTTAGAGCTGCTCACAGGGAAGCGTCCAACTGATGAGATGTTTAATGATGATTTGAGCCTTCATAAATTTGTTGAAAGGGCACTTCCTCACAATATCGGTGAGATCCTAGACCGTCGCTGATGAGGGAAAATGAAAGAAAATTACTTCATCCATCCTAAAAATGCAACTCTCACTTCCCGCGAAGTCAAATTTTTCTAATTTAACTAAATTTGTATAAAAATTTACTAACATTTACGTCTTTCAATTAATTATAAAAATATATTCCATAATTAATCAAATGTACAAATTTTGTACCATAAATGTCAGTGATTATTTTGTACAAATTCAGCTAAACTTCTTTTTTTTGCGAGAGTTACATTCTGAGCATGTGTGAAGTAACGACAGTGAGATATTTACGGGCAAGGTCCAAGAGGCTCACCGTCATTCCATCCGCGAGGATAACCATGAGCAATCACAAATTCACAATTCCCACGGAAAGACCATTTCAATCGTAGTAACAATCTTCCAAACCGAGGAGGTTTCACAAGCAGTACTAAGATCCGGTTCATTTGACACGTCAGAGATCCAGAAACTAATCCATCCCACATCGAACTAAGGGGGTGTTTAGTTCCATTCTGTAAAAAATTTGAAATGAAATCCTTTCACTTTTAAAATATTAAATGTAGACTAATCATAAAATTAAAATTAATTACAGTACGTAAATCGTGAGATGAATCTATCAAGACTAATTAATCTATCATTAGCACGTGTTTACTGTAGCAATCTGTTGTCTAATCATAAATTAATTAGGCACGTTAGATTCCTCTCGTGATTAATCACGGCAATCTATGAAATGCAATTTTTCGACTACATTTAATACGTCATGAATGTGTGCAAACATTAATCACAGATTGATATGGCCCAAACACGGCGAAGCAATGTGGACTCATATGGCCCAAACACGGATGCAATCTGCAGCAACGTGGACTCATACGGCCCAAACACGCCGAAGCAGTAGTTTTTTTTTCTTTTTGCGAATACCGAAGCAGCAGGCCCGTAGGATTGTGGCCTTCTGCCTAGGAGCCCACTCTCTCCGCCGGCCCAACTTCATCTAAAGGAACTCCCCACGGGCCCCAAACTGGCTGGACCATGCAGAAGTAGTGTGGACGGTGGACGCATTTCTACCGCAGAAGCAAGGTCTTCTAGTGTGAAGAACCCAACACGACCTAGTGCCTTGTATAACATTGAGGTAGCGTTTGGAAAGAGAGAATAGATAATTTTAAAAAACAGAGAGAATAGAAAAAGATTTTTTCACCCTTTGAAGGCTAACTTCGGGCGTGTTTAGATGGGAGGGTGAAAAGTTTTCGAGATGTCACATCAAAGAAAATTTATCATTTAGGAGTAATAAATATAAACTATTGGTAAAACTAATTACAGATCTAGCCAGCAAATCGCGAGACAAATCTAATGACGGGTAATTAGAGGGTAATTAATTAACAATTAGCAGACGATTACTGTAGCATTACTGTTGCAAATCTTGGATTAAGTAGGCTCGTTAGATTCGTCTCGCGACATACACTCCATCCATGTAATGAATTATTTTTTTCGTCTACATTTAGTGCTTCATTCATGTAAGATTCTCTTTTGAAAAAAATTTTCACATGTCAACTAAACGACGGCCTTCGTATCCTAGCTAACTATTCTTATTTAATCCTAGCTATTCGTATCTTTCCCTTTCCTACCCCTCATATGTCATATCCCATTAGACGGAGGCACGGGTAGACGGCCAACGTGCGCCGCCGAAAAGGGAAAGCGAAGAAAACATGAGCCTGAGGAGCGACGAGGGCAGGCGACCGTGAGATATTTGCAGGGCGAGGCCCAAGAGGCCCGTGACGGTCACGCGCGTAAAGCCGAAAGGGCATAGCATGCATGATCTCATAGTCTCATGTCGCATCTCCTTCCTCCTACTAGGCTACTACTAGCCGTTTCGTTTCGTCGCCACGCCCCGGCCGGATGGATTACCAGCGCCGCTACGGCGCTACGGCTCCTCTGATGACCACCGAGCGTTGGGTTAGAAATATGTGCCGAAGTCGAAGTCCGATCATGTGTCCCGAGTGACTAGTACATGTGCTCCAGAGTCCAGACAGCCAGCAGGGTCGCCGGAGCATTTCGGAGCGTCCAATTTGCATTGCCGCGTGGAACGTGTGGAGCCCGACGGCTTATGGTCAGTACTCTCAGTAGAAAAGGGCAGCGCGTCACGTGAAACGCTAGCTGCGCTGGGGCAGAGGGATCGATCGCGCGTTCCTGGCCGTCAATCATCCATCCGCGACCGCGACAGCGAGCGAGGCAGCTGGAGCCCCCGTCCCCGCTCCCGGGCGGCGACGCGTGCGCGTGCGCGCGGCCGTCCAGAACGCAGCACACCTCCCCTCTCCGCCTCCGGCACGCAGGCGCGGAGCGGCGGAGGTGAACGTGCAGCAAGGCGCGTCCCGACACGCGACACGAGCGGCGACGGCGCGCATGTGTTTGGCCGCGTCCGATCCCGTCCGATTCTTCTAGGCGCCAACGCATCATCAATCTAGCACTGCAGCACGAGATACGGGCAGTACTACGGCAGTGCTACTGCACGTCTGCAGCTGGTGTCTGGTAGTACTCCTTATATACTACCTCCGTCCCAGAAAGGATACATGTCTCGAATATATACAAGTTAAAGTGATTCATGTTTGACCAAATTTTTAGCGAATTATATTCATATTTATGGCTCTAAATAAATTTGTTAAAAAACTATATTTAGAAACAAATCGAATGATATATATTTCATTTCATAAATATTTATTTATTTTTATTTATAATTGGTCAAACATAAGATTCTGGAATTTCTCGGAAAGCGAGAAGTGCATTTTTTCTGGGACGGAGGGAGTAGAGTCGTGTATTTATTTCAAAAAAAAATATAGAGTCATGTACGTACGAGTAGCTAGCTAGTAGTGCACTGTTCACTTCAGATAACTCAGTGTTTTGTCATCACAGGACTGTCGTTCGAGCTGATCGAATTAATCTAGATTATTTTTATAGAAACGGTATAGTAGTCATCAAGCACTTTGGGACGATATAAGTTATAATGGCATTACGCAAATGCTAGAACACATATAAACTCCAAGTTACTAATTAATGAGCATCGTTTCATTCGCAACTGTCACGTTTAATTGCAAGTTCATTCCTTCACCTCATTTCGAGAGGGAGACTCTCACTCTCATGAACTTTTTTTGCCCGGCTCTTCTGCCTTCGCTTAATAGTGTTCAGTACAATGTCACTTTCGTGTTGGAGTCCTTTGTAACTTCACGTCTCTCGGTAACTTGAGCTCTCAAGTTTCAAAGGGAGACGTCGACTAGTGGACGTGGCAAACCCTGTAGCTGTAGGTCTACATAAAGCGCCACTTCTAGTTTACCACGCTTTCACGTTGCTTTGCTACAATAGTGGCTGCGTCTATTTGTCTACCAGCAATTAAACCAGCGGTCTTTGTTTATTTTTTATTTTTTGAAAAATTGCGGTCTTTCGTTCATGAGAATGCTCTCTACGATGTAGATGATGTACTACATACCTTCCATCTTTAGATTTTGACCTTAACTTTTAATAAACTATTTGAACTAATTAGCTGCAGATTATAATAAGTTAATTAGTGCATTTTTAAACACATGTGTACTTGGGTCTTGGGCTACGAAGAAGATTTCATAAGGGAGACACGAGATATAGTTGAGATTTTTTTTTTTGATGAAATATAGTTGAGATTTTTGCAAGGTACTCTCAGGATCAGCAGCATTGCCTATCCTCAGCTCTATAAAACCAAGATACTATCGATTATTTTAAGGATTTGCTAAAAAACAGTTTGACTGTGTACCCAACAAAAAGGCTTCCAATAATCAAACATAAATATTTATTAAGATCTGGCAGCTGGAATTGTGGCTGAATAGTGTGATACTTTTAGATTTGCCACGGTGTGTGGACACTAACACACTGCATTATGGCTTCTCCAATAGTTTGAGTTAGTATCTAACTATAAGTACTCAAAGTCAAAGAGATAACTCTTTCAATAGTCCCACACACTGTACTCACGTAATATCGAAGTGTGTAAAAGACTATTGTTTGATCGAGAGATAGTCCATCTCCTTTTTTTATTAAAATATAATAAAATATTTTATGAGCTATCTAAAACCATGGAGAAGCCTCACACTCACAGAAGTCTAAATGCAAAACACGAGAATATCCTAACCAGTAACCGCCCTCCCCGGCCCCACCCGTCAGCTCGTTCGTTTACCTTCACTCAATCACTCCCCTGTCCACGATTAGCAAAGGCTTACCCCGCTAATCCCTCATTAACCAAGCCACTTCCCTCTCCTCTAATCCCCCTCTGCGCCATCGCTATAAGAAAGCGGCCTCCACTTCCCAAACCCCCTGCTTGCCGGGCGCCTGACCTTATCTCCTCCGACCTCCTCCATCCCCGAGATATTTCCACTCCTCCGCCCGCCGCCATGGAGTCCGGCCTCGTCGCAAGCCACCGCCTCCGCCTCCCGCTCCCCTCCGCCGCCGCGTCCGCGGGCGCCGGCGCGCGCCACCACCTCCTCCGCCACCGCCACCCCCTCGCGGCCGCGCCCCTCCGCCTCAGCCTCCCACGCCACCTCCCCCAGCCCACCCCGCTCCGCCTCCCCGCCGCGCTCCCGCTCCGCCCATCCCTCCCGCCCCTCCGCGCCTCCGCCTCCGCCGCGGCCCCGGCGCCCGGGGACGACGCCGCGCCCAAGTTCCTGGGCGTGGAGACGAAGACGCTGAAGAAGATCGTGCCCCTGGGGCTCATGTTCTTCTGCATCCTCTTCAACTACACCATCCTGCGGGACACCAAGGACGTGCTCGTCGTCACCGCCAAGGGCAGCAGCGCCGAGATCATCCCTTTCCTCAAGACATGGGTCAACCTGCCCATGGCCGTCGGCTTCATGCTCCTCTACACCAAGCTCGCCGACGTCCTCTCCAAGGAGGCGCTCTTCTACGCTGTCATCTTCCCCTTCATCGCCTTCTTTGGGGCCTTCGCCTACGTCCTCTACCCCATGCGCGACGCCATCCACCCCACCGCGCTCGCCGACCGCCTGCTCGCCTCGCTCGGCCCCAGCTTCCTCGGGCCCGTCGCCATCCTCCGCGTCTGGAGCTTCTGCCTCTTCTATGTCATGGCCGAGCTCTGGGGCAGCGTCGTCATATCGGTCCTCTTCTGGGGGTTCGCCAACCAGGTACACCCAATTCTATTACTGTTTCCTGAATTCCTCTCTGTCATGGTTAATTTGTTAATGGTCTGCCTGTTGCGAATTCTCTCCTGAAATGTTACTGTTCATGGCTGAATATTTTTAAATCACGAGTAGTAATTGATGGTTGCTCTATTCTGGACTCTGGTTTCGCTTTCCATAATCTTTGGAATAAGGCACAACCAATTCTATTACTATGTCCTCTCTGTCACAGTAGTAATTCATTAATGGTCCACCTATTGCGAGTTCTCTCCTGAAATGGTAGTGATTCATGGCTCATTATTTTAAATTTAGAAGTATTAGTAGATGGCTGCTCTGTTTTGGAGTCTAGTTTCCACAATCTTTGGAATCAGCTACAGCCAATTATGTTTTGTGGCCTCTCTGTCACAGAATTGTTTAATAATGTTCACCTATTGAAAAATTCTCTCCTGAAATGTTAAATTATTCATCACTGAATATTTCAAAATTACAAGTGGTATTGATGGTTGATCATATTCCCTTTATAAAATCTTTAGAATGGAAGGTGGGGTTTGGTTGCCTGTATTTGCAGAAATTAATAAATTTTTGTTCCAAAACCAGGGCAGTAGATAGTTGTGCGTTGTCCTGTTTATGCACAAATCTTCAGGTGTTTTTAATTGTTGCAGATTACCACAGTTGAAGAGGCCAAAGAGTTTTACCCGCTGTTCGGGCTTGGGGCCAACGTGGCGCTCATTTTCTCCGGCCGCACAGTGAAATACTTCTCAAACATGAGGAAGAATTTGGGCCCTGGGGTGGATGGATGGGCAATTTCGTTGAAGGCCATGATGAGCATAGTGGTTATACTGGGTCTTGTCATCACTAGTATCTATTGGGGAGTGAACAGATTTGTTATTGATAAATCATCTATGCCAGTGGTCGAGCGGAAAAAGAAGGTTTGACCTGAAAGATTTGTAACTGTTCTTGTGCTTGTGTTTATGGAGCTCTCCTTAATGGTTCGGTGAACATAACCTTTCAGGACAAGCCGAAGCTTAGCATGGGCGAGAGCATGAAGGTGCTACTGTCATCTCGGTATGTGAGGGATCTTGCCACGTTGGTTGTTGCTTATGGAATAAGCATTAACCTTGTTGAGGTGACATGGAAATCAAAATTGAAGGCACAGGTATGATTCTCTATGTAGCATGCATTATAATCTGTCAGTAACATGTGCACAGTATAATTGTTAGTTAACCTTTCTGCTGTTGTCTTGCAGTTTCCGAGCCCTAACGAATATTCTTCATTCATGGGCGATTTCTCAACTGCTACTGGCATAGCTACATTTACAATGATGTTGTTAGGGAGAGTAATTCTTAGAAAGTTTGGGTGGGGAGTTGCAGCTACGATCACACCTGCAGTGTTGCTTCTCACAGGAGTTGGATTCTTCTCACTTATTTTGTTTGGTGAGCCATTGACTCCTCTCATGACCCAGTTTGGAATGACGCCTTTGCTTGCGGCAGTCTATGTTGGAGCAATGCAGAACATTTTCAGTAAGAGTGCAAAATACAGTTTATTCGATCCTTGCAAGGAGATGGCATACATTCCTTTGGATGAGGATATGAAGGTTAGTCTCCAAGGATACCTATTACTTATGTAGATTGATATCGAATGCATACCGTGCCATAGTTTACTGTACACGCATTGTCGGTAATCTATGTGATTAGCTGGTTGTTCAACACGTCAAATAAACCCTGAAGATTATTAATATTGGTACCTTTTTACCTGATTGCTTACTCTCATCAGAGGAAAAGCTGCAATAGCATATACCATGACTCATAGAAGCAAAAACATGTGCATATGAGATTCCTACTTTTGCTGACTTCTCATTACTTTCTTTCATATCAACATTTAGCGCTGCGTGAGAGATATCATGCTTATTTGTTGTCGACTGTAATAGTACCTGCATCACAGAATCACTTCAATGACCATTCAACCTCCCAAGTTATGTCACAATAAAACATTCTTAGTTGTTAATTCTGTATTTACTATATTTTTTTGGTAGATACGTCACATACATAAGATTCAATGATTTTTATGTAGAATTGGTGCTGTTTCTGAGAACATAATATCTCGGCTCACTTCATGAAATCTCCATGTTCATTTGTTAATTTTGTTCTCATCATGTTCTTGTCTGATGACAGGTTAAAGGTAAAGCAGCTATTGACGTGGTCTGCAACCCCTTGGGGAAATCTGGAGGTGCTTTGATTCAGCAGTTCATGATCCTGTCGTTTGGATCTCTTGCGAATTCAACGCCCTACCTTGGTGGAATACTCCTGGTGATTGTTCTTGCATGGCTGGGTGCTGTAAGGTCCCTTGACTCACAGTTCTCTCCCCTGGCAAAGCAAGAGCTTGAGAGAGAAAAGATGCTGAAAGCAAAGACTGTTGAAACAACCGCCCAAGTAGTCGGGACAGGAAATGGTTCTCTCCAAGAAAATCTAGGTAGCGAGACCCCTGCAAACGGCTCGGCCATTAAGGAGCCTCAAGAAACCGATAGTACCACCCCAGAGAAATCTGGCCAACAGTCTCAATGAGCTTTCCCCCTCAGAAATTTAGTTAGCACAAGCCTTTGGAGGAACAAAGTTTCTTGGGCCCGTCATCTGGAGCTGCTTTAGAAGGCGGCAGATATGAAAAAAATAAGGCGGTCTATTCTTCTGTTGTTGTAGCATCTATTTTTTTATGTCATGTAGCTGTTTGTTTTTCATTCCATAGATATAAACTATTTTTGTTGGGTTACAATTTTGGGAAATATGGTTTCATGAAAGTATTCTAGATTTTGCTAGCCTGGATTGAGAGTACTTGATTGGACGTGGTTTTGTTATTGATGGGTACCCATCATGTTCCTACTGCTAAGATTAGCCAGTTCATCAGTTTTTGTGTTGACCATGGCTCAATGGGAATGCTGTTTAAGTGTTTAGTAACTGTAATTGCAAGAGTTCGAATTTTACAGCAGAAACTGAGATGGTGCAAAAGATATCGGTTCAACATTCCATACATAATGATAGTGGGACACTCGGACGGTTATCTCGCTGTCAGAAATCAGAAGACCGCAGGCTCTTTAATAAGACCGGTTTAAGAGTTTTCTAATCCGATTAGTTAGCACAATCACATGCTTAACCAAAGGCCATAATAAACAAAAATGTTCTGTGGGTGCAAGACGATTGCTCATTATTTTACTATTAGCGAGACTTCTATTCCAGTAGGCAAGTACTGAAGTCCTGCATGGGCTGCAAATGTACAGGTTAAATTCTGCAGCCATTTAACCTGAAGCATGTTGCCATGACGACATATGCATTCGAATACAAAGGTTCTCAGAATTGCTGGTTGTGGTCTGTGCCTCTGTGGGATGTATTGATGCGTCCAGCCCTTTTTTTTTAGGAATATACGCCCAGCCTTATGGAGTTATGGTTCTGCTATGCTGTGCAAGCAAAGCCTGAAACCTGAATATCCTAAGAGCAATTGTCTCGGTCATCTACTCCTCTCTGCAATTCTCAGAATCGTCCTTTTTATTGGACGGGCTACCTTCATTGACTGGGCTAAATTCGTAGGGACACCATGATCCTAAGTGGGCCGTGACTGAGCGTGTGTGCACGCGGGGACTCAGCCCAGCCTATCTAGCCCACGCCTCGCCGCCGCCCGTGAGCTAAACGGACGGCGGAGATCGGCTGGCCACGGACGGCGAAGGGCCACGCCGATCCGTGATTTTTCCAGATCGGATCCGACAGCCCGGTCTCCCCTCCTCCCGTCTCCTCCCCTCCCACACCCAGGTCGTCGTCGTCGTCGCGGCGCGAGCGAGACAGAGCGAGAGGGCGGAAAACCCAAAACCCTAGCGCCTCCGTCCCCTTCGCCGGCGGCCGCGAGCGGAGAGATGGCGGTGGACGAGGTCACCTCGGTCTACGTCGGCGGCCTTCCCTACGAGGCCAACGAGGAGATGCTCCGTGACGCCTTCGGGTACTACGGCACCATCGTCTCCGTCAAGGTCCGCCCCTGCCCGTCTCTGCTACGCTCCACCCCCCTCCCTACTCCTTTTAGTCCAGCTCCCGCGCTTGCTCTCTGGAAGGATTGCAGTCGCGCTGATGGGTTGCTTCGGTGGTGTGAGGCCTGCGGCGATTGGTGATATGTTTTTTTGTAGAGTATCGTGGAAAAGCAGTTTGATTTTATTTGAAGGGTTTCTTTTGCTACTGCTCTGTTGGCAAAATTTACGGGCCTTTCAATTGGGTGATTGGGGTTCTTCTCGGGAAAAGTTCTTTTCGTTTTTGCTTTTCTTTAGTATTATCTTGTGAGATGACGTGTTTGCAGAGATTAGTGCATTGTAGGTGGTAGGAGAGCTGTGAGTTTAGAGTGATGGATGTAGGGAGCTGGCGCAATGCATGGTTGTCTTTTAAGAAAAATGAGAACACAAAGGAAAATTAGGAGGTAGTGTCCGCTGTCCGGTTTCTCGGTTTTGGTGGTTAGACTAATTTAAAGCCAGGATGAATTGGGGTGTAGAATGGTTCTGAGCGGAGTTCAGATTTGTCAGTTTAGTAATTGTGGTGCTTACACCCCAGACATTTAGTTTTTCTTTTGGATGCTTGTTTCCTCGTTACTAAGTTGACTCAATTCCTTTTAGAATTGGGGATTACAGGCTGTTCCAATTGGGGCTCAGGAGTTCAAGTCATGAATTTGAGGGCATTGTGGTTATTGACTATCTTTGCTTTTCTTCGGCTGGGTGTGTGTGAATATGGCATCATCATTACCGGACCTTTATCCGAGTACACGGGTTGCAAAATGCTGACTGTGAATTGTCAGTGTAAACAACATACAGAAAGACAAAAGCAATATCATTTGATTTTGTTTTTCTTGAATCAATTCTATGAGTTTTCTTGAGACGGTTCTGTGTGATGTAACCAACTCTTTTTTAGGTGTTCTAAGGCTATATAACTTTTTTCCCTGATTAATTCGTGCATTCCAGGTGATAAATGATCATACTGTCAAAGGCAAGTGTTATGGTTTTGTTACTTTCACTCACCCCAAAGCTGCTGAGAGTGCAATTGCAGGCATGGATGGCAAGGTATGCGTCCTGTTTGGAACTTAGTACCTTTCTTTTGTCTTGTATTTAAGAAATCCAAATTTCCCGCAATGAAATTTCTACACTTCTTTTTGTTTGCAACAGAAAATAGGCAATCGCATTGTTAGAGTAAATGAAGTACGTACAAGAGGTCCCCGAGACTTCGGCCGTGATGGTTTTAGACGAGATCCTAGAAGGTATGGTAGAGATCCATACTGGGACAGAAGGGATAGGGAACGGAGCTATGATCGTGAAAGAGATCCCTACCATGATAGGGATAGTGATAGGTCTCGTGAGCATGATAGAGACAGAGATTATGAGCATGGTGGCTTTAATCGAGAAATTGATTATCCCATGGACCGTGATCATGAAGTATACGAGAGGCGTCCTAGAGACCATGATCGTGCGGTGGAAATGCATAATATGGATTCAGATAATGACAGAGACAAGGAGCACGGATCAAGAAAAAGGTTCAGGTGCCACCCTGATTTTGGTTTTTCATATTGGAATTATGTTTATATTGCTAACAATGTTATCTGTTTCAAACAATTTAATGAAAACAAAATTATGTATGATATATATCTTTTAGGAAAGTGCTTACAGTGTGTTCAATTGATGTTCTTGAGCCATCTCGAGTTAATATGCTGCAACATCTCTTGGTCCTTTATATGCTTACAGCATTTTTTGTTAAATTCAAATTTACTTATATGGAGATTTTGCCCAGTTATAAAACAATGCTGTATTGGAAGTAATTCTTATATAACCTATAATATTTTTAATATCAAGGCATTTACTTTCCTAGTGTCTTCTATGCAGCCGTCCAAAAGGCCGTGATAGCAGAGATTTATCGAGTTCCAGTGATGGTCTTCAAAATGACGTAAACCCATCATTATTCTATGTTCTTGTGAATGGCTGTTTGTAAACAGGCTTTCTAGACTGTTGATCTTAATTCCTTCTTGTTTTGGTAAGTTCATTATTTATGTACTTTTTACATAGCAGGGAAAAAATCACTTGGACAAGACCACTCAGATGCGTGAGGACCTTGAAAATGAGGTAGTCCATCTTCCTAAAGATCTTGCGCTTTGTTAATTTGATCAGGCCACCATCAAACCACTTTGTACCTGTGATTGAAAAACCATGATGAATTTCTTTCTTCTACAAAATATGTCCATTCAAGTATCTTGCCCGCATTGCCTTGGGAAAAATACTAGGTGAAGTTGAGCTAAATATGAAAAACATGTTAAAACTAAATATATAGAAGCTTTGAGAGTTCACCAAGACATATGGATGTAGATGCTAGGAAGTTTGAACCCTTACAGAATTTCTAAAACTCAATCTCGTTTGTGAACATATATATACTTATTTAGTGCTGTAGTATACTTAGTATTTATCTTTTGTTGTCAGATTTCGATTTTGACAGAACCGTTAACATCTTGCTTGTTTTCATGATACACTGCTTTTCTGGAATACTGTCAGATGACTAACCAAACATTGATCATGGAATGCATGGACCTTGTTTATACCAAGAAAACATTCAAACTAGCTGCCTATTCATAGTTTGATTTACAATTATCATGGTGTCTATTTTATGGGCAGAGCACAGTGGGTGTAGGATCTGTGGTAGAATGATATACTCAGATTTAATTAGTTTTGTGCATTCTTAGTCACTCTCGAGATGACCATGAAACCCATGAGTGTCAGTTCAGCGATTTGAATGTCTTGCATTTATATTGTGAAACGAGTTTCTAATGCTAGTTTTGCAGGTTAACCAGATGAAAGATAAAATTGCAGCAAAAGAACAGCACATTGCAGACTTGCAGAAGAAAGCTCAGGTGATTCCTGTCATGATTTTTTAAGATTTTGATGTTGCCTCATTATTTGAGGGAGTCGCTTTTTGGCCATAACTCTTTAAGATGAGTTATGATGACAAGTCACAACATTTTCTTGTAAAACTGCAGAAATTAGAGGATGAACTGGTTGCTGCACGGAAAGTCTCTTCAGAACGACAATTAGCTGTTACAGACGTATGTGCTCTTCACTTAGCCATGAAAACCTTGTAGCATTGCACTTATTTATCTGATGAAATCATTATATGCAGTTGTACAAACATTTTCTCCAACTTCAAGACTACAATGACAGAGTCAAGACGGCTGAACAGAAGCTTCAGGTTGTTTTCTCAGCATTGTTTTTATTGTACTTATTCATGTGTTGTAGGCTTGTAGCACATCCCTTGCATCGATCGTTTCGGTGCTGTCTCTGTATGAAGTGGCTATACTTATTTTCTGTTTCATGTCAGTCTCTTGTCGATGCTGCGATGGTCGAGCTTGACATGGTTGAAGATGCTACAACCAGAGACGGGTCGATGTACGAGAATGGCGTGGCTTGAACATCTGGGCGCCGCCGCCTACTGTATGGTTTCTCGGTTACTAATTGCTTAGACCTGTAGCTTGCATTTGCCATGTACTAGAACTGTAACGTAAGGTATCGAGCAATGTTAAGTTATGTAAGCATCAGTAAATGGGTGGCTGCTCATTTGCTGCTATTGTGATTCAGACTTCCCTTTCATGTCGAATTTATTCCGGCCTCACAACTGCTGATATGGTAAGCTCTGCCTGTGGTGTGTCGTCCATTGTGCAAGTTTGGTTTCTGAAATGATCCCACTATATTTGTCCAAATGTCAACTGTCTCCTCTGTTGGGCGATGAAACGCCGGTTACTGGTTAGGGTTGTGGGTAAGCTTTGCCGTTTTCGCTATTGATTGCCTTTTGTTTGACTGCCGACCTGGACCTACTGGTGTACGACCAAGTCTCGCGCCACGGTACCCGTATGCCTGAGTTGTATACATAGCATTTCCCTTTGACGTGGCTCCTGCATTGACGAACAAAGAAACGATGCATCTATAGTTGTATACTCGTGTGTTCATTTTTATACTTGGTCTCGTAATCAAGCTATATGCAGTCACCAGCAGGACACGCCTCCTTTTCTTTTGCTTTGTTAAGAAAACGTATAAATAAGGATGCAGATCACGCGAGCTTTAGAATTTATAGTAAAGGCAAATTCGTAAATGCCAGAAGCCCACAAGTTGTTTGCTGGGCCAGCCAGGCTCGGCTCAGGAAGCAGAAGAAGGCTCGGCTACGCTTGGAATTCCGACTGTATTGGAATTTGGAATTGGGCTCTGCAGCGCTGCTATGCTTTATTATTATTATTATTTTAAAAATAATTTCAAAAAAATATTTTTAAAGAAACTCATAAGTCTTATATATATGAGATACATCGCTGGGAGCTTTCCAGCGCTCCCAGCACCCCTGCTACTGTAGCGTGGGGTCTACGTGGGTCCCACGCTACAGTACCCCATTTTTTTCCCAAAATAATTGTGTATCATTTCGGTTCGCTGCACAACATGCTAATTTTTCTGCACTGTACTTTTTTTATAGTACATCTGTTTTCCCTACACGAGTGTCACGTCTGATGATGCCTAAGTATTATCCCTATGACGAAATACATGGCATTCATGCTGTCCACCCCGAGCTAACACGCTTCCCATGTGAAGCCACGGCCACCTTTTTCGTGAGACAAGTTTGTCGAACCGTAGTTCCTGCCCTCAGTTGTTCTCTCTCCTCTCTTTGTTATTCCTCGGCCAACAACGTCACATCGCGCCGCTTCAATTCTCAGTTCCCACGAGCTCTAGCGCGACAGTGGTAGAAGGGCCTCCTAAGTGCGCACTCTATGTCAACAGAGCGACGCCCTCTATGGTCGAGAACATCTGCCTTCCGCCATCGAGTTTGCTGATGAGTGCCAACATGACAGCATCACTGTCCACGATTTCTACTGTATGCGTACTTTCTATGCATATTGTCTACTTCATTCAACACGTGTGTGTGGTTGTTTCATGCATGTAACCATTTAGTGTTCTTAGTGATTAGAAAAATAAAAATAGAGAGAATAGAAAACAATCCATGATGGTAACAAATAATTACTCATGTAATCTTAACAGGCGCAGCGTTAGCGCGCCGTTATTCCTAGTATAGTAGGTTTTGGTGGGATAGAAGCCAAGGAGGTCTTGATGTCTGGTATATCTAAAGTGCCCGTCGCAACTCAATTCTGTTAGCACAAGAAGTTAACATAGTAGAGAGCATTAGCAGGGTTAGTGATTTCGGCTCGTGAATCGTGATCGATTCATCCCTTCGTTCGTTATTCGCCTGCAAAGTAGGGATCGATTCATGGCGGCAGCGGCAGGGACCGCGCTCCTTCGATCTACGGCGACCAAGATTGGGATGGCCGCCGCCCCCCGCGCACCGCCGCTTCTTCATAGCCATTCTCTCTTGCTTGCTGGACCCCGTGGGCCGTGGCCGGCGACCTGGGCTAACAAGATCCCGTCACCATAGCTCTTCTTCCTCTGCATCTAGCGGCTCGCCAGTCGCCACCGCCAACCAATAACAAGGTACGCATCCCCTATGGCCGGCTCTGCTCTTAACAATTTTGTATTTCATCAAAGCCAGTTTCTGTTTCTTTCTAAAGAACCTAGTACTCAATTTACCACCCCTTGAATTCTTCCACTTTACTACTTTGGCTCTCGGTAACTTTTAAATATTTGCTTTTCAAATGTAAACATCATATGTTCCTGCAAATGTGTATTATGATAAATCTGTTGGATTTAATAGGTATATGTTCTAGTATAGAAACAAACCAGAGCTACATTAGAGACCGTCTCTGTGGCTAGAGTATACATCTCTGTATTCGATTTTTTTCGTTATATGTTGTTTGATGTGTCCTTTCTTCTACTCAGAACAATAACCTTCCTGGTGAATTGAACAGGTAAGGACTCTTGCTCATTCCAGTATGGGAAGATTTCAGGATATGCCATTATATAATGAACAAAGAATTTATACTACTCCTTACTTCATATCTCACCAACTCATGGCTTCTGCGCCACAGCCCACATGTCATTAAGATACAAAAGCCAGAAAACAATTCCCATCTTGAATTATTTCTGGTTTTTGGAGCTATAAATGTTTCCATAATAATTGATAACTTGCCGCTTGCATCTGTGATTTTCAGTGCAAAGGCTGCTGCATCCAGGCCAGCTGCAATCTACACAGCTTGCTTTTTGCTGTATGGTGGCGCAGCTTTTATGTATTTTTGGGTGAAGCCAAGAGTGGAAGAATTGAGAAATGAAGTGAGTGCCCTTCGTAGAGAGAGGTCAACCCTGATCAAAGCTCTGGAGGAGTGCCACAGGACACATAGTAAAGCCCAAGATATGTTGGCTGATTCTTCTCAAGCCCAAAGCATACAAGCCTTAGGTATTAGTTTTATGTGCCATCTGTTCCTCTTATTTTTGAAGTTGTGCTCACATTTCAATATTCAGAATTCATGATATTAGAACTATCAAAGCTAGAGGTGAATTCTTTATGATACATGACTCAACTGACATTTTGGGTCGGCCAAAATTGGGGTGACCGTTTGTGCAGCCAGCCCATGAATGCTATTGAAATGTTTTTGGCCGACCAAACTTTTCTTGGGGAAAAAATGGCCAAGTAGTGGCAAAAATTTCCTATAGACAGATAAATTTTGCCTTGGTAGACCAAGGTATAGAACCAAACATGCTCTTGATAGAAAATCTCTACCATTGTATTTGTATTTGAGACTATTTTTCTGATTGCAATATTGTTAAAGATATATTACTAGGGAAATTAGCCGTCAAAGTTTAGTTTTGGAGACCGCATCGAGTCAAACTCTGGCTTACATGTTGAAAATTGGGAAGGAGTAGGAGTACTAGATAGAGAGAAACTATCAGTGAACAAAAACAAATACTATATATCTTTGCTATTTTACATCTTACCATTTGAGACGGAATGCAGACCGTCCCTGTAATTAATGGTTTGGTGGCATAAGATTTTGATTGTTGTCTTATTTGGTTTTTTATTTTATTTTTTCCTTGCAATTGTACAGTAGCTGCATCCCTGTAATTGATAACTTGATCGTCGTTAGAGATGCACATATTCTCATTTTAGCTACCATGCATTAACAACACGTATTTATGTTGGGTTGTACTCCCAGTGCAATTGCTAACTTCTATTAATCTGTGCTACATCCAGGACAAGTTAAGGAGAGTGAATGAGTGATGGGCAGCAATCTTCTTAGACAACAGCAACATAGCCAAAATGACCCTTAAACACAATGCGTTCTCGGTTATGATATTGTGACATTGTTCCTTCATTACCCTGATACATGCATCAATGCTATAAGTTCAAGATTCTTCAAAGTCACGATGACGTCCTTTGATATTTTCCGAGAGAAAAATATGGCAAGTTACAGTGTCAGTGGATCCAGAGAAACGCAATGCGTGCTTGTCAGCTTACTTGTTATCTGTATATTAATACTAGTACCAGTAAAATGCTCTCTATTGCTGAGTAAGATTCTTATTAAGTAGAGAGCAATGTTATGTAAGGATCAGTAAACGAGTTGTTGCTCATTTGCTGAATTAATTTAATCTGTCCACCATCAAACCACCTGTACCCTATCATATCAGAGGGTGATTGAAAAACCGTGATGAATTTGTTCTTCTCCAGAATTTTTCCATTCAAGCTAACTTGCCTGCATTTCTTTGGGAAAAATACAAGGGGAATTGAGCTAAGTATGAAAACCATGTTAAAACTAAATATATAGAAGCTTTGGGAGTTCACCGAGACATATATGGATGTAGATATGCAAGGAAGTTTGAACCCTTGCAGAATTTTTAAAACTCAGTCTCGTTTCGAATTCCGATACGGGCGGGTTCAATACGTTACGTATACGTCGGCATCTCTAGCGTTAGCGTAGTCGTCGTCTTCATCTTCAAGTCGTGAGATCGAATCAACGCTTCGTTACTCGCCTGCAAGGTAGGGATCGATTCATGGCGGCAGCGCCAGGAACCGCCACCTTTGGTCCCTGGTACGTTAGTACCGGTTGTGTTATAACCGGTACTAAATGATGCATTTAGTACCAGTTTGAAAGAACAGTGTCCAAGGGAGCACGTCAGTACCGGTTGGTGTTACCAACCAGTCGTTTAGTACCGGTACTAACGTGCAGTGGTACACGGGCCCCGTCACATGGGGCAGTTTAGTACCGGCTGGTGTTACCAACCGGTACTAACTGTTTCAGTATAAATCCGCGCCCAGCTTCTTCCTCCCGAGCCCGAGCTCATTTCTTCCGGAGAGCTTGCTCTCTCACTCATGGCGCCATAGAGGGGGGAGTTGTTGCCCGATTTTTCATATTTTGTGGATTTCTACGATATAAGCGCGCCAAAAGGTTAGCAACTTCATTCTCTGTTATTTGACGTTACTTGTGCTTAGTTCTATGCTTTATACTTAGAAAAATTTCAAAAATTGTGAATGAGAAAGATTTTCTATTTGTACACATTGATTTGAACTAAGTAGAATCATGACTTTAATTAGATGGTAGCTTTTAATAGTGAGTTCGTACCCTAGATAATGAGCATGTTTTATAGTATTTACATTTAAGATTGAAGGGCAAAGCAGCTCGTCCCCTCCATCGATCAACTCCTTCGTGCTGTTTTTCTCGTCCTGGCGCTCTTTTCTGTCGGCATCACGCCTTTCCTGTCGCCTATGCTCCTGCCTACCGGAAGATAGTGAAGCTATCTATTATTTATGAAGTCCACCAGCCCATTCAACATTATTAAAAAATATTAGATAAAAAACGTTGAACTAACATTTTTCAAAATGTAGTGGGCTGACGTTTTTTTTTCAAAACAAGTTAGACCACTATTTTTTTAAAAAAGTAGACTAACATTTTTGTCAAAAAGGTTGGAAATCCAACAATTTTAGAAAAATGAATCTAACATTTTTTTAAAAAAATTGATCCAATATTTTTTTTGAAAAAGTTGATTCAATTTTTTTAAAAGATACCCAACATCTTTTTTTAGAAAAAGAATATTCTTCTCTGGCAGGGCGGCGCGACGCGAGCACGACGTCGTATGGACACGGTGACGACAGCGAGGCCGCGCGGCACGTCGGTAAGGGCCGAGAGTGGAGGCCAGGGCTCGCGGGTGGCGTGGCAAGGGCGGCGGCCTCGCAAGGGGCAGGGGAGGCATGGAGTGGAATCTAGGTTTCATGAGAAGTCCGGCTGTTGTACGAATATCAAATATTGGAAGGTATAGAGGAGAATATATAGAGAATATATATATATATTGTTTTTTTTTCCCGCTGCCCCCTTGCGTCTGACTGGGCTGCATTGCGCTTATGGGCCGGCGTATCTGCAACATGGTGTTTGTTTCGGGGATATATATGTGCTTTTTGTTTCGGTGCCGATGTAGGAGCGGACCGGGCCGATCCAAAAGAAAAAGGAAATAAGAAAAGAGACGAAGCTCGGAGTCGGAGTCTCTTCTCTATGTTCGTCTTCGTCTTCAAGCCGGCGGCGGCCGTTCCTCTGATGCTCTCCCCTATATAGGAAGAGGATTAGCTAGAGAGGAACGAAAAATCCCCCGATCCACGCAGAACTCGATTCTCGCCTGCAAGAGAGAGATCGATTCATGGCCGCAGCGGCAGGAACCGCGCTCCTTCGATCTATGGCAAGCAAGATGGGGATGGCCGTCGGCCCCCGCGCGCCGTCGCTTCATCGTCATCCTCTCTTCCTTCCTGGACTCCGTGGCAGCCGACCTGGGCCAACAAGCTCCCGTCACCATAGCTCTTCTTCCTCTGCACCTAGCGGCTCAGCGCCGCCGCCGCCAACCAACAGCAAGGTACGCATCTCCTACGGCGGGCTCTGCGCTTAACAATTTTTTTGTTTCATCCCACCTATCGTGCGCATATATGTGTTCCATCGAGTTTCCTTCTCATGAACCTAATATCCAATTTACCACCTGTTAAATCGTCCTACATTTACTGGATTGAAGAAATGACCGGAATCTTGGGCCTCTTATCATGCTTTAGTTTATTGATCATGTGACATATTTATCATGCGCATATATTTGTGTTCCATCCAGTTTCCTTTTCATGAACCTAGTACCCAATTTACCAACTGTTAAATCGTTCCCTTTTACTGGATTGAAGTGGCCGGAATCTTGGTCCTCTTAGCTTTAGTTAATTTATTGCTCATGTTGACATCGTTCAGCACATATTCCAACAGACAGGGCGAGTAAATGCCATCTAAAGGAAGGGTGTATAAAGGTATATATCATGAACAATTTATTAGAGAGATACTTTTCAGATATAAGCATCATATGGGTATACTTGTTTCTGCGAAATATTTTTGTATTATGATAAAATCTGTTGAATTTAGTAGATACATTCTAATGTAGAAACAAACCAGAGATGATGCATTAGAGACCGTCTCTGTGACAAGAGCATAATACATCTCTGTATTCATTTTTTTTCATTATTATGCGTTGTTTGATGTGTTCTTTTCTTCTTCTTCAGGAACTTACTCAGAACAAGAATGTTCCAGGTGAATTGAACAGGTAAGGACTCCTGCTTGTTCCAGTATGGGAAGATTTCAGGATATGCTGCTGTATAACGAAGGATTTACTACTTTATATCTCATTAACTCTCGTGGCCACTGCTCCACATGTCATTGGGACATAAAAAACAAACTAATTCCAATTTTTGGAATTATAAATGTTTTTATAATAATTGATAATTTGTTGCTGGCAATTGTGATTTCAGTGCAAAGGCTGCATCCGTGCGAAAACTCGCCATAATGGCTTCCTTATCTTCCTTTATGTTGTTTGGTACTGGATTTCTTCTGTTATTTTCGGTGATGCCGAGAATTGGAGCATTGAGCGATGAAGTGAGAGATCTTCGTAGACAGAGGTCAATCCTGATCAAAGCTCTGGAGGAGCACCAAAGGACAGATACTGAAGACCAAGATGTGTTGGCTAAAAGTTTGCAACTCTTAGGTATTAGTTTTATGCGCCGTTTCCTGTTTTTTATTTTCAAGTTGTGCTCACATTTCAATATTCAGACTTCATGATCTTATAACTATCGATGCTAGAGTCGAATTCTTCATGATAGGTGACCAAAATCAACATTTTGGGTCAACCAAAATTGGCGTGACCAGTTGGGCTGCCCACGACTGCTTTTGAAATATACTACTAGATAAATTAGCCGCCGAAGTTTAGTTTTGGAGAGCATCGAGTCAAACTGCGCCTTACATGTTGAAAATTGGGAAGGAGTACTAGATAGGGAGAAACTATCAGTGAACAGAAACAAATACTATATATCTGTGCTATTTTACATCTTGCTATTTGAGACGGAATATGCAGACTGCATCCCTGTAATTTAATGGTTTGGTGGCATAAGATTTTGATTGTTGTCTTGTTTGGTTTTTTATTTTCTTTTTTCCTTGTAATTGCAAGGTAGCTGCATCCCTGTAATTGATAACTTGATTGTCATTAGAGATGCATATATTCTCATTTTAGCTACCGTGCATTAACAACACGTATTTATGTTGTGTTGTACTCCCAGTGCAGTTGCTAACTTATATTGATTTGTGCTACATCCAGGACAAGTTAAGGAGAGAATGAGTGATGGGCAGCAATCTTCTTAGATGATCATCAAAATGACCCTTGCGCCAATACAAGAATCGACCTGAGAGGGCAGGCTCTGTTGTTCTTTTTTTCCCCTCCTTTCTGAAAAGACTAAACAATGCCATCTTCTTGGTTATGATATTGTGACATTGTTCCTTCATTGCCCTGATACATGCATCAATGCTATAAGTTCAAGGTTCTTCAAAGTCACGATGCCATCCTTTGAATATTTTCCGAGAGAAAAATATGGCAAGTTACGAAAATTTTCGTACCAGGGTTACTCTTACCCCTCTAACACCGTCGGATTTTATGATGACGATCAGACGCTCTAGATTTGATGTTAAATCTTACACCCCCACCTAGGTGGGCCCTTTTGTAAGCTGTTGGATCGGAGTCCTCGGCCTAACTTATCCCCCGGCTTCCATAGAGGCTAAACAGACGTGGGTGTGTCGTACAAGGACATTGCCAAAAAAAAAAGTATACGGCAACGAACCGTGATGCTGCCCAAGTGCACAAGCCCAAGCTGGATCACGTACGTCTCGCTCTACATCCCCTGCCACGATGACCTTTATGATCTCGACGGCAGCATCTTCATCATGGACACAGCATTACCGAACCGGATCCAGATGTCGAAGCTGGGTGCCAGTTCAAAGCCATTGTCTATCGCAAGACCTCCTCCAACTTCTTGTCCAAGTTCCAAGCCAGGTATGGTGGCTGTCTAGAGATCAGTTCCTACGCCATGACGCTGGCTTTGGACGCAGATGAGGTGGCGCATGCATGCCTGATGTTGGGGGGCAACAGCTTGCGACCATTGAAGAGCGTGATGTTCCCTCTTGCCGTGTGTTTCTGCGCAGCTCCGGGTATCTAATTCTTCCTCTTCTGGTTGTTCATGCCTTCATGGTGAAATCACATTAGCATAGTAATCCGTCCATCCTTCTCTTTCTTCATTAAGTTCTGATGTTTGTGTTATGTTTGGATTGAGCTGTGAACGCATACACGATGGAGTCGCAGGGGCCAATAACTAAACTAACGAGGAGGCAATGAACTTAATTGACTTTTCAGTCCACAAAATTATTGTGCAAGCCATATTTTTCGCATGCATATGTCCAACTCAGTTGCGTATAAACTACTCACGTTTGCATCACTGTTTAGCGCTCTTTTTGACATGCAAGATCCTGCTCTTTTGCCATTTGTGTCAATGAACATAAAATTTGATTTATTAGGTAAAACACGTTACATCTCATACACCATCGGATTTTATGATGATCGAACGCTCTAGATTAATCTAAAGTGTCCATGTTGACTACATCACTCCTACACTGTCGGATTTTATGATGATCAAACGCTCTAGATTGATCTAAAGAGTCTAAGTTGACTACAATACTAATTAGTAATTTTTTAAAACACGTGCCTGTGGCACGTGCCCTTCTACTAGTACTAGTAAAATGCTCTCTATTGCTGAGTAAGATTCTTATTTTAACGTAAGTAGAGAGCAATGTTATGTAAGGATCAGTAAACGAGTCGTTGCTCATTTGCTGAATTAATTTAATCTGTCAACCATCAAACCACTTGTACCCTATCATATCAGAGGGTGATTGAAAAACCACGATCTTCCACAGAATTTGTGCTAACTATGAAGGTTAACGCTAAATACTAGGTGAACTGAGCTAAATATATAGAAGCTCTGGGAGTTCACCAAGACATGGATGTAGATGCAAGGAAGTTTGAACCCTTGCAGAATTTATCGTTAACACGGTTTTCATATTTAGTTTGTGAAAACCATGTTAACGAGATTGAGTTTGTGAACATATTTTGGTGCAGCAGATCCAGGATCGACGGCCCAGGAAGCAGACAAAGCAAAGCCCATACACACAGCAGCAAGCAGAGCCCAATTTCGAATTCCATACGGGCGGGTTCAATACACACGTCGGTATCTCTAGCGTACCGTATAGTCGTCGTCTTCATCTTCAAGTCGTGATCGAATCAACGCTTCGTTACTAGTCTGCAAGGTAGGGATCGATTCATGGCGGCAGCGGCAGGAACCGCGCTCCTTCGATCAATGGCAACCAAGATGGGGATGGCCGTCGCCCCCCGAGCGCCGTCGCTTCATCGACCGCTTGTGAAGTTGGCTAGAGAAGATCGGCGAGCCACACGCGCGCGCGCTCGCTCGACTCGCCGGGCCGTGGGCGAGGCGTGGCGGGGGAAATGTTTTGCACCGTTGGAAAGTTATTCGCAATAAAGGGAATTCATTGGCCGATTGATTTTCCTTCCTCGAATAGAACCCGTCCATGTGCATCCCCCTTCCACCGCCAGCAATATAAAATCTCCTTCCTCTGCTGCGCTCCTTCCATCTCCATCGCCGGCCTTCTGTGTGCACAGATCCGGCGAGAGCAGGTGCCTCCGTTCCGCCAGCAATATAAAATCTCCTTCCTCTGCTGCGTTCCTTCCATCTCCATCGCCGGCCTTCTGTGTGCACAGATCCGTTCCGGTTGCCCTCAGCGAGATCCTGCTCGTGATAGCCGGGCAATCAGGTTTCTGGGGAGCGTCTTCACGCGACTGCTCGCCCAGAACTCTATCGTCTTCACCGGCGCACTGTTCATCTACTCCACGCGTCTTCGTCTTCCTCCTCTGCTAGCTGCGATCGACTACTTCCCGTTGGCCGTACCTGTGTTCCCCAAGTGAACAGCGCGACTACATCCCGAAGGCCATCTGCACTACATCAGTCGCTTCCTGCATCGCATTCGTACGGCTACACCGAACAAGGTCAACCTACGAGAAACACCATGACGGGTGAATCTCCAGTTGATAACAGTGCAACCGGTGGCTCCGTCACTGGTCCCACTTTTGGGTATAATCTGATACCCCTCCTCTTAATTTTGTTACTTGTGTTCTTATTTAAATATTAGTTAAATATGAACACGTGCACATATCTGCTACCACTCTTTTTAATCATGAGTATATTGCTGAAAGCTAAGTTTAATTTTGGAATTAAAATATCACCGAAAGTAAATAATTTTCTAACAATCCAGAAACCTGAACGTAATGATAATTATGTTAATAGGCTTTCGGTCGCTCAATTTGCTTCAACCATTAAGCCCAACATTTTTTATGGCAATAATTATATTCGTTGGCGTGAACGGATGGTTTTGTGGCTTAATGCTATGGGCATCTTAGACGTGATCAACGGGAAACCCACCGAGTGCAGTTCCGAGCAGGGAACTGTATTTGAGTCTGGGGACAATTTCTTTCGTGGTTGCGTTCTTGGTGTCATAGCACCACACCTCATGGATCCCTTTCTTAAGCATAAGACTAGGAAGGAGATGTGGGATACTCTTGAGGCTCAGTATGGAGCTTCCGATGCTGGTAGTGAGTTGTATCTCATGGAACAGTTCATTGACTACCGAATGGTGGAAGACCGTTTGGTGGTAGAACAAGCAAATGAGATACATCTGCTAGCAAAGGATCTCACGTGCTGCAGCAAGGACAATCCATGTGTGCTTCCTGACAAGTTTGTGGCTGGAGCTATCATCTCTAAGTTGCCACCTTCTTGAAGGGATTTTGCTACCTCACTGAAACACAAGAGACAGGAGTTCACCATTGATGGACTTATTGGGACTCTTGATGTGGAAGAAAAGGCGAGAGCAAAAGACACACGTGGTAAGGGAGTCGTTGGTGCGAGCGCTAACTTCGTTCAGAAGAAAATGAACGCTCGTACAAATAACTCCAACAAGGGCAAAAAGAAACCACCTAAGCCTCAGAATGTTGGAAAGACTAAACAAACCATTGCGTTCAAGAAGAAAAAGGGAAACTGTTACGTGTGCGGCAGTGAGGACCACTTTGCTGGAAAGTGTCCGGACCGTAATGGGGCAAAGTCCGCCAATATGGTTGTTAGCGAACATGGAGGAACATCGGGGTACGGTAATCATTTACCTACAGTTCTTTCAATTATGTCTTCACCCGAGTGGTGGGTTGATACTGGCGCTAATACTCATGTGTGTGCTGACATTTCCTTGTTTTCTTCTTACCAGGTCGGAGGGGCTACCTCCTTGCTGATGGGGAACGACACCCATGCGCATGCTCTTGGTGTTGGTACGGTCAATCTGAAGTTTACTTCGGGAAAGATCGTGCAGCTGAAGAACGTGCAGCATATCCCTACAATAAAGAAGAACCTCGTCAGCGGCTCTCCACTGTGTAGAGATGGTTTTAAATTAGTCTTTGAGTCCAATAAATGTATCGTGTCCAAGTTTGGAACATTTGTTGGTAAAGGTTACGATAGCGGAGGTCTGTTCCGCTTTTCCTTAGATGATGGTTGTAATAAAGTAGTAAACAATGTTATTAACGTTGATGAATCAAATGTTTGGCATTCGAGGCTTTGTCACGTTATTTTCGGTTGCATGACACGACTAGCAAATTTGAGCTTAATTCCAAAAATTACCTTTGTCAAAAATTCTAAGTGCCTTGTGTGTTGGTTCAAAACAAACTCGTAAGCCTCATATGGCTGCCGAGGCGAGAGACTTGGCACCTCTAGATTTAATTCATTCCGACCTATGTGAAATGAATGGTGTGTTGACAAAAGGTGGCAAAAAATATTTCATGACACTAATCGATGATAGTACTAGATTTTGTTACATCTACTTGTTAAGAACAAAGGATGAAGCATTCCATCACTTCAAAATCTATAAAGCTGAAGTAGTAAATCAGTTGGAAAGAAAGATAAAAAAAGTTAGATCGGATCGTGGTGGAGATTACTTCTCAAATATCTTTAATTCATTCTGCGAGGAACATGGTATTATTCATGAGAGGACGCCTCCCTACTCACCCTAGTCAAATGGGGTGGCCGAAAGAAAGAACCGTACTCTAACAGACTTGGTTAATGCCATGTTAGATACATCGGGACTTTACAAGGAATGGTGGGGTGAGGCTATATTGACTGCATGTCATGTCCTAAACCGTGTTCCTACAAAGAACAAAGAGATAACACCATTCGAGGAATAGGAGAAGAAAGGCCAACACTTTTCTACTTGCGAACTTGGGGTTGTTTGGCCAAAGTAAACGTGCCAATCAATAAGAAACGCAAGCTTGGACCAAAAACAGTAGATTGTATCATTCTTGGTTACGCTTTTCACAGCGTGGGTTATAGGTTTTTGATAGTAAACTCTGGAGTACCTGATGTGCAAGTCGGTACAATAATGGAGTCCAAAGATGCTACATTCTTTGAAAATATATTCCCTATGAAAGATGGAACAAGTTCATCTAGGCATGAGATTATCGAGGATGATGTCTCTACTGAACCGATATGTGGCAGAACCACCCCAATTATGTCAGCTCAAGTGCATTGTCCCTTAGCTAATGCAAGCAGTACAGCACACTCGCACTTCAACTGACATAACCGTGTAGTTGCTGTCGGGTAACTCCCGATTACACCACTGATCACATCATCGAAACCAATACGAGGCAAGTCTCACTTCAAAATGAGCACAGATGAAATAACGAGTTACAAATTTTACAACACAGTACACGTGGATTTAATTTACAAAACAAGTCATTATGAAAGTTATTACAACACAGAGTTCAAAAGCACAGCGGAAATTTTAAAACGGTACGAGTCTACGTCGAAAAGACAGGATAATGCACAAGTAGCCCAGCTGGCATTATCACTCCCTCGGCTCCACACCCGCAGGAGCCGGAACAAACTCAAGGTGATAACCATCAGGAACACCAAAAGGAAACGTCTCTGCCACCTGCTCAGCTATTCTAGCATCCTCCTCATCTGTAAAAATTAATCCACAAGCAAGGTTGAGTTCTAAAACTCAGCAAGTCTTACCCGACTCTAGGATATCCTTAGAAAAAGACTCCTAGTATGCAAAGCTTTTGGCTGGGTTGTTGTTTTTGCCAAAAATAAGCAACTAACAGTAGATCCTTGCTTTCAAGTTTTAGCATCCAAATTAATGTTGAGCTATTTATTCTAGATAAGCATTTGTAAAAACTTTTCCAAGAGAGCAATCACTTGATTAAATCCATACAGCATATATATATTTCATCATCATCATATTCACTTTCTTATCTAGCGATGCTGCCCAGTGATCAAGAGCTCAATACCGTGAGTACGGCGAATCGATTCGGTTTTATCCCTTGCAAGGTTAACCTACCCACACGGCACAAACGAGCCCCGTCGAGCTGCTCATGCCAGCCGTTCCTTCAGCCAACACTAAATACTTGACCTACCCTGCTACTCTCAAGTACCAGTCCCCACCGATACCAACGACGGGTCAGCCATGAGTTACTCTAACCGGTACATGAATAAGCAGTCAGGCGTAGTTCAACATACCAGTGCGAGCTAAAGTACATAAGTTACCAGTTTCAACTACCTCTTACTCCCAGCATGTGAGGTAGTACAATTCAATCTTGATCCCAGAGCTAACAACGAACGGGCCTTAACTGGCACAGGCGGAGCTACAACATTCCATTCTTTTCTCTACCAACACTCTCCGCCCGGCCTAACTTTCTTTTCCAGTCTAGATGACAGGTTAACATAACTCTGAAAGAAACCACTTATCATCTCGCGAGTAACAGGCAATTACTCGACTTCTACCGTTTAACCAGCCTAGCAATTCTAGCGACCTACACATACTAGAAAACTCTGGGTTTTCCTATGGATCATGCAACTAGGTTTTCAGTCAACTCCTATGAAAACTTAAATGCATAAGGTAAATACTTTGTAAAGTAATTAAATTAAATTGTGGCTGCGTTAAAAAGGTTATGCACTCCGGTGCTTGCCTTCGCTGGCCTTGGGCCCTTCCGAGTCTTGGCTCGGGTCTTGCTCTGCCTCAACTGCAAAAACCTCGGGCTCTGGCGGCTCTGCCTCTGACTCAGGCACCAAGTTATATACCCCGTCCGCTAGTACGTTCTCTACATGAAAATGCACATGTGTGAGTTTGGAATATCAGCGAGAAAAGATACAAAATTCCACATGCAGCAATTCAATTATACAGCTTAATTACAAAAGAAGATATGCACATGAAATCACATGAAATGTTGCAAAAACCATTTTTAACATTTTATAGAGTAAGTGCATATCTCTTTAAGTAAGATTAACTTATCACTAAGAAAGAATTATATCAACAGATCCAATCTTTACTGAGTTCATCAAAACAGTTTGGAAAACATTTTATTAACAAAACTAAATATATAAAACCATTTAAACACACCTATAAAGGGTTATTTAGCAACTAATTATACAAACAAATCTACACAGTTTATCTAGCAGCACAAAAACTTCTCTGAGCAGCTTCTAACTCAAGATTACCACTGAAAATTTTTCAACACTTAAATCTAACAGAAACTATTTATTTTGAAAAAGACAAAAAGGCTATAAATCTACTAAAACAACAAACAGCAACAAAATTAAGCACAAAAATGCTAAATTTCACAGAAAAACTATCTACACCCTAACACAGATTTACTATGATTTAATGAGCTCAAAAACATATACACAACTATTTTTAACATCACAAACAAGCTAATCATGGAGAAAAAGCTTACTAAAACTACACAGATATCCTGCAACCCAAAATTTTACTGTGCTCACAAAAACACATTTTAGAGCTACTGTGATTTTCTCAAAATTTTTGGACATGCAGAACTATTTATTTTGACAGAAAGCTAATAAACTAATAAAAACTTCTACACAGAAAACTGCACATAAACAACATGATTTTATATTTTTCTGCTGTTGCCAAAGATACAATAAGTACAACAAAACTGGTTTCACAATTTTCTCACATTCCTACGATTTACTATGCATTTTACAAGATCTGTGATTTATCTCGGTTTACTTAAACGAAAAAGATTTAAACAGATTTTGCAGATAAGCCCCTGGATCTAAAAGATTCATTACCAACCGGTCCTTTCTTTACGGAATAACCCCTGGATCTTACGAGAACACCCCCAGAACTTTTCCACCTTAACACTTAAACCCGGAACTTTAACAGAAAACCCCCTGGGAAGAATTCGTCTTCTAGTTTAACACCCCTGAGCTAATCCCCCCACTGCACAGAGCTCCCGCCGGCGATTGAACGGCCAGGGATCGCCGGAGGTACGCCGGAAGTCCCGCCGGAGATGCTCCCCACCCTCAGGACCTCAAGCCGCACCACCTAGACATGAAAAAGTCGAGGATTAGAGGCGGCAAGACCCTCCTCCATGGGCGGCGGCGGACGACCGAAAAGATGGCCGGCACTAGAGCTCACCGGAGCTTCGGAGTTCACGAGGAGAGTGGGTACGGCTTCAGGAGATCAAGTGCCTTCCATTTGGGTGGTTTGGGGAAGCGGAGGAGGATGGGAAGACTAAACTCCACGGCGAGGTGAGGTGACGGCAATGGCGGCCGGAATTCAAGTCGGCACGGGCACTGGAGGCGGGGAAGAGTGGAGCTGAGTGGGCGAGAACGACGAGGACGACGAAGAGAGTTTACTGGAGCGGTGAATTGGGTAAACGCGGCTTAACCGCGGTGAATCCGCGTGTCCAGTGCTGGCGGCGCACTGAGCTCACCGCTCACCGCCAAATTTGGTGTCGCCGGCCGAGCTCGACACCGAGGCGAAATGCATGACTTGGAGCTCGACTGGCAGTGCGAGGCGAGGGCGCGTGGCAAAGGGCAGTGGAGCACGGCGCGTGGCACCGACGGCGCCAGCGCAGAGCTCGAGCGCGAGCTCGCCCTGTTCTGAAGTCTGAATCGATCGATTCGATTCAGAACGACAGTAACCGCCAAAACTCACTCCAAAGATTCGATTCAAACTCGAGATTTTGTATAGAAACTTTCCAAAATTCATATATCAAAGTTGTAGAGGATACATAGCTGAACAACTTTTGTTATAGTCACTTGGTTCAATTCGATTTGGTTTGGGAGATAAATTCGATCAAACTTCGGCCAAAACTCGAACTCAGAAATTTTTCTAAGTCCCAGAACAGAATTGTGTTTAGCTGACTTTGAGCATGAAAAAGAAATAGCTAGAGTTTGATATCCTGGAGTTGTTCATGATTTCTGAAGAGTCCAAACTACCAGCTTTCAAACCATGAACTTGATTTGGTTTGGCTAGATTGAAAAATAAAAGATATGGAGCGCTAAAGTTGACTAAAACTGCTGTCAGAACTCAGACTTAGACAAATTTCAGCAGTGCTGAAATCAGTGGTTTGACCCAACTTTGACCATCAATTTGAGCAAGTAAAAGATGTTTTTGATCAAATTCAACATGCCTATATGAAAATACATACTTCAAAGTGTTATTTTCATGTTAGCCAAAAGTAACATGTTTAAGTAATTTTAATTTTAATTTGGCTTCTAAAAGGGTTAAAATGAAAAGGCTCTAACTTAACCAAATTTGAACCAAATGAACTCAAATTCGAAATTTGACTTTTGAATATTCAAACTAACATGCCACTGAGTTCAAAAACATGTTAGACACCAAAGTAAAAACTCTCACTTGTCAATTTAATTTTTAACATAAATATGAAATTAAAACATGACATTCACATAAAATGAAAACCATTACATTACAATACATGCACATAAACATGTCATGAGTGATGAGATGAGTGATTTATTTGTCTTAATCATTGTGCTAAACCTATAAGTGACACGGGGTGTCACACGATAGAGCACAATGAACACACACTCGTGGAACATCCTGAGAAGGATAACAATGAAGCTCCTGGAAAGAGCAAGAGACAGAGGACTGCAAAGTCCTTTGGTGATGATTTCATTGTATACCTCATCGATGACACACCCAAAACCATAGAAGAGGCATATTCATCTCCTGATACTGACTATTGGAAGGAAGCAGTTAGGAGTGAAATGGACTCGATCATGACAAATGGTACATGGGAAGTCGTTAATCGCCCCTATGGGTGCAAACCCGTAGGGTGCAAATGGGTGTTCAAGAAAAAGCTTATACATGATGGTACTATTGAAAAGTATAAGGCTAGGCTTGTGGACAAGGGTTATACCCAAAAGTAAGGAGAAGACTTTTTTGATACTTACTCACCTGTTGCTCGATTGACCACAATTCGAGTGTTACTTTCCCTGGCAGCGTCCTATGGTCTTCTTGTCCATCAAATGGACATAAAGACAGCTTTTCTCAACGGAGAGTTAGAGGAGGAGATCTATATGGATCACTCAGACGGGTTTGTAGCAAAAGGTCAAGAGGGAATGGCATGTAAGTTGTTGAAGTCCTTGTATGGCCTCAAGCAAGCCCCGAAGCAGTGGCACGAAAAGTTCGATAGAACTTTAACCTCTGCAGGTTTTCTGTTGCTAACAAAGTCGATAAGTGTGTGTACTATCGTTTCAGTGGGGGTGAAGGAGTGATTCTGTGTCTGTATGTGGACGACATACTGATACTCGGGACAAACCTTAACGTTATTAGGAAGTCAAAGGATTTTTGTCTCAAGATTTGAGATGAAAGATCTAGAGGAACCTGATGTTATCCTAAATATAAAGCTGGTAAAGGATGAAATGGTGGGGTGACTCTTTCACAGACTCACTATAGGAGAAGATGTTAAGTCGCTTTGGCTATAACGATCTTAAATCTGTCTCAACCTTTATGACGCCAGCATAATCTTGAAAAAGAATAAAAGGATAATGAGAGATCAGCTGAGATATTCTCAGATCATTGGTTCATTGATGTACCTAGCTAGCGCCACAAGACCTGACATTGCTTTTGCTGTAAGCAAATTGAGTCAGTTTGTATCAAATCCTGGTGAGGATCACTGGAAAGCTATTGAAAGAGTAATGCGTTATTTAGTAGGAACAATGGACTATGGAATTCACTATTCTGGGTACCCCAAAGTACTAGAGGGATATAGTGATTCAAATTGGATTTCTGATGCTGATGAGATTAAAGCCACGAGTGGATATGTGTTTACTCTCGGAGGTGGCGCTGTTCCTAGAAGTCTTACAAGCAGACCATTTTAACAAGGTCAACATGGAAGCAGAACTCACAGCAGTAGACACCGTCCACTGTAGAAGCTGACTGGCTTCGGGAACTCCTAATGGACTTACCGGTGGGTGAAAAACCAGTACCGGCAATCCTAATGACTATAACAATCAAACTGTGATTATCAAAGTGAACAGTCCAAAGGACAAACATGAAGTCATCCAGGCACGTAAAGAGGTGGTTGAAAGTCAGTCAGGAAGATGAAAAACTCCGGAGTTATAGCCCTAGATTATATTCAAACGGCTAAGAACCTGGCAGATCAATTTACAAAGGGTCTTTCACGAAATGTGATAGACAATGCATCCTTGAAATTGGGCCTGAGACCACGAGTGTTATTCCATAGTGGTAACCTGTCCTGTGTGATCGAAGATCCCGTGAAGCAGGATGGTGAAACAAGCTACGGTCTAACTGAGAGAAGAGAACCTTTGTATAAGGCTTATTCCAGAAGAAGGTGCATTTCTCTTCTAATCTGTAAGGAAGGTTGGTTTACACCTTAATGTGTTCCAGAAGGTTTCTTGAAACAAGAGAGTTGTTACTAGAAACAAAGATGTTGTCCTACAGAACATCTCAAAGGAATACACCTATATGAGTCCGACTACTAGTCATAGTCTATGGGGGTTGGGTAACCTCTAGAAACTCAAAATGCATGGAGTACTCATAAGCTCCAAAACAGCGGAGATGCGTGCAGCCTAGTATCAGTATAGAGCTCTGGTGAAACTTGTTTGCACAAAACTGACAATTCAAGGCATAGTCCATTGTACAGTTGTAGATAAGTGTAGCCTTTGTTCTAGATGGAAGTTCAACTTACAGTCTCCATCAAAAACTGGTATATCAAAGGGGTAGGATAACATTTCTTAGTATGGCTTAAAATTCTTGGTGGGGATTGTTGGAATTATGGGCCTAGCCCATTTATTCCTCATAATAAAGAATTAAAAGCCCACTAATTAATGTTGACAATAATGTGATTAATACTGTATGAGAAATCAAGGAGATCCCAACCAACTTAAATGGTGGACTATGGGTACACCGCTTGTGAAGTTGGCTAGAGGAGATCGGCGAGCCACACGCGCGCGCGCGCTCGCTCGCCTCGCCGGGCGAGGCCGAGGCCGTGGGCGTGGCGTGACGAGGCGAGGCGTGACGTGACGTGACGTGCCGAGCCTGAGCCTAAGGAAAGGTTTGCACCGTTGGAAAGTTATTCACAATAAAGGGAATTCATTGGCTGATTGATTTCCCTTCCTCGAATAGAACCCGTCCAGGTGCATCCTCCTCCTCCGCCAGCAATATAGTGCCTCCGTTCCGGTTGCCCTCAGCGAGATACTGCTCGGGATAGCCGGGCAATCAGGTTTCTGGGGAACGTCTTCACGCGACTGCTCGCCCAGAACTGTGTCGTCTACTCCACGCGTCTTCGTCTTCCTCCTCTGCTAGCTGCGATCGACTACTTCCCGGGGTCGTAACCTGCTTTCCCCAAGTTGAACAGCGCGACTACATCCCGAAGGCCATCTGCACTACATCAGCCGCTTCCTGCATCGCATTCATACGGCTACATGTCATGCGTGATATCGATCTCTCGCTCTTTAGTGTGTAGAAGATATTGGCAGTGTATATATTAGCTGGCTAGAATTACTTGGGCGAGGAAAATAATCGTCCAAAAGCTGTATGATATTGTATCTCCTTCTTGAAAAATATATATAGATCATCAGTACACACATGATCGTGTTAGACCCCTAGAATCTCTAGATGCACAAGTAGACGGGAACTTTGATTTCGACAGAGAGATAAACTAGATCAAAGTTCTCTTCCCTCTTCCTCTCTCCGTCCGCCCCCCACCTCTTTATATGGCGCAATGCAACAGGGGCCCGCCAACCATTAGGGTTGGTGCGCCCCCGATCAGGGCGCTAGATCTAGGCCCAGTGGGCCGTTGGGCACACTGGAGGGAGATCAATCCTAACATTCTCCCTCTTGATCTCACTTTTAACTTTGTACACTGAAATAACTTTTTTCAAAGCACTTTGTCTCATCACAGATGGACACGTAGAGCATGTTTCATCGTCACGGTAATTTCCGATAGAATCAACCAGCTACAACTCATCTCTCTGCTTTTAAAACAACAAAACTTTTTTCTTTTCGGGCCATTTGTAATCCAGGAATCATAGGCTTTCCCTTAACCCCATGCCGGCTAAGTGTTCCTTGAACACGTTGGGTGGTAAGCCTTTCGTTAGCGGATCCGCAAGCATATTCTTTGTCCCTATATGCTCGAGACTTATGGTGCGATCTTAGATTCTATCTTTCACAACATAATACTTTACCTCAATTGGTTTGGAAGTATTACTAGACTTGTTGTTGTGAGCATAGAATACTGCTGCCTGATTGTCGTAGTACATCTTTAGTGGTCTCTGAATACTATCAACCACTCTCACTACAGGAGCTGCAAGTTTCTACGAGAGCCAGACTACCGTGCAAGAGTGCTATCGTGGATTAAAAAACTGTGGTCAACAGGCCTCTTGCCTATAATACGGTGGACAGGGCTGTTGTCGTTGGTATGAATAGCTATGACTTTCCTGTCAGGTTTCTGTTTCATTTACCACGTCTTGGAAACAAATATTTTTTAAGAAAATAAAGGGGCAATGCCCGACAGCTATCTTTTTGGAACTTCATCCCAACACGTCAACAAACCTCGTAGTCACCATGTCCTAAGTTAACTGCCTCTCACGTTGCACGATTTATATCCATGTCTTTCCTGCGCTCCATACCACAAATCAAATCAAGCTCCTCTTCCTCTACCAGTTCCATCTCTTCTTCGACGCATCTACCGCCGGCAATGAAGTTTGGACGCGCTACGGCCGATGGTGTCAGGTAATAAGGAGCACTCTCAGTTTGTTACCGTCTTTAATTTGCGGAAGCCATGATCCCTTTGATACCGCTTCAGATCAGACCGAGGCTGGGGCCTTCCGGATGATGTTCATATGGGAAGCGCTCTCGAGATCCCGGCGCAGGATCGATTCGCTGCCCTCATCACGCGAACTCGCCAACCTGCTGCTCATCACACTCACACAGGTAAGAAATCATGTCATTCCTTGTTTCCTGTACCTTGCTAGATTAATCAATTGCTTAGTGCATACTTTATCTTTTTTTTCATTCTTGTTCTGTTCCTATCCGCAGAAGATGTCAGAAAAATGGTGATTGTCTCCTTTGGGTACTCCCGCAGCTACCTGGGCACTCAAATTGATGATCAATCAGAGGTGAAGTTGCACTAGGATGAAGGCTCCAAACATCAACAAACAATGTCTGCCATCGAGACTTCATTTAATTTCTATCTGATTCCATTGTTTCGCGTGGTGGAAGGAGACGCGAGCATACTAATTCTCTCTGTAAATTTTACTAGCTAGTAGCTATCCAAGGCCATACAAATATAGGTTTATTAGCATGCATAATTGATATATTATGTTGAGATGAAGATACAAAAATATTCATTGTCAGTGAAAATTCGGATTCTGATCTGCAGTTCTTTTCTTCTGTGCGTGCCCTATTTCAATACTATAAGCATAGAACGAGCAAAGAATAAAGTATATGAGTGATGCTGCAATACAGCAATTAATTAAATAAATAATCTACGTAGTGGCCAATAATCAATATTATAGATGTCAATAAATCAAAATGACAATGCTGACAGAGACTTAAACAATACCAGCGACAGTGCTGCCGGTGCTTAGTGGGACCCATGTTTTTTTACTCGCTGGCCAACACAACTGATCTCCAACAGTGCCCACTCACGATGAAACTAAATTCCAAGATGGCTGTAAGACAACGTGATCCATCTCCGACACCGTACTACCGACAGGAAATAGGCGACAGCCAGCTATCAGCGAATGTAAAACCCGACAATTTGTATACCTTGGCCGAGAGTTTCACACTGTTGGAGCTGCAAGCATATGTTGTAGTGTCTTAGACCGGGTACAAATTTCTTAAACCACAATGCCTGCCCCAAGGCCTCATTACAAGCTATAAATTCTGCATACATCGTAGATGATGCAGTGATACTTTGTTTGGAGATTCTCCATGAGACAGCTCCCCCTACGAGAGTGAACACATAACCCGTGGTGGATTTTCTGTCATCTATGTCTCCCGCATAATTAGCATCTGCACCAAGATCTTTCATATCAAAATTTTCTGAACACATACGATGCTTCACCAAGATCTTTCATATCAAAATTTGTGGACAAAAACTTCTTTGTTTCAGTAGCAGACTGACATCACTGCTAGCAAGTAAAATGTCATCCACATACAAGATTAGGAAAATAAATTTTCTTCTCTTAAATTTTGCGTAAACGCAGTTGTCCTCTACGTTCACTACAAACCCAAATTTTTTTATGATGCTGTCAAACTTTAAGTACCACTGTCTAGAGGCTTGGTTTAATCCATAAATGGATTTCTTTAGAGGGCACCCCATATCTTCTTTGTCTTTCATGATAAAACCCTTAGGTTGTTTCATGTAAACTCTTTCTTCTGGTTCTCCATTGAGAAATGCCGTCTTCACATCCATCTGATGTAATTCCAGGTTATAATGTGCCACTAACGCCATCACAATTCTGAAGGAATATTTACAACAGACTGGAGAAAAAGTCTCGTTATAATCTATCCATTCTCTTTGCATGAAACCTTTTGCCACAAGTCATGCTTTGTACTTTTCTATGTTCCCTCTGGTGTGGGGGATATAGTACCCAGGTACCTCACGAGCAAGTTTGGCAGTCCACCAAAAGGGGGCGGCCCAGCCCATCGTTCTGGACCTGAAGACGTGCGGGACAAGTCGGCGCATGAAGGAAGGATCTGGAAGGAGAAGTCCTAGTTAGGATAGGAATTATTGTAAAGAAGGAAAGGATTCTTAGAGATAGGATCGGATACAAACCGACTTGTAACCCTGCCCCCCGATATATAAGGCGGCAGGGACCCCCTCCAAAACAATCAGACAATCCACGCAATACAACACCCCAAAACAGGACGTAGGGTATTACGTCGAATCGACGGCCCGAACCTGTATAAACCCCTGTGTCTGTCCATCCTAACCATCCTGCTTTCGATCTTTGCGATCTTCCCTGCATTACAAATCACTTCCGTGGGCTACCCCGTGGAAGACTGCCGGAGATAATATCACCGACAGTGGCGCGCCAGGTAGGGGATATCGCCGAGATCAATCTGGTAAGCTCGATGGATCGCGTCAAGATCTTGGACAGCTGCAACCTCCCGGACGTCGACGAAGTCGAGATCCAGTTCGGGGACGTCATCACCGCCGCCTTGGAGACCCAAGCGGCAGGAGCTACGGTCGCCACGGAGGTCACCTCTCTGGCGCCGACTTCGGCCATCACGGCCCAATCCGGTCCGATCGCATTTGATCGTGCCGGATCTACCCCGCTGAGTCCATCGCAAAACGCGAGGCCAGACCAGTCGGGAATAGATCTACAATCACTCGGTTCCGATCCGACTCCTGAGAGTCGCGTCGCCGAATCATCGCAGAGCGTAAACGCTCAACCCACACGCGTCCAGAGCCCTGAGGTCATTACTATCCAGACCCCTGGCTTTTGCGCGCTTGCTCAGAAGCAGAAGATGAAGGACATCGTCCAGGCGGATGATTACTTCTCTGGGAGCGACTCCTACGGGTTAGATCTACTGGGACCCTCAATCCTGGACGATCTGCCGGAAGGATACACAGTATCCGATGCCTCTACAGAGCCGGAACTACTAGGATCACTCGGAGAACTGACTCCGAGTAGTTTGGAGCGTTATACGCCCACATCCGACTTCTCCGAGTCCGAGGAAGACTACCTCGCGCAAGAGGGAGTCGGGTCATATTGCTACATGGTGGCGCCAGCAATGCCAACCAATCCTGTCTCAGAAGATGAGGTCACTCCAGCTGAGGAGACGACTGAAGCCAGGAACCAGCGTCGAGGACGCAACGCCAGTCGGGCGACTCGCAGAGCCGCGCGACCGCACGGAGCCACCGCGTCAAGATCTGGCACTGCTCGACTCCAGGAGCCTCACTCTGAAGATCACCGTCGCCAACGGGATCAGCACGACCGGAGGAGTACTCGCAGCTTGATGCGCGACGGCGTGTTCGAGTTCAACGGATACGACGTCTACGAGACACCGGTCCAGAACCTCGTTACTATCAACGAGGAAATCAATCGGCTGCCACCTAACACTCCGGGCCTGGAAAAGGTAAGGGCTCTCGTGCAGGCCGCCTCCGTCCAGGTTCACCAGATGCAAAGCAGAACGACCACGGACGCTCCTGAGCCCGGTCCATCTCGACACCGGGCCGGCGACGAATCGGGTCGTGATGAAGACCTCCGCACCACGATCAACAGAGATCGAGATGCGAGGGACGTCATTACCAACAGCACCGAAGAGCGCCACCGTGAGGAAATTCGACGGCGCGAAGAGTACGATCGGGATCACGGAAATCCCCGTCGTAATTCCAACAGAAGCGGCTACTCGACGGAGTCAGACTACTCTGACCTCTCCGGTAGCCCAAGGCGAGGCAACAACGGCGGTCGCACTCCGCCACGAGGACGAGTGCTTCCACCACCTAGGCGACCGACTCCGCCGAGAGATCGAACTCCACCGCGCAGCAGGACCTACCGACGGGACCGAACTCCACCCAGGACTCGGAACTATCGGAGGACCCGTTCCCCGCCCAGGGACCGGGATCGCAGGAGGGACAGCACACCCCCAAGAGCAGCTGACGGATCGGGTCCGAGCGATTCCCGCCCTAGAGGTCGGATCGGCGGATTCCAGTCGTTCACCGAGCGCTTAAGAAGCGTGACATGGCCCAGAGGCTTCAAACTGTCGGATATCGACAAGTACGACGGGAAATCTGACCCATCTCAATGGCTTCAGATCTACTACACCGCCGTACAAGCGGCCGGCGGCGACGAGGACGTGATGGCTCACCAAGGACTGCCGCAACTGGCTGGCAGGACTCCCGCAGGACGCCATCGACAACTGGGAGCAGCTTACCGAACTCTTCATCGGTAACTATCTCGGTACCTGGGAGAGGCCCGGGAGCAAGCGGCTCCTCGGTCAGATCAGGCAGCGCAAGAACGAGACCCTGCACGACTTCGTGCGCAGGTTCTCAGAAAAGCGCAACTCCATCACGGACGTCACGGATCAGGAGGTGATGTCAGCTTTCCAGCGCGGCATCTTCGACGGGAGACTGATTCACAAGTGGACTCGGAAGCCACCCGCGACTGTCAATGACATGTTCCGGGTCGCTAGCACGTGGGCGGACGCAGAGATCGCGGAAAAAGAACAACTCAGCGAAATCAGAAGTCGCTGGAAAGAAGAGAACAAGACGACTCGCAAACGCGACCGCCGCGAGGATGAAGACCGACACGACGACCATCGACGCAATGACAGCCAACCTCGCAAGAAGAAGAGCGAGGGAGACATGGTCGCCGCCCTGGACCGGTCCAGAGGCCGGGTAACTCCAGAGGACTTCCAGCGCATGCTCGATGAGCAATGCCCTTACCACAAGCACAAGCACTCGGCGCGAGAGTGCTACGGACTCAAGCGAGCCTTCACTGGGGGCAACAGAGGCCCTCCGTACAGAAAGAGGAACGATGGTTCCCCGCGAGACGACAGACGGAACGACGAGCCCGGCGACGACTTCTAGGGAGCCGACCGAGTGGTGCGCATGATCTATGGCGGACCAGAGTTCGAGTCGAAGCGCCAGCAGAAGCTCACCCATCGCCAGGTCATGCACGCGAGGGAGCCACCGGTACCTGAGTACCTCAAGTGGTCGGAAGTTCCGATCACATTCACCCGGGAGGATCACCCAAACTTCATACCGAAGCCCGGGTCCCATGCCTTGGTAGTAGCCCCGACGATTCGCAACGTTCGGCTCACCAAGGTACTAGTCGACGGTGGCAGTGGCCTGAACATCCTTTTTGCTAACACATTGAAGGAGCTTGGCCTGACTACTCTCGACCTGAGTCCCCCCCAATCCGCGTTCTACGGTTTGATACCAGGAGAGGGAGCAGAACCACTCGGGCACATCACACTGCCCGTTACCTTCGGAGACCGAAACAATTACCGGACCGAGCACATGCAGTTCACGGTGGTGAACTTTGAAACTGCATACCACGCCATCCTCGGGAGGCCGGCGCTCGCCAAGTTCATGGCGATTTCTCATTACGTCTACTTGCAGGTCAAAATGCCAGGACCTAAAGGCGTAATCACCGTCTTGGGAGACGTCTGAGTCGCATACACATGCGAGCAGGAAACTCTCAACGTGGCAGCCGCCCTGGATATGTCCAAGCGCATGGAACAAGTACTGGCTGCATCACAGGAGGTGGACAAGGACGCTCTAGAGGTCCCCACCAAGAAGCCAGCGAGAGAAGCCATCGCGCCAAGCAAGGAGACGTAGCTGAAGAGGATCTCTCTGGACCCGGACGACCCGAAGAAGATGGCCATCATCGGGGCAGAGTTAGACTCCACGGCAGGCTCAACCCTGCTCTGCTTTCTCGATAGTTATCCAAGCTATTACCAGACAGGTCTAGAGCCTAAGAATCAGATAAAGACCTCGTTTATCACGCCGTTCGGTGCTTCTTTAGCCTTCGGTCTGAAAAACACCGGCGCGATCTACCAGAGGACAATTCAAGCGCGTATGGATCGATTGACCCTGGACACAGTAGAACGTCTACATCGATAAATCCATGGAACATCGAGCACTTACAGCGTTTCTACGCCTGAATCAGTTATGTATTTATCTTTTTATTTTAGATTTATTTTTTCCGAGTGATTTTGGAGGGTAGTCACCCTCAGTTACGACTCGGCAGATTTATAATGAGTTATCAATAAAGTTGATTTCATCTTTCATCTATTTCTACTACTCGCATTTCCTCTTTCGCGTCACGCACATAAAGTATGAGTGGAACAAACCTTAAATCGAGAGGGAAAGTACTCGCCAAGTCAAAGCTCTAAACGTACGACAAAGACTCTGCGGCATGAGACTGAGACCAACGAGGCTAATCTACTCCGTAACAGGTCAACCACTCAGAAATTAAGGCCAGCGCAGAAAGAAAGGGAGTTGTAGACCAATAAAAACTTATATACAATAATGACAATTCAAACATTGTTCAAACAGTACTAGTTCGACCAAATACTACAAAAATTTTATTTACATTGCAGGGTCACCAGCACCAGATGGGGCCGCTTCATCCGAGTCATCAACAACATCCTTGGACAGGACATTGACGATGGGCTCGACTTCATGGAGCAGTCTGCCCACGTCGTCTTCGGAGGTGCCGGCAGCATACCCGCGGCCGAGTGGCTCCAGGTCTGACGCCGGGAACAGCGACTTGAGCACCGCCAGGACATGACCACAGCTGGCCTGGCTGATGGAGCATAGCTGCCGCCGGAAGTAGCGTGGGAGCGCCCGAACACGGTCGAGGATGGAAGCCGAAGACGATGATGCTTCCGGCTCGATCTCCTCCGCCACCACTCGGATAGCGTCCTCCAGCGCTATCTTCTCGGTGCGCAGCGCCTCAGCTTCACCTTGCAGCCGGGCCACCTTGGCAGTGAGCTCTGCGAATTGGGACATAATCCGATATCGATAATCTACAGAAAGTTAGATCTGAATAATATTTTCACGTCTGACAGAAAAACAAACAAGGAAGAACATACCTCTGAGCTCGTGCACGGCCTGGGCCTCGTTGAGTCATATTTTGTTTTGTAGACCCATTTACAGCCTACTGTTTTGGCTCCTTTAGGAATTTCCTCCAGTTACCAAACATTGTTGGAACTCATTGACCTCATCTCTTCTTCCATGGCCTTTTGCCACTCCGATGAGTGAGGATTACTCATGGCTTCTTCATATGTCGTGGGATCACCCTCCATATGAACTTCTATTAAATTATTTAGTTCATAGATGTCAGAGGAGATTGCAGGTCTCCTGGCTCTTTGCGACCTTCTAAGGCCCTCTTGTTGTGGTACATTTTGTGCTTGAATCTCTAGCACGTTTTGTACTACTATTTCTGGCACATTCTGTAACCCTATTTATGACACATTCTGTACCACTATTTCTGGCACATTTTATACCACTATTTCTGGCACATTCTCTATGGGTGGTGGCTGCGGTGGCTCTACCTCATGTGCAACAGTAGTTTCTATCGGTTCCTAAAAGACAGGTTCCAGATTTTTACTCACAGTTGTCATGAGAGGAATCACAGCAGGCGCTGACACCTCAACTGCAGGAGCTATCGGTGGAATCACAACCGCAGGTGCTGTCGGTGCAGCTGCAACAGGTAACTCGAAGTAAGGTTCTTGAACCATTGGAGTGGGTACACATATCTGCTTCTCTTCAAGATCAATCTTTCGAGCAACCATGCTCCCACTCATCATGTCATCCTCTAGAAAAACAACGTGTCTCGTTTCTACAAACTTTGTATATCCGTTAGGACAGTAAAAATGAAAACCTTTTGACTTTTTCAGGATAGCCAATGAAATGGCAGCTCACTGTCTTGGGATCCAACTTCCCAATCTTTGGGTTAAATATTTTAGCTTCATCAGGGCTCCCCCATACCTCAGGTGGTTCAGGGAAGGTACTCACCCTGTCCATAGTTCATACAGTGTTTTAGGCACCGACTTATTAGGCACTCTATTTAGAATATGAATGGCGGGTTTTAACGCCTCCATCCATAATCCCATTGGTAAGGTGGAGTAACTCATCATGCTTCGCACCATATCCATTAAGGTACGGTTACGTCTTTCAGCTACTCCATTTTGCTGTGGCTCGCCCGGTGTAGAATATTGGGCTCTTAATCCATTTTCCTGTAAGAGCCTTGCAAAAGGTCCAGGCACTTGGCCATATGGGGTATGGCGACCGTAGTACTCCCCTCCACGGTCGTTTCTCACTATTTTAATTATTTTCTCTAGTTGGTTCTCAACTTCTGCATTGAATATTTTAAATTTATCCAACGCTTCCGATCTTTCTTTAATTGGATAAATGTAGCCAAACTCGGAGTAATCATCAGTGAATGTTATAAACGAGTCATAACCATCCACACTTTTCCAATGTTATCCTAAACGCTAAACGGTAAACAGTCGGTCACCCTTTGTTTAGCGTTTAGTCCGTTTAAACGGTGTTTAAACGGAGTCAAACGGCCTAAACGGTTTTGCATAGTAACACTAAAACATACATATTTGTGTACATAAAAGTCAAACTTGCTAGAAGTTCTATATATTTGCACATCTAAAAAGTAAGTATTTTACCAAATAATATTTTTGGGAGAAACCTATATCCTACAACACTTCGTATACTTACGATTTTAATTACTTCGAAGTTCATTATGGTAGTTGTAATCATCCTATTGACTAAATTATAAATTTAATGGTTATTTAACTTATGTAATCATGATTAACTCGAGTGTGTTTAGACGGTTTAGATGATTTTAAACGGTTTAAACGGGTTTAAACGGTCCAACCGTTTAATCCACCGTTTAGGGCTAAACGACACAGTCGACCTCTGTTTACCATTTAAACGGTGTTTAAACGGACTAAACGACCGTTTAGGCGAACAGAGCACTTTTCACAGGAAATGGTCCACACATATCAGTGTGGATTATCTCTAAATTTTCCGCGCTTCGTTTGACTCCTTTTTTAATTTGTTTTACAAATTTTCCTTTAGTGCAATCTACGCATTGTTCTAAGTCTGAGAACTCTAACGAAGGTAGAATTTCATTCTTTACTAGTCTTTCTATCCCCCCTCGAAACATGGCCTAAACGACAGTGCCATAATTTCGACGATTCACTTTGAGTTCTCTTTCTTTTCTTTGTCGCTTTCTCTGACAAGGATACATCAACATTCACATTACACACAGAATGCACTTTATCATGTATGGATAACAAATAAACCTCATCATGAAGGTATGCAACACCAACACAATCATTATTCAACCAAATGGCACACTTGCCATCGCCAAAATGACAATTAAAACCATCTTCGTCCAAACACGAAATACTAATCAAGTTTCTTTGAAGCGAAGGAACATAAAGTACGTCTTTAAGCAAAAGTGTAAAACTATCAACTAAGTCGAGGGAGACGTCGCCGACAGCTTCCACCTTCGCTTGTACTCCTTTTCCGACTTCAACGCATCTTGCGCTTCTTAGCGTAGTCCTTGTCGAATGTAATCCCTGTAAAGAGTTTGCAACATGAACAGTTGCACCTGAGTCAATCCACCAAGTAGATTTAGAAAACTGTGTATACAAGGATTCATTTACAAATGAAATTACATTTACATTCTCACCTTTAGCGGCCATCACAGACTTTAGCCAGTCGGGGCAGTTATGCTTGTAGTGTCCCTCCTTGTGGCAGTGATGACACACATTGTTGTTCGGCTGAGGAGCCCTCTGCTGATTCTGATGCATAGGAGCTTTGCCATTTGCCTTGGAGGAAGATCCAACATGAAAGTTCTTTTTCTTTTTCTCCCTCATAAAGTTGAGAGAGCCACCATTTAAGTTCTTCATCCTCTCCTGCTCTTCCACACACTGAGCAATGGTCTTTTCCATATCCCACTGCTCCGGGTGCATGTTGTAGTTAATCACAAAGTTCTCAAACTCCTTTGGGAAAGAAGCAAAAACCAAATGAATCATGTACTTCGCAGAGAAGTCTAACTCAAGTTGCTTCAGCTTGGCATTCATGTTACTCATCTGAAGGATGTGATCTCTTATGCCCCCACCATTATACTTTTCATTGACTAACTTCTTTAGCAGCTGTGTGCCATAAGTCTTTGAAGAGCCAGTGAACTGACTCTTTATCCTCTCAAGGTACTCCCTAGTGGAGACACACTCTTCAATCGAGCCCAAGAAAACCGGCTCAATTTTGTTCTTTATCAACGCCATGCGCTTTTTATTGGCATTGAGCCACTGTCTGTTTGAGAGGGTGTAAGTGTTGGCGGTGCAAACGCACGCCAAGATCCACCGCAAGCACACGGATCATCGTAGCCTTTCCCTTAGAGTATTCTTCTAAGGTTATCAATCCGTGGATCGACTACGAACTACCTAGGGTTTTCCATCTAATCTAATAGATCTAATCCTAACATGAAGCATAGATTGCATATGAAAGGATAAACCAATAGATATGAGTGAAGTATTCGGTTGATCACATCCGCATAGGCAAAGCTGAAGATAAACCAAAGATTGACTAAGCCTATCGCCTTCTAGTTGTAGTTCTAGTCAAGAACGGTAAACACATCAAGCATCTCATTCGAAGCCTGTTTAAATCACCACCTCCGGTCAAACCCCCGAGAACTACCACCCTACACAGGCCACACCCTGTCACGACGCTCGTTATCAGCATAGCAATTACAAGGGCACGTTCGAAGAACGTGTTGTACTCCTTGATAGATCCGGTATGAACCCCTAGCCCCCATGGCTACAAGAACACCCCGAGCAATCTATCCCGAGAATAGATTGAAAGTAAAGCAAACCCAAGAAAGCACAAGATCATAAAAGGAGACACTTTGATCGCTAAGGAATCGGATGACAAGATGATCATTACACAAATGAAGTATCCATTACGCCATCACCTCCGAGTACATACCATAGACGATGAATAATTAGCTCCTGAAGTCCAACATAGCACAACCACGCAGGGAGGCCATGGTGGCTAGGGTCGGCCTAGGCCATCTCCTAGACAATTTCGAGGACTTGCGGCGGCCGTCGTCTCCCTCCGGTGTTTCCTTCTAGGTTTTGCCGACTTCTGGTGAATGGATGCCGCCCTCCTCTGGAAGACGAGCTATTTATGTGCTGAGGAAACCCTAACTCGAAGGGGAGGCCAATCCGGGCCAAAAATGGGCCAGGCCGCGCGGCCTAGAGGGCCTTGGGCCGCGCGGCACACCCCTCTAGAGCCCTAAAATGTCCTCGGGCTTCATAGGAAAGTTGTAGATCTTTTCGAGCTATGCAATTTTCTTATAAAAATCGCCCCAATCGGAGTCCGGATGAAAGAGATATGGCCCGAACAAGTTCAGCATCTCCTGCGGGCCTTGAGTCCAATGTTGGTGATTGTGTCTTTCGTCATCCAAAGTCCGGGCCCAAGCCCAACTTGTACAAAAACCCTTCATTTATGTCGTATTTCCTATAGAAACATAACATGCTCCAAAATATAAGACACATGTGGAAACGGGGTTATTTCAGTGCCAAGTGGCGGGGTTAGCATAAGAATAAGCATGAAATCATTATGTAAATAACACCAAAAGCGTGTCATTTAACAGCGCCAACAGTAAGCCATCTCAAGAGGGGCATGATCGCTCTCCCTTTTCTCCCAGCCTGCATCAGACTCATTTTCAGCTCTTAACGGTTTCGGTGGCTCTTCTGGTTGTGGTATGGTGGTCACCCACTCAAGGTCATTGCAGATGAAGGCGAAATCAATCTTCTTCCTCCACTCTGCATAGTTGTCTCCCATTAGAACCGGAATCTCCTTGAGACTAGCCATTGAGTTGGAACCTCCTAAAATCCACAATTAAAGGTGAGAAAAAATAACAATTGCATGCATTAATCCAACGTTGGTTAAAAATAATACATACAACTGTTTATGCAATTTAAATCTACATCACCGTTGGACAGAAATAGAAATAAAATCATATATCCTTTTAATTATGATACAATTATTAACAACGTTGGTCAGAAAATAATCATATCATAATCTGTTCAAAAATAAACTTTAATCATTCTTTCAAATTTAATCATCACGTTGGTTCAAATTAAATTTAAAAGAACAACATGTTAAACTTTGCAGCGAAAACACGAATAAAATTCATAAAACTTTACTGTTCAGGGGCATAAACTTTCAATTTTGTACTTCTAAACATTTATCTCGTTGGTTCAAAATGCATAGAAATTCAAAACATACCAGAAACTATGAAAATACATTGGAAAATACTTCTGAAAATCATTCACATAAATAAAAAAATGCACTGTTCATGGTTTTCATTTTTGGCCCGTAAGCAAAATCCGGCCCGTGGCGTGGTCGGCACGCGCCTGGGCCCACGGCCCGGCAGCCAACACTTGGGGTGACGAGGCGGCCCAGCGCCGCAGCCCTCTTGGGTCGTTTTCAGCCCGCGTAAGCCGGCGACGCCCGCCGACCGCTGTCCAGCGGCGGTGGACGCCGGCGGCGAGGTAGGTAAGGCCGAGCGGCCTCTCCCCCTCTCCTCTTTGCTTTTCTTTTACCCTAGATCTAGATCAAGGGTTAGGATTAGGGTTTGCTGTTGCTTTTCTTTTTTGATTTTTCAACCGATTTTTCTTCCTTTCCCTATCTATTTCTAGTAGGCGACCGATACCATTGTTAGACCCCTAGGATCTCTAGATGCACAAGTAGACAGGAACTTTGATTTGGACAGAGAGATAAACTAGATCTAGGATGCACATGCACGGGAGTTTACTGCTAGGGAGAGAGGGAGAGGGAAGAGAGGGTCCGTACATTCGCCGCGGGGTGCAGCGGCGGCGGAGGAGCTCAAGCTGGCCATCTCGTTCGCTCGGTGAAGTCTGCGCTAGGCAGCGACGCGCAGTGCCGGTGCCTCTCGCCGGTGTACGTCGCGGCGCCGGTGGTGACGGTCCTTCCCGTCACTCCTGCGCCTCCCAGATCGGTGGGTGTGTCGGTGGGGGATGGCGGCTCTGGTGAAGCTCGTGCCTTGAGCCGTCCGGCCCCCACCTCTTTATATGGCGCAGTGCAACAGGGACCCGCCAACCATTAGGGTTGGTGCGTCCCCGATCAGGGCGCTAGATCTAGGCCCAGTGGGCCGTTGGACCCGCTGGAGGGAGATCAATCCTAAGGCTGTCCGCACTGGTAAACCTCTACCTCCAACCTTTAAAAGGAATATTCTGTCCTAGTCAGCGAGATTCTCTACTTTAAATCCATTTCTTCCGCACCCGTCAACCTTTACACTCAACCTCTATACCAACTACCAGCCGCGGGACCAACACATCAGATTATTTTATTTTTTTCTAACCCCACCGCTGCTTCCCCTCCCTTTCTCCAGACTCTTCCTCTCCACTCTCTCTCCCCGTGTCTTCCCCCTCTCCTCCGCCTCCGCCTCCACCCAGTCTCTCTCTCTCCCTCTGCCTGTGCCTTTCTCCAGCTCCGGCCAAGCCCCACCGAGCACCCTACCCTCTCCGAGCGCGGCGGCGGCGGCGGAGCAGGGTTGCGGCGGCAGGCGGAGCAGAGGCGTGGTGGTCGTCGTCCGGCGGCGGCGCAGGGAAGCTCCTCGCGGCTTCCGCGAGCTCTCGGGCCTCCGTTGTGGAAGGACGGCGGCGGCGCAGGGAAGCTCCTCGCGGCCGACGGCAGGCTGGATCCCGGCGGCGTCTTCCTCCCCAACCCATGCGCTGCTCTTCCCCAAGCCGTAGCGGGGCTCGCAGGTGGCGCGGGGCCTCGTCGAGCGCGGCGGCGGGGGGAATCGACGGCGGGACCCTCTGCTCCACCACCGGCGGAGGTGAGAGCTCGGGTGTGGTGGCGAATCCATGGCGGACCTGACCTCGCGGCAGAGGTCCAGCTCTTGCTGGCCACGGTGCCTCCTCCCCTTCACCAACTCTGGCGCCACCTCCGCCCCTCCTCTGCAGCTCGTGGCGGCCTCCAGGGCGGGTAGCAACGACTTCTGCAGGCGAGTGCCTCCATCTCTGGCCTTGAGCGCGCTCTTTCTCTCTCCGTCCAGTTGTTGGGGAAGGCGCACGGGTGCTGTGGTCCCGGCCAACGTGGCGGCTACCGTTCCATCTCTACGCACGCTCGATTTACCAAGCGGCGGAGTAAGACGAGACGCCCAGGTTCTCTTACTGTAGGCCGCTGCGGACCGAAAAACTGCACAACTCACTGTAAAACGTCCGACGTGGTCTGTACAGGTTTATTTACCACACCCAGTGCGGACAGCCTAACAGATCGATTTTATATTTAACCTGCAAGTTAACCTATGTGTCATTCTGTAAAGTGAAGCTTTGCTAATTTCAGACATTTGCACGGCCAAACGCATGCAGGAATTTATCGAGGGAGACGGCAGCGTAGGACCACCAGCTAGGACCATGCAAATTCAGATCTGGCAGCATTATTATTAGTGCATGGTCGAACGCAAATGTGCAAGAATCCTGTGCATGTGTGCTATACAGTATAAAAACAAACATGTACGACGACGAAGCACAGTGGCCACTCGTTTGCCAAATAAAAAATACAGTACAATGAAGCAGTAGCCACCGTATTGATCTGTACTACGTTGGTATGTGCTAGTGTGCTACTTTCTCCCTCTCTCTCTCCACAGAAGTGCACAGCAGGAAAAAAGGGAATCTCATCTTTCCCTGCTTTTGTTTGAATGAATACAGAAATAAAGCCAAAAAATCCCCTCATTTTGTGTCCACAATATCCTTTCGGTGAGGAGTTGGCCCCACTACTAAATTGCTATTTTCGTACTTCTGCATGTAGTTTTCTAGCCACCAATAGGAACCTCAGTAGTTTGAGTGCCTTTGAAGGTCACATCAGCATGTTGAGCTTTTTTACGATCTACTTTTGACTTTTCTAGGTTTATTGATTTTGTTATGCACTTAGGTATATCTAGACGCGTTGTAAAAACTACGAACTAAAAAAGCTAAAACGATGTACGTTTTGAAATGGAGACCGTACCAAAAATCACAATTTCGATTTTATTGGTATCTAGGTAACAAATTTACCTCTTTATTACAGAGGTAATGTAAGACTAACTCTCGTTTTATAGTGGTGTATCTCTTGATAGACTGTTAATAAAATCTCTTCAATAATTATATTGCGCATGTCTATGGTTGACACTTGAAAACCAAAAAATTCCTCCATTTCTTTCGTTGAATCCTGCTTTTAATTATCTCCCCCAAATTCCGCTACGCTGCCAGTTGTCCTTTTCCACATAAGCACTACCATAATCCGGGCCTTTGCCGTGTGCAAAATGGCACACGACAAACCCTACGACGGCAAAGCCATCTTTGCCGTGTGCCAGATCACGGGCACACGGCAAAACCCCGATCTGGCACACGGCAAAGAGCGACACACGGCAAAGTTTTGATCCCGAAAAAATCAAAATAAAACAGCAAAACATTTTATTTTAATGCGAAAAAAGCGCGCGCTACGCGGCCAGTGGGGTTCGAACCCGCGCCCTCCCCTTCGCGCGTAGCCTACTCTACCATTGCACCACTCGAGTCTTTGTGTCCATATCCCATTTTGATTCCCCTCATATTAAACTTTTCCGAGTGTAAATTGTTTATTTGAGGCCCTAAATGACTTCTAATAAAAAAATTGTGATCTACAAAGTTTGATAACTTTTCAAGATCTACAACTTTTGTTTTGGTCAAAAGTTCATCCGAGGTCGTTTATAGAATTTGAATTTTCAAATTTGACAACTTTGTTGTGTGCACAGATCCAGGGCACACGGCAAACATTTTCAAAATTGTTTGCCGTGTGCCATGAATCTGGGCACATGGCAAAGAGTTGTTTCCGTCGCGCGGCGCCCCATCCCCTCCCTCCGGCGCGGCGGCCGGCGCGGCGCCCCCTCCCATCCCTCTCCTCTCTCGGCGACGGCGCGCGGGGCTCCCGGCGCGGCATGGGCTCCTCCCTCTCCTCTCTCTCTCGGCGGCGTGCGGGGCTCCCGGCGGCGCACGGCGGCGCGACGCGGGCCCCTCGCGCTCCTCTCTCGGCGGCGGCGCGTGGAGCTCCCGGCGGCGCGCGGCGGGACGGCGCGGCCCCGGACCCCCGAGTCGTCGGCAGCGCGGGGCTCCCGGCAGCACGTGGCGTGGCCCCCTCCTCCCTCTCCGGCGCGCCACCCTCCCTCGCCGGCGCGCGGCTCCCTCCATCGCCGGCGCGCGACCCCCTCCCTCGCCGGCACGCGGCCCCCGGCGCCCGCACCCCTCCCTCGCCGGCGCACGGCCCCAGGCGGCGCGGCGCGGCCATGGCAGCACGGCCTGGCCTCGGCGACGGTCGACAGGTGGGGCCACGGCGGGCAGCGGCGGCCCGGCCGGCAGAATGATTTTTTTTTTATTTTTTCCAAAAATGTTTGCCGAGTGCCAAGTTTAACACACAGCGAACTGTTTGCCGAGTGCCCGAAAAGTAACACTCGGCAAAGAGTCTCTTTGCCGAGTCTCAAGTTGCCGAGTGCTCTTTGCCACTTTGCCGAGTGTTTTTGTGCCTTCGCCGAGTGCCTTGGGCACTCGGCATCTAACTGGATTCCCGTAGTGAATATATATTAACGACTAAATATTTATATCTGCAACGTCACAACAATTATTAGTATTGAAATTTAGAACAAGCATGCGTGCACGGTTAATAACTAGAAAGGAGTACTTGATTATATATTTACCTTTTAATCTCTTGCATTTCCTGCTGATATTGCCGTTTGCAAGGAGCTTGTTTGCCGAGTGTCCGAAAAAAGACACTCGGCAAAGATTTGACACTCGGCATCTACAGGCTTTCCCGTAGTGATTAATGATTTTTCATATGCTAACAATGCATATTGTACAAAATGCAATTTACAGGTGGAATACTGTGGCTCCTGATTCTCTCCCCACTTGCATGAGATCTTGCTGCAACGCTCTTTACATCATTACAAATGAGATCGCAGATATGGCCGAAAAGGAGAATGGATTTAACCCTGTCAATCATCTCAGGAAAGCAGTATGTTAATTACTAACATGTTTTTTCTTATGCCGCTCCTTTAATTTGATCTCTTGAAAAAACTGGTTAAGTTATTTTACATTGTATGTTCAAATGATAATTGGACCACTGATCAATATTAACACAAGCTAGGCATTCTACTATACCTTGCAGTGGGCAGTGCTCTTTGATGGATTCATGGTCGAGTCGAAATGGCTAGCAACCAATCAGACTCCTACTGCAGAGGACTATCTAAGAAACGGTGTTGTCACATCCGGAGTGCCGCTTACGTTTGCAAACTTACTCTTCCTTCTAGGGCAAGATCACCCAACATGTAATAATGAGGATGCTGCAAACCTCAATGATCACATCCCTCTTGCCATCTCTTGCCCGGCTAAGATCCTCAGACTTCGGGATGACATGGGCAGTGCCAAGGTGATTATAACGCACACTGCTTGTTAAATGTTTTTCACTGTATTCATACATATACAGTAATTAAAGTGTTCATCAAGAATCTAGCAGCATCAATTCTAATTGTTCATCGTTTTTGTTGTGAAATCACTGGTATCTCGTTTTGAGGTCGTTGTACCTAATATCTGTACCACCACCACCACCACCATCACATCTAGTCATCTGTACTGTCATGACTGTACCAAGTGTCTGTAGCACCTCGGTTTTGTTGTGAAATCACTGGTGTATCCATAAGTTCAGGGGGCAGACCAAGGAAAGCTCCTAACCACTGGACCAGCAGCTTGTATGCGAGGCCAGAAATATCAAACAGGAGTCACATCGAACGGGTGATCGAACGTTACTTGAATCTGAATATAGTATATATACAATTTAATTTCGAAGTCAATATAGTTCGGTCACCCTGTAATACGTGCGGCTCCCCAAGTCAAATTAGAACATGAAGAACACGCCGCGAGGAATAAGCAAGGATGGTCAGCATCATACACACACAAGGCTTTGATTTGTATCTTCCTCTTTGCATTAGCTAATGTTAATGTGCGGAAATTAACCGAACTAGACCTTAAGTGGCTAGGTTTGTAGTGCTATTAGTATGTGTTCTGCTTGCAAATTATTACGTACCCCCCAAATTAAAACAAATCAGTGAAAGCTTGAAGAAGCTCAAATTTCTATAGCAACTTTATTATCTGCAAGATTTTGTACAACATATATATTTTAGCTATATGATGCTCCTGATAGTGATAGACGTCAAGAAACACATGGCACTGTTATGTGTGAAACCAATAGTTAGTTGCGGCTTCTGTCACGAAAATGCATGTACCAGTGAAAGCTAACACAGTTTGAATCCTCATATCTGCAGGCACAAGCAAGTACAAACTAGCAGGACTGCTGAAGCACATAGATCCAAATTGACTTGACCAATGAAAGAAACCTCGGCTCTCATTGTCCGGCTGCCATGCGACATGCATCGCCACAACCAGCACCCTGAACACAAATCTGACTGGATATCGCTTTCACACGACAAGACACGATCAGAGTCAGCCCAATCGAAAAACCACAAATATCGGAGTGTGTACTCCAGGAGACGATGGGGTCGAATACTATGGAAGAATTGAAGAAATATACGAACTCACGTTTTGTGGTTCAAAATCTCTCAAACCTGTCATATTCAAATGCCATTGGTTTGATCCTAAAGAAGTGAGACGGACCCCTAGACTTGGGCTAGTGGAAATTAGACAGTCATCCATGTATCCAGGGGATGATGTGTATATTGTTGCACAACAGGCGACTCAAGTTTATTATCTCTCGTACCCGTGCCAACCGACGAACGTCTTATCAGTTGGGATGTTGGGATGTTGTGTTCAAAGTATCTCCGCATGGTAAACTACCTATCCCAAACAATGAAGATTACAACTTAAACCCAAATACATATGACGGAGAGTTCTTCCAAGAAGATGGGCTAGAAGGGAGGTTTGAGGTAGAATTAACCGGAGACATGATTGTTGACGAGGACAATGAAATGCTTGTTGACGAGGACGCCTGAGATGAGGCTGAGAATGCGAATGACTTAAAATTACTCGAGAAATTACGTATAGAAGATGACATTGAGGTGGAGGAGCCACTTGTAGACCCCAACGCCGATTATCTGCAAATGCGTGATAGTGATGATGAGAATAATGATCCGGCTAATCCGGATTATGATGATTATTTCTAATATATGTATGTAATTTATTCCATGTTTAATTTGCTTGTTGCACTAATTCGTTTACTACTTGTATGCATTCAATTACTACTTGTTCTAATTAATATACTGATTCATTTACTCTTTTTAAATGCAGGTGTTGATTAAAGATGGTGGGACGAGAACGCCGGTCGGTCAACTCGTTTTACCAGAGGGTCGTCTCCACGCTGGCTCAAGGTGGAGGCAAGGGTCGAGGGAGCGGCAAGGGTGGAGCGAGTTCCTCGTCTGGACCTAAGGGATCTGGCATGACACGGGAGAAGAGGGGGAGGAGGGCGAGGGAACCCACACCTGAGGAGGAGGTGGAGGAGGAGGTGGTGGTGGTGGAGGAGGAGGAGGACGAGGAGGAGCAGGTGCCTTCCGCGCACGGAGAGGAGGAGCAGGGAGAGGACGGAGAGGAGGTGCAGGGAGAGGACGAAGAGGAAGAGGAGGAGCAGGGAGAGGAGGGAAACGCAGGAGGACCGGAGCTGTACCTGCGAGGTCCCTCGCAGCTCCCGGATCAACCGATACCTTTGTTGCAGCAGCAGAAAATTCAGCCACACGGGGCCAGGCAAGTAATTTTTGTACTTCTTGTTTTCCTTTCATATGTTAATAATCAATATTGGAACTAATAATTTATCAAATCACTTATGCAGGTCGTGGATCGAGGTCGAGCCGGGCAGTCACAATCGACTGCCCAATGGCATCCTCGGCCGTTTGTGCAAGCATCACTTTCATGGAGCGGTGACGGTCGTCGGTAGAGAGGAGCCGGAGTTTACGTGGGACCACTACGTCGCCGCTAAAGTCGACCCCCACCCAGATTCGAATGGTGCGATGTTCAACAACATGGCGCACCGGGTGGTTGAAGAATTGTGGGTAAGTTTCCCTCACACTACATTGGTCAATACACCGCATTTTCATTTGACATTATTGACATCCCATCAATTTGCAGGATTTTTTCAGAGTTGACGATGAATTCAGGGACCTAGCAACGGTTGTGGCTAACACAACGTGCCGTAAACTGGTCACCGACATGCACTACGAGGCCCGCGTTCAGGCGGTGGTGTATTTCTATCGCAAATTCAGGAAAGTAAAACTTACCAAAATGGAGGCCAGAAACATGAGGCTGACGAGGGCGGAATACATACGGGTAAATATACACTATCTCTTAAATTAATTACGCTCAGTTTACTCTATTTATGTGTACTTGATGGTGTGCAGACCGTTTCGTATTGGTGCACCCCCCACATGAGGTGTTGGGAGATGATAGTGGACAAGTGGTGCGCTGAGGGTTGGGAGGCGACCCACAACGAAGGCCGGCGGAGGCGTTTGATGATGGCTGGTAAACCACACCACCAAGGCAACCGCGACCTCTCGGCGTACTCCCATAGATGGGTATGTATCTTAAACTAAGTACACTCAGTTTTCAATCCTGAATAATTCATGAAATCTTGCTTTTTTTTTGCAGTCTCAGTCACATGGTGGTCAGCCTTGCCCCCCGCTCATGGCATACGCTTTGTCTCACAAGGACAAGGCGACGGCCCCCAACAACGTCTACAACCTGCATGACGGGCCCGAGGCGTACTCAAATCCGAGCGTCCACAGCCGCCTCAGTGACTACTCAGAGATGGCAAGGGAGGTCCATGGGCCAGAGTTCGATCCGATCACTGAGCCAATTGATGGAGAAGTGCTCATGAGGTCGGGAGGAGGCAAGAAGCATGGCCGGTACAACGTTGCCAACAGCCTAGTGGACACGGCTAGTACTCCGACTCTCTCCTCGCTTAAAGCTAGGACCACAGACTTGACCCCGCCCATACGCCCACGGCAGACTAGTACACAGATCCAGATGGACCAGCTCAAGGTAAATTCTGTTTTACCTGTTGCTAATTGATTATCGCTCGTGCTTGTTTTGTATAATCACATTGCCATGAAAAATTGCAGGCCCAGATGGAGGAGCAGATGAGAGCTCAAAGGGAGGAGATGGAGCAGAAGTGGGCTGCAGAGAGGCAGGCAATTTATGCCAAGATTCAGCGCAAGCAGGACGCCGAGCGGGCCGAGCGGGAAGCCAAGCGGCTGCGGTATGATCAGATGTACCATTACGTGAGCAGCCTTGGGACGGTGGTAGGTCATACACCACCGCCACCGATGTCAGTCGCTGCGCCACATGCTGGAGAGCTTACTCCGGTGAGTCGCTTGAAAACTCTGAAGTTTCATTCCTCATAGTGACTTAGAACTGATGACTTAGGATAAACTATCTAGTTGGATTTCACATAGTGACTTAGAAACCTAGAATGATCATAGCTTAGCGATTGTGTTGAATTTTGTATCATTTGTGCAGAATCAGTCAGCGACGTCGAACGATGGGCCCGTGGACATGTCGCCCCCTCAGTTGTCTCCTATCCCGCCTCCGTGGACGCAGTACGGCCCATGGGCGCAGCTCCCTACTGGCGGACCGTACCAGCAGTGGCCGCAGATGAGACCCGGCATGCCACCGATGAGCTCACCATACACGCCACACCCTCACGGCTCGCCCTTCTCGCAGGACCTGCTGCGTCCACCGCCATCTACATGAGTTTCATGAACTTGCATGGACTCGTAGTTGCTTAGGATCGAGTTGCATGGACTTTTACGGACTTGAATGAACTTGTATGGGCTTGTATGAACTTCTATGCACTTGTGGATGACTTTATTTGCATATGTGGATGATTAGACTATATAAATTTCCTGTGATGTTTATTGTAATATATAAACTGCCTGTGATGTTTTGTTTTGGGGGCATAATTAAAATAAACAGGGGGGACAGGGGCCTTTGCCGTGTGCTTTTACCATGGCACACGGCAAAGGGTGGGCCTTTGCCGTGCGCTTTTCCCCTAGCGCACGGCAAAGGCCCGCGGCTAGGGCCCCCACATCAGGCCTTTGCCGTGAACCCTCAATGCCGACACGCGGCAAAGGCTTAGCCTTTTCCGTGCGCCACGCTCCCCTGGCACACGGCAAAGGCTTACTCTTTGCCGTGTGCCTGCCGTTACGGCACATGGCAAAGGCCCTTAACGGCCACGACCGTTAAGCCCAAGCGGGCTCACGGCAAAGGCTTTGGCACACGGCAAAGATGTTCTTTGCTGGCCAATTTTTGTCGTGTGCCCTTTGCTGTGTGCAAAGCGGCCTTTGCCGTGGTTGCAGCACACGGCAAAGGGGGCGAATCCGGTAGTGTATGGTTGACACTTAGAAAACCAAAAAAAAATCCTCTATTTCTTTCGTTGAATCCAGCTTATTGTTGCTAATGAGCACCAGCAGCTAGCAGCCTTGTATGTTGTGCTTATCGAAGTGTCCAGCTGGCAGCCGTCGGCCACTTGTAGTCGCCGTTATTGTTGAATGTGCATTCAGTGAATGTTAATCATTCAGAAAATTTGGAGTATTTCATTCTCCAGTCGTTGTTTCGATCCAACACATGGATATACAACAGTAACAAGTGCTTTTATAACTAGTACATGTTTTAATCTTAGAACTATTACCAAAGTCGACTTTTCTATATATACTAGCTATGCTTATGCTAGATTGATAACATGATAAATAAGAGTCGGTAACTGTTGAAGAGGCTAATATAAGAACGTACGATCAATGGACAGATGTGACCACGAGAAACGTGTGGTGGTTGTGATGGTATTTTTAGCCTCGTACAGTTGGATGACCAGAAATGGAAATCTAGCTCCGGTATCATCATCGCCATTCACTGCCCACCCGCTCCGCTAAATTTTGCGAGGATCCAATTAATACATGCATATAGTACTGCTTCATATACGGTTGGGAGTACGTGTGTGGTTGGCACAACATCTTGGAGAATCCAAAACTCGCCATGAGAAGGTGACACAATGTATACTTTTCCTGGGTCCCAAAGCCGACTGGAGCGTTCGTTCCCTTCTCTCGCAATCTCTCTCTCATGTTTCATAAAAAAAAATCTCTCTCATTCAATAAGCGTGCTATAGTTTATATAGCACATAGCTTCATCTTAAATTTTCTTTCACAACAATGACTCAAGTAATCTGTTATGAGGCCATGAGACTATTACCATTTATAAGCAAGCCGATCACAAACATATAAATTGACCTGCTTTGGTCTCATTCATAATGTGGAATGACGAATCCGCAATGCCTTGAAAATTCCACGCATTCCAAACACACCCTCCTTTTTCTAATAAGGAGATGCACATGTACTTGTTTTCAATACAATAAGCGGCTCTTCTGTACTAAAAACTATTATGGTAGAACGACATACAAATCAATATGCAAAATGGGACGCCGAAGGGATTGGGAGATATTAGTCACACATATGCATGTGAACACCACAAAAAAAACTACAAATTAATGGACTGTAGTGTGGCAGAACTGTCCAAATTAACCGGTTTAAGTGCGCTAATCATCACGATGGGAGCAGGTGAAGGAGTTTAGGTCGTTTTGACCCGTTTTTATCAATCTTTGAATAATCAAAAATGGTTTACATCCTTAAACCATGCAGGTGTTACAACTTACAAGTGCCTCTGAAAGTGATTAACAATTAAGCCGAATAATTATCAAAAGTTTGAACTATATAGTAACCAATTGACTGATTAATTAACAAGCAGAATAATCAACAGTTCAAACTGTATATATAGCAAGCAGTTGACCACTTAGCACAGTCGAGGTGAACTGATCGATCGATGTTGCTCTCGACCAGCTCGTGTTTTCCACATGGGAAGGCTGCTATTGCACTCAGATACAAACTGGAGGCGGCAGGTAGCATTGCAGATTCACACGCACACGGTACAGAGGAAGAAGCGCCGAAAGGGTGGTGTTGTCTGGTGTTTCCTGAAGAACAGTGACACGAATGGACAAGACCGTGTTTAGTTCGCAAAAAAAGGTGATTTTTTTTTGGATTGAGTTGCGTACACACAGAGAAAAAAAATGAAGTGACACAGTTCAGAAGAATCAGCACCGCATCATCACTGGTCACACAGCAGATAAACGCTGTAGCATGCAAGCGCTCGCATAATAATATCTGGGTTGAAATTGTGGGAGCCTTAACTGCTCCTCCGATCCTATCTCTCCCTATAAATTTGAGGGCGGGCACGTAGCCTCGATGCATAACACACACCAACAACAAGCTGCAACTGCAAGCAAGTACACTTACTGCACACAGCAACAAACTAGTCAATTGTTAGGACAAAAAGCAGTGTTGTTAGAGCTATGGCTTCTGCGTCTGCACGCATCTTCTCCTTTTCCTCCGTGGAGCATCGTCTTCTCCAAGCAGCTTTCCCGGTGGCCGGGAACGGCCGGCGAGGCCGCCCCCGCGGCGGTTCCATCCGCTCCTCACTGGCGTCCAAAACGCTGCTGCCCACTGATGACTTTGACATTCAGGTAGCTAGCTTAGCGCGCGGGCCATCTATTTTTTCCCCTTTCATTTCTCTCAATATCCCCAGTATGTGATTCTCTTATGAAAAAGAATCTTTTTTTCCCGAAAGACCCACTTGTTTGATAAAAAAGATTGGCAAGTATATGCATGCATGATGTTCACACGTCCATATATGAGTGACACGTTCTGAAAAAATATGCATGTGCTCACTCTCATCATGCACACCCTGCAGGAGGGCCTTACGAACGTACAAAAGATTCTGCAGCAACGTCGGAAGAGCGGCCGGGAGATGGTGGCCGCCATTGACAACCTCAAGCGCCTCTGCATCGACCACTACTTCGAGGAAGAGATCGAGGGCGCCATGGGCGCGTGCATGGATCTCGTCCACAGCGACGATCTCTTCGATGCAACCCTTGCATTAAGGCTCATGAGAGAGGCCGGCCATGATGTTTCAGCAGGTCAGTAAACACAGAGACTTTACTAATCTCTAACATATTAAGTTGCTTTCAAAAACAATCTTCATATTGATGTGTCTAAAGTTTTAGCGTGGTTTCATTAATTGATCCTTGTTGGTCAATGCGGCAGATGACGTTCTCCGGAGGTTTACCAATGGTAATGGTGAGTTTAACCTAGCTCTCAGCAAGGACATCAGGGGGCTCCTGAGCCTGCATGACATGTCATACCTGGACATGGGAGATGAAGCATCACTCTACAAGGCCAAGGAGTTCTCAAGCAAGCACCTTGCATCTGCCATCAGGTACTTGGACCCGGGCCTCGCAAGGTATGTGAGGCAGTCCCTGGACCACCCCTACCACCTGAGCCTGATGCAGTACAAGGCTAGGCACCACCTCAGCTACCTTCAGACTCTGCCCACCAGAAACATTGCAATGGAGGAACTAGCAATTGTAGAGTTCCAACTCAACAAACGGCAACATCAGCAGGAAATGCAAGAGATTAAAAGGTAAATATATAATCAAGTACTCCTTTCTAGTTATTAACCGTGCACGCATGCATGCATGCATATGTTCTAGATCAATTGGCATGATGATTTCTCCAATAATTTATTTACATATAGGCCGGTAATTAGATAATTATATTAGCTTTTTGTTATTTATGAAATAACTGTGACAGATTTTATTCAATTGATGCAGATGGTGGATGGACCTAGGATTGGCTCAAGAAATACCCGTGGCCCGGGACCAGGTGCTCAAATGGTACATGTGGCCCATGGCAGTCCTCCAGGGATCTTCCTTCTCCAGATACCGGATTGAGATCACAAAGATAATCTCACTTGTTTATGTCGTGGATGACATTTTTGACCTTGTTGGCACACCAGAGGAGCTCTCCCTCTTCACCGAGGCAATCAAAATGTAAGCTTTGGTGTGTGTGTGTGTTTTTGACGTAATAGGAGATGTCTTTCCTGCTTCTTTCTCATTTCAAAATAAAATGTACTAAGCTTGAAATAAAGTAGCCGTCTCAAACTTGTATATTACGACATCAATATACTACTTGTCAACTTTACATGCAATGCTTGTTCTAAATTTCAATACTAATGATTGTTACAGATATTAATATTTAGTCCTCAACATATATTAATGATTGTTGCATATGCTAATACATATTGTCCAAAATGCAATTTGCAGGTGGAATACTGTGGCTCCTGATTCCCTCCCCACTTGCATGAGATCTTGCTACAACGCTCTTTACACCATTACAAATGAGATCGCAGATATGGCCGAAAAGGAGAATGGATTTAACCCTGTCAATCATCTCAAGAAAGCAGTATGTTAATTACTAACTTGTTTTTCCTTATGCTCCTTCAATTTGATCTCTTGAAAAACTGGTTAAGTTATTTTACATTGCATGTTCAAATGATAATTGGACAACTGAACAATATTAACACAAGGCATTCTACTATACCTTGCAGTGGGCAGTGCTCTTTGATGGATTCATGGTCGAGTCGAAATGGCTAGCAAACAATCAGGCTCCTACTGCAGAGGACTATCTAAGAAACGGTGTTGTCACATCCGGAGTGCCGCTTACGTTTGCACACTTACTCTTCCTTCTAGGGCAAGATCACCCAACATGTAATAATGAGGATGCTGCAAACCTCAATGATCACATCCCTCTTGCCATCTCTTGCCCGGCTAAGATCCTCAGACTTTGGGATGACATGGGCAGTGCCAAGGTGATTATAACGCACACTGCTTGTTAAATGTTTTTCACTGTATTCATACATATACAGTAATTAAAGTGTTCATCAAGAATCTAGCAGCATCAATTCTAATTGTTCATCATGCATATGGATTTTATTTGCAGGATGAAGAACAGGAAGGACTGGATGGATCCTACAGGAACTTCTACTTGATCGAGAACCCTAGCTGCACCGAGGCCGATGCTGAAGAACACATGCGTGGGTTGATCATGAGGGAGTGGGAAGAGCTCAACAGGGAGTGCTTCTTCCGGAGGACCTTCTCCGACAGCTTCTCGCAGGCCAGCTTGAACGCCGCCAGGATGGTCAGCGTCATGTACTCGTACGACAAGGAGCAGAGACAGCTCGCCCTCGAGGAATACACGAGGATGCTGCTGCTTTGAAGCAAGCTCTAATTTGCTCCATGCATGAGAAGTTGAGAACCCATGCGACATGAGTGGTTTATCTCGATCCTTAGTAGAAAACTAGAAATCACACGCCTTGTATATTAAATAGGTAGAATATAATTATCTAGTGAGCGAGAAAGAGAGATGGCATATATACCCATCTATCGTTGAAGCTAGATAGCTGTAATAATGTATGATAGTATTTTTCTTTCTCTTCTTGAAAATGTAATGTATGATGTGTCTGGCTGATCCTTCTGCTAGCTAGCACTACGGGAAACTGCCCTTTTGCCGTGTGCCATGTTTAAATTGCAAGATATTTTTTTTAAACTGCAAGTATTTTTTTAAAAAAAGTGTGTGTGTTGAAAGCTTGGCAATTGCAAATAAACACATGATGCATGTAGCTAAATGTTGGTCGCGTACATACGTCTATTGTACATACTCCTGTACGATTGTGAAAATAATGTTCCTCGTATTGTTCAGTTGTTTGAAAATGACGATTCGTTTAGTCGAGGGACTTGAACTCGCTGGTGAGATTTTTCAAGAAATTTCTGAGGTCCAATATGCTCCACCTCCATGCATGGGCTTAATTACAAGGCTGATGCAACAGTCCAGCCTAGTGATGGAGGACTGTCGGTTGGCGGTATGAGATGGAGAGGAAGACAGAGGTTAGCATGGAGGGAGAGCTAGCGACGGCCACATGTACCCAGTGGTAGGGGAACCCTTTCAGAAACAGGAGGAGGTCCACTGAGAGACGATGTCAAGTGTAGCTCATGGTGACAGCTTCAGATTCGTCTCCGTTCAGGCAATCGAGTTTGGATGGAGGAGCGGGGCGCCCCCAGGGGCGACCGGGAGCCAACGGCGCCCGCCCCCTGTGCTTCCTACCCCAAGCTCACCTCGCCGCTCCCCCCGCTCCTGCCGCTCCCGACGCATCTCCCACCCACCTTCACCCCGCTAGGCGCCACCGTACCGCTCCCCCGCTGGTGCACGGGCGGATCCCTGACCACCCACGAAAAGCCGAAGCTCAAGATCTGGCGCGAGAAGACGGCAGAACCACCAAATTCATCACACCCAAACTCGCGGGGCGAAGCCGAGAAGAAGGACCGGGCCACGAAACCAGGCCGTCGCGACAGCCCCCACCACCGGCGCGCTTCTCCGGTGCCGATGGTCTCCTCTGCACCAGGTGTGTCGTTCTGCAATTTCGCCCTTGCCAACTTCCATCTTCTGGTTGTGCCGTATTTACGCTCCCCTAGCCCTGGCTCTGGATCCCGTTTCTGGATCGTCTCCAACGCTAGCGAGATCCCCTTACACTCGGTTAAGAACGCCCTGAACTTTTGCTTCTCGATCCCTCCTTTTCGCTTTCGGGTTTGCTGTGTTCAGCCTCTTGTGTATTCTACTACTGCTGCCAACAGCAATATAGCCAATTACATCGTTTCTAGGGGTGGTTGTCGAGTTGGAAACGTCTCTCTTCTTCTCTTCTCCTCCCCTGACTCCGCCATTGCGAAAGCACACAGCTTGCTCAACGGGGGCGCGATGACGTCAGCTGTGTCCTTGGAAGGAGGAAGAGATGACGTCAGCGAAAAATTTGAAACTCGGTCCGCCAAAACCACTCCTTGGGCCGGCTATGGGCCTAACTCTCATCCTACGCCCATCCCTGCGTGCTCTAGCCCAGAATCCGGGGAAATCAAGAGCCCAGCGGCCTGCACCCACACCGCTACGCCGGTTTCGCGCCGAAACTCTCCATTCTCCGTTGGCAACGGTCCCCACCATATCTCGCGCTGCTCTGCCTCCTCAGATCTCCGGAATTTTCAATCTCCTGTAGCTCACCTGAAGTTCAGGACTGCTGGAAAGCCGCTGGACGGCATTAATGGAGCTACCTCCACTACACTCCCCTCTCTCACTGACAGCACCGAAATGGCGGAAGAGGACGGCACTGCAGGACAATCGTCTCTCAACGCTGAACGCCATGCTGCGCCTTCATTGCTCAGAGTTCCTCCCTCCTGTCGCGCGCCGAACGAAAGTCCTTTCAGCTCGCCCTCCATCAGTGCGCAGGCGAGCGCCATCAACACTGAGCTGTCACATCCGCTAGCGGCGCAGCCATACTTGCGTGCCCTTCTCTCCTCAGCGCCGGCGCCTATAACAATGGCTGATGGCAAAAGACGTCGCCGTGCCCGCTCTCTACCACCATCACACACCCAGTGCTACCGCTGCCTCTCCACCGATCACCTTGTTGCGGCGTGCCGGGAGCCGGTGCGCTGCAGATCCTGCCTTCGCAACGGCCACCGGAGCACGGACTGCGCCATGGCGGGCTCGCTCTCGCGCGCGCTCTGGCCGAGGAGCACTGGGCGTTCGCCGTCCAGGGGGGAGCCGTCCCCGCCGTCAGGGGGACCACCGGCGCCGACGCCCGGTGAACGAGCGACTTGGCACTCGCCTACCATCGACCAGCGCATGGGCAGCGCCGGAACACCAGCTCCTCCACCAGGTTCATACTCCAGCTCATCTGCATCCGCCCTTGGCGGCCATGACGGTCGAGCAGTTCGCTTCGCCACAGCAGTTCGCAATGCCGCTAGCTCCATGCACCTCCACCGACCTTGGCGCGCCGCTACTCCTTTCCCACCCAGCTATGCTTCTGCCGCCAGGGGCTCACCACTCTCTCCCAGCGACACCACTGAGGTACACATGCCCTCCGTGGACATGGAACCCAGCCGCCGCCTTGCATACGCCTTTGTCGACCCACCTTGCGCCGACCCTGGGCACTTCATCCGCGTCGCCCTTGAGCGCCACGGCAGCGACCCCCCCCCCCTCCCCCCCCCCCCCCCCCCCCCCCCCCCCCCCCCCCGTCCGGCTGGCTGCTTCTTCCTACGGCACCATGATGGTGGTGTTCGGCCATCCGCACTTCAGGGAGACGGTGCTGCGACGTGGCCCCATTGAGATGGATGGACACACCCTGCGCATGGAGCGCCACGAGGAGGCGGAGTTCCGGGTGGACTGCCCCTACGGGCGCATCGTCGAGCTCGCTGCAACGCAGTTCCCACCGGAACACTGGACCGGGCCTGGGATACGCACGGCGTTCCAGGTGTTCGGACAAGTCTGCAGCGTCGCACGCAGCACGCTAAGGGAGGTGGACAACCACCGCGACTACGGCATCGCCGACTACTCCGTGGTCCGGGTTCTCGTCATGGTGGACGTGAACCGCCCGATCACCTCCTCCCTCCTCGTGCGCAACCCCAATGGGGTAATCGCGGGCATAGCCAAGCTGAGGGTTGTCGGGGATTGGGCCCATCCACCTGGGACTCCACCCCCTGACGACTACCAGTTCGAGGACGACAACGCCGGCAGTCCACCACCAGTGGACAGGTCTTCTCCACGCCCACTGCGTGCAGGTCTGTTTCAGAGCCCACACTCCAGCCAGCGGTCTACTGTCACAGGTCCCACGAGGGGTCGCGTGTGCCGCACTGTCGCGAGAAGCCTGTACCCGTCCGTCCCGCTTTGGACGTTCACTTCCGGGTCACTCTGGGCGCTGGCTCGTGCTCTCTCGCGGTCCAGGCTTCCACGTGTGATCATCAATGACCTTCCGACGCCGACACACCCCAACACCCCGCCTTCACCACCGGCGCCAACGGAGATCATCAGCGACTCGGAGGAGGTCGCCGCAACCCATCGTCAGCCCCGCTCCACGCTCCCTTCCCTCAGCGACCTGCTTGAGGAGGAAGAGCATGAAGTGAGCATCCGCAAGCGGCGCGCTCGTCGCCGCCGTGCAGCTGAGAGCGCATCGAAGATCAGGCGTAGCAGGCGCCTCGCTGCTCTAGAGGAGCCGTTCTACATCGACGCTACCACAAAGTCGTCGCGCGCCAAGGCGGCGAAGCTCGATCTCTCCAAGGCGTCAGAACGGATGAAGGCTGCTGTACATGCATCCGGCGTGCTGGATCGACCTGCTCCGTCCAAGCTCTCTGCTCGGAAGCTTCGTTGCCTCGGGCGTGTGTGCGGCCTGGCTGGACTGTCTGAGGTCGAGGATGAGGTGCCATTGAGTGGCTGATGTTAGTGATCTTGAGATGTATGTGTGCTTCACGGGATGTTCTGTCTCCCGTGGAAGCGTCTCTCCCCTGCTGTTCTTGGGAGCGTGTTGTTGCCACCGCTGCTGCTTTAGATGCCATGTGTGCCTTGCGTAGGGCGTTCCGCGCAAGGTTTTCCTCTCCCCTTATCTGCATTTGGGAGAGCAGTGAGTCCTTGTGGTTTAAGTCTCGGCTTAGAGCTGGCCGATGTAATGTGTTCATGCTCACGTCTGTGATGTACTCAATGTCATGTTTGTTCTGTGAGTCGGTGCGCCCCTTGTTCCATGATTAGTCGCTCCCTGTCTTTCTTCTCGTGGAATGTTCGTGGCCTGGGCCAGGCTAGTCGCTGTGAAGACGTTCTAACTGAGCTAATCTCTCAACGTCCTGTCGTTGCAGCGCTCCAGGAAACTAAACTCTCTGAACTCACCGCAGCAAAACGTAAAACTTTCCTGCCCTCTCGCTTATCATCTTGTGCCGCAAGATCAGCGAATGGGGCTTCTGGGGGTATTGTCACTGCTTGGGACGCTACTGTTCTTACGCTTCAAAATTCCTTTGAACACACATACTCCCTTACCACTCACTTCTCGCTGGTTTTTGACGGCAGCAATTTCGCTATGACAAATGTTTACGCTCCTACGGGGCATGCGGACAAACCATCCTTTCTGGCTGAGCTCGCCAGCATCGCTAGCTCCCTCTCTGGCCCTTGGATGCTCATTGGCGACTTTAATCTCACCCGGGACCCCAACGACAAAAACAATGACTCCTTTAACCTGCAGGAGGCAAGAATGTTTAACGACACCATCAACTTGCTTGGGCTGATTGAAATTCCCTTGGTCGACCGTGCCTACACTTGGACAAACAAACGGGATACCCCCACTCTAGTTAGGCTCGACCGCTGTTTTGTTAACGTTCACTGGGATTCCACCTTCCCCAATACTGCTCTCTCGTCCCTCACGCGTACTGCTTCCGACCATGTGCCTCTGCTTCTCACCGCTTCCACAAAAGTTCCTAGGAGCAAATGCTTCAGGTTTGAGAACAGCTGGCTGCGTCACGCTGCCTTTCCCCCTTTGATTCACCTGGCACTCGACACGCCAGCTCCGGGGGATTGTAGCAAATCCTTCATCAAGAGACTGAAAAATTGCAGGAACACCTGCAGATCCTGGGCACGCCGCGTTCTTCCTATCAAACAAAGAGAAACGGATACCAAGATCCTTGTCAACGCACTTGACCTGCTAGAGGAGCAACGACCGCTCACTTCCGCTGAAAGTACCCTCCGTCGCCTGGCTCTTTCAGGCCTGCAATCTATCCGTTCTGAGATGCTTTCGTTCTGGCGACAACGTTTCAATGCTAAAATGGCTATCGAAGGGGATGAGAATTCTCGCTTCTTTCACGCTAGCGCCAACGGCCGCCGACGAGGCAATTCAATCCCTTGCCTTGAACACAATGGCATGGTGCACCGAGCACATGACGCTAAAAGTGCTGTGCTCTTCGATTTCTACTCGCAGCTCTTGGGCTCCTCTACCCCAACCACTTGGTCTTTTGACCTGCACCAACTCTACCCGACTCTCTCAGTCTCTGAACATAATCTATCAGCCCCTTTCTCTGAAAGTGAAATAACCGAGGCTCTTTACTCTATGGACATGAACGCAAGCCCGGGTCCGGATGGATTTGGGCCATCCTTTTACAAAGCCTTTTGGCCTCAGCTCAAGCATCATGTTCTGGCACTCTTCTCTGCGTTCTACGCTGGCGATCTTGACCTTGATGGAATGAACAGAGCACATCTCGTACTCCTGCCTAAGAAAGATGGCATCAAACATGCTGGTGATTTCAGACCGATTTCTCTGCAAAACTGCCCTATGAAGCTCTTCTCCAAAGTCATGGCAAACAGGTTGAAAGCGGTCATTCCTAGCATTGTGGACCCTGATCAAACCGGGTTCGTACACGGCAGGAACATTGGCGAAAATTTCATTTATGCGGCCGACCTTCTCAGTTGTTGCAACAAAAGAAAGATTCCCACAGCAGTTTTAAAGCTTGATTTCAAAAAGGCGTTCGACTCGGTAGAGTGGGAGAGCCTTGACAAGATCATGATCTCCCGGGGTTTTGATGATCAATGGCGCTTGTGGATTAGGCTAATTCTCTCGACGGGCAAAACTGCAGTGGTGTTGAATGGGACACCTGGACGCTGGATCAACTGCAAAAGAGGACTCCGTCAGGGGGATCCGATCTCCCCATATCTCTTCATCATTGTAGCAGATGTGCTGCAACCTCTGGTACAGCAGGCCTCCAGAGATGGACTCCTGGCACATCCAGTGGACGACTCGCTCCCCTGCCCGGTGCTCCAATATGCCGACGACACGTTGATACTAATCCGTGGGGACGTTTCCTCCATGCAAGCTCTGAAGAATGTGCTTGATGCTTTCTCCCTGGCAACCGGTCTAACGATCAACTTCCACAAATCGACTTTCGTGCCTATGCATGTCGCACCCGGTGAGGAACTGCAAATGTCCGAGATCCTTGGTTGTCCAGTTGCAAGTTTTCCCCAAACTTACCTCGGCCTCGCTTTGTCACCACACAAGCTACGAGCTACTGATTATCAACCGCTGATCAGCACTTTTGACAAATGTCTGGCTGGATGGAAAGCAAGGCTATTGAGTACCGGTGGCCGTCTCACACTGGTGAATGCAGTTCTAAGCAGCCTTCCGATCTATTACATGTCTTCTATCCTTCTGCCAAGAGGGGTCAGAGAACTTCTAGATGCACGGCGCCGGGCATTTCTATGGACGGGAGAGGAAAAATGCCATGGTTCACAATGCCTGATCGCATGGGAAAAGGTTTGCCAAGATAAAGCCGATGGCGGCCTTGGCATTAGAAATCTGGAGACTCAAAACCATTGCCTCCTCCTGAAATTCATTCACAAACTACATGACCGCCAAGACCTTCCTTGGCAACGATGGTATCTGAGTCAACATGGCCAAGAGCTGGGCTCACACGATCCGGACAGCTACATTGCCAAAATTGTCTACAAAGAGATCCAGAGATACCACTCCATCACTACCTCTCGAGTGGGGGACGGGAAGACAACAGCCTTTTGGCATGATCACTGGATACTCAGCACGACGCTAGCAGAAACTTTCCCAGCACTCTACTCCCATTCTATCAGACCACACATCCTCGTGTGTGACGCTTTGCACTCTCCCCTGTGCTCACAAATGCGTCCACGGCTGTCTCGCTGTGCCGCTGAGGAAATGTATGTGCTGCAGAACTGCTTGACACAGGTAGCCTTGTCGGACTCGCCTGACATTCACTTCCTGGCTGATGCGCGCTCAAGAGTCTTCACCTCTGGTGCAGCTTACGAACAAATGCATTCCGGAGGCACACCAGCACCAGACCTTCTCCGTCTCTGGAACACGCGCGTTCCGGTGAAAATCAAATTCTTCAGCTGGCTTCTGTACCATGGGCGCCTCAACAGCCGTGCTTCACTCTATCATCGAAACATTAAACCGATCGAGCAATCCTACTGTGAATGCTGTCCTGGCATTCTTGAAACTGAAGACCACATCTTCTCACAGTGTGATCGAGCCGTTACTGTCTGGCGCCGGATCGGCATCTCAGAATCGCTGATAGGATACCGACAGCCTTGGTTTTTCGGCCATGCCATGGGTCTACCCTCTGCAGTCCATCTCGATGTAATGTTGGTGATCCTCTGGCAGCTCTGGAAGGCAAGGAATGCCATGATCTTCGACAAGAAACTTGCTTCCCCAACTGACGTCATTCGGCATGCAATCGATGATCTAGACAAATGGAGCTGTCGTTACAGTAAGAACAAGAGACAGTTACAAAGCGTTATCTTTATTCACGCCTTCATGCTGCAACTCTGTAACACTTGCCCCTCCCCCCTGTACTCCTATCCTGGAATGCCAGGAGTCTATATGATGTAATTGTATCAATTTCTAATGAATGAATGTAGGTGGGGATCCTCCCCCCCGATTTTGTTCAAAAAAAAAAAGTGTAGCTCATGGTTGGCACAGCTCATAGGTACGTACATCGGATTTTGTAGTATTTATATGCACTGTTTAGAATAAAGCAGTGAAGCCAAAAACTAATGTCAGTGGCTTCACCTCGATCTCCCGTACGCCCGCGGTTCACTTTTCTTCCTTGTTCTGTGTTTCGGCCTTCATATTGCAGTGCAAAACAGTGCCAAACGTCATTGTTGTATTTTTTAGATAATAAAAAAATCGTGGCCTCTACTTTTTACCGTCCACAGCATTCAATTATTACATCATCCTTAGCTTTTATCGTTTGATTCATAGGGGAAACCGAGAAGCAAAATTATGACTGACAAAGTCTATATTATTATGCTTCCATTCATGATTATCAAACAACTCTACAGCTACCATCTCTAAAGTGGTGCCTGCCTTCATGAATAGCTCATTTGTCTTCTCTTCATGCTGCCGGCCGGCATGTGACTCCTCACCAACATCTCTCCAAGCGTCAGTGTTGTGATGGATTGCAAGCAAGAGCAACCAGTCAGATTTGTGTTCAGGGTGCTGGTTCTGGCGATGCATGTCGCATGGCAGCCGGACAATGAGAGCCGAGGTTTCTTTCATTGGTCAAGTCAATTTGGATCTATGTGCTTCAGCAGTCCTGCTAGTTTGTACTTGCTTGTGCCTGCAGATATGAGGATTCAAACTGTGTTAGCTTTCACTGGTACATGCATTTTCGTGACAGAAGCCGCAACTAACTACTGGTTTCACACATAACAGTGCCATGTGTTTCTTGACGTCTATCACTATCAGGAGCATCATATAGCTAAAATATATATGTTGTACAAAATCTTGCAGATAATAAAGTTGCTATAGAAATTTGAGCTTCTTCAAGCTTTCACTGATTTGTTTTAATTTGGGGGGTACGTAATAATTTGCAAGCAGAACACATACTAATAGCACTACAAACCTAGCCACTTACAGGTCTAGTTCGGTTAATTTCCGCACATTAACATTAGCTAATGCAAAGAGGAAGATACAAATCAAAGCCTTGTGTGTGTATGATGCTGACCATCCTTGCTTATTCCTCGCGGCGTGTTCTTCATGTTCTAATTTGACTTGGGGAGCCGCACGTATTACATGGTGACCAAACTATATTGACTTCGAAATTAAATTGTATATATACTATATTCAGATTCAAGTAACGTTCGATCACCCGTTCGATGTGACTCCTGTTTGATATTTCTGGCCTCGCATACAAGCTGCTGGTCCAGTGGTTAGGAGCTTTCCTTGGTCTGCCCCCTGAACTTATGGATACCAGTGATTTCACAACAAAAACGAGGTGCTACAGACACTTGGTACAGTCATGACAGTACAGATGACTAGATGTGATGGTGGTGGTGGTGGTACAGATATTAGGTACAACGACCTCAAAACGAGATACCAGTGATTTCACAACAAAAACGAGGTGCTAAAGCGCAATTAGTGACAAATAATGCCTAAAAACACTTCATCTTGACCATGCCACAGTGCCACCACCATCCAACGGTCCCTTTTCTTCTTCCTACCGACAAACCTAATTGAGCAGCGCAATAGCCGCGTTTGGCATGGCTTCATCTAGCTCCAGCTTGAAGAAGCGACCCCATTTTGCAGCTTGAAGAAGCGACTCCGTTTGTGGTTTTTGCGGCTTCCTGGGAGCAAAAGCTAGAAAAAAAGCTCCCTAGAAAATTAATGGGCCATATTATACAATAATGACATTGTCTAAATATGACATTGTTGAAATTATATTATCTTTGATAACGTTAAACATTCATCCTTTATGTAGGCTATTTTCAAGCGACCTACCGACTGCAATTTTGGTCACCGTTGCAGCATGAAGAGAAGACAAATGAGCTATTCATGAAGGCAGGCACCACTTTAGAGATGGTAGCTGTAGAGTTGTTTGATAATCATGAATGGAAGCATAATAATAGACTTTGTCAGTCATAATTTTGCTTCTCGGTTTCCCCTATGAATCAAACGATAAAAGCTAAGGATGATGTAATAATTGAATGCTGTGGACGGTAAAAAGTAGAGGCCACAATTTTTTTCATTATCTAAAAAATACAACAATGACGTTTGGCACTGTTTTGCACTGCAATATGAAGGCCGAAACACAGAACAAGGAAGAAAAGTGAACCGCGGGCGTACGGGAGATCGAGGTGAAGCCAGTGACATTAGTTTTTGGCTTCACTGCTTTATTCTAAACAGTGCATATAAATACTACAAAATCCGATGTACGTACCTATGAGCTGTGCCAACCATGAGCTACACTTTTTTTTTGAACAAAATCGGGGGGGGGAGGATCCCCACCTACATTCATTCATTAGAAATTGATACAATTACATCATATAGACTCCTGGCAAATGCAAATGTGGTCCGTGGCCAAAACACGGGAGCTTCCTTTTGTCAAGTGTTTATGCTGCGGACTCAAAAGATTCTAGTCAGCCCAAGAGGGCAATTTAGCCATGGTTTTCTCGTTTTTAGATTGTTTGATTCGATGAACCATTTTTTGATGGTGACTTGCCACCCTACCCCTACCGTGTAGATTTGATCATAGGTTGTCCGACCCTGACCACGCGACGGGTCAGGCGCAAGCCAAATTTTTGGATCCATAGTTATAATCCAACCCAACCTAAAATTTATACATAAAAACTCAAACCTAACTCAACCTGGCCATGTGATGGGTCGGACGCAGAACAAAAAATTTCAACCTAACGACTAGACCCAACTCGACAAATGATCACGTCTAAGTGCTCACCATGCCTTTTGCGGCAGCAACAGCATTAAGCACGGGAAGAGACTCGTCGGTGCTCCACTCCCAAACTCAAATCCTCACTTAGCTATTGTTACAAGAGATGGAGGATAAGATTATGCCATATTGCCATGGCAGGAAGAATCTGAGTGTTGAAACATTTCGGCGTGTTTTACCGTTTTTTCTAAAATTATGTCATGATTTGTGCAAATGATTATGGTCGGCACTGTCACAGTTTCTAAATTCTACGGACAAAAAAGAATTGGCCAAATTTTACTCAAAGCAAGTGCAAGAGAGTCTTTTACCCCTGTGCCATTAAGAAAGTTGCCCCTTACCTGTGTGCCACAAAAAAGTTTGAAGACACCTGTGTGCCATGAGCCTAACTTTGGTTTACCTGTGTGCCATTCCGTCCATGTTCTGTTAGAAATAAGCTCTGACATGTGGGACCCACATATGCAAAATGACTTCTCTGCCCCTAGCCACTGACGTGTGGGACCCACACATCGAGGTCATCTTCAACCTCTTGCTGCTCCCTTCTCTGCTCATGGCAACCAGGGGCATCCCATGGCGCCCTCCCTGATCCTGCCGAACATCATCGGCAGCATCTCGGTGTCCCCCTCGTCGTCCTGCTCCTCCTCCGCCGCCTCCTCCTTGGCAGCGGCCGCGGAGCGCCCGAGCCCCGGCCTCTGGTCGGGCTCAGGCTCCGGCTCCTTGTTGGGCATGAAATTGCCGGTCGAGACGAACAGGACGGGCTTGGTGAGGTCGGGCTCCCCGCCGCCGTCCCTGCGGCGCTTCCGGCGGCCGCGGCGGCGGGAGCCCTCGTCGTCCTCCGAGTCATAGTCGAGCGCCCGCCGCGGCCGGCGGGGCCGAGCTCCGGCCGCCCGCAGCGACCGGTGGGGCCAAGCTCCGGCCGCCTGCCCTGACCGGCGGAGCCGAGCTCCAGGCGCTCGAGTGGCCGGCGGGGACGAGATCTGGCCGCCCCGCCTGGCCGGCGAAGCCGAGCTTCGGCCGCCCGCCATGGCAGAGCCGAGCTCCGGCTGCCCCCCGCAGCGGCCGTGGGGCCGAGCTCCAGGCGCGGCCGAGCAGCCCGCGGGGACGAGCCCCAGGCTAGGCAGGCGCGGGGCTACGCCGGCGCGCGGTCAGCCCGCAGCGCGGGGGTGGAGGGCGGGTGGGAGATGGAGGGAGGAGGGAGATTGGCATGGGGAAGAAGAAGAGGAAGGTTAGGGATGACATGTGGGTCCCGCAGCATAGAAGGACAAAACAGTCTATTTCCATCTCCGTTAGTCTCTGTTGCTCCTCCATCCGTCCAAAGTGGTACACATGTAAACTAAAGTTAGGCTCATGGCACACAGGTGTCTCCAAACTTTTTTGTGGCACACAGGTAAGGGGCAACTTTCTTAATGGCGTAGGGGTAAAAGACTCAGTGCAAGAACGAGAGCAAATTCGCCTCCATTTTTTTCCCCCTTCCTCTATGGGCTTGAGCGCACCGCCGGAGCCGGAGCCACCGGCGGTGGCGGCGGCGAGGAAGCTGCACCACCTCCTCCGCTCCCGCGACCTGCGCCCGGCGCTCTCCTACTTCCGCACCCTCCCTTCCCCGTTCACCCTCCTCCCCAACCACGCCCTCAACGCGCTCCTCCGCGCGCTCGCCGCCGCCGGCCGCGTCCGCGCCGCCACCTCGCTCTTCCGCTCCATCCCCGCCCCCACGCCGCACTCCTTCAACTCCCTCCTCGCCGCGCTCCTCCGGCGCGGCCGCCGCCGCGCCGCCTCCGCCCTGCTCGCGGTGTTCCTCCGCTCCCGCGACGCCTCCCCCGACGTGACCACCCTCAACACCCTTCTCCATGGGTTTTCCACTACCTCCCCGCGCCCGTCGGCTCCCACGCTCCTCAAGCTCTTCCGCTTCTTGCCGGAGACCTACGCCTTCGCCCCCGACGCCATCACGTATAATTCTCTGCTGTCCGCACTGTGCCGAGCGGGCGACCTGGCCACCGCGTGCAAGCTGTTCGAAGGAATTCGCGTGAGCGAAGAAGGAAGCAAATGTGGGCCCTTCCCTAATGTTGTCACCTACACTACCATGATCAGGGCGTACTGTGCAAAGGGCCTTGCTGACGAGGCATTGGCGCTCTTCAAGGTGATGGTCGCAAATGGCGTGCCGCCGAACAGGATCACCTACAACACGATGGTCCAGGGCTTCTGTGAGGCCGGAAGGATGGAGCTAGTGAAGGAGGTGTTTGAGATGGACTCCTTTAAGCCGGACACGTGCACATTCAATACGCTGATGGCTGCACATTGCAGTGAAGGGCGGACTGAGGATGCAATGAAGGTGTTTGATCAAATGACAGAGCTACATGTGAGACGTGACTCTGCAAGCTATAGCATGGTGATCCGGGCATTGTGTGAGAGTGGTGAGTTTGGTCGGGCTGAGGAGCTTGTGGATGAGATCTTGGAGAAGGAGGTGCTCAAGAAAAGAGGTGGTTCTGTACCACTTATCGCAGCGTACAACCTAGTTTTTGTGTACTTTTGTGGGAATGGCAAAACAAAAAAGGCCAGGATGCTGTTTGGGCAGTTGCTAGATAGGAGGAGCAAGGTCGATTTCCAAGCGTTCAAGACTCTGATCCTAGGACATTGTAAGGAGGGCAATTTTGAAGAAGCCTATGACCTGGTGCTCTCAATGTTGAAGAGGGATCTTGTCCCTGACAGTGAGTGCTATATTGCTGTAATGGATGGCTTTATGCAGAAGGGAAGGATGAAATCTGCTTGGGAAGCGCTTCACAGGATGTTAAATAGTGGTCTTCGGCCTAGCACAAGTACATTCCACTCAGTTCTTTTGGGGCTTTTGAAGAAAGATGGCTGTGCGAAAGAAGCTGCTGATTTGATTGAGATAATGCTAGAGAGGAAGATCCGGCAGAATGTTGATCTTTCTACTAATCTGATTGATGTATTGTTCAAAAGTGATCTCAGTGATCGAGCATACAAGATTACTAAGCGTCTCTATGATAATGGCTATTACATCAAGATGGAAAAACTAATCGCAACACTTTGTGAGGACAAGAAGTTCATAGATGCAGCAGAGTTTACTCTGTTTAGCTTGCAGAAGCACCATGAAGTGGGTGTGGCAGTACACAGTCTGGTTCTGGATGGCCTTTGCATGGACGGTAGAGCTTCAGAGGCATTCCAGCTTTTCTATGAGCTAATTGAGAATGGAAGCACCACTGCTGTTGCTGCACCCCGCAGCCTAGTCTTGCTTCATCATGCACTGGAGGAAGCTGGAAAGATGAAAGAAGCTGATTTTGTTGGTAAACAGATGAGACGTGCCACTGCCAGAGTTAGGCAAAGAAGCTAAGGGTTTACTCCACGTTGTTCAAAGAAACCTTTGCAAATGCTTTGCAGCGTCAGTGCAGAGTGGTCCAGAAGAGAGAGAATGCTGAAACTGCTGAAACGCGATATCAAGTTGATTGCCTGATCAGCTGACCAGCAAGGAATGGATGTTCATTCAACAAGGGTTGTCTGATGATGATACACTCTATTAAAGGTTCCATAAATGATTTGATTTCCTGAACGTGCCTGTAGCATCAGAAAATTAAGATTGCACGAGCTCTGGTCACTCCTAAAGAGACACCGAACCCTGTTTCCCCTTACCTTGTTATTACGACCACACTGTTCCTGGTTAAAAGGAAGTGAAGGCGAGACAATTAGGGCTGCTGGTGCTCGTCCAAGTACAGCAAGAAGATATGCAAAATGAAGCATCTGGAAGGGAGGGGGGGGGGGGGGGGGGGGGGGGGGGTTCCAATGAGATATGGTGAGTTTTGCTCCCTTCAGTTGCTTTGGAATGTTAAGAACAATACTCTGGGGTAAACTCAAAGACACTTAGTGCCAAATACTCTAGGAAGTGTTCGTGTTGTGAAGGTGAAAGACCCTGTGACAGTCCATGTGCGGGGAATCAGTTCCAGATAGAGTGATCGTATCACTTGAGCGCTTGGGCGTGAAGCTTCAGGATCCAAGTTCGCCAGCATTTGCCTTCTAGTTTGCGTGGTAGCTGGTGAGGAAAATGATTGTCATGGTTCAGAAATTGAGCAAATATCTGGATTTTGGTTGCCCTTCGTTAAACCTGTTTGTTGCCCCGCCTCTGAAGAAACAGTTACAATTGAGGCCTCGATATATCTTTGCATTCGATCAGAGGCATTATTGTACTATCTCCAACTTTATAAAGAGCAGGGGGAAAATTCTAGTGCAAGCTCTACCATCAGTTCAGATATGAGAGTACTCAGATCCATTTGTCTAAATTCTATCTCAAACCTTAAATGGGCCGCATGAGATTCTGTGTTATCGGCCAAACGTTAAGGTAACAATTTGATCAAGTTCGCAGAGATGGTAGGCTAAAGTAGAAATTTATGATACATTCGTAATAATACACAGTGGTACATACACATTTGTAATTGTGGGGGCACCCGCTTGTTTGACGTAAAATCCGTATGCTAACAAATATGCCTTTCCTTTTCAAAATATTGGCCTCACATTGCAGGCAGCATGCATGTTGTGCGCATGCACACACGTGTTGTAGACTTGTAGAGTCGCTCAGCGACACAATTGGGCCACACGTGCTGCAGTCTGGAGTTTGATGCTACCCAGCACAAGCTGCAGCCACTCTTTCAGTGTTGATTATATTGGAGGATCCAAATGCACCTCGATGCTGCATTATATTACTGTACACAGAAAATTGAACTGAATTATTCATGCCCTCGGCAATGGCTGCCGCACCCGAGCGCATCTTCTCTTCGTCCGTGCAGGTGCAGCCTCTTCTCCTTTCAGCTTCTCCGGCGGCCGGAAACGCTCGGGTAGGCCGCCCCCGCGGCTCTCTCCCTTCTCCGGTGTCCGAAACGCTGCTGTCTGGTGACCTTGACCTCCAGGTAGAGCTAGATTAATTGCCAAGAGCTTACTATATATATATATATACACGTACGTGATGCACTAGGGGTGGTAATGGGTCATGGCCCTTATGCATTTTTTACGATCCAACTCGGCCCTAACTGTTTGTAGGCCAAATTTGTATACAATTTCGATTCGATCCGTTTAGGGCCCGATCCTTAAATTTGCTAGTATAAAAAGTTAGGCCCATTACCATCCCTAGATGCACGTCCAAGAGCTTCATCATCATGATTCTTTTTTTAAAAAAGATTCACCATCATGATTCTTTTTTTAAAAAGGTTCACCATCATGATTCTAAAACTGGATATGTGCCTGAAACAAACCCCAGAAGAGCATCACAAATGTTCAGAAGACTCTGCATGGACATCGTCGGAAGAGCGGCCGGGAGGTCATGGCCGCCGTCGACAACCTTAAGCGCCTCTGCATCGACCACTACTTCGAGGAAGAGATCCAGAGCGCCATGGGAAGCGCGTGCATGGATCTTGTCCACAGCGATGATCTCTTCGATGCAACCCTTGCATTCAGGCTCATGAGAGAGGCCGGCCATGGTGTTTCAGCAGGTCAGTAAATTAAACATACTAGATCGAGCCTCCTTAACTGCTGGAGGCAATCTCTCTACTCATATCATTTTTCCGATACAAGTTAAAAGAGATGGCCAAAAAAGATTTAGATTTGTTTCTGCTACCATTGATGTGTGTATGGCAGATGATGTTCTCCGGAGGTTCACTGACGACACTGGCGAGTTCAAGCTCGCTCTCAGCAAGGAGATTGTTGGGCTCCTAAGCTTGCATGACATGTCACACCTGGACATGGGAGAAGAGGCATCACTGTACAAGGCCAAGGAGTTCTCAAGCAAGCACCTTGCATCTGCCATCAGTCCATCACCCATCAGGTACTTGGACCCAGGCCTCGCAAGGTACGTGAGGCAGTCCCTGGACCACCCCTACCACCTGAGCCTGAAGCAGTACAAGGCCAGGTACCACCTCAGCTACCTGCAGAGCATGGCAATCAGGAAAAGCACTACTGCAATGGAGGAGCTAGCAATTGCAGAGTTCCATCTTAACAAACTGCTGCATCAGAAAGAATTGGAAGAGGTTAAAAGGTACACAAGTACAAGTCACCCTTTGCTAGAATTAATTGCATGTAAAGTCTTGTATACAATGTGTGTAGATTATAACACGTATCAAAATTAAAGAGAATATAAAGACAGATTATTGTTCTAGGAGCGAACAAAACAAAAATGAAAATTGGACTTTTCCCTTGATTTTTTTAGAGAAATATGTGATGCAGATGGTGGATGGGCCTAGGATTGGCTAAAGAAATACCGGTGGCCCGTGATCAGTTGCTGAAATGGTACATGTGGTCCATGACAATCCTCCAGGGATCTTCCTTATTCTCCAGATACAGGGTTGAGTTGACAAAGATAATCTCTCTTATCTATGTTGTGGATGACCTATTTGACCTTGTTGGCACACAGGAGGAGCTTTCTCTCTTCACCGAGGCAATCAAAATGTAATCCTGGAAGTAACAGTACCAAACTTCTATACATTGATCAGTATTGTCATATTAAAAGGAAATACTTCAGTTATATCTTAATTTTTTATACCTTGATATACATTTCACAAAATGCAATTTGCAGATGGAACGCTGAGGCTTCTGATTCACTCCCCAGCTGTATGAGATCATGCTACAAGGCTCTTTACACAATTACAAATGAGATCGCAGATATGGCTGAAAAGGAGAATGGGATGAACCCTGTCAATCACCTCAGGAAAGCAGTATGTTACTAGCTTGCTTTCCTTTAGTACATTCCTTCAGTTTGAACCACAAAGACAGACAGTACTGTACAATTGCGTCCATTCACATCTTTAAGGTGTTTCACTGTAAAATTTCTGTATGTTCAGATGATAACTGGACCTCTGAACACTTACTAACACAAGAAACTCTACCATTTCGTGCAGTGGGCAGAGCTGTTTGATGGATTCATGGTCGAATCAAGATGGCTGGCAGCCGGTCAGGTTCCTGCCGCAGAGGAGTACCTAAGAAATGGCGTTGTCACATCAGGAATGCCGCTTGCATTAGCGCACGTGCTCTTCCTTCTAGGGCATGATCACGCAGCATACACTGAAGCTACAAAGCTCAGTGACCACATCCCTCCTGCCATCTCTTGCCCAGGCAAGATCCTCAGACTTTGGGATGACATGGGCAGTGCCGAGGTCAGAGCAGAACGCACAATAATAACGTTTCTATTCACCTTATACACATTATTAAAAAATTCAAATCCAATCCAACTGTATAAAAAATTAGCATCAAGGCCTCAGCATTTGAATCTGTAGATAAATGGATTTTGCTGCAGGATGAAGCGCAGGAAGGACTGGATGGATCATACAGGGATTTCTACCTGATGGAGAACCCTAGCTGCACCCCCGGGGACGCGGAAGCACAAATGCGTGGCTTGATCGCGAGGGAGTGGGAGGAGCTCAACAGGGAGTGCTTCTGCAGGAGGACATTCTCCTTTAGCTTCACGCAGGCTTGCTTGAACGCCGCCAGGATGGTCAGCGTCATGTACTCGTACAAGGAGCAGAGGCTCCTTGTACTCGAGGACTACGCGAGGACGCTGCTGCTTTGAGAAAGCTGTAGAATAAATTTTAAAATTTGGTGTCATGGGGAGAAAATGAAACGAATGTTTGAAATTCTGTGTTGATGCATTTCAATTGTTGTTCGTGCTTCCGATGGTTGATTGGCTACTGAAGAAAGAGGAGACGGTGTACACTCGTGCATCGGATCGGACGCTTTTAATTTTGGTTATCGACCATATCCAGTGCAGGTTCGAGCACAATTTATAATCTGAATAGCTTCTAAATTCTATCTAAAGCAATATAACTGGCCACAAGACGTTGAGACTTGCATTGCAACTGTTACCAGATTGGGGCAGGTACGTGTTGGTTTGGAATATCATTCAGCCCTAATCAACATCCATGAAACCATTGACGCACATTACAATGGAAAACGCACGATGTTCAGATTTGAAAACTCCAGGAACCACAGATAAGTACCATATTAACAAGCAATCACGTACACACACGAAACGCCTTGAGGGTTCAAAATGCCTTGACAGTACCAGTATTACAGAGAATGTTGGTTCCAATTCCCTAAGCTAACAGAGATTCACCCTCTGCCCCACAGGGCTTTTGACATCACAGCAGTTACATCCAGTGCAGTCGTCGATTTCAGCATGGGCATCGTTTATATTATTGCAACGCTCAGGTAATCGCCAATCTGCAGAAACAGGCACGATTGATGAATAATTTGTGCAATGACAAAAGGCATAATAGGAAAAATCACAATACAGCGTCGGTGCGAACCTGGAACCCAAGCTCTGCAAGAGTTTTTGCATCATCCCCTCCTCTTCCATTACCATATGCGAAGGTTAAACCCACCTACAAATATTCAACAAGGCAAGTAATGAAAGGTTAGCATATGCAGTGGAACATGGTTGCATAGAGAAATTTACGCAAGTAGGCAGGTAGCTTGCCATCTGAATGAACTAACAAGGTGACAGGCAGCATTTCAGTAAAAAGTTCATGACCTAGAGTTATGAACAGTAAACTCACTTCAATTGATGTGTGTTAAGGGCCTAGAGTTGTGCTAAATGCCATAGAGACTAATGAAAAAAATCCAATGGACAAAATGATACTATCTCACACATCAGTATTGATGTCAAAGGGGCCTCACATTCTTAGCATTAATGACACAAGCTCGTATCGCAACAGAACTTCAGTTATTGTTTTTTTTTAATAAAAACCCTGGCATTTGCTATCATAAAAAGGGGAATGTGGTGGCATCAGGATTAAGCCAGTAACCCCAAGGAGGATTCACATTTTATCAACAGTCACAAATTCATAAATCCATTCGTTAGAAGGATAGATTTGACAGCTGGAGAAAGTGAATCATGTGGTGTTCGTAAATGAAGGGAAGAGGTTGCTATGGCAAGATAGTCACAATGGGGACAACTTACCTGTCTTACAACAAATCGACCATTCTTGTCCGGGTACACAAAAGCAAAAGAAAGTTTAGCATTTCTTCTCTTGCTGGAAGAGCAACCTCTTTCACCTGAAAAATATATCATAATGCACTGATAAGATTTTCATACATAGTATTGTGAGAAGTGCAATATTGGCATGTTATTGACATGCAGGCTCAGGACCCGCTTGTCAATGTCACACCCAGTGGTATGTCATGAAGACACAAAATCTTTTCCTCCAAGATATGAATCAAAATCTTTCATTTTCCATACAAGGCATAAGGAAGTAAAATATATAAAAAAAGGGCTTACAAGATCAGTGAGCTCACGGAGCGTGGCATCCTTCCATGTATAAATCTGGACTTCATCTTTTGGTTCTTTCCCTCTGACAGCAAACTCTTCATTTTGGTGATGGGTGGCAACCTGTAAATAGTCACCAACAATCAATTTTCTGAATACAAGATATTTCCTCACAAACTCTACTACAAGACATGTAAGAAAATAAACAGTGCATGATGTGTTACCATCCACAATTCATTTGAGCAGATCACCCACATAAACATTTATATCCTAAGGTCTTGGTTTGCTACTGTGCTTTTCAAGAAACATTGGGAATTATAGGTGGCCAACTTCAGAATCAAAACAGACGATATAGTTTCCATTCAACACACCGACTGGTAAAGCAGGGCACCTAAATAAGTTTACCACAAAAACTATGCTCATAAACACAAATCCTTGACCAGCTAATAACTAAGGTGTGTAAATTGTATTATAACTTGTAGGAAATGTTACTGTGCTCAACAGCTCTATAAATAATTAAATATGAAGTGCAGGCCTCTCAATGTAACAAACAAATTATTCCCTTTAGTTATGCAGATCAGCTTTTTCCAGGGCCATTCCAAAGGTCAGACATATTACATTTGTTCCCCTACTGCTTATAGGTATGGCCTACTGCTTAGCTAATCTTTGCTGATAAGTCATTAGTTTCACCATCAAACTTTATGCAATCTTACCAGGACAGAAAAAAAATGCATCCCATGTTTCTAAAAGGTTTCCCATCACAAGTAAACTGGCAGTAAATTGCATTTTTAGTACTAGAGTTATATGATATAAGCAAAGGTTTCTGCCAATTTCACTATGGGCCATTAATGCCATGAAATTCATTCAAAAGTTTAAGTCATATATAAACAAAAACAAGTAGATCTAGAATACATTAGTGCAATTATATCCTAGGTCTAAGATTGATAATGGTTTTTTCAAGAAACATTGAGAAGCTTCAGAATTTATATCCTGGACAATATAGTTCCCATTAAACAGCACCAATTGACTCAGTAAGTCCGTAAGCTCCCAGAGAAGCTAAATAAGTAATAAAGGACCACAAAAAGTTTGCTCACAGAACACAACTTATTGACCAGAGAATAACTAAGGTTCTAAATTGCAAATCTTATCACTTGTAGGACAGGTTACTTCTAAATAGAGCAGATCAGTTTTTTTCCAGAATCATTCCAGAACAGGTTGGCCATATTATGTTTGTTCCCCTTTATACCACTAAGTACAGCTTAGTGTTTAACTAAACTTAGCTGACTATTGTTCACTAGTTTCACCATCAAACGGTTATACTATTATGCAATCTTACTTAGCAGACAAAGTGCAGCCTATACTTCTAAAAGGGTTCCAAGTGCAGGTAAATTGCATTTCTAATACCAGAGTTCTACGGGTAAAGTTTCTTTCTGCCAATTCCACTATGGACCGTTGATACCACGAAATCCATCAAAAATTGAACTCATATGCAAACAAGAACAAGTGGATCCAGAATATTACAACATCTCAAGTCTGAACACACTAAAGGCTAATAAGCACATGTAGCTAAACATTCAGGGCAAGAGACAAGCATGCTTACCTTGGTAAAAACCCTGAGTAGGAGAGGACAGGTCTGCACCCAAAAGAGAGAAAAAAAATCGTTTTATCAGTGTGAGTAATCAGTCGGCATTCATATCCCCATTGATGCAAAACCTAACCTAATCATGTGGAGTTGCGTGTCATTATACACCTACTTCTACAAGAATAACTACATTGGAAGAGAGAAATCATGAGTAGGGGGTCCTGGGCGGGGAGTATTTACCTTCTCGCGGTCGATCGGTTCGGGGCGGAGGCGCTGCATCGGCGGAGGCCCCCGGTGCTGCATCGGAGGGCCAGGCCGCGCCGGCCTCATCGGCATCTCGCCCATGCCCGCCATCGCACGTCCTCAGAAACAAGGCTCGCAAGGGAAGGCGCTCGCCGGTCGCCGTCCGCCGCCGCCGCCGCCGATTCGTCGCGGGAGAGTGGGTGGGGATGGGAAGAGCCGACGGCGTGCGGGCGTGGAGATGCGTCTCGAAGCGAGGCAAATAAACCCTAAGCTTCGCAATTTTCACCCTGAACTCAATGGAAATTGCATAATTGCGATCCGGTCCTCTTTTCAAACCCCACAGACGTGTTACAATTTCGTCCGAGTTCCCCATGTAAAAATTATGCTACCCTTTTCACACCATCCTTCCTTCCATTGCAAGTGTTTTATCAAATCAAGCTAAATAAAAAATAGTATTCGTTTTGCAAAAGCTATCAACTAAGTTTTATGCTATACGGAGGGACGAAGCCAGGAAAAAAATTAGGAGGGGCTGACCAAAAGTACTAGTTGGTCTTTAGGCTTCTATCTTGTTCTATTGGTGGTCTAATAAACTTTAGCCCCTCCTAATGTACACATTTTGCCTGAAATAAGACGAGAAATTAAAAGGGCTTCCTTTGGCACCGCAGCGGTAGGGGGGGCTGGAGCCCCACCCGCCCCACCGCTGGCTTCGTGCCTGGCTATACGCATTTGCATATTATTATCACAACTTCTTGTATGGTACCTACTTCATTCTTCATTCAAGAGAAGCCGACTTCCAACCACATTATTTGAGAACCATCTAAATGCGTATGCAACTAATGCATACGTGGATTAGATACTAACACTTTTTTCTCACATGGTGGATTTGTGAAGGTACAAAATAAAAGTTCACATGAGCGTTACATCTTTGTACAAGTTTTGTATACGGAACATATGTATGAGACATCAAACTTGGCACGCTAGTGAATCTATACACATCACCCTTGTGATCTCAGAAGCAAATGATCTTTGTACAAGTTTTGTTTACGGGACATATGCATTTAACACATGAACATAGAATCACTAAACGTGTCACGGTGGTGAATCTACCCACATTATGCTTCGGATCTCAGAAGCAAATGTGATTGTATATGTAGACAGAGAACATTTTATGTTTAAGACGTTTAATGTGGTAGTGAAAAAGACTCCATGACTCGAAATTCAATACTGTACCACTGGAGATTTTAATTATGAACAACTCTTTTTTTTGAAAGTTAATTATGAACAACTCTTTAAAATTGGTTGCATTTGCAACAGGCTTTATCAGCGGTTGCCTGGAGAAGCGCAAACGACAAGGCCGTAGGACCCGCGAGCCGTTCAAAAGCGGCAGAAAGCCGAGAGCGCAAAGGGGAAGGGGAATCAGTTCTTCCGGGTGTACTCACCCCACGCCCGCTCTCACGCCTTCCTCGCTCTTCCGCGGCGGCGCGAACCACCGCCACCGTCCTGCCGCCGCGCGCGCCATGGCCGGCGACGCCAGCGCCGCCGAGGACGGCGCGCCCCCGCCGCGGCCCCTCGCCGACGACGGCTTCCTCCGCTTCCTCATCCCGGCGCCCAAGCCGCGCCCGGCCCCGCCAGCCGCCGCCGCCGCGCGCTTCGTGCCGCCGCACTGCCTCGTCGCGCCGCCGCCCACGGTCCCCGTGCTGCGCCCCGAGGAGCGCCTCCACATCATCCCGCCCACGCGGCCCGACTGGCTCCCACCGCCGGCGCCGCGGCCGCAGCAGCCTCCTCATCCTCCTCCTCACTCGCCCTCGCCGGGGCGCGCGGGGACGAGGGCGCGGCCGTTCCCACCGGCGTTCAACGACCCGAGAGCGCGCAATGCGGGCCGCTTCGCTGGATATGTGAACGGCGCGAGGGGGAGGAGCCCGCACAACAATGGAGGCCGCTCTGGTTCTCAGAAGCCCAAGGCGGCGGCGGCGGCGGCTCACAAGGAGAAGAAGGCGTGGGTCGCCGTCGAGAAGAAGGGCGACGATGCCGGTGACGAGGATCAGGCGGCGAGGAGCGAAGGCTACGCCGGTGGGGATGAGGCGGGCACTGAAGCTGAGGACCAACTCGAACCGGAGGGCGAGCAGGAAACCGATGACCATCGCCTTGGTCTCGATCGGGAGGACGATGCGAAGAATTCTCTGGCCATGACTGCTAATCAGGAGTGCTCTGATGACGGCGGCGGCGGCGAGCAGCCAAGCGAGGTAGGAAAATTTTACAAACTCTCCATCGTTGCAGTGAAAACTCAAACCCGTTCATCGATCAATCACATTTGATTGTTCATCCACTTGCTGAATTACTGGTGCTCGTTTGCAGCAGCTCGTATCTCAGTCGAATCAAGTACAAAATTTGCGGGGCAGGACGCGGAAATGGCAGGTGGAATGCCGCCCTGACATCGACACCTTCACGCCTGGCTTGCTCGCACTCTACGAGTCCCTGAAGCCGTCAGAAGAGCACAAGTCCAAGCAGAAGCAGCTTGTGGACTCCCTGACAAAGTCTGTCAGCAAAGAGTGGCCTGATGCTCAGCTTCATCTCTACGGATCATGTGCCAATTCGTTTGGAACTTCCCACAGTGACGTTGATGTCTGCCTTGACATGGAGACTGACACCGAAAGCACTGTTGAGGTTCTTCTGAAATTAGCAGATGTATTAAGAGCTGATAATTTCGACAATGTGGAGGTAAGCCTTCATTGAGTTTTACAATTGAATTATGCAGCATTCTCATCCAAAGTCACTTTGAGTTAATTCTTTAATTTGGTTCAATTAATATTGCATATTGTCTGTGCTTGATTATCTGTTCAATTTGTTCCTCTTGGTCTCTCTAATATGAAGTTTATGCAGGCAATTACCAGTGCTAGAGTTCCGATTGTAAGGATGTAGATCCAGGAAGTGGCTTCTCTTGCGACATATGCATCAACAATCTCTTCGCTGTTGCTAACACGAAGCTTCTCAAGGATTATGCTCAGATAGATCAGAGATTGCTTCAGCTGGCCTTTCTTGTGAAACACTGGGCCAAACAGAGGAGTGTGAATGAAACATACCGTGGAACCCTCTCTAGCTACGCGTAAGTAAAATTTACATATTTGGGTTTAATACAAATTTTGGTTCTAATCTTTGTTTACATGAACCTGCAGGTATGTTCTTATGTGCATTAACTTCTTGCAGCTACGAGAGCCCAAGATTCTACCATGTCTGCAGGTTTTGTAGCTAACTCTATCAAATTTACAGATGTTTCACAATTATAATTTAGGATAAGATCACTCATTCACACCTAAATTTTCCCTTCATGTTTATTCATGATGTTGATATAGGTAAACCAACCAAATTTTCGACCCCTTCCATTTTCAAACTTTTCCTTTTTTTTATGTGATGGTAGAGTGATATGCTCAATTGGTCCTGGATTTCCACCATTTGACACTTCCTTCACATGCATACTTTTCGGGTGGCTTGCTCATCATTCAACTATGGTTGGTCTCTTTTTTCTTTTTTCTTTTTCTTCTTATTTTCTTCTTTTTTTCCTTTTTGCATAAAGTAGGCATATATGTCACTGAACAATGAGTACAGTTAGAACTAAAATCGCTCATAGTCAAAGGTGCATGAAATTTTAGTTGATGCCACCCATAACAGTGTTAGTTTTGAGCTTTATGCTTCACATATGCCACCCAGAACAGTCTTAGTTTTGAGCTTCATGCTTCACATTGGTTTGTCCAATTAATCCTAATGCAAGATATGCACCCTCCCCACGACTTTCAGGCCATGGAGCACACATATACCTTGAATGTTGATGGCACCGAGTGCGCATATTTTGACAAAGTTCATGAACTCCAAGACTTTGGTGCTGAAAACAAGGAGAGCCTCGCAGAATTGCTCTGGGCATTCTTCCATTACTGGGCATTCCACCACGATTACAGGCGTGAGGTCATCTCTGTTCGCATAGGGAACAAGATCAGGTAATGAGAGTCAATGATCTTATCGGAACGATAAATCGTACCATCGATTTCGTTAGATTTCACGTAAGTTTTTATATTTTTTTTACAAATTCACTGTTTTGGACAGCAAGCAGGAAAAGAACTGGACTACTCGTGTTGGAAACGACCGCCATCTGATGTGCATCGAGGACCCGTTCGAGACCGGCCATGACTTAGGCCGTGGGGTTGACAGGCAGACGATCAGGATCCTGAGGGAGGAGTTCGAGCGAGCTGCCAGCGTGCTGCAGTACGAGGATGACCCCTGCGTGACTCTCTTTGAGCGCTATGACTGCGAAAATTAATCAGCATGGCACAACTGAATTGTAGGCTTGTAGCTGAGATGACAGTTCTACGAAGTGCAGAAATGAGCTCGGAGATAATGAATTGTCAAGACATCTGATAAACAAAGAGATAACAAATTGTTAATTAAGACATCTAATAAACAAAGTATTACTAACTGGTTGAATTTGAAACGTACAACTTGCGCCGGGCGCATTAGTTGCAATAAGGACATAAGATGTCCTTTATGATAAAGTTTTAAAAAAAAAACAAAAGGACGATGGTAGGAATTGCTGCAGGTTGCAATGAGGCCACTGTAACTGGCACACTAGCACTTTCACGTATGCTCTGCACACCTGAAGAGGCAAATTCAATTATCTGATTTGAGGAACAAGCCATTGATGCCAACACTGATGGCCTGTACTGTATGGAGTTACAATTGGGAGGCTGGAACAGATCACTGTTGCATCCTTGCAATCTCACCTCCTAGGATTTCTGAACAATTTGCATGGCATTAAGCATCTCTTAATTCTTAACCAAAAAAAAACACCCTGTAAGCGCTCACTTGACTCCCAACTTGCAGCGTCAAGTGTTTGAACAGTATAATCATTATCCTTCTCAGTACCAGGAACCTATCACGTATAATTCCTACTTTCCTAGGACAAAAGGTACTGAATAAATGGATGGGTTCTACCCTAGGTAGTCAACTAGCCTTTTGTGGCCCTAATCTCCTAGGTTGAAGTATCAAACTTCGCTTCCAAAGAATATCACCCCCTACTACTGCACATCCCCAAACGTAGAGCTGGGCTGAGTGGCCAGTTTATGGTGCGACGGATGATAGCTCCATGATCTTTGCAGGCTTGGGTATCTCCACTTGCATCTTCATCATGATCTTACCCAATCCCAGTATCCAATGGTATGTGCCATCTTCACGTGGCTTTCGTTTTGATGTGCTTGACCTGGTTAAAATTTTCATTGTACAACATGCCCGTTGGAGAAATGAGCCGTTGTAAACCACTTGCAAACCGACTCTACAATAGATACATTGTTCAAAGACAACAGATTAGGGCTAGTTAAGACATTACATGCTAGATGTTAACATGTCCAATGTATAGAAATTGATCATACCTCCTGGTTCCGATCTATCGATCGTACGTCCAGCAGGGTGTGCTTGCGCACTTGTATTGCCTCGCACCGGGGGTGCTCGCAGTAGGGGGGCTACAAGCTTGGGCGGGAGAGGAGGATGGGCCTCCAGGTCCCTTAGAACGAGTGAGGGTCGTGTTCTTGGTTTGAACTAAGTAGTGAGTGTGTGAATCGGTCTCTGGTCGGTCCTTCGTTCCGTGGGGCTGCCTCCTCCTTTTATAGCTCAAAGAGGGGCAGTTACAAACAGTAGGAGGACAGTACTTAGTACAGTGTCGGCGTACGACGGGGCGTGACCTCGGGCGTGACCTTTGTCTTGGCTTGTGTTGTCGGATTAGGCGACTCCCCGGCGTATGGCGTTCTGGCGAAAGACGCGACGTTCCCTGTACATGACGTGCGCTCCTTATGCTTTTGATTTTATGGGTCGGTGTGGGTCGTCATCATCAAGTACAGCAGCCCACGGGCCCGTTCGAGGGTTCCCTCTATTCGTACTGAAACAAGACGAGTATCCACCAGCATCCTGGCAAACTACCAAATTTGTTGCGGAGCGGAGAACCTTTCAAGATGAAACCGAAAAGGAAAAATTACCATCTTCATCATAAGCTTTTTTGAATTTCAGACTACCGACTCTCGCTCTTTTCCTTGCTCAGCCTAATCAACTGAGCATTCAAAAGTGACGAGAGGGTAAAAAGTACAGTGCAAATCATATTCTTTTTACTGATGGTTCAGACCTTGTAGTCATTAATGTCCTGATCCTCTTTTTAATTGAAGTACCAGAAAGATTCATGTGGTCTCTCACTAATGATTCATGACAAGAAAAGGAGAAGAAACAGACTTACCATCAATAGAACGGTTCCAATGCCAAAGCATACACTCATTGATTGGCTCAAATATCTCAGATCCCTTCCAGCCTAAAAGAGGACGAAAATATAAATCAAATGTCAGCACATTGTCTGGTAAATGGTAGGCAACAAAATAGTGGTCTTACAAATTATGCATGAACAACCCTTCATTCTATTAGATTACCACTACCATGCCATAATGTCAAAGATTGTTCCAAATGATCACATTACTGCTATGCCTTTTTTGTATGGAAATAGTACAACGAGGGCTTCTCTGGTCTGTTATTGCTATGCCTATTGCAAAAGCAAGCATACTCAAGCATGCAGAATTATCTGGCATCGCGTGTTTGGCTTGTGCCCAATCAACCATAGCAAACTTAGGTAGCCCCAGGAGGTGGGCACTGTTTGGATGGTCGCCAAATTTAAAAGAAACCCATGATTAATGTCATAACTCATCTTTTTTTCTTTTCAAATCTGTGGCCAAATGTATGTGCAACAAAACATTGACCAAAATTGTTGCAAAGTTTGGTAGTGCTAATTTGGGTGCAAACTAAACAAGTCTGGTTAACCCAGTATACTTCACAGGAGAATCTATGTGGTCCAGACAGATGAAATAAATCAGATTATCAACATACCAATAATGTCCCTTCAAGGGAGTGTACTGAAGGAGTCACCAGTAATACACTGAAATATGGAGCCAGTATGCTGTGCATCTGTTGGAAATATAATGCAGACTTAACGAGTTATAAAGAACATTCAAGCATTAAACATTAGGAGCCAAACGTGAATAATATCTAGATTTTTTTGAAGCGATGTATCAGACCTGTTGGACAACCATTCTGTCATTGGTAAAGAGACTAGGGAAAAAACATGGAACAAGTGTCCCTACTGTCCCCAAAACTGCTCCAGTAATCACTCCAATGATCACAAGTGACTTCAGTAGCATCCTCGCCTACAATAAAATTAGCCTTAGAGGATCTTTCAGAATAAGGAATAAAATATCCATACAGTTAGCTGTTGCTCTAATGCAGAAGGGAGGAAGGATGTGTCTGCTGAGAAACAAACTGTGCTAACTGTATTGATTGATTCATCAGACGTAATTAGTTTTCTTTAGCTGAACCATATGTGTAGAAGTGTGGCAGTACACATGTTCATCAAACAACACCCTGCTATCAATGCCAGTATGGGCAACAATGATACGTTATTTATGTAAATTTTAACGTTGCAATCAATTGGTACCTTGGTCAAATTACGATTAGCACCATATATCAGCTCCGGCATGAATGACTGTGCAGTTTGCGACAGAGGCTCACCCCAAACAGTACACATGCATAAGATATTAATCATGACCTTCAAAAAATATAAAAGAAAATGGTAAATTTGTCTTTCTGAAGAGAATTTTGAAATAATTTCATAAGTTATGAGGTGTAAACCTGGTGGGCTGCAAGAGTTATTGCTCCCATAGCAGTCGCTGAATATGTGAGCAATGCATAAAATGCTACCTGAAGAGAATTTTGAAATTATTCATTAAAATGACATAAGGGAAGGATACAGATTGTCGGACCCAAAAGGCTACCTTGGATGTCATTGTCACAAAAACAGGAGCTGCAATTTCAAATATGTGCAGCAGTTCTCTCACTGATGGAATCGTAAATGAGAAAGCTTGAAAGCCCTTATTGTTTAGATTCTGCATCATCATGAAAGCTGCAACAACCTGATAGTGTGTAAAAAAAGGGCACTAACGACACAAACCCAACAAATACTACCTCCGTTCTTAAATATATGACGTTTAGGACAAGCTGTTTAGTTCAAAAATGAACTAAATTGGTTGTCCTAAATGTCATATATTCGAGAACGGAGGGAGTATAAATAAATTTGTTACGAGATCAACATTAGTAGCCGAAGAAGAGGGTAGAGTAATCAGATCACGAAGAAAGAAAAACTTGCTGATAAGAGATGAAGTTTATATTTATAGGTTTCTGAGGCAGTGCGCGAAAAAAAAAAAAAAACTTTTATCAGTGTGGTGTTTCACTCGGGAAAAAAACAGATGGAATGCCTATTAAGTATTAACTTATACATTTGATGACCAACAATTTTGTGGAATCATGATCAAGTTGTTATATGCTTGTTGGATGATGGCCAGCCTAGGCCAGATCCTTAGCATAGCAAGAAGGAATTAGCCATCTAGTTCTTGTATGCCCCCTCATAGTCATAGATAATCTCCTTTCCCTTAACCTTAAATAGAGATGGTTATCCTGCAAAACCATTCTTTTTCAAGTTAAACTAATCGATAACTTCATTGTCTCTCGATTTCTAGCTCAATGCGCAACACAACTTAAGTCTTCCATAAAATAGAGAGAGGAAGTCAATAAGCACCACCAAAGGTGGCTGGGAAGTGTGTCTGTACCTGTGAAACCATAGTTGCCCAGGCCGCACCAGCAATTCCATAGCCACAAATAGAGCAAAGAATAATATCACCAGCACCATTTATAACACTGGCGGCTGCCAATGCCTTCAAAGGACCCCAAGAATCCTTCATGCCCAGACTGAGTGATACAAAACACACTATATGATAAAGACATGTGTCTAATCAAGATAGCTTTATAACTTACAAGTATTTGTTGCTATCTGAACCATTTTATTCATGTAAATGTGTGGCTGTGTAGTCCACGCATGTTTATTCATGTCTATATGAAGATTAGGTGATTATGAGTGTTGGCTGACTATTTTATACCACAACTGTAAACTCAAAGAGATATCTACCAGTGTTCCACTAGTTCTCACTGGAACTTTTGAGACTACTGCACGCTTTCACTGTTCTATTGCATTTGTAGCATTTGTGAAAGCAGGTGGGGATCTAGAATGGAGATACTTTTAACCCAGATTCAAAATTCTGCTTCATGACTTGGGTTAACTTTTAGCCCTTTTTTCCCTTTTGTGGATGATTTTACTTTTTTTATCTGAATAAACAACAAAAGTAATTAAAAGTGACATATTTGGACTTCCTCAAGCTGCGGTATGACAAAGAAGAAAGGCATGAAAGAATTAGCAGGCACAAACAAAAAAGAGAACTCGAACTACATCCAATGACATAAGAGAGAAGGAATGTGCATAGCATGTACCTAGCACTTTGAGCAACTAAGCCAACAAGAACTGCAGGCCATGCAAAGCCTCTTATCTGAAAGTAAGTACACATATTGATATCATTACTTCGCACAAAAGGGGTCGGTTTAACTTTATATCCTATAATATAGGATATTTGAAGAATTCAGCAAGCTTAGAAGCATAGAAAACAAGAACCCCACCCACTTAGCCTTGTGGTTAGAGCCATCTACAGTATCTCAGACTTTCCAGAGACAGATAATAAACATATACAATAAGACCAACTAAGCAATACAAAAGACAGTTTTTCCTGAGATTATGATAAATCTGTAGCTAAATAAGCATGACACTATCTGAAAGGTCAATTGTGATTTATGCACCTCAATTGCATTCTGCATTAGGTGAGGCGATCACATCATATCACAAGAAAATAGATGTCCACAGGACACGCAAAAATACAGCTTCCTCACATGTAGACTCCATAAGAAGAAAATATATCCATCAAGACTATCAATCATCAGTAACACCACGTGTACATATAACTTGTTGGATACTGAATGTAAGTGTGATGGAGGAGCCATCAGAGTATAACGAGCATTAATTCATTTTTGTAACCTGACTTAATATTGTTTTTATGTCCGTTCCCACTCTCATGCACAATTTTACAAGGTTTAATTTCATATACAACATAAAATTGTACTTTGAGCCATATTCATTTATACTAGTAACTTTTTGCTGCTAATGCTCAATAAAAGAAAACTCAAAACCATAACATCTTAGTTATATATCCCAGAAATATGGCCTTTCCTATCAATTATACCAAGGAATATTGTTGCAGAGAGCGATGTTAAAAACCTGTGCATATGTATTGGCCGAAGTGATAATTTCATAATTCCCTGATCCAGTAAAAGCTGGAAACGGAGGAAAAAAAAAGAGGTTACATAGCTTAATGGAGGATAGTGAAGGTACCACATATAATGTTCGATAAATGGATCAGTGTGAACCAAAATATTATATGTGGAACAACAAACTGATAGGATAAATATAAGCATATCCTACCTTTCCTAGCCATACATCCTAATCTGAAATTGAAACTAAAATAAGAACACCAGTTAAGATACAAGAAGTGCATAATCTCCCTATTTCAAACAGCATTGCATGCTTAGTCGATTCGGTCCAGGAAAAAGCAGAAAAGCAGCAATTGAGATAATACTATCACAAATTAAGTAATCATCAAGGTTTTCATTAGGGGGAAAAAAACTCAACACTTCAAAGGTAAGTATGAAAAGCAAGATTATAGTTGTTGCTCCAGATACTATTTTTCTTTAGAGACTTACCAGTCAATACTTGAGTACCAAAAACCTTGGTGAACAAAAACATTCCTAAGCCACAAGCAAGAGCAATAAATAGCAACATAGACACTTGATGTTGTGCAAGTTCTTTATCCTGCATATAGAAGCTACAACCATATTAGATTACCAATACAGCAAGAATGTAAACATTCAAGAGGGTGATTGACACCTGAAAATGACAAACATTGAGCACACAAAGTACGACATTGCAGATCCCTTAATTTGGCACCTCTAGTCTTTTCAAAATGGCAGGCATACTAACTATAGTTCCGGAATAACTTTAGGTGGTTATAACACTACATATTCTTTATAGCCAAGGTGATATCATCTTCACCTTATAGACTACGACACCACAATCTGTTCATGTAGCATACTAACATAGAGGAACAGAACGTCTAGGACATACCTTTTTAGCTAAGGATGTGGCCACCATGTTAGAGGTTGCAACGGACAGGAACATGAATATGTAGCTTAGGTAGTCGCAGAACACTGTCCCAGGCCCTGGAACAAAAGGAAAGCAAACAGAAAAATAAGAAGAGTTCATTGAGAAGCCTGTCAGGATGGGCCTGTTTTACAAATGTGGCCATGTGGGCATCACAGTATGTTTATCAACGTGCAATCGCCGCATTAGGCAACTAGCTCACCACGGCCAATGTGTAAAATTCACGTCACATTTGGGCAGAGATTATCAATAATCGAGATTGCGTACTAGTGCTATGTTGCAACATCATGCGCGCTGTATGGAGATGAATAGGAAGCAGAGGAAAAGGACCTAGCGCGGCGAGCTGGAGTGCGGAGGTCTGTCCGATGACCATGGTGTCGATGAGGCTCATGAGCGGGCCGCAGATCCAGAGCCCCAGCGCCGGGCCCGCGAACACGACGATGTCCTGCACCTGCTCCCATATCCCCGCCGCCGCCTGGTCGCCGCCGTCCTCGCCGATCCGTGCGACAGCGGAGCCGGCGCAGCGGCAGCGCGCTGCTCTCGGGCTCTCCTCGAGCCGCGTCGCCCGGAGCAGGCGGAGGCGGGCCGCGGGAGCAGGGAGGCGGTGGCGGTGGAGGGAAGTGATGGGTGCGCGGGCGGGGGCGGGAGCGGGGATGAGGTGGCCGGCGGAGAGGAGGCGGAGGTGCGCCGACATGGCTGGCGCCGCCGCCTGATGAGACGAAGATAGAGCTGGTTCACTTCCTCTCCGGCTGCCTCCTCCGCAGCCGAGAGCCTGAATGAAATGGCGGAGTTGGTAAGGCTCCGGATCGTGTGGAAGGGAAGGTTGCCGTTGCTGTGCCCCAAGTCCAAACCTGTCTTCTTCTGCAGTGTAGGTATAGTGCCCGTATACGCAAAGAGGACATGTACGTGTACGGGTATAATCACTGTTGCCTGCATCATGGAATATACTCTAGAATGGATATGCTAGCACTATGATCCCATTCATTTCGTTTCGCGATTCACTTGTCGATGGCCATCGTATGCGCAAATTGCAACTTGATCGTTCTAGCCTCTAGGAAGCTCATGTTTTAGGATATGACAAACATTTTCTGGTGCCCACTGCTATTTGAAGTGGTTACAATAATGGATGTTTTATCCCTAACTAGATACTGTTGTACATCGCGTAGACCGAACGAGGTCATTATTCATCGTTACAATACTCAAGTTTGTTAGTTCACATAAACTGACCCAAGAGAATGGCTAGACATGGGCCAACTCATTATTTTACCTGAGGCAAGGTGTTGAATCGCTGCTATGTATGCCACAAAACCCATAAATTTCCCCACCCATGCATCCATTTTTATTCACCTAACCAAGTAACCACATCCATCGTAGCAAAACTCTCTCTTTTCTTTTTTGCTATGGCTGTGGTCTGCTCTGCACTATAAAGATATCTTCGCCAACCAGGCAGCCTTCCACATCTTGGGCACTCCCGAACTTCTGTTCCAGATACTGCCCGATAGCAGCAAGTCGCTGGCCAAACTGCCTCCTAAAGGTTGCATCGACAGATAATGTCTTCTTGCTGTAATCTACCGTAAGACGAACCACTTCTCCATCAGCAGGACCAGAGTTGAGCACCACCATCTCCTCGCTGAAATTTGCAAAAGCTAGAGTGGTGACTTGGCCATCAAACTTGTCGCATGAGAGTCTCCATGGGGTGCCACGAGTTCCAGAGGCAAGGGTTTCTCCCAGCCCAGGGGCAACCTCAGCCTCGACCAACTTGGGATCATGGTCAGATGGGCTAACAGTGTGAAGCACAAAGGAGAGATCTGGCTGCAGCATTTCTTGAACAAGAACAGCCATCTTCGCATCTCTTTGAGGTACACCAGCCGCTCGACGGCTAAGGACTGCTCTCCTTGTGTATAATGATGCCCAAACCTGTCCAACCGCAGCTCCAAAGGAACTTGGGTCAGAGAGGCTGACATTAGGAATTGATTCATATAGCCCAGCAGCTGACATACCAGCCAAATCCTCCACATTAGCCGTAGATCTGACAATTAGTCGAACATTCTGATCGAATGTATTTTTCAAAGACTCAATGATTTCTTTGGATGGAGAAAGAAGAGAGATCATTGCTTGAAGTTCTGAGGATAGGCTATCAAGTTCACCATTTTCAATTTGAGCTGCTTCGATCTTCTCTATAAGGTTAGTGTAGGATTCCAGTGATCCACTTTTCTTGAGGGAATCCTCCATGGATCCAAATGGAATGACAGCACCTGCAGGAACTCTGAATGCTGCTGGAATTCCTTGATCATTGTAAACTGCCACGTCAATGAAAAAACAACATAAGATAATTGAAAAATGGAACATAATCTTTGGAGAAAGCACTTTTGTTGTACCCTTACAAGTTTTTTCTTTAAGTAAATAACATAAAAGGTATAGGGAACCATAAAATACTATGGTAAGCAAATTGACTATATTTTAATTCACGCTTGCCAAATGTAAGAAATCAAATTCCTAAATAAAATATCATGCTTCATGCAATAGCATGATAGTTCTCCTTAACCTCATCAGAGATATCTTGCAAACCTTGTAATGTGTCCATTCGTAAGAATGGTGAACAAAAATTGCCATGACTTCAATGAATCATTCAACAGAAATATGTACCTTTATTTGACAATGAGGCCAGAACTGAAAGAGTTCCACATGCAGCAGCTTTTGCGCCAGATGATTCGACTGATGCCTCTGAAAGCTCGAGCACACCAGGCATAACATTTGCACCTGAAGTATAGCTCTTTGGCTGAAGTGATGGCCCCCATAGAAGAAAGGAAAAAATACTAATAAGTAGGAGAAAGTGTAAAAGGCAAGCAGCATAACATGTAATCAGCATGATATTCGATTCAATGATTTAAGGGGGCAAAACAATTAACCTTAGACACATCTAACAACTTGTCTGTAGCTAGTGGTGGAGAGAATTCTTTTGGTAACTCTTGTGCAAATAAATTTCCTCCACTGGATGGGGCAGCACTACCATCCTCATTTGAAACTACTGATAGATCAACATTACTGGATGATGCTCCCAGCCTGTAAGGAATGCATAAGAGTTTCTGTCCACATCAATGAGAAAAAAGGGGGAAGAAACAAAACTCGCCAAAAATATTCAATTACCAGAGGCCTAATTAGCAGTAGCATAATACTTCACTACATTTGGTACCTAATTATTAACAATCAAGTGTACTTCAGTATATACCTATTCCTTCATATCATAAAAAAAATCTAATTTGTAACATCCCAATGGGACTCAGGATTTCAGATCCTTTCAGAATAAAATTTATTTTCAACTCTCAGATTTGGCAATTCAAAAAAGAAAACATTTAGCTTAGCTTGCCAGCTTTCAATCTTTCAGCCCAGGAGTTTTAATACGTAATTACGTAAACTTCTCACATTTGAGCTTACCTCACCTATCACATCGCCCTATAGCCCTCTGAATTCTTAAGGGCTCTTTGATCAAGCACAACTGTTGCTAATCGAAAATTTAATGCAGTGGGAGACTTTGTTTTGGGCAATCTAGCAATAGGCCAATAGCACTAGTGAGGCCATGCAAACTTGCTGTCTTCTGCTTGCTGGCCGGCTCGCTCTGCCCTGCTGGTTATTCGTTTGCAAATTTTTGCTTGTCATATTCGGTTGCTTTCTCGTTCCAGTTGTACTAATTCAGTGCAGGTGGTTTAGCTTTACATGACACTGCAACTATGGAGCTGTTCATTTTAACAAACCCCAGTAATTCGAATTTGAATTATATTTTGGTAGATAGATAAACTAAAATATGTCATTTAGCAAATAAGATTTTTTTTTCAGGACAAGTGAGCAACAAATTCCAGATTGGAACGAATAAAATGCTAGCAGAATATAACATAACCTGACACGTTTTCCCTCAAGTAACTTCACGTTTGCAATTGTTTCGTCGTCTTCACAAGTTACAAATACAACTTTCTCCTGGAAATATATCAGCGGTTGCATTTGTTAAAAACTTAAACCACGAGTAAAATAAATGAGTCTTATAGTACTAACTTGACGAGCTCTAACACCAAGATGTGATAGGTGAGGTAATTCTTGTAGAAGAATAACACCCACTATGTTATTCCCAGCAGCTTTGACCTGTCAAATGAAGAGCTAAACTTTAGATATATCAGTTATTTGTCCAGGCAAGATCAACTACCTAAGGATTTAAATGTTTAAAGGTACCTCTTCATCTCCATCAGCTTTATTTACAACTAGCACAACAGGTTCTTTGATGGATGGCGGCAATGATCCAGGAGCTATTCTTTCAACCTGAACAGATGAACTAATGCCATAAAAAGCATTGCACATGTATTTCAACTGCAATATGACAAGCTAAGATGGTTTGGGCTGGTTTTAAAGACTCAAGAGTAGGCCAGACACAATTCTAACTTGCATGATCTATGCCTCAGGTTTGCATTGACAATTTACATGAATGTTTTTTTTTAAAAAAGTAGTCGTCAAAATATGTTTTTTAGCTCTTGATAGTAAGCATTTAATAAAAACAAAATACAAATAGGAGAAACCTATCATTCACTCAATTGTAACCTGCCATCTTTGCAGTATATAAGCTAACTGTTTTGAATGATGGGTGAAGAAATAACTAATTACAACAAGAACATCTCACCAACAAGAAGCAAAAGGAAATTGAAGATACCTGTATCAGAGATCCATGGGCCACTCCAGGAACAAGAACATCCCAAACGGATGATCCAAGCACTGCTCGTGTAGCTTTCAAGAGTACCGTGCAAAGTTTGGAGACTTGGAAAATAACACTGAAACGTATATAAATAGTTAGGTTCACATCAATTAGATAGATTGTTAATCTAATTATCGGTATCGTCCAAATGATATGCACTGTTCCCAAAAAAATTACCCAGCACGAATTTCAGCCTCAGTGTATGTTCTCACACTGTTCTCTGGGATTCCAAGGGCTTTCCCAAGAACCTGTAGACAGTCACAAAGGATTTCACTCTCAAAATTTAGCAACATCACGATTTACAAAAAAAATAAGTAGGAAATAACAAATAGAAAATATGTTTGCTCATATTCTGGTGAACACAACATTCACACCAGTAAGACAGTGATGCATAAGTCCTTTATGGTCAAAGAGTATGGTTTCCTTGTGAATTTTGTTAGCAAATGTGAATTTGTAAAGTCAGGAAATCTAAATCCCGAGTACTGAAAGTTATAAATGCACATAAAGGTAAAGCCATGATATGAGTCTGTGTTCTCTTAGATTTGATTAGTTTATTTTCTTAGGGTGTGATTGTATGCCTGGACTAGGTGTAGCCTGGCTTAGATCTAAACCAGATAGGACCCTGTTGCCCGGACTACGTGTAGCATGGCTTAGATCTAAACAGTCCAGTCTAAAGCTGCCTTGTGCAATGCAATCTAGCAGTGTTTGGTTTACCTGTGTAAGCTAAGCCTGTGCTCTAAAGCTCATCTTTGGTTGGCTGACTACACATGATGGGGTAACCTTGCGGGGCGTAGTTATGATATTTTCGGTTAACAAATGAACATAGCAAATGAATAGTTACATCAGTTTGCATGGATCGCATTCTGGCCTGGTTGGGGGCTAAGCCACACCACCAGTCACTACCTTAGGAATCCCTCTCTTATAAGAGGGAAACAAATTTCTCTTTTAGTCAAGCAAGAACAAATCTAACACTATACCTACTTTCGCTTCCTTTTTGGACGCCGGCCTCAGCCCCATGTATCTTCCTTCTGGAAAAAAAACTCCTCACACTTTTGATGACTGGTGGGAAACAGCAAGCAATAGAGTTGAAGGTCAGGTTCAAAAGGGTCTGAATTCCATCATCATTCTTGGGGCTTGGTCAATTTGGAATCACCGAATCGTTGTGTCTTCGATGGATCTCTCCGAGCTTAAATGGTGTTCTATCAGTTGTAGATGAGGAGATGCACTTATGGAGTTGGGCTGGAGCTAGAGGACTTTCTCATCTCCTCGCTCTGGCACCTTGTTGATCTAGCTTAGTGCTAGTTAGGGTCAGGTCTTTCTTCCTTTCTTTAACAGGTGATTAGTCTATTATTGTAAGGCATGGTTTTTGTCCAGGTTTTTCCTTAATAAAATCTGGCTGTACCTTGGGTTTCTACAACCCTTTTTTCTTCTTAATATACTGATACACAGCTCTCCTGCGTGTTCGAGATTAAAAAAAAAAAAAAAAAAAAAACCTCCTCACATGCCACTGGTTAGATCTTAAATCTCTCATATGCCATTGTCAGTGACTGTGGGGGTCCCACGTTTATAGTCACAGCAATGGCATATGAGAGACTATGAGTTTTCTTCGTGGTATAGCCTTTTTCACGTAAATATGCTTTGCTCACTGCGATTGTTCTTTTCCAAATCCAACCTACACCCTAAGTTCTTCTAACCTGCTCTCCGAACAAAGAAAAGATCTTTCCTACCTTCCTAACTCAAAGCACACAGCACCTCAAGCAAAGCAATTCATGCTAATAAATAAGCAAAGCGCATATAGATTGACCACTAATGTTATAAAATGTTTATCTACGATTATTTAAAATCTATTGTTTCAAATATTTATATTATGCACATGTTAGTAAATTAGTTTTCTATAAAGTTGAAGTAGTGGTACTCTAGGTTAACCAAAATTGCTAGTGATGATTGTTGCTAGCATTCTCATCAAGCAGTCTGCCACAGAAGCATGGGCAAAAATGATGCAGTTCTATCTCAGTCAAGCATAGGCAGAGGGTGAAACAGCATATGTATTGACTTTATGAACACAAGGTTCATCTATTCTAGATTCAGTAGACTCACCTCAACTCTTTCAGGGAATATAGCAAGAAGTGCTTCAGAGTATTCTTCTGTTAGTCTTCTTGTTCTATCAAGAGTGGCTTTGAGTCTTAGTGCCCAAATATACTTTCCATCCTCACTGCCTACACAAACGACAACACCACAATGAGAACAGAAGTAGAGAAGCAAATTCATGAATCGTGGGTTCATGGCATGTTTATATGGAGAAAATGCACCTTCAGTTTCAGATAGACCCTTCTGCTTCCAAGAAAGAAGCTCATTCCCTATAGCAATACACTCCTCTGGTTTCCAGCCTGAGAAGCTAATTTGATTGATGCCAATGGCAAGGGCATCAAGGGCATCATCCCATATACTTGTATTTCTAGCCAGACCCTGTGCAAGTGATGCTGATCCACCTAAGGCTTCAAGAGCATTGATGTATCTGTTATAGTACCACAGCAATGAAAATTAAATCACATTCACCTCCAAGAGTAACCAACACCATAACTAAAAGGAACAAATTTAATTTCAAATATGGCATTACCTGCTTAACAATACAAATGAATAATCTTCAAGCCCAATCTCACAAAGACGCCACTGCAAAACTTCACAAGTTAACAAAATTGAAATATAAATACCCAATTTGAACTCATACTTCATCATTTGTGTTTGACAAAATAACCTTTTGGCGCATTGCGATAGCAGTATCTGGCGCATCATTTCTAAGGCCACTTTCAAGACCCATCATCAGAAATGATCTTAGAGAAGATAAGGATTGCAAGGTCTTCAACAAAACCTGAATACCTCCATTTTTATCCAAATCTTTTGCAACTTCCAGCTGGTCCAAATTCTGAGATACTCAACAGAATCACAGATAAACATATGAATTAGATATTACACTGGTGAGCAGTTGGTCCATCTACTCAATGAACTGGTTAAAAATAAGCTTTCAAGATAGGAAGTAACAGCTGTTAAATTATTAAAAAAAACATTTCTATGAGGAACTAGATGGTGAGGTTGTCCACCCATGGCTCTTAAACATTGACATGGCATCATAGCCAGCAAGGCACGCAACAGGAGTTCAGTACACTAGTGAAGATAAGGCTAACCTTTCTATCAAGTTGCCAAACCATAGACCAAAAAAAAAACACAAACAGAGCCTTTTAGCCCTAAGCTATCATATGAGGCAGGATTTAGTAGAAAAAACACAGTCTGGAAACTTTCTTTACTTGTCTGTATTGTGGAGTGAAGCAGTCTGATTTTAGAAAGCTCACCTTTTTTGTTTTCACAAAGGATGAGAGAGCTTCCAAGGCAGACTCGCTCAAAGATTCCTTGATGGACTCCACTTGCTCCAGTAGGCTACAAAACACGAGTTACAATATCAAATAATTACTAAAAAATGCATTAAGCCACTACAGTAATAGTATTGATGCAGCAGAGGAGTCCTTAATATTTGACAGAATTGTCTCTGTCTGAGTTGAAGGTTTAAGTGTGGATCAGCAATTTAAGTATATTGTAAACAATTACTTATATGCCATTGGATAATTCTTAGTTATGGAACTGCATATCTGTTTGTGTCAGTACTTATGGTGATGCGTAGTTATGGAACTCAAAAGTCAAAACTTATGTCACTATCTTTATTAGGATTAGCAAGTTTGTAAGAGTAACAGCATCAATAGTTCATTATAGCAAACAGGTAACTCAGAGTTCTGAAAAAAAACATGGGCCAATTAGAAATTACATAACCTGCCAGCATTAAAGAAATCTTTTAGTTCGCTATAAAATATCTTGAATTGTTCGACAAAAGCTTCACTGTATTCTCCAGGAGTCTTAGTAATCCTAGCAAGCATGGCTTCAGTAGCAATAAGATCCTCAGGGCCAGCGTTACGGTGAAGCTTGTTTTGTATGGTATGCTTGATTTCTTGCTGTTCACAATAGAAAGTGAGAAGCAAAAAGTATAACTGTGAAGTTAGTTCAAATTGTGGAATGCGATCATCACCTTGAGATCATGTGGGATGTCATTTCGATGAGCAATATCACGAATTCGTGTTAGAGGGACAGAGGCAGTAAACTCTGACTTAAATGAAGGTAAACAAGGATGAATCTTGCGTATCACAAGCAAATCCTGTATGAATATGCACCAAAATATGACGATTATCAGTACTACTAAATAGAATAATGTCCTTATTAAGGCACATATCCTTCAGATTTAATCAACCATAAACATCAGATTTCTAGTTTATCATTTCACAGTTACAAGAATGAAACTGGATAAGTCCACTGCCTAACGACGCGGTGATAGTAGGAATACAAATCTTTGAAGGACGGTGCTAATGTCACAATAACTGCAAGGAAAGGGACAGTTAACCTGAGCTGATGTGTTTTTTCCGTAGTATATCTTTTCAATTTCACGAAAAATTTCCCTGGATATTTCGGCATGTTTATTGGGTCGATGGTGGCCACCATCTTCAAAGCATGGTATCTGACCTGTATAAATCCACTGCAATTGAGAGAAGCAAATTTAGAATGTTACCAAAAACTTTTTCACAAATATTCTTCTGTACTACAAAGCTCAAGGAAGATTAGATTTCTGTGGTGCCTATTATTGACTAACAGCACGGTAAGGTGCAAGCGGGAAAACCTTTAGGTATATAGCAGAGTATGTAAGAGCCTCCAAACGACTCTGATCATCGACAGAGTTGGACACGAGCCCACGAATAAGCTCCAACTGCAGAAACATTGCAAAGTGAATTAACACAGATAGATCGGTAGATCAAAGTAGTGTTTTCCAGAATTGCCAAAAGTTTGAGCAGTATACTGGACTTCATATCACTTAGTAAATAAAGCTCATTCAGCCTTAAATTAACCTCGATTGGAACAAGTTCATGGAAGTGTGGGTTGCACTGTCCTTAATTTTCATTAGCCCTAAAACAACAAGAACTAAAATATCCAAAACAGAGGAAACTGACTTAAGTCTCTTTTAAAAAAAAAAAAATATCATGTTTCTACCTATCCACTGCATCTCTTTCTCTACCACTCATCTGTCTGGACTCTACATGCACCACAATGGGAACAAAGCAGAGACCTAGAATAATCAAGCTAACTAAGTAGGAAGCGCATGAGAAGCAAAGCAGACACCTAGAATAAGCACTGTATTTCCAGATAACAGCTTAATAACAGATGCTTCCAGTTATTCTCACAATTACTACCAAAAGGGAAAGAGACAACTGTTAAGACCAAAAGAAGAAAGACACTGTTTGACTACAAAAAATATGGAATTAGTCCAACAAACCTTCCGCCACCAATTCCTTGACACTTTATCACCCTCCACTAATTTTAGTGGTACTGCATCAAGCCCAGTCGTGTCCCACTTCCTTTCACTATCCTTATTTCCATGCTCATTTGACCGCATGAAAACTGCACCACTACCTTGCCATTGTCCACCAAGTGTGCTCGACTCAAGTTCTGGTGTTAGAGAGCCATCCCTAACCACTGAAATATTTCCTATCTCTTCTCGAGCAATATTTCCAGATACTGTAGCATTGTCGCCAATCTCCCTGCCTGCTTCTCCAGACAACTTAACCTCTGGCGTTCCTAAAATATCTAAAGATTCTTTTGTCCTATTCCAATGACATAATATATCAAATGATCCACCTTTTGGCATGTGGACAACACGGTTGTCACCATCCTCCCATACTTTTTCATTCCCATCCTTCAAAAATATGATGAACTTGAACTCCAGAAGTGTTTCCCCAGGGAGATCAAGCTGACAGACCCAGCCATCTGGTGTCCACTCCATCTCAATCTGATTCTTCCATGAGCCAAGCTCTTTTGTGGAACCAATAATGCCAACATGCTCACCAAACTTAACCTGGTGCTCTAGACAAACCCGGAGTTGCACTCTATCCTTTGACGGCTTTACACGTTTTTTCTCCTTTGTTCTGCAGAATAAAAATAGTCAGTGTTAGAGTTAATCTTGCTGTTTATTTTGGTTGATCGTTTAGTGTCCAAAGTCTTAGTTGCGTACATGCTCGGTGTGTCAGCATGGCTTAGTGGCCAGGAGGGGCAGCCATGGCGTGGGTGCGTGTGTGTGGCCATGTGCTTGGTCAGGTCGTGTCTGGAGAGTAGTTTGTGTTAGCTAGCGTGTACATGAGTGGACAGACTTTGTGTGCGTATCTGGCCGAGTCGTGCTGGCCGAGCGTGGAGTCCGTCGAAGTACGCGTACGTGTGCTACTTGGAGTCAGTTATTTGGAAGTGGTCAGCACGAGCATGCAGGAACGTGCGGAGTTAGTGTTGCATGCGCGGCTGTTAGTTAGCTAGTGGAGTGAATTTCGGATCGGCGAGCTGTGTGAGCTTGAGCCGTTCGTCTATTTGAGTCGTTGAGTCTTGAGTCTGTACTCCAACTTGTGTGTGGTGAAGTGAAAAGAAAAAAGGGCGCTGGTGTGCAGTGCTGCAAAGTTATCATGTGTGCGCCTCTGATACTTGTGTATCTGTGTTTCCATCCAACAGAGAGAAGCTAGTAAGGAGTGCTTGCCTGTGTTGTGTATTCAATCAGAGAGTGTGTGAGAACATCACGTTCAGTTCCAACAGTCAGTATAGGCAATAAACTCTACTGGAGATGAGAATGCACAGTTCTGGGAGTTGCGTTGCACAGGTGCAATGCAACAATTTGCAATAAACTACGAGAGAAAAAAAATCTACTGTGTAATGATCACAAACAAGAAAATAAAGATAAGTATTGCGGGAAGAAATAACCTGATTGGCATAATATTAATGCATCATACTGTAAAGCTATATTTAGAATATCATTTATCTTAATTGAAACACAACAAATTAAAAAGTGCATCGATCAGTATTGAGTTGAATAGCTAAAAGAATACTGAATCAAATAAGTACACATAAGTAATTATTCCTGGCAAAATATTGCAAATGCATGAGCTAAATAAACACAGAGGTTGGATAAGGATCAGACTGTTTTGAGCGCTCTAGATGATGAGTGGGTGGTATCTCAACGTTGGATAAGGATCAGACTGTTTTGAGCGCTCTAGATAATGAGTAGGTGGCATCTCGATGTTGGATAAGGATCAGAATATCAGATTGTTAACTGTTGTCAGCACTCTAGATGAACCTTTTTACCATAGTAAACTGCCCTTGTGGCAGTATTGTTTGCATATATAGTACAAGTTTACCATTCAAATTCCATGTGCAGGGAAGGTGGTGAAAATAGAAATATTCATTGTTCAACTAGAAACGCATCCCGAGGAACTAAACAAATTTCGACAGGCGCCTCGCATTGCAAGGTCCCGTCCCGTACAAAGCCTAACGAAAGCCTAACAGAGCAGGGGAAAAAATGTAACAGGGGTGAACCTATACCTCTCGGCGGCCGACGCGGGGGATCCAGCGCGGCACGAGAAGCCACTCCTGCCCTGTGCAACCAGCCCTCCGCGGCGCCGTACAGAGCCCGCGACGGCTCCGCCTACGAGGACCGGCGCGGCGAGCCCATGGCGGGGCCTCGCGGATGCCGCCACGGCGAGCGAGGGGTCGAGCGGCCGCAGCGACGCCATTGGTCGTCCTCGGGCGCAGTCCGTCGAGGTGGTGGGAGGCTGATTTCAGAGAGAGAGAGAGAGGTGGAGGAGGAGGAGAAAGGAGGGGCCTCGGGGCGCGAGGAGGGCGGAGTAGAGTGGAAGCACTCAAGCAAGGAAAGAGGGAGGGCGGGAGCGGCGAGGCGAGGCGATCGGGGCGGCGGTGGCAGGGGAATGGGTGGACGTGCTTCTCGGTGGGGCCTGCCAGGGATGGCTAAGCCTGCCTCTCTCCTCTCACATGGCAGAGGATGGGGTCAGGGAAGCGCGGGGCCACCCCGTGGACGAAGAGGAGGCGGGAGAGAGTTGTCAACTCGCTCTCTAAACATCCATAAAAATCGTTTTCTATAAAAAATTTTTCAACGGCCTTTTTATATCTTGCATACACTCTATCTATATTTAGCTAGCGAAAATTCGGAATCAGAAAGGTTTTAGAAAGTACGAGGAAAAAACTATTTTTATAGTTCTAATTGGATAACTTAACTTTTCGTGTTTTCTAACGGCTTTTCTATATCTTGCATGCACTTTAGAGGGCTATTCTATTTTCTATATTTAGCTAGCTAGAAATCCGGAATAGAGAGTGGCTATATTTGAATAACCAAATAAAAAAGTTGTTGGAAGGTAATTTTTTAATTAAAATCTTCAAAACTAGCGATTAGAAAGGTTTTAGAGAGTCTCTTGGAGTTGCTCTTAAGGGTGTGTTCAGAGGAAAATGGATAGAAAGTACGGAAAAAACTATTTTTATGGTTCTAAGTGCATAACTTAACTTTTCGTGTTTTCTAACGGCTTTTCTATATCTTGCATGCACTCTAGAGGGCTATTCTATTTCTATATTAGCTAGTGAGAAATCCGGAATAGAGAGTGAACTATGTTTGAATAATCAAATAAAAAGATTGTTGGAAGGTAATTTTTTAATCAAAACCTTTAAAACTAGCGATTAGAAAGGATTTAGAGCTTTTTTTAGTTGCTCTTAAGAGTGTGTTCAGAGGAAAATGGATAGAAAGTAAAAAAAACTATTTTTATGGTTCTAAACTTTTCGTCATAAAAAACGCTTTTACATTATCTTAACACGGCCTAAAATTGATTCAGCACCCGTTCCAATTCCGCACAAGGAGATGGATCGATGGAAATAAGCGAAGCGAGCAACGAATCCAAAATTCATCACGGCGCCGAGAGACTAGAGAGAGCTACGGCGTGCGGCACCACGGCGATTAGCAAAAGCTTAGCATATGAGAGCAGCCAGCGGCCACGGTAAATTTTTCCGCTGATTCGGAGCTTGTTCAGATCCTCCAAAAGCGACATTCCTCTAGAAAGTTTTTTTTCCCACTTCAATCCAAACGGTGAGAGAGAGCCTTTCCAGAGAAATGCGACTTGTTTTTACTTTCAATCCAAACAAACGCGCCCAAATACAGCTCCAAAAACAAGCGAGGCAACCCCTCCAGAATTACTTGCATGACTCCAAAGTAACCGGATACATGGTATATAGTACAGTTGGCAAAAAAAATAAATATGATGAAAAGTAAAAAAAGAACGCAACGGCTGAAGAACGAGGGAACACACTTGTGGGCCACAAATGGTTTTCTCGCCCTATGGAGTCAAAAATCAACCTCAAATAGATAAAAGCATGTTCCATGCAAAATGGTTTCAAGTGTCCAGTCCAGGAGCCTCTGGAATGCCGACTATGCCGCAAACCCTAGTAACAATCTCTGCTTGCCAAGGTATACATGACAGAAACCTACTTTTGCTCCCAGCCAAATCACATGAAGTCGTACTCATCCGGATCATCATAGCCACCACCCCGGCCGGGGATGAAGTCATCGTCTCCTTTCTCAATGTGGAGTTGCTTCTTTTTGGCTCCTGCAAGAAAGAATTTTGTTGTGTGAACATCAGTGACAATGTATTTGCACCGAAGCACTGGTTACTGGATCTGTCTTCATCAAAATGGAAAAGCACTTTGAGATCTGCTTGCCAAGGTGTACCTTGTTTCTTTTTCCCTGCTGCAGCTTCTTTCTCAGCCTTGATCTTCTCATTAGCAATAGCTGTCACGGAGGAAGATATGTCTTTAGCATCCGCCCCTTTCAAAGATGTCATGGAAAGTCTCATGACATTCTTAAGTAGACCCATATAGTGAAAGCTTTTCTGCAAACATAAACCAACAAGATCAGATCCTGCAGGAAGGGCATATACCAGAGACAGACTATGTAAATGTTAAACAGACCTCATAGGGGCGTAGTTTATTTGCAATAAGCTCCGCATATTCCGCAAAGTCACTCTCAGACTTTGGGATAAATGTATCTAGTGACTTTTCTTCACCACCCTTCTTTGCAAAAAGTTCCGTGGTCGCCTTGAAATCAGCTTCTTCCACAAGCCTGTAAATGGGTAAACATCGTAACCATGAACAAACTCTATAGACTGAATTAAACAATCAACATGCATATATCAGGCTGCAGCACAAACTTCAAATGAATTTAGGCTGCAGGAACAGCAGCATCGCATGTTGATGTGCACAAAGCTGCGTCCAAATAGCTAACAGCTCACAGAAACAACGTTTACCTTTGCTGGCGAATTTTCTCTGAAGTGGGACTAAGAGGAGGCTCATCTGGTTCTTCAGCACTAGTGGATGCCTGCTGTTTTCCCTTTTTCGCAGGGGCCTTACTGCTAGGTTTCACCGCAGCCTTTTCGACAGGCGGTGGCTTAGGTTTCTGCAAGATGTATTAAACAAAACACCGGTTTTGAATCAGTGACAATCCAATATTATCTTATTAAGTGATAAGCATCCAGAGAACAAGTATACAACTGATAGGCATTAGGATCAACATGAAAATGCTGCTCGTATCTTAGCACATCAAAGCCAGCAATAACAACAATGGCTTAGAATTACCAAATTCACTGGAAGTGTATTTTAATGAAACAATATATTAAACAAACACTATATTGCAATGTTCAGATGTTTTGAGGTATTCAACAAGTCAAGGAATCTACTAACTGAAGGCCAGATATACAAAGAGAACGGTATTCGGAACATTAGGAACAAGGAATCGCCGTTATAATGCAAATATAAAACGTATAGAACTGAGGCATATAGATCAAGTCTCCAAATTATTTCCAACAGCTAAACACTTTTTGGAAAATAATAAACAGATAACAGGGTATATCAGAACTGGGTCGTTGTGCTTATAGCTGTCACAAAGTCACAACAATATACTTCTACAGTTAATATTGGCCCTGTTTAGTTGGGGTGAAACGGGTGAAAACCTTTTACATTAGGTCTCGTGCACAGAGAGAGAAAAATGAACTTATAGATGAAAACTTTTTGCGTTTGGGTGGAACTAAACAGGGCCATTATGTACAAATTACCTAAAATAAAGAACAAAAAACAAGAAATCTATGTGATGTATTAGTTCCCCAAGTATGCTTTTAAGAAACATGGGCATAGATTTTCACGGTACCTCCTCCTCTTCTTCTTCCCATGAATCTTTTACATCATCTTCTTCAACATCTTCATCATCCCACTGATTTTTAAGTGGCTCTGCTTTCACAACAGGCGCAACTGGCTGAAAATCTTCAGAATCTGAAATGCAGTGAAGATACATAAGACACTAACAATAAACATGGAAGTGTCAGAATAAACCAACTTAGAACTGATCCTAAAATTTAATGGACTAACATAGATTGCACATAAACACTTTTCGCCAACAGCAAACAGCAAGACTGAATTTTACTAGAACAAGGACATCAAAAAATTAAGCAGACATGAAAGGCATCTAATACTACCTACTAGATAGCATCCCTGCCCTGTGCCCCAAACCAAATGAAGACAATTTGAAGCCGCTCCTCATGTTTACGTTAAAGCCCCAATCATCCAGCACTCATTGTCACTTTATGTGCAGTGCCACATTCATCAGAAATGTTGTAGGGCTAACCACCTAGACAGAGGAAAAGGCATATACCCTAATAACAATAATAATCATATGTGATGAAGGAACGAGATTACAAAGCCTTCGGAACCGATACCGAGTCTTCCGTGTTGGACAAAACAAAGGACATGTGATGACGTCTAAGTCTTTTTAGTTGATATATGCATTACACTGTATGCAGGAGATGTAAAAATCTTGGTATGGTAAACGGCTAAACGGCACGCATTTGCCCAAGATTTAACAGACAGTTCACAGAAAAAAAAAATCCTACAAGTCGTACGTATGTCCAAAACTAAAACTCAGACTTGAGGCAGGTTAAGGATTTGGCTAATAGCGATAGCAGCACCTAAATTTGACTAATACCGCGTGAAACAATATTGCCCATTCACAGCCGTCCGCAAGAAAATATTCTCGCAGAAAAGGAGGCGCCGCTTCGCGAGATTTAGAACCCCCGGGCGCGTGAGACCGGGGACTCGTGCGCATCGGGAACAAACTACTCGCGTGAGACGATGAACTCCGCGTCGGGGGAAATTTCGGCAGAGATACCCACGAACGGAATCTAATCAGCCGCAGATCGGAAGTCGCGAGAGAGGTAGAGAGAGGCGCTCACCCCAGTCCTCCATCGTGGCTCGACGGTCCTCGAGATCCGATCGCTTCGGTGGCGTCGGCGGCGGGGAAGACGACGGGGACGCCGGTGGGCGGAGAGGCGGTGAGGGCAGCGGCTAGGGTTTCCGCTGCTGTGGCGGCGGCGGCGGAGGCGGCGCGGGAGGGGGCGGAAGCTTCTCGAGGGTTGTGGAAGGGGGGAACCGAAAGGATGAGTCGAGTCGCGCTCTGCTCTGCTGGCTTGGCTGGCTGCCTGGCGCCTTTGGTTTTGCTTGCTCGCTTCCGGCTTTGTCAGGGCCCAGGTGGTCGACTAGTCGCACAGGCTGGTGTTGTTGTTCTCTTTTGATCTCCCATTGGACGGTCACGATCTCCCGTTATACAGAGGGCTACCTGCAGGAAGGCCAGTCGGAAACGAACCCTTTTTTTTTCCTCCGGAACCGAATCGATCAAAGTTTGTGCACGTTCCGTTTTACACATCTCCGAATACAATTTGGACAAAGACGATTTCAATTATCTATTTCCATCCAAATACACTTTTGAAATCAAATAAACAGAAACAGTATGAATCACGGGCTTATTTTCGAGGCAAATACAATCTCACTTTCCTCGGACAAATCTAAGGAATGAAATGGGAACACACCGAGCCAGAAATGCTCTCCAACCACAAGCAGACGATCTGATGTGATACAATGCGGTAAGCAGTGACCTTATCTGATGTAGTGCTGTGGTAAGCAGTGATACATGCCTCCCATTGGGATCTCATCCGATCTTGTACTCCCTTTTCGTTACAATATCTGATCCAAATTACTTTCCCCAACACAATCTGGTCTGTGGATCTGCCATCCTTTGTTTCAAAGGATCTGACCAGGTAACATAGCAAGTTATCAATCGATACAAACTAAATGAGGAGCATATCCTTTAGTGACCAATATTTCAACCGGAAGAACTCGTCACGAGTCATCTCTATGTTACCCAAAAGCAAAAAAGAAAAATTCAAGCCCTCTAGGACTGAAACGAACCTGCACTCGACCCGTTTATTTACATTGCAAAACTGAAAGGGAATTGAGCTACTGCTACCACTACGGCGCTACTGCACACCATTCTATGACTTGAGGACTGCTCCTTCGGTTATCCTCCACCCTCCTGATTTCGAGTAGGACATCTCATAGCGAGTAGTGTATTTTGTGTCATATGAATCATTGTTCTTAGGGTCCGCTAGGTCGGTAAGTCGGCCCGTCTCCTCGATTGTCGCCTCCACTGTTGCACGTCGGCCATCCAGTGAGACAGTGACACTGTCGATTGTCACGTCTGACAGTGCGTACTCCCAGAACCAACCATGGCGCTCAATCTCTGTAGCTCGATCAGTCCATACCTTCAGCATATTGCCAGTCAAGAACCTGTAGTCGGAAACATTAGTACCACTGTATGGCTTCCATCATTGGCCATCGCACAGATATTTATGCGGTGGCAATGAAGTCTTACAAGGAAAAGTTAAACAGGCATGCTTGAACATTTGAATGTTCTGACTATTGCATTTAGCTCAACTGATTAGGCTACTACAAATATTTCTCATTGTGAGAAATTTCAGTTCCAGTATTGTGATGAGAATTTGGCATGTCATGTTAGCAAAAATAAAAGCCATCAAACTGCTTATTTTTCACTCAACTGTTTTTCTAACGAGAGTATCTTAGAAGCACTCAGTATATTCGAAACAGTAAACCGACACAAATACGTAATTTCTTGATGCATTTTACAGTAGTCTTAAGCTGTCAATGGTATCTTGCAGCACAACCTATAGTTTTATATCCAGAGTGCCTCTAGAAACATAGTCCACTAGCTAGCAAAAAAGTCAAAATTTTGAACCTCACCTCTTGCAGTGCTACAGCAGAGTGTTCTGGACCCAAAGCCTTGGACTTGATACTCTGCCACTTACGAACAATGTCTTCGGCCAACTTTGCATCCATTCTAGGAATTTCAACTGGTTCTTCATCTACTGCTGGACCTTCAACAAACAATAATGGAAGGATTAATTTTCGTGGAGAACATTACACAATTGATGAATAATATGGCTTTTAAGCATCTATGTATACACTTCTATGATGTATGTTACATATAGCACTAGGAAGTATTATAGTTCCAGAAACATTTATGTGGAATATTTGGTACATAGCTTTGTTGGAAACATCAATATAAACCCAATGACTTGAAGAAAGTAATGCTATTTGATCACAAGTTCACTCACCACCAACGGAGTCAGCAACTGCCACAGACCCATACTCACTCCTAACAGCAGGAAGTGACTTCTTACGAGGCAAGCACTTCAGACCTATTACTGCGAATAGTGCAAACAATGCACCAGCAGAGATAATCTTCAAAGCAGCATTTCTGGAATCATAGATAGCATCTCCAGTAACATTTTGTAGGGCAAGCTTTTCAAGCGATTTCTCATGATCATCGCTAATATTATCTTTGTCTGACCTGTCTAGCTGTTCTATCAATGGGAAAACCTTGCTGAATGCTTGAAGAGCACTTGATTTTACCGTACCAAGCGCAGCTGAAGCTTGAGCACCAAGTTTTGCTATAGCAGCTGCAGCAGCCAAATGAGAAGCCCCACCACCTTCCATCCTTTCTAGGTAGCTTAAAACTTTTGGGTCATCATAATAGTCTCCAAGTCTGAACTGCATGCCTTGAGTATCTCTGCTCCTTGGGAAAACCTCAGAGACAAGCCAAGACTCCAAAAGCTTGCACAGCCCTGGAAGAAGATCATTCTCTTCATCGATGCTAGAGTTATTCACCACAAACTCAATAGTTTTGGGGTCTCTATATGGCGAGGACTCGTTGTCAATTCCAAGCCACATCCTGCAATTTCTTATGTCTCCCACCAGTAACGAGCAGAGTGCCCGTTCCAATGCGAGGTCCATCTCATTTTCATAAGGATATTGAGAACCTATATTGAACTTTTGAAGTTGTTCAAAAAGATCATCTGCCATCATGATGAACTGAGGCTGTTTACTTGCAATTGCTTGAGCAATATGTGCAAGTGCCACACTATAGATTTCAAACCATTCAGGTGGTATGCTATTCGGTGTTTTCGAGAAGAAATCCATCTGATATATATAGCAGAAAATGAGTAAAGACTTCTAAAATTTGTGTTCAAGTAAAATGTACATACTACAGCATGCTGCTGCTCATTAAACTTGGCAGGCACATACCTGCTCAGCCGATGTCATCCGCAAAAAGGCCTCATTCATGAAGGCCTCACGAGAAAATCCTCCTCCAACAGTAGCAATACCACCTCTGTCAACACTCCACAATATGTTTCTTGCACCTTGCAGACCTTCTTGGCGTTTGTTTGTATGCTTTTCATCAATTGGAAGAGCAAGTAGCTCCAATACACAACGAGGTGTAATTTCCTCCAAAGTTTCATCAATCTGTGAGAGCAGATCAGGTGCAAGATTGCTTGCACCATCCTCCTAAAGTACAATGTTTCTATTAGCAGTGCTTCCAGGATATCTCTCTAATCAAGAAAGAACCAACAAGCTGATCATCACAACTGATCTAGTATCAAGTTAAAAACTTGATAGCCAAAAGGCAAATATGACTTGAGAAGCTTATTTGATCATTTAGCAGCAGCCCTTTTAGGTGCTAGCCGTTTGCAAACAGGATGATAGATTTGAGAATGAGGGGAAAATAAAAAGATTGACACATTCATTATCGCTAAGCAGTGTTGGCTAATGCCTAATAGCTTAATGCCAGTTTGGTTTTACAGCATAACAGGATATGGCTACACCATAATGCAGCTAGCAGTCATAATGACCAAACTGAATTGATTTCAAAGCTTTTGAAACTCGCATTGACGCAAGGCCTACAGAGCTCCTAATTACAGCAACATATATGCATCTGATGCTTACAAAAAAGGGCACTTTGTTTACCAAAGAAAACAATTGTTAATCAGTATTAAGTATCAACAGGAAGCAATTATATAAATCTAGAACATGCTGATCTACAACCTATGGTATATACAGTGCTAACAAACACATGTCACAATAAAAATATAAAATTTATCAAAAACAGGTGTTACAGAGACACCTTACGACATATTGACCTTAAAACAAATTAGTTTACTCGCAAAAAAAAAACAAACTAGTTCACCTGCAGAAGCTTGAGCGCCCTCTCAAGCACCTCACAGCAGTGGATTACATCTGGAGGGCTTGCAGCCATCGCTTCCCTCGATAGGTCCACGTAAGCCAATGCCATTGCTAGCACCACATCCTGCTTGAACCGCTTAGGCGGACGGTCCTGAAGCAACTGCTCTCCAGCTGCAAGCACTAGCTGTGCCTCCCCAGCCTCCTGAAGTACACACAGCACACCTGGAACCTGTTTGGCAAGTCACCCAAGAGAGGCAGCGACCAGTTATATCCCAGTGCTATTCGAAATTCTAGCAGACTAGAATATCAGACTGCTATATTTGTCTGTTTGCTGGGCTACAACCTCACCTTGTCCAAGGCAACATCCATGGTGAGTGTCGCATCACGATCCTCAGAAAGTGCACGATCATACTCGGTACGGGAGCTATGGTTTGTGAGAGTGTCATGGGCAAGCTGCAGCATTTGCCGACGCACAACAAGAGCTTCTGTGCTGTAGCCATACTGCGGTGGCTTGGCTATCCGCGCCTCAAAGGCCCTCCTAACACCATCACCAAGAAAATGCGGCTCCTGCTCCGAGAATCTGTGAAGAGCAACTCCAACAGATCATGACCCATACAACTCTCTACACAATACCATTTTTCCAGAATTAAGTAAGGTGCAATGTAAGTTGTCAGGATATGATGAATTTGAAACCTAAAGAACTGACATTGCTCTAGTCAACCAGACATACCCCAGCTAAAAAGTATTTCCTCCGTTTGGTCTTTTCCCTATCAGATGATAGCCCCAAATCTGAGCAGGGCCGACCAAACAGATCATTTTCAGAAAATCAAAGATGTTGATTCTTTTTCTAACAAGCATCAGAATGCAACCATACAACTCTACACAATGCCATCTTTACAGAATTAAGTAGGTTTCAGTTTAAGTTGCAGGATTGGTGGATTAAAACCCCGTGGAATCGGGAATTGGAAGTAGTTAGCAGGTCATACAATTCATACATAAACAGTAGAGTATGCAATTTCTGAATTTCATGAGATTGTGGTAAGTTAATAACCTAGCAACAATCCTGGAAATTGGTTAATCAAGTCGAGTGCTGAACAGAAGCATTTCTACAGGGCGGTATTATCCCCTTCTAAGAAGGCTAGTGATAACATCAAATCACCCGAGATGCTCACCAAAGAACTGGCTGGACTACTGACCTTGTAGAAGTCGACGGGGAGGGGCAAGACGCGGTCGACGGCGTCGGGGAAGACCGCGACGAACGGGGGCGCGGAGGAGGAGGCCGCGGCCGGCGGGTCGGCGGCGGCGGTGGGGAGGAGGTGGAAGTCGGCGAAGAGGCGGTCGGCCCAGCGGCTGGCGGCGCGGCAGGGGAAAGGGGCGGGCGGCGGCTTGGGGCGCCGGGACGCGGCCGGCGGGAGGGAGAAGGCGAACGGCGCGGAGTTGGGGCCGGGCGAGGAGGCTGTGGACCCCCTCCATTGCCGGCGGGTGCGGCGAGCTCGTGAGTAGTGAGCGAGGGTTTTGAGGTTGTTGCGCCGGAGGGAGGGGAAGCTGTTTGTTTTATTCTTGGGTGATTAGCACGCAGCAGTGCTACTGTGCAGCAGACTGGGATGTGTCGTGTTCGTGTGTAGGAGTAGTACTCATCACTATGGCTTTTCCTTTTTTTTCCTTTTAGTTTTTTTGCCTTTTTCCACCCAATTTTAACTCCTTTTGCAAACTATAATTTGTTCAACTCTTCGCTAATATTTGCAGGTCCCTATTTTTGCCAGCTTTCACCTGCCAGTCTGCCACGCAGGAGGTGCGATGGTGCCATAAAAAAATTGGCAGGTGATTAGTTGGTGAGTCTTGGCAGTCACATAAGAAGACAGGCAACAAAGCAAGTGTGGGCGTAGTGTGGTTGAGAACCAAATAATGAAATTAATGGACTAAGTGTTATTATGTTACAAGTAAAATGTTAGTTGCAGTTAAAGTTGATAGAGTCAATAGACACAAAACCTTTTCACCATGATTATCAGATAGTCTTTCATGCCAGCTTCTTCTCGATAAAAATTAGTGGTGTATGTAGAGAGTCGCATTTATTCATTGTTCCTTGCATATGTTGGTTAAAACAGGAAATAGTTATGCATCGATAATCCTTGCCCTTTGATACACTTGACATGTATTGTGCCTAGGCTTTGCTAAGAATATGAGAGTAATGGAGGAGGAAGGCACGGGTCAATTCGAGTCGACAGACGGGCGTTGAGTGTGGAGCTAGGGACTTGTGTTGCAACTTTTCAAATGCTAGTTTAGCATTTTCGACGGGTTCTAGTTTTCTTAAATGATTAAAAAACTTTTCTTTGTTAGCTTTTGAATGAATAAAATGTATAACTCATGTAGTTCCCCGTGATATATAGCATTCAAAGGGTAATGAAAGTTCTGTTCCAAATTATTCCTACCCCTGCGAATTGAAACATACAGACAGCAACCAGCTACAGTGTTGTATTGGCTATGATCCCGACTAAGTACTTGTCACTTGGTAAATGTTGGTCATTAACGAATCAGCTGAACCCAAAATTTCGTACTGCAGAACGAGCTCTTACTCGTGTATATATGCAATTAAAAAAAACTTGGGATTTGACAGTCCCATCACAACCTTATGAACATCGACACAGGCCAAGAAAACAACCCTGCAGAGACGGAGAACGAACTGCACTGAGCAGTGAGCACACACGGCTATCAACAAGTTAACAACCTAACGGGACGGAAGAGAAGAGACATGCAGAGCGGAGTAAGCAGAGGATGCCCGGCAGCGTCAGCAATTCCAGCTTAAAGCATCGTTCGCCGGAAGACTTCATCACGGCCACGTGGTGAACTCGAAGACCTTGCCGACGATCTCGAGCCCCGTGGGTATCTGCCAGACGAAGAGCAGGACGTTGATGGTGTTGAGCGCGATGTGGAGGCTCCGTGCGGTCTCGTCCCCCTTCTGCATCGCCGGGACCAGCGCCGCCGCGCCCGCCCAGAGCACGGTGATGGCGGCGCCGGCGAAGAGGTGGGGCCCCGGGAAGAGCTTCCCCGTGCGGAGATACGTGTTGACCGCGCCGCCGACGGACTCGAGCACGCCGAGGCCGAGCAGGATGGACCCCGCGTTGAAATGCCTGTCGCGGAACGAGCCCTTGAGCAGCTTCTTCCGCTCCTGCATTTATCAGCTTATCTGATCAATCCCATTCCTGGCTCCTGCAAGAGCAATCGAGATGTGCCTTTGATCGAGGTAGAAGACGATGCAATGTTAGTTACCTCGGTGAGCTCGTCGATCTTGATCTCGACGGGGGATTTGGGAGCGGGAGGTGGTGGTGCAGAGGAGGAGGAGGCGTCGCCGCCGGCGGCGACGGCGGCGGGGGTGGCGGCGGGCTTGAGCTGCTTCTTGAGGTCGTTGATTTCGTCCTGGATGGTGCGGACGCGGCGCCACTGCCAGCCGAGGTATCCCGCCCAGAGCGTGTAGGCGAAGAGCCCGCCCATGACGAGCGGGTGCACCAGCGCGAAGCTCCGGCCCTCCAGGATCCCGAACTCGCCGCCCGCCGCAAGCGCGTCCGGCGGCAGCGCCGCCAGCAGCAGCGGCACCGCCGCCGCGGAGCTAAGCAGAGGAGCGGGGAGCTGTGGCACCTGCGGCGGCGCCTGCTTGGAGATGCTGCTGGCCTTGGAGGAAGGAGGGGCGGTGGAGGCTGAGCAGGAGACGCGGAGGAGGCCGGGCCGGACTGCCGCGAGCGGCGGCGCGGTGGCCATGGGTGAAGCGGCGGCGCCGGCGCCCACCATCTCGCGTCGCGTGCTCTGCGTTCCGGCGACGCGGGCGCGATCGAGGTGTGGCTGACTGGTTGGTGGGGAATTGGGGATGGCGGGAGAGGAGATAAGGGGGGGAGGAGAGCCGAGTGGACGAGACAAGTGTGCACTGCTCGCTCGCTGGCTGTGGCTCTCTCCCGAGACGAGGAGCGGAGAAGAGTGTGGTGGCTTGGCTGTGGGGGCGGCGAGGCACGTGGCTGGCTGTGGAGCCGACGAGGCAACGCGACGAAGGGGACGTGCCGACGTGGCCGATCTCTGGCGAGTGCGAGCCGTGTTGGGACTTGGGAGCGAGCCGGGCCGGGCCGGCAGGATTTCATCTATTTGGTGGCCCAACCAACAACCGTAGTCCAGCGGCCCATCTCCGCAGTTCGGTGATGCAGGACTCTGAGCCGGGTTGGTTGGCTTCCAATATGTGCCAAACCAAAATGAGGGCAAGCCAAAATTATGGCTTGCCAAAATCAGGACATGCCAAAATTATGGCAAAAAATTTGGGCATTCACTTGGTTTGGTTTCAAAACATGGCAAAGTTCTCTTATGAGCTCAAGAAGTTTCTAGAAACTTGCCACAGTTTTGGCTAAAAAAGTTGGAGTGCCAAATTTTTGGACGTAAACCAAGCCATGACCAAATTTTTTTGACATGCCTTCATTTTGGTAGGGCAAATATTGACACTAAACCAATCAGGCCCTCTGTTCTGGCTGTACAGAATTTCCTTCTTTTTTCTTCCTCCAATCGTGTCGAGAGGACAACGAAAGGACAAAACTCTGATGTATCATAAACTTGCTGCTCTGGGTTCATATGTTGGTTCCATTTCCACGTACTCATATTGTTTTGACAGGGACCTGAACGCTGCAAAATGATTGCATTGCAAATGCCAAAATGGACAGACAGGGATTCTGAAAACAAACATTGTTTCGACATGACAAGCGGATGAGCGAGAAATCAGTTCGAGTCCTGAGCACAAAATGCAAACATCAGATCAGTACGTCGAAGACCAGCCAGGTTGTGACTTGTGAGTTGTGAGTTGTGACCATCAACATTGCTCCTAGCCCCAGCACCACCCACTTGCCTCTCGCGAGGGCCTCGCTCCTGATTGCCTGAACGATCCGAAACTGGGGGTTTTGTGTAAATAATCGGATCGTGATTTTAGAGCAACTCCAGCCCAGCCCTTAAATATGGGCCTCTATTTGGCTTTTTTGGTGGGCCTGTAAAAGTTTAGGGGCTTAAAATTCTCTCCATGCTCCAGCCAGCCCGACTAAATGAATGCCCCTAAATCTTTCTGGCTAGTGGGCCTCACCTGTCAGTCGCCCTCATCTCACTCTCTCTCCCTCCCGCGCCGGCGAGCTTTGCACATTGCTCCTAGCCCCAGCGCCACCCACTTGCCTCTCGCGAGGGCCTCGCTCCTGATTGCCTGAACGATCCGAAACTGGGGGTTTTGTGTAAATAATCGGATCGTGATTTTAGAGCAACTCCAGCCCAGCCCTTAAATATGGCCCCTATTTGACTTTTTTGGTGGGCCTGTAAAAGTTTAGGGGCTTAAAATTCTCTCCATGCTCCAGCCAGCCCGACTAAATGAATGCCCCTAAATCTTTCTGGCTAGTGGGCCTCACCTGTCAGTCGCCCTCATCTCACTCTCTCTCCCTCCCGCGCCGGTGAGCTTTGCACATTGCTCCTAGCCCAGCGCCACCCACTTGCCTCTCGCGAGGGCCTCGCTCCTGATTGCCTGAACGAGGCGTCGATGTCAACATGTGTAGTCTCGCTTTAAGTGGGTCACCTGGATCGGAGAGTAGGTTTCAGTCGATTAGGCTTAGCCTCCTGATGCGTAGGATACTCGATCCGGGTTGATTGTATCTTGTAAATTTTTTGGGTCGCTTTCCCCTCCTTCTTAATGAAATACGTGCACTGCACGTTCTCGAAAAAAAAGGCGCCGATGTCAATGGCGGAGGGAGGCGGACGAGGTAAGAGAGATTTCGGCGGGGAAGGGAGAGAGAAATCTGGAGTACGACGACGACGAGGAGGAGCGGAGCTCATTATGGGACGGAGAGGTGGTGTGGCAGTCGCCGGAGCCGCGCGGGGAAGGGAGGCCCGCCGGCGATCATAGCGGAGGGACAATTCTAAAAATAAATAGGGGGTTTGTGTAAATAGTCGGATCGCGATTAATAATCGCGATCCGAAACAGGGGGTTTTGTGTAAATAATCAGATCGCGATTATTAATCGCGATCCGAAACAGGGGTTTTTGTGTAAATAATCGGATCGCGATTTTAGAGCAACTCCAGCCCAGCCCTTAAATATGGGCCTCTATTTGGCTTTTTTGGTGGGCCGGTAAAAGTTTAGGTGATTAAAATTCTCTTCATGCTCCAGCCAGCCCGACTAAATGAAGGCCCCTAAATCTTTCTGGCTAGTGGGCCCCACCTGTCAGTCGCCCTCATCTCCCTCTCTCTCCCCTGCGCCCGCTCCCCCGCGCAGCGCCGCCTCCACGCGCCACCGCGCCTCGCCGGGACATGGACGTCGGCGGCCGGCCTCCCGACGCGCCATGGCCCACCGCCGATCGCGCTGCTCCCCCGGGCCGCCCGCCGCGCCGTCGAGCCCGCGCCGAGCCACGGTGTGGGAGCGCTCCAAGAACCTCCCCGACGACGCCACGGTGTGGGAGCGCTCCAAGAAGGCCCTGCTCGGGATGGGGAGCGGACCCAAGGCCAACATCGCGGTGTGGGAGTGCGTCGCCGGAGACACGGTCGCCGCGGCCCGCGAACGGAGGAGCGCCTCCCGTGCCTCGCCTCCCGCGCCACGCCCCCGCGGGCTCCGGCATGGAGGAGCTCCTGCTTGCTCGGCGGCGGTCGCGCGCGGCCGGGAGGAGGACGAGCAGCGCGAGGAGCAGGAGCCCGGCCCTACGGCGACGGCAGAGCAGGAGGCGGCGGCGGCTACGGGCGGAGCGAGCGAACAGAGGAGGAGGAAGAGATGAAAAAAAGATGGTGGGGCCCACGGGTGGGTGGAAATAGAGTGTCTCCATTTCTAGAGGCTGTGGATCAAAATTTGGAGGCCTCCACAAAATGGTAGCCCGTTTAGGGCCCGGCTGGAGTTGTATTTTTCTACCTGAGAGACTAAAATAGGTATAGAAGCCCATTTAAAGCTGGGCTGGAGTTGCTCTTAATCGCGATCCGAATGTAGGGGGTTTTGCGTAAAGTTCTGGGTCGCGATCTGATCTAAAGGGGCTTTCTTAAAAAACGTTGAACGCCGCCGGCGATGGCCGTCGTCTCCGAGTCCGCCGACCCTCCAACCAATCTCCGTGCTCGGGGCTGGAATCTCCGCCCGATGCTCCGCCGCCATTCAAGCTCCGTCCTCGGGAGTCAGGACCATCCGCTGCACAACGAGGAGGCGGCGGCCATGGCGGCACGGAGTTCCGGGCCAGGCGGCGCTGCGCAACAGCATGGAGACGACAACGAGCGCCATGGCCGACGGGTCTGTCGACGATGGGAAAGCAGAACGCAAGGCCGGCGGCAAGGGGAGGAGACCGTGGGGGAAATTGGCGCTTGCCCCGTCCTCCAGGCTCTTCCGGTTGTAGGAGCCCCCTGTTTCTCTTCGCTGTATGAACTCTGCAAGCATATACAGACACAGTGGATGCAGAATTTTCACTTGCAATGATTTCTCTTCAGCATGCCCAGCCCATCGAGAAGCGACCATGGCAGCATGGACTTCCACGCCGCGAGCTCCGACGCCCAGGCGGCGCTGCGCTTCCCGCCGGCTCGGCTCCACGGCAGGCGAGCCCGTATTTCTCTTCTCTTTCTGAACTCTGCGAGATATACAGGTAATACTAATACAGTTGGTGCAGATTTTTCACTTACAATGATTTTTCTTGAGCATGCCCATCGAGAATACTACCCTTTTTTCTTTACAACTTTTTCTTGCTGTTGAAAAATTGACTAGCTGGGTTGAGTGTCTTGAGCACCAATATGTCAAACCAAAGTTACACGAGATACAGTGATTCGGATTTTCCCTCCCTCTGTTACACACATGATTTTTCTGCTGCATGCCATACTGCCATCTACTAGAAGTACTCTTTTCTTAAAAAAAAACTAGAAGTACTCTTTATTCTTCTTCTGACAATGGCAAATACTACTACACTCAACATAGAGGCATTTGACACGTCAAACGAAATTGATCAGCTGAGAGACTTGGCACCAAAATGTGAAACCAAAGTTACACGAAACGCGCCCATGTTACTTATTAGCATGCCCCAGCACGGTAATTTTTTCTTTCTTTCAAGGATAGCACGTGATTATTATTGCATCGAAGAAAGTCACACAGTGATCCCTCATCATCAGACATCATCATCAGGACGGTAATTACAGCAAACAATACACGGCACAGGCGGCTAATAATACACACGTGCGTGCGGTGCGGTGGTAGGCGGCGGCAGCCGGCAGACGCAGCAGCCCACATGCCGATTGATGATTGTCAAACCGCCCGGCGGCTAGCCGGCGCCGGCGGGACATCCGTGCCTAGGTCGGCGCCGGCTAGGTGGGTGCCTTCTTCTTGTTCCTGGGCGGCGAGTTCGTCGGCGATGGCCTCGTCGAGCCATGCCTCGGCGTCGGCCATGATGCCGGGGCTGAGCCGCACCATGAGGACGCAGAACTCGGCCTCGCTGAGCGCGCCGTCCCCGTCGGCGTCGCCCTCCCGCACCATGGCGTCGGCCTCCGCGAGGGTCATCCCGGCGACGCCCAGCGCCGCCGCGGCCCCGCGCCGCAGGCTCTCGGCGGTGATGGCGCCCCTCGCCGGGTCCGCCAGGAGGCGGAACCCCGCACGCAGCTCCGTCAGCAGGCCCGCCGTCCCCAGCCTCTCCCCCATCACCGGCAGCAGGTCCTCGTACGCCTCCGCCGCCGCCTCGGGGTTGCCGCTGCCGGCGCCGGCGCGGGGGCTCGCTGATGGCGCCGCCATGGTGGGTTGGGTTTGGCTGATGGCTTTGCAGGCTGCGATGCGAGCCTGCGACGACGACGATGGCAGCGGGCGAGGAAGGAGGGAAGGAAGCAGCTCTTTATTTGGAGGATTCGATGCTGTGTGTGACAAATGACATGCTGCTGTGCTGTGCTGTGCTGTGGTGTATAAAAACAAAAGCTTTGGACGGCACGACTGAGACGAGGGCGATGCGGCCGGAGGATAACACTGTTCCTACTGCCGTTCTCCAAATAATCGCAGCTCGCGGGAATTCTTTTTGATCGACGTTCAGACCTCCGCACACCCATTTTTCTGTTACGTTTCTAGATGTGGCGACTTGTCCACCCAAACACAGTCCTAAATTCTCCGGTTTATGTATAAGTTTATCATGGAATGCAAAAATTCTGATTCTACCGTTCATGCAAGAATTAGACTCTAGACCAGACTAGACTAAACAGAGAGAGCTTTTAGTGTTAAGCTTGCGGTGGATTCAGTTCAGCATGGAGTGGTGGTGGTCCGGGGAGACACTAGAGTCAGACAGCGTGCCCCGGCGTTAGGACGATCCCATCGGAGGAGAAGCTTCCGGGAAGCTTCGACCGTGCCAGATTTTTTGGGCGCATGGGAATGAGCTGACTGCTGAGACTGAGCCCACCACTGTACGTTCGGCCCGGGTGCAGCCACGCCATTAGTGTCTCCAGAAAGACACTGCATGCATGCATGCCGTGTGAATCTTGTTCATTTCCTTGTCCTGTTTGGAACCAGATCCTCGTGTTTGCGTCGCACGTACGGTTGCAACCACTGCATTAGTGTGCCACGGCACCACCAGAAGATGAGAGATTTCATCATCGGAACGGAACGCGCCCGAGGGGGATCGTCATCGCGGCACGGACGGCGACGGCACGAAGCGGACACGGGGTTAGTTGCGACCTGTGATGGGATGCCGGCCGACGGCGACGACGATACGGTCCATGTCCAGGGTCGCCATCAAAGGAAGCTTCCCAGAAGCAGGGAGGAGGCGTGTGCCGGGGCAGGGCGATCCGGCAGCTGGGGCGGCGGCTGCCTATGATATGATCGTGAATCAATAGACTTTTCGGCCCAGTGTTGTGCTGAGAATCATTTAGGCAACAATCTGTTTTTTTCTCCAGCACAAGTTGCATTTCGCACGGCCTTTTTTTACAAGCTACTAGTAACAAAAATTAAGAGCAGGGCGTCTAGTTTCACGCTTTACAACGGTTGTCCAATATGCATATAACATCCAAACATCACAGTTCCTTTTTTTTTTGGAGGGGGACATATTTATTTTTGAGTAAAATACACCAGCGGCCCTTAAACTTGTCTCGGGGTGCCACTTAGGTCCATGAACTCTCAAAATCGACATCTGGCACACGGTACTTGTCAATTTGTGCCATTTAGGTCCATACCCCTTCAAAATATGTAAAACAGCCCTTACATTTTTTTTGTCTCCTGCCAATGCATCCTCCTCACTATGTAAAAAAGTCCTTGACTTTAATCTTATTCCAGCAGTACATCCCTCTTCCCATGGGCTCCCACACGGCCACACCGCAGCCTGCATCTTCTGCTTCTCCCCCGCTGTATCTTTCACGGTGAATCACCTCGTCGCCTAGAGCTCGTCCCTCGCTGGCCTAGCTGCCCACGGAGCTCGCGCTTGCTGGCCATGGCCGCGCTGGGCTTGGAGCTCGTCCCTCGTCGACCAGGCTGCTCTCCCTACTCGCGAGGCTCGTCTGTCAACCGGGAGTCTGTTAGGCAAAGATAGCCATGGTGGGTCTGAGTTCGTCGGAGCCATCAGCGTTCCAATGAAATTCGTCGTTTTTAGTGAATCTGAACTCAATTAATCCCAACTGAAGATGCGAACCAATTTGACTATTAATATTTATAAATCCATACGAGGAACGAGCTGAATCGAGAAAGTACGAGATGGAGGAGGCGGCAAATCTTGGCAGGATTGAGCTCTGTCGCTCTCTCTACGCAGGCTTGGCTTATCCATGGAGGATGGCACGGCCCGGGTCTAGTGGAGAGCGATTTGCATCTGGCAGAGGCTGCGTGGTTGGCCTTCGGCGGAGCTCGTGCATGGTCCCACGGCGGAGCTCAGGTCACCTGGCCGGGGACGCTGGCCCGCGACGGAGCTCCAGCTTGCCCGGTCGGCGGCACTAGCTCGCGATGGAGCTCAAGCGTCCACATCTCTCGCCGCACCACCGCCGCCACGGCCGCCGGAATCTGCAGATCCTCAGCACCACCCACCTCTGCACTCGCCACCGCCGCCTATGGGCGCCCGCACGCGGCCACGCCGCCGAGGGACCGCCCGTGCGGGGCCATGCCGGCCGAGGACGCCTCCACCCGGAAGCAGTCCTCCTTCAGCTCCACCCATCGTAGCCCCGCTCGCCGTCGGCCGGCAACCAGTGTCAAATTGCTCTGGGTGCTCCCTATCCCGGTCATGCACCTTCTTCGCCCGTGTCGACCCCTGCCGCGCCCGACAGGTTGTACCGACGCCGCCCCAAGGCCCCGCGCGGTAGATGCTCCGCTGCTACCCCCACGAGACCCGCCGGAGATTGCTGTTGGAGGGGCCGCAGACAGCGAGAGGGAAGAAATGATGAGGCAGATGAGGAGAGGATGCATTGGTAGAAGACAAAAAAAATGCAAGGGCTATTTTGTATGTTTTGAAGGGGTATGGACCTAAGTGGCACAAGTTGACAAGTACCGGGTGCCAGATGTCGATTTTGAGAGTTCATGGACCTAAGTGACACCTTGAGACAAGTTTAAGGGCCGCTGGTGTATTTTACTCTTTATTTTTATTCATTAAGATCACTAAAAAAAAATAAAGGCCACTATTCCAAAGCAGGGATCTGATTACGGGCTCAAATACGAAGTAATGGGCTCATGGCCCAGCCCATTTAGCGCCAGCCACTCCCATTTACCTGCCAGGGTGACCAGGCCCGAATCCGAACCGGACCCACCACAGGGAGCCACGGAGGCAACAAAAAAGAGCCGTTCCCCCCTCAAAAAAAGAAACAAAAACGAAATAAGAGCGGCTACCGAAAAAACCTTTGCGCGCGCTTGACCTCTCCGGCTCCCGCGGTTCCCGCGAATCCGAGCCCCCGTGCGCGCCAAAAACCCCTCCCCTTCTCCCGCCGCCGCGCCGCCCCCATTTCTATTTACCCACCACCTGTCCCTCCCCATCCGTACTCCACCCACCACCGCAGCCGACGCCCACCCTCTCCTCCCCACTCACCACCATCCGAGCCAAATCCCCGCGCTCGTCCTCGATTCCTTCGCGCGGATGGGCGCCGCCGGCCAGCTCCGACGCCGCACGCGCGCGCGGACGCCGCCGCGCCGGGCGGATCCCGCCTCCGACGACGACGTGAGCTGCGAGGCGTGCGGGTCCGGGGACGCGGCGGCGGAGCTGATGCTCTGCGACGGGTGCGACCGCGGGTTCCACATCTTCTGCCTCCGCCCCATCCTCCCGCGCGTCCCCGCCGGCGACTGGTTCTGCCCTTCCTGCCGCTCCCCGCCCCCCGCCGCCGCCAAGTCCCGCCGCCACGGTTGCATCCCCCGTCGCCAAGAAGCCCAAGCGTGAGTACTCATCTACTTGTCCTTTGCAATGCCAGCTGTTCTAGGTGAAATCTGTTCCTTTTCTGACTCAATCAATCGGCGATTCGATTTTGCATCTGCAGAGTTCCCGCTTGTTCAGACGAAGATCGTGGATTTCTTCAAGATCCAGCGGAGCTCGCTGGCGGCGGGGTCGTCGGAGTCCAAGAAGCGGAAGCGGAAGCCTGCGGGGGCGCTGGTGGTGTCCAAGAAGAAGCGGAAGCTTCTCCCCTTCGTCCCCTCCGAGGACCCCGCCCAGCGGCTCCGCCAGATGGCCTCCCTCGCCACCGCCCTCACCGCCACCGGCGCCGTCTTCAGCAACCACCTCACCTACCAGCCCGGCATGGCTCCCCGCTCCGCCAACCGCGCCGCCCTCGAAGCCGGCGGCATGCAGGTACCAAATCCCTTCCTTTTTCTTTCCTTTTTTACCACCAATCTCATACACCAACCAACCAACATGTCTGAATCTGAATCTGATTTTCTCGCCTCTGCAGGTGCTACCAAAGGAGGACGCGGAGGCGCTGAGCCAATGCCAGCGGATGATGGAGCGAGGGGAGTGCCCGCCGCTGCTGGTGGTGTACGATCCCGTGGAAGGCTTCACCGTCGAAGCCGATCGGTTCATCAAGGACCTGACCATCATCACTGAGTACGTCGGCGATGTCGACTACCTGCGGAACCGGGAGCACGACGACGGCGACAGCATGATGACGCTGCTCTCGGCGTCCCCGCCGTCAAGGAGCCTCGTCGTCTGCCCCGACAGGCGCAGCAACATCGCGCGATTCATCAACGGCATCAACAACCACACGCCGGAGGGGAGGAAGAAGCAGAACCTCAAGTGCGTCCGGTATGACGTCGGCGGCGAGTGCCGGGCGCTGCTCGTGGCCAACAGGGACATCTCGAAAGGGGAGAGGCTCTACTACGACTACAATGGGTCGGAGCACGAGTACCCGACGCACCATTTCGTGTGACCAGCGATCCAGTTGAGCTCCTCCTCTGTAGTTTTGCTGAATTACTGTGTCGAGTGTAAGATAAGCTTCGGCGAGAATTGATTGATTGGGGGAATCGGAGTAGCAGTCTCTTAACTTGCAGATTCATGTAACCAAAGGAAATTAGATCAGTCTGATTTGGTGAGATTAGATTGTTCAAACCGGGGAAAGGGGGATTATAGTGTCACTGATTCCTGTTGTAAAACATCAACATTCTGAATGGCTGCTGGATTAGCTAGCATTCTGGGAAACAATGACAAGAGCCAGGAAGGTTATCTGTTCATCTAGTACCTGATTTCATCTCCTAAAGTGTTCTTAAGTACTCCGTATATACAAACTTTTATCTTGAATAGTGTCTCGCTGTGCCACTAGTCTCGTTGCAACTTGCAACTACAGATTCAATATCTTCTTGGCTTAGCAGACTGAGCCTTTGTGCTTCAGAAGTTCAGGCTGTTGTTGCTCTTGGTGTCTGGCAAGTGGCAAATCTGTCTCCGGCTAGTCTGCTACTGTGGAACTGTTGGCAACGGGAAAAGGAGCTGACAGCAGGTCACTACAGGCATGCCTTTAGCTTTATTAGCAGGTTTGTATTAACAGAAGTTGGGGCCAGTTTCAAAGCAGTCTGCCACGATTAACCTTTGCAGGTCGAAGTTTTAGTTTCTGCTGCTGTCACGATAGTCTATCTAACTTAGCCAATTGGCCTACTTGTCAAAGACAATTTTCTACTAACAAAATAGGTGGCTTATTTTCCTGTCACAAGTGCAATAGACTTTGCGTACCTTAGACAATAATGTATTAATGTAACTTGGTTGTCAACCAGACATGCTCTTTCAGCCACTACCTTGCTAAGAGGAAAGTGATTGCAGCGACAGATAATTCTATTGCAACTCCCTCTACTGAGTTTTTTATACCAACAAGATCTTCAGAACCCGCAAAAAAAAGAAAAGAAAAAAAAAGGGATCTTCAGAAGGTTCGCAACTCTGATCACTACTTCAGCATATGACACAAATATACTATATGCATCTACTTTTCAATATAAAAAAAGCCTGAATCATTTTCAAACATCTAAACCCAACACATAAAAACAATCTCTAATAAGAGTTTCAACTAGCTGACTTCAAGCAATCCGAAAACACCAGTTGTGTTTGTGTACAAAGGAAGCACCAAGAGAAACGAACTGAGATCACTTAAAAAGAAAACCTTGGAAGTGAATTAAGGTGAATAAAAGGGCCACCACAGGGATAAATAACACAGAAATGGGAGAAATAAACAAGATCAACCAATAGAGAAGAAACATGATAAATAATGCCAAAAGGAAGGTTCATCGAGTACTGAAAGCTACCAGTCAATACAAGAGTTACATTCTGGTGTATTGTCAGTGATTCCTGTTGTAAAATATCAACATTCTAAATGGCTGCTGGATTAAACCAGCACACTAGGGAGGGAGCAATGGCAAAGGCCAAGCAGGGTATCTGTTCATCTCGTGCCTGATTTCATCTTATTCAGCGTTCAGTGTTCTTTAGTAGAAACATACCTTTGGATTGAATAGTGTCTCAGTTTGCGACAAGTCTTGTTGCAAGTACAGCTTAAACATCTCGGCAGAGCGAACCGTGGTGCTTCAGAAGTTCAGGGTGGTGTGCTTTTGCTGTCTGGCATGCTTAAACATCCAAATATGAATTGGCTTAAACATCTCGGCAGAGCGAACTCGTCTGACGTTATGGTACAAAGTTCATGCATGGGTTGAAGGGGTCAATAAACATTACGGAAATGTTTCTGTAAGGTTTTATTTATATATAATATAATACGGGAACCAAATCATTTCTGAATACATTCATTACTCTTGCACTATAACATGGATCAATTTGCTTGCACTGTTACACCACGATTATGCAGATTATTCAGTCACCAGAGCTGGTAATCAGTTGCGCAGCGAAGGGTTGACGACATGGCCTGCAAACACCACGACGCCACTGACATCCTCCATGATGAAGAAGGCGAAGGGGTGATCGGCGACGAAGTCCACAGGGCGATTGATAGTCCTGGCACACCCCGCCGTCATCATCACGGTGCCGGCGGCGGCCATCGTGCCGCTCTCGTCGACCTTGATGACGCACTGGTGGACCACGGACGACACGGTCACTGGCGGCGCCGGCGGGCTCAACATCTCCGAGAACGATTCGCCGGAGCGGCGGAACGGAAGGTCCAGCCCGAGGCTCCGCAGCACCCGCGACGCCTCCACCCTCACCGACACCTCGAACTTGGGGATCTTCAGCTCCCACACCGGCACCGGCTGCTCCGGCACGACCGACCGGTTCAGGAGCTCGCCGGCGCCGGCGCTGAGCGCCCGCAACAGCGCCGGCAGTCCGTCACGGTCGTCCGGGAGATAGATGTACATAGCGAATTCCCTTTGTTCGCCGCCGCCGCCGCCGCAGTAGGGCATGCGCAGGACCTTGAAGCTCGGGTGGACGCCGACCTGCTGCCGCCCGGCGCCGCTCGCCTTCATGAACGGCACGTGAACGGCGTGCTCCGGCGAGGCGCCGACGTAGAACGGACCTTCCTCGGTGGAGTCCGGGTGGAAGGGTGTGACCCAGTAGCCGTGGAAGAAGACGGAGTTGGCGACGACGAGCGCCGTGTAGGCGTCGAAATCCCACTCTCCGACGATGTCCTTGATGAGGCCGCCGGTGTTGCGCTCGAAGATTTCCGCCGCCGCCGCCGCCGTGGGGTTGTCTCCGAAACTCACCGACCGCGACTCGGCCTTGTACACGGCGGCGGCGGCGGTGTCGGCGAAGGATTGGCGGAGGCGCAGCGACGCGTCGGCCCAGACGGCCGTGGCGCACCGGACATCGGCTGGACTGAGGCGGAACAAGGCGTCGTCCCAGACGGCGGCGATGGCGCGCCGGGCCTCGGCCTCCCGGCCGCCGTCGTCGCTGCCGGCGAGGACGACAGACGCGACCTTCGACGCGAGCTCTGCGTCCGCCGCCGCGCCGGCGGGGCCGAGGAAGGCGACGATCTGGTCGCGCGTGGCGCCCGAGGCGGCGGCGGCGAGGAGGGAGAGCACGGCGTGGAAGGAGATCGGCGAGATGGCGAGGTTGGCGGTGGGCGTTCCCTTGTCGAGGCTCCCGAGGTGGCGGAGCAGGAGCATGCACAGCGCCGCCTGGTAATCGATCAAGGCCCCAGACCCCCACGCATATGGATCCAAGCCATGGACGGCCCCAGACGGATATGAGGACGCGGCGGCGGCGGCGGTCGCGTGGCAGAGCGCGGGCGCGAAGACGGGCATCGGCGGCGGCGCGGGAGGCGAAGATGCGGACCCGGCGGCGCAGCGCGGGAGACGGCGCTGCGGAGGAGGAGGAGGCGGCTGCGCAAGAGAGGAGGATGGAGAGGGAGAGAGAAAGATGGAGCTGCGGCGGCGGGGGTGCGGGTGCAGACTCGAGGAGGAAGTACCAGGAGCCGAAGAAGAGCAGGGCGTGCGGACTCGGGCAGGATGCGGAGGCGACGTCGAGGAGGAGGTACCAGGCGCCGAAGAAGAGCAAGGCTCTCCGGACTCGCCGCGGCGGCGGCGGCGGCGGCAGCGCAAGAGAGGAAAATGCAGGGCGTGAGAGAGTTAGGAGCGAGAGAGAAGCAGCGAGAGAGCCAGGCATGTGGGTCCATGTCAAAGAAATACTGCCGTGGAAAAAGATGAATACCGGTTGAATACGTGAATAAATAAAGAGGTAGCACGAATCTCCAGGCGGGATTCAACGGATAGAGATAGTACCAACCCAGCATGTACATGCTAGTCTGCATTTTCGTTACATATCGCTGGGAGGTTTCGCACGCTGCGAGAGGCTCTCTGGTTCTGACCTCTTGAGTGCTGCCGCGTGCCCTTTTTAAGTGCGTCTACCACTTGGTGAAAGAAAAAATGGTTACGGCATATCAGCATCGTTCTACCCTACCTGCCTGCCACGTGGCATCCTCGATATCCGACCCACTGTAAAGTGGCAGTCCATGCGGGTCGCAGGAGGCCCATGCGTCGTCATTGGCCGTGGAAGGAATAGATAGGTCGTCTCTGCCTGCTTCCTGGCACCACCACGGCTCACATCGCACGCCGGCGCCTCCATGGCCTTCTTAAGTCGTTTCCACTACTTCATCATGAACGTCCCCGACCAAAGCGCCACAGTCGCAGCTGCTGATTCATGGAGGACAGCCGCCGCGAACAACGTCCCCGGCCTCATCAGCTCCCGGAGCAAGCTCGCCTTCAGCAATGCCACCACCATCAACACCATCGGCTACAGCTACTTCATCGACAACGCCGTTCCCTGCACCAGCAACAACACCATCAACTCCGGCAACAATCTCAACAGCACGGACGCACGGCTGCCGCTCTGGGCAACGACTACTACTTCATCATGAACGTGGCCGCCTTGAACGATAATGTCAACGCAACGCCAATGCGCGACGCCATCAAAAGCTACTTCAACATGTCCGTCGGCAGGCCAGCCAACAACCACAACAACAACTGCAATGTGGGGAAGAAAGCGCCGCTGCCCATGACAAGAGGAACGCCGGCAACAGAAACGGCACCGGCATCAACAGGAGGTTCAAGAGCATGCCGACATCGAAGGCACTACCCAGAGGTGACGCCATCGGCAGGTACATATTCGTATGCAACGACGACACCATGACGACATCAAGGGGCAGCTCTTCGATATGTCGTGGTCTTTGCTTGCTTGCACATAGATTCCAGCGTGTAAGACTGAATCCAATCCAAGAGCAAATTCAAGCTTGGGTTTTATTGCCCCATTCGATCGAAATGCAGAACTGATGGATGTATTTGCTTGCAGGGCTGCCGTCCAGGTACAGCGCCTCGATCGGTGAAGGCCATCAGGCCAGTGCTTCCCCCCTCTTCGTCTACAACCGGCCATGGTGGTTGTTCTCCACTCTCAAAAGAATATATTCGTAGACATGCATATAAGAACCTATATTTTATTTTAATGTCTTTTACCGGCGCGGCGTTAGCGCGCCTGTCATACTAGTGGATGCTAGCAGCGGGAGAGTACCAATCTCGCAGTAGGATTGTAGTAGGATTCTTTAGGCGGGTTAAATACTAATAAAACTGTTCGTAATTCCGAAACCTTAACCCATAAGCAAATGAGTTATTTTTGCTAAATACCAAAACTGCAATGCCTTCTTTGCAAGACATTTTTTGGATCAAAACTTTAATGCCAGAACTGACTTGGAGCGTAGTACTAACTGTCTAGTAGAGAATTGGGGTTTTTTTGGTGGGCTAAAATACTAAAACTACTACCACCATGACATAGAACATATTTTCTTCTTTTAAGAAACCTTAACTCATAAGTAAACGGTTATTTTTGCTACTTACAAAAATTGTTCCACATTATTTTGCGGGCTAAATTTTAAATATTCTACTAGCTTGTTAAGAAAAATTTTCTTTCACAAAAGCGTAGCAACATTAACTTTGGATTTTGGTCACCTTGTATAGCAAACTTGATTGTCGACCAGACATGCTCTTTTATCTTGCTACGGGGAAAGAAACTGCAACGATACAACAACAACATAGCATTTTGTCCCAAGCAAGCTGAGGTAGGCTAGAGATGAAATCCAAAAGAACCAAGGATAAGAAAGGCATAAAACGGCACAAGACCAAAGATAAGGTTAGGGGTAAATAAGAGAAGAAACAAAAGATCACGGTTCATGCACGTTAATTGCAAGTCTCCAAGCGCATCTATCTATAGCTAATTCCTTGGAGATATTCCACTCTCTAAGATCCCTCTTGACCGACTCGTCCCAAGTCAGTTTAGGTCGACCTCTACCTCTCTTTACATTATCTACCCTTTCTAGAACCCCACTACGCACTGGCGCCTCAAGAGGCCTCCGTTGGACATGTCCAAACCATCTCAACCGATGTTGCGCCAGTTTCTCCTCGATTGGTGCTACGCCGACCCTATCCCGAATATCTTCGTTCCGTACTCTATCCCTTCTTGTGTGCCCACAAGACCAGCGTAACATACGCATCTCTGCTACACTCAATTGTTGGACATGTCGCCTTTTTGTAGGCCAACATTCCGCACCGTATAGCATCGCCGGGCGAATCGCCGTCCTATAGAACTTACCTTTTAGCTTTTGTGGCACCCTCTTGTCACAGAGGACGCCAGAAGCTTGACGCCATTTTAGCCAACCGGTTGAAATTCTATGCCTAACATCTTCATCAATATCTCCATCCTTCTGGAGTATCGATCCTAAATATCGAAAAGTATCCTTCTTGGCCACCACTTGCCCATCAAGGCTAATGTCTCCATCCTCATGTCCAATCGCGCTGAAGTCACACATCATGTACTCTGTCTTCGTCCTACTAAGTCTAAAACCTTTCGACTCCAACGTGTGCCTCCATAGCTCTAACTTCCTATTAACCCCCACCCTACTCTCATCAACTAGCACCACATCATCCGCAAAGAGCATACACCAAGGGATATCACCTTGTATGTCCCTTGTGACCTCATCCATCACTAAAGCGAATAAATAAGGGCTCAATGCTGACCCCTGATGTAGTCCTATTTTAATTGGAAAGTCACTGGTGTCGCCATCACATGTCCGGACAGATGTCATCGCATCCTTGTACATATCCTTGATGAGGGTAATGTACTTAGTAGGGACTTTGTGCTTTTCCAAGGCCCACCATATGACATTTCTTGATACTTTGTCATACGCCTTCTCGAGGTCGTGAAAGATCCCCAGGTAGAAGGCGATCACCTAGTCCTTATGGCAGAGGACGGGAGAGGGGGAGCCCAGATAAAGAAGCAAATTGCAACTCCCTTTAGGCCTGTACTAAATTGTTAACATCAACATCATCTTCAGAAAGTTTACGAATCTGATCAAGCACTTCAAATACTTCCAAAATATAACGAGTATACTATTATGAAAATATACTGCTCGAGTCATTTTCAAATATATCTAAACCCAACACATAAAAATAATCTGTAACACCGGTTAGTTGTAATTAAAGTAAAAACAAGGGAAAGAGACTGAGATCAATTAAAAAACAATTGAGGGATTCACAAGAAACAACACGATAAAAACATTGATAGAAATAGTGCCAAAAAGAAGGTTCAACGAGTACTAAAAGCTACCAGTCAATACAGGAGTTACATTCTGGAGTTTCATGGAGAAACGGGAAATATTATGCTAACATCGCACGTCAATTTAACAGAGCACAAAGTTTCCTGCTGCCTAACGTTACCAACTTCCAGGTGATTCATACATTCATCCAAAGTGACTGGCTTGAACACAGCCCTGGAGTACTTAATCTCTCTCGTCCCTTCCAGGTGAGCGGCTACAAATGCAAACAGATGATTCAGTGTGACCCCTCAAAACAACGTGCAACAACGTCATAAAAAACACAAGCGCAAAGACACAACAATAATACTATTATGGGAATGGAACTAAACATACCTGGGGGGCCTGTCATAGCCAGGACTAGCTTCTCGGCGCTCACGACGAGGGCTGGCTTCATGGCGCTCGCGGCGAGGGCTGGTTTCATGGCGCTCACGACGTGGGCTGGCTTCCCGGCGCTCGCGGTCATAGTTGGGGCTGCCCCGCTCATCTCCTCTGCCACCACCATTTGAGCCATAATCAGGGCTACGCCTGCTACCACCCCTGCCATAGTCTGGGCTCCCCCTCTCCCGTCCTCTGCCATAAGGACTAGGTGATCGCCTTCTACCTGGGGATCTTTCACGACCTCTCCTGTCTGGGCTGTATCCGTTCCCTCTTTCACTTCTTTCATCATCATCACGAAGTGCATATTCAACTGAGATGACCCGGTCCATGAAATTGCTGCCACAAGAATGCCAGATTCATTCAAAGTGTACCATGTGCATACTCAAGTTCTACTAAAGATGATGTAGCAAACTAGCAATAAATATCATGGCCAAAATATTCTGAATAAGCAAATAAGGAGCACGAACATATTACCTTCCATTAGTACCCTCCAATGCTCTAGTAGCATCCTCCTGTACCTCAAACTGGACAAAGGCAAAGTTCTTTTTTATTCTCACATTTGCAACCCTGCCATACTTATCAAAATGCCTCTCCAGATCACGAATTCTTGTGTTGATTGGGTCAAAGTTGATCACAAACAAGGTTTTGGTCGGCCTTGCACTGGTTGGAGATCTCCTCAAGCTGCCTTTGCGACCAGCACTGCGATCCTCCTGCATAAATAATGGATATGACAATTCAGTAAAACTAGACAAATGCATCTGCTTATTAAGTGCTAACAGGTCAATAATCTTTTTCACAGGTGCCCACCTTTGTCCACTCAACTCTGATTCTCCTTCCTTTCCTACCAAAATCAATCCCATCAAGTCTGCTGATAGCATCTTCAGCATCACGTTCATCTTCCATGTAGACAAATGCAAACCCTTCATGTTGAACATAAAAAAGATAAGTGATTGATTGTTCATCGAAATCACAGCATGGTAAACAAAAAAAGGGACCACGAGATGAATCACGATGCAAGCTCTACAAAGGAAACTTTAACCTCGCAAATCTACAGACTGATACACTAGAATAATCAGGAACAGACCTTGTAAATGTTGAACTAAACAATGTCAGAGTACAACAATCCAAATGTTCATGGTACATCAAAGAATTGGTGGTGCAACCTCCACTTCTCTCCAGCCGGCCATGATATAGGCATGGTTGGATTGGCGAGGAGATGGTGATCAGGCGGGGGAGGAGGGTGCAATGTTGATCGTAAATGTAAGACATCGGTCACGAGGTGGTCGTTTCCAAGTGAACAGATGCCATGGTGGACTGTGAACTCCTGGAGATGGACAAGACATGAGGTGGGGCTCAGGCAGATGCAGGAAAGGTAGAGCCCAGTCCATCAACCAGGAAGAGCACATATGCTCCATGATATTCCTGCGGCAAAGAAATAATTGAGAAAAGGACCTAAATTCCAATTAAAAAACTTCTTTTCTAAACTTATTATCCTGATTTACACTTGTCGAATGACTTAACAATAAAACATAAAAATAATCCGATTCTGTTCAAACTCCTCTGGCTTTACAATGGGCGAATTAACAACTTGGTCTATTTGTGGCTTCCTACACCAGGTATGGCTGAAGGAAGATAGACAATCTCTGCCACATCATGGTGATAGCAGTTTCCACTTGAACCCACCAGATCTTATTAGTCAAATGAACACACTCCAAAGAGGAGTTAAGTGCAAGATCATGTATTTGATCACAACCATACATGATTAAACCAAAATAGTAATTCAAATGGTAAAACCAAGCTAAGTTATTGAAAATTTTAAACATTGCAAATCCAGCAGTGTTGTCTTATGAATATATTCGATAATACTTCAGAATCTATAATGAAGAATCGGTCTGGGGGAAACAACCAATCCGGAGCTTCAATAGTCAGATAGCTACAGAAGCAAATAATATCTTGCTAGAATAGATCGTAAATTTGAGAATAGCATGGCAAAGAACAGACTAACCTGTCTTTAGATCCACTCGTTCCACTCTTCCATACTTGCCAAAAAGGCGCTCGATCTCAGAAATGCGAACATCATAGTCAAGGTTCCCACAAAAAACTGGCCTCATTTTACTGGCCGGGGTTCTATTCCCTGAACCTGTATAGCAATAAAAAAACATTAGCTCCAGAATGCAAAACAGAAATAAAAAATTCAGCAAGTCTGACAGCGTTCCATAAAAAAGGCCCTTAAAAAATTACAGCAGCTATTTACAGTCCAAACAGGAAAAATAACAACAACGGAGATTGTTAGAAAAAAAAATCATCACTTCCAGCTGCTCCCTGTCCAAACACATATAAGGTGTCCCATAGAACCAATTGCACCTAAAAAATTTAACAGTCCACTGGGTTACAGATTACTTCAAATGGGAACAAAGGAAACTGAACTACCTTATGGTCAAGTAACTTCTAATAAAAATAAAAACTAGCAAAACAACGAGCAGAAACAAACACAATGAACACCTAAAGGTTCCCTGTCTCTTCAAACAAGACACAGCCAATAATAGTACATGACCAATATAAGCCAGTCCACAGACAGAACAGCAGCTGCAAGGCCAGTTTAACAGAGTACCAACCATAGTAACTCACCAAACCATTTCAAAACCTTCAACCTTCTTACTGTCTGCCAAAGCTCATCAAGCAAACTTTCACATGGGGTACACGAAATAAAATCAAACGAGAAATATCTCTATCGTTACATTTGGATCTACTCTTTCTACAAAATTCCCAGCGAAACCAACCACTTCGTCTCACCTATACATAATGCAAACAACGATAGAAACGACAGGGTACAAATTACCGGAAATTCCAACTCGCCTAAACCAGCCAGCTACTGAAAACCACAGGTGAAACTAGAACTCACTCAATCAGCAAGTCAACCATTGACCTAGCAGTAGCCATCACTGGGCAGCAGCCACTAACACGCTGAAATTCAAATTTCAGACGGCGTAGATTCCTCGAAAGCAGAGGTTGGTGCCTGCTCCACAGATCTAGCTAAGTTTGCAAGCAAATCCGCAGCAAACTGGGCAGGTTGGGGCCTCGACCCCAGACCCAGAGAGGCAGATTCAGATTCGATGGTTCACAGCAAAGAGAATCATGCGGAACACAAGGCGTACGAGCAGCTAGGTTAGAGACCCTTACCGCCGAGAAGCTGATCGATTGGTTCTCGCCTCCCCTCGCCGCCGCCGCCGCTGACGCCGCCGTGGAAGGGGAAGGGGGTCGAAGGGGATTTAGGGCAAGGGGCGACCGAGCAGGAGTATTTCTGATATTTATTTCGTGATTATTACAGGCGTGAACTTTGGACCCATGTTTGATTCCTTTTACGACTCTGCCACTAGTTGTTGTTTTTTTTTTTTGAGACATGCCACTAGTTGGGTTGGGCCGTTGGATTGGAACGGATTGAGCCTACGGTGGTGGCTAATTTGATTCCCTTCGTTTGAAATTGAGTTACGCTGTTCGCACGATAAAAAGTGATTTTCTAGATCATGTTATGTGAACATTCTGACTCAGTTCATTATTATATTTAAATTTAAAAACATAGAGAATAGTATTATTACATTTTAAAAAATATAGTAAGAACGCCACTTTGGACTTTGAACGTACAGACGGTATGAATGCCCACTTGCCCACAATATGCGAGCGGTCACAACTCACAAGCGTCTTAGCTGTTTTATTAGAATTTGCCATTAACTTTTTACTTCTGTAAAAAAAGAAAAAAATCGAGGATTTGTGTAATTTTAATCCTATAGGACGCTTTCATATACATGGGTTTGAACAAAGATTTCATCCTATGAAATGCTTATGGATTCTGACAGGATATGTACGGATTAATAGGAATTTTGTATGAAATCCAACATGAGTTGAGCTAGATTTCATAGATTTTTCATCTAAACATGATTATCATTAACTCTTTTTTTTATCAGTCATGCATATCTGAATCTCAATACAGTTGCTGTAATTGTACCATGACCGGTTCGAAAGTAAACTCAAAAGATTTCGACACGTCCTTCACCAAAAAAGAGAATAAAATGTCCATTCAAGACAGTTTATGATTGACCTATAATAAGCCCAGGACCTCTATCTATCAACACATATACTCTGCACCGGCGCAGAGTGTCTTCACTGCCTTCGCATTGCTCTGGCATGCATATTTATGCCGCCTCCTCTATTTGCGAAGAGATGAACGAAGGGTGGTGGATCCAGTATGTACATGGTAGTCGATATGTGACACACACAGCGTCCTTCGTTTCTGCACGATTGTCCAATTTCCGCGGCATGGAAAACTATTGCTTTCAAGTTTGAACATCATCATCCATGCAGGAGAACTACTGAATGTGTGCCAGTACATCAAACCAGTATGGCGGCAGCTGAGCTGAAGGCACCTGTAGTCCATGAAGAACAACCAGCTGGTTACTGACGGTTAGCAGAAGCTCAAATGTCAGGATCAGAAAATAGGAACTCAAATTAAGGTGCAAGATCTTTCTTTTTAGCCAATTTACTTCCTGTCTCAAGGGTCATCGTTTACCTGTAAGCAACCCTCAGGCAGTCAGGCTCCAGTCACTTTATCATCATGCCAACAAGCAATTCCTTAGGCATTTTGAAGGCACAGCAGATTCATACTTCAACCAGATGATTGTGCAATCTTACAAAATCGTCCAATGTCAGGTCAGAAGGTCTAGCCTGCCAACAGTAGAGAAGTGAGAACATGCATAAATAGAGGGTGAGAGGAGAGGACAGAGGAAGGGAGCGAGAGCTTACTGTAACTGGAAGACCAATGTTGTGAAGAGCGGCCTCAATCTCAGAAGAAGTGCATAGGTGCTGAAGAGATTTCCTAAGCATCTTGCGCTTCCCATTGAAAGCGGAATTCACCTGAAAGCCAAGGATAAGAGCTAATCTTAATGGCAGTTCCAAACATGTGGAGATTGATTTCCACCACGGAAAGGAATTCACATTGGCGCTAGTTTCTGCGCAGCATGGCCCCATGACACATGCTCACCATTGAAAAGAAGGTTTTGGGGGCGACTGGTGGGTACCCCTCAGAGTTCTTTAGTTTAAAGCTGATAACAGCGCCATCAACCTGTGAATGGAATTGACTAAGAACAGTATAGATTTGTAATACGGTTCATGAAACCCAAGCCACTTGGAGACGGCAAAATGTTACTCCCAAACTAAGTCACACATGTAAGAAATAGATTACCTTTGGTCGAGGGAAAAAATTCTCTCTGTCAACTCTGAACTTGTATTCAGGTTCTGAAAAGAAGAAACAACATCAGAAAATGCAAGCTATACAACTGTGATCCATGAACTAACTATGCATACTAACTAAACAGTCAAATTTTGGCCAAAATTCAGGTGATTCCAAGAAATTGTAGGAAATGGATGAATAGCTACAGAAAAATTGTTAAGGCACTCTTTGCATTTGAAAAGGATTTTGAATGAACTCTTTGAGAGGAATCCTAGATGCTGGGTACCCTCAATTTAACTAAGCAACATGAATGTGTATCCACATGTGGAATGAAACACAATAAACAGTTAGCCAGTTAGATGCTTAAATGTAGTATTGAACCTGATCAAATGTATGAAACAGAACTAAAACCGATTGAAGTGCACTAGAACTATTCAAGGAAGAACAGAGTGATGCTGCATTTTTTAAATAAGATTATTGTCACCAGGTGCTGCTTGAATCAGAGTAATTGGCAGATTCTTACAATGAAACTGTGAAATGTAGGTGCAAACTAGCAGTTGTGGAAGAGATATATCCTTTTTTGTTTCTGATCTTCACTGTTCTATCAGCAACATAGATGAAAACTTTAAAGAATAATTTAATTATAAACCTTAAACATCTAGGATTGTATTTTCCCAGTTTTTCATGTTTGCCCTCCCCCATCCCTTGTACTTTTACCAAGTGCTTTTTTTCATTCTCCCCCAGGACGGAAAAGGTGTATTTAGAAACCAGACTATTTATGAAACAAAATGGATAAGAGAATAAATATACTGTCAAATTCAGATGAAGCCTATGTGCATCATTACAGATAAGTTGGTCAACAATAACTATAGTCTCTCAACATATTTCATTTTCATATAAAAGCTTACCTGAGTAGAAATTCACAAACAAATTTATAGGTCGGTACTCCGGAGTTTGTATTGAAGCATCTGCAAGGCGCACTGCCATCTCATCCTGAAGACGAGAATATGAAAATTGAAGTATATGACTAATATGAGTCACCAAAAATATTTAGAAACAATTCATCAAACTGAGAGAGGAGGTAAAAGAAGAGATATTGAAATGGTTACATTCCTAAATAAATATATGTACAAAAATGGGTAGTGTTTGTGTTTCTAAAACCAATATCACACATAAATATATGACTAGTGAAAGTTCCATATCTTCTTAAGCATGAACCATAATTGGTTCATAATTGACTGTTTGCAACATTAGCATTGCAAGTGAAAATAAGAATTGGCTCAAACCTGAAGCATAAGCACCACGACAGAGAAAACATCCCCCATTGGGAGAAGTAGTTTGACAACTTCGGTGCTGACATTGAATGGTAAGTTTGAAACAACCTGCAAAGTAGGACGTGGAAATGAACACCAAAGCAAGCTTCATTACGTCCTGTGGATGTAGAGCTCCATATAAATTTCTGGGTTTGGCATCACAAGCTCACCTTGGCAGGTTTTTCGGTGGCATGATGTTTCTCTTTCATGAAAGGAATAAAATGGGAGCGAATGTGAAATTTTGTGATGTCTTCTTCGATGACCTGCACCAGATTTATACTATCAACAGAGATCATGTGTAAGGTAACAATATAAGACTAACGTATTGATGATACATTTTCCACTTCTGGTTTCTTAGTTTTCTCAAATGGTGGAAATATTCATCTGTGACAACTGACGGCAGAGAGGAAACGTACGTTGTTTCAAAGGACATCAATGTGCATTCTTTTTTTTTTATTAAGTAAACACATCATGTCAAACGAGGAACTGGCTGCTACCTTCAATCGTTCTGTGGATCCAAACCTATCTTTCACAAGTGTAGCCATATGCTTATCCTGTTACAGAAGAAAAAAAAAGAACAGAATAAGATGATGACGCATATTATAGATCCTTGATATAAAGAATTTCTAGACCTCAACTGTTCATACTTCAGAAATGAAAAAGGAAAATCACAACACTTTCTCCATTCCGACAAGGCAAAATAGTCTGTAATTTCAAGGGAGACATATCTTTTTGGACCGATGTACAAGTTCAGCTTCAACTTATATTGACATCCTCACATGTGAATCTACCTAGCAGTGTCTAAAGGAAATAATAAAGAAAAACTTAGTCAATCAGGTAACTTCTTCCGATCTTTCACAAGTAACCAAAAGGTCACCCTGTCGGCACATCATTGCACAGCTCGGTCTCAGGTCAGTGTATATAAAAGTGAGACGCTGATCATATTAGCACACGCCAGAAATGAATGGACTCCTACACCCTCAGACACGCTCAATTATTTTCATCACAGGATGTCAGTTCCGTTCAGGAGCTCTGGCTCTCAACACTCAGCACAGTTAAGCTAACGGAAAATCAGCAACGTCACCGACCTTCTCGACGGCGAAGACGGTAGCGCCGGCCTCGAGCAGCGCGGCGGTGAGCGACCCGGTGCCCGGTCCGATCTCGAGCACGACGTCCCCCTCCTCCACCCCCGCCGCAGCCACCAGCTCCTCGTTCACCTTGGAGTTCAGCATGTAGTTCTGCAAGGGGGAAACGGAAAACGAGAGCCAGGTCGGTCGTTACGCGACGGAAAAAAATCTGCAGCGGTAAAGAGCGAAATCCAGCGCGAGCGACCGGGACCTGACCTGCCCGAGCGATTTGCGGGGGACGTGGCGGCCGCGGGAGTTGAGGGAGCGGACGGTGGAGTGGTAGTCGTCGGCGCCGGGCGCGGCGTCCTCGACGGTGGCGGCGCGGAGGATTCTGATGCTACGTGAGTAGGTACGGCCGCGAGGCGACGGCTCTGGCGGCGGCCGGCGGCGAGGAGCCGCCGGAGTCAGTGAAGGGCGCGGTGGCGCTGGGGATAAGGAGGTGAGCGCCACCATTTGCAGAGGGTTTTACTCTTCTTCTTTCTTTCGATTTTCTTTTTGGAAAAAAGGCAAAGCGATATAATAAAGGACCGATTAATTGGGCTGTGTGGTGCTGGGCCGGGCTGGCTTACCGATCAAATTGATGGCGGGCTTCATGTCGAAGTTTTTTTATAAAAAAAAGTGTGCACACACGTGAATCTCGAGGCAATTTTTTTGTTGCACTACTCAAAAAGGTGCGGGCTAAAGTCACCATTAAAATACGTATAGTAGGAGTAGCAGGCTAGCAGTTTAGCTTAGCGTAACCTCAAGATCAGAACAAAGTCTTGCCGCCCCGGTTGTACCCACGATCCATCCACTGCATTGCATTTGTGGCCAATCATTAATCCCTGACCCGGAAAGGCCATTAGCACTACCGCACTAGTAAGTAACATTTCATAACAAAATAAAAACGTGGCAATCGGTGTCCCCAAACGCGTCGTGTCAGGCTCACTCGGAATCAAGCTTTCAAAAAAAAAAGGCTCACTCGGAATGCGCGCGCGTCCTGTTACGAAAACTCCAGTCCGGTGACATATCCTTGTCACCACGCGCGTTCCACGCTTGGCTCCGGCGAGCCCCGCGTCACCCCGTGACGAGCCCGATGACCCGCCGGGTTGGCGCGGGACGGGCCCGAATTTCCCTATTCCCGGAGCACATGTGGGGACGGGACGACCGGGTCAAATCCTGAACGGGACCCGTCATTTGGACCGCCCCTACGAAGCGGGAGAGGGAGCGGAATCGGATCGGGTAGGGGGGGTGGGTGTGGGCCCGCGATGGGTTTTCGGGGGAGTTTAGGCGGTTTGATGGGGCCGCTTTCCCGCGCTAAGCGCGAAACGAAAAGCAAAGCGGGCGGCAATTAGAGGAGGAGGGAGCGCTAATGGATGAGTTCGTGCAAATAGCAGCGGTACAATCGTCTCGTTCACGCGAAGAGAGTACTACTAATCAAGGCAGTGGCAGGATACAGATGGGCTCGTGGTGGAGAAACTTTATGTCGTTCGCGCGCGGTCCATGAACACTGAACAAGCACGGGTCCTCCGTCCCCACGGGCCACGGCTGACCTGGCAGACCTCCCGTGCGCTAAATTAATTTTCGCGGCACGGCACGGCACGGCAAGGCAAAATCGGTGACGATACCCGCGCCACCCATATGATTTGTGACAGCGACCACACCGCATCACAAGGCCCCCCGACCCCGCGCGGCTCGGCTCAACTCAACGCGAGTCCACACACCCCCACCCCACCCACCCACACACACCACTCCTCCATTCCATCCTCCCCTTCGTCGTCGCCGCCGCCCGCCCGATCCGGCAGCGGACAGCACGGATCGCCCCGCCATGGAACAGGTGAGCGCCTCCCTTCTCCCCTCTCCGATCGCCCCATTTCCGCCTCCTCCCTCTATCCCGTTGGAGAGAGAGCGCGGGGGCGAATTAGTAGCGAATAATAATGCGGCGGAATGGTGTGGCGTGGGCGCAGTACGAGAAGGTGGAGAAGATCGGCGAGGGCACGTACGGGGTGGTGTACAAGGGCAAGAACCTCCAGACCAACGCGACGATCGCGCTCAAGAAGATCCGCCTCGAGCAGGAGGACGAGGGCGTCCCCTCCACCGCCATCCGCGAGATCTCACTCCTCAAGGAGATGCAGCACAGCAACATCGTCAGGTCGGTACCCCCGCTGCATCTTCTCCCCCCGTCCTCTAGCCGCCGACCAGCCGATTGCTTGTGTGTGCGCCCGATGTATGTGTCTAAGTTTTCATGGGCGAGATAAGCTATGGCTGCTCTGCTCATTCGGTCGCTGCGCTGCGCATGTGTGCAGGCTGCAGGACGTCGTGCACAACGACAAGTGCATATACCTCGTCTTCGAGTACCTCGACCTCGACCTCAAGAAGCACATGGACTCCTCACCGGACTTCAAGAACCACCGCATAGTCAAGGTCAGATTCCCCTGCCAATGAACTCTTCCTTTCCTTCATATCCTTTTGCTCTGCTTCCAGTTGTACGAATAGTGAACTACTACTAGCAGACCACAGTACACCTCCATTGAGGAGGACTGTGAGTGATAATTGCGAGATATGGAATGTGATGTTGGACCATGCTCTCTCTTTGTTGCGCAGTCCTTCCTCAAGCAGATTCTTCTGGGCATCGCGTACTGCCACTCGCACCGCGTGCTCCACCGCGATTTGAAGCCACAGAACCTGCTGATAGATCGCGACAACAACCTATTGAAGCTCGCTGACTTTGGATTGGCAAGGGCGTTCGGAATCCCTGTTCGGACTTTTACTCACGAGGTACGCTTTGCTGTCAGCGACATGCTGTCGCTCTTGCATGCTGATTTAAGGTGGCTGCATGAGTCAAACGGCGGTTGATGAAAAATTAACATGCCCATGTTTCATCTAGGCAGATGAATGCAGTTACTCTTGATGAATGCGACAAGCATTTGTTCACTATAATGTGTCATAAGCTCATTAGGCCACATGCATTACTTCATGGCTTACCACTGTCTGACTTGCAACGGAGAAATATCATAACTGCCAGTTGCTTTTGCTTTGCTGTAGCGAGTCTTAACGTTGTTTACTTTGCCCTGTACAAGTATTGAAGCTAAAAGCAGAAAGAGAAAAAGAACACATGCTTATGCATAGACATATCTAAAATAGGCTTTCATATAAAATTGGAAAGGATGGTTTATCATGAAAGTTCTAGAGAAACGACCAATTTGTCATATGCTTGGTGGTAGTGCAGTTCTTTTTTAGAGACGGCAGGATCTTGAGTGACTTTAGGCTTTTATTATCCTTTTTGACTTGAGACACACATCACTGGGGCTGGCATTTATATGAATGAACTGTTACCATGATGTTCCGCATCTGCTCCTTTCCTGTTGAGCCACTTTTCATTTAATTGGAACTGAACTTTTCATTAGGTGGTGACACTTTGGTATAGAGCACCTGAAATTCTTCTTGGTGCGAGGCATTATTCTACCCCAGTTGATGTGTGGTCAGTTGGTTGCATTTTTGCTGAAATGGTGAACCAGAAGCCACTTTTTCCTGGGGATTCTGAGATTGATGAGCTGTTTAAGATTTTCAGGTCTCTTTTACAAGTGCTGTTCAAACTTTCCTTAGTTTGTTTCATGATTTGGAAGAAATACCTTACCTGGGCTGTACATTCTCATCTGACAATGCAGAATTTTGGGCACTCCAAATGAAGAAACCTGGCCAGGTGTTACTTCATTACCTGACTACAAGTCAACTTTCCCGAAGTGGCCATCTGTGGTAAGCCACGAAAGTTCTTTTACTACTGCAAGCAGTGGAATAGGGTTTGAGGTTGTGGGTGGGGATATTCTGCTCTGTAATAGATAAGCTTAGGTTCTCCTTTTTGTTTGTATATGAAGATAATTCAACATTACAGTGATTGGCACACATTCTGCTCTAACATGAGGTTTATGCTGTAGGATCTTGCAACAGTGGTCCCAGCACTTGAACCTGCGGGAATTGATCTTCTATCTGTAAGTCAGACTCATGAATTCTTAATTCTATATTCTACTTGTGGTTACTTATGTTCTCCACTTTTTCATAGTGATTAGTGACACTGGTTTTCCTTAGTCCACAAGATATCTTTTTTGCTTCTTGCCTGTGCCAGTAGTTTTACTTAGTGAATAGAGTATCTACCACATTTTCTTGTGGTCATCTCTCTATGCACTTACAACATTCTTGTTTGCATTCTTGCAAGTATTGCATGTGCAGGCGCGCTGCATTCTAAGACTGCTGGTTGAACATAATGTTCAGCCTGATGCCCTAATCTAGCACAAATTCCCTCTTATCCCTACCACATCTTTAACATCTTGTTTGCACGACTGCAAGCACACCTGGATTGTAATAACAATGTTGGCATTTCTCTTCCAATTTCGGTTTAGACTCATCTGGTTAGCTGCATCTAAAGGCACATGGTTCCTTTCTGATGAGGTATTCGATTTGTCCATTCTAAGGACAGTCGGATCACTATTTACATTGGCTGACCAGTAGAACTGGAATTTGGAAACTGACTCGCTTTGTGTCCTCATGTAGCTGAGTTGCAATATATCAACATCACAGAACATTAGCTTAAAAAAAATTGCAAATCATTAATATTCCCTTGGTGACATTATTTTCTTATGCTAGCCTTGTCCTAAATTCTATAATTATATTGAGGGTGTACATTCGTTGCTGACTTCTCCCCCACCATGATGCAGAAAATGCTACGCCTAGACCCAAGCAAGAGAATCAACGCCCGGGCAGCCCTCAAACACGAGTACTTCAAGGACATCGAAGTAGCCTATTAGATCAGCCATGCCCGCTCCTGCCCCCCTGTAAATTAAGATTGCATTGCTTGGCCTGGCCGAGTCCTCCTTTTTGGCTGCTGCATTAATCTTAAGATGGTGTGCTTCTTTTGACTCTTGGTTGTGTAGAGAAATGAGAACAGAAGGTTATTTATCCCAGCATCCCCCAAAATCAGTGTAAGTCGACCCCAATTGTGACTTTTGAGAGCCCTGTGCCATGGCCCATGGGAGAGCCCTATATCACAATTTTGCTCGGTTACATGTCTGTGGACTTTCCTCGTGCCTGTATGCTGGATGCCTACTTCTCCCTTCTCTGTTTCAGGCTTTCAGCTGATGCTATTCTTGGGATCTTTTTCTTTTTTTTTGTCACAGTTTGTTAACTGATGCGATGGTGTTTGGTTCTTGGTAAGCATCGTTGTCGTCATCGATGCAATCTGCTGCGGCCGTTGACGTATCGCTTTGAGGTCACTGATCAGCGATCACATGCCGTCATTTTCTAACTGAAAGGCGCCGATCGCATCTGATTGTGATGTGGAATGGACAGTTGGAAATGCAATGGTGCAGTGCGCGCGCGTGCTCGCGCGCAGATCTGTACTGGCCTCTCACGTGATGGAGGTTGGAGGTGTGGAATGGAGCTGTTCCGTGCAATTGAATACAGTAGCAGATAGATACTCATGCCGTACATCCGTTCCAAAAGAGAGAAAAATGTTTCATGTGGTAGGACGATCCCGGGGCATGGAACGCAGGAGGTACAGGATGCTTGGACTGGCCAACCAGCAGAAAACAGTTGGATAAATAAAGGATCATGGAAACAGTAGCGGTTTTTTCGGAAATAAAAACCGGTCCGGTAAACCGGTCAAACCGGCCGGTTAACCAGTAGGAGCGGTTTGGTAGGGTCGGTTTTGAGCGGTAACCGGCCCTATTATGCTACCGGACCGGACCGGTTTGACCGGTAACCGGTCAAACCGGACCGGTTACCAACGGTAAAAAAAACCCTGGGTGAGAGCGACGCAGCATGGCTTTAATAGTACGGAGACTGACGATTTTTTTTCTTTCTAAAAGAATCTACTGGATATTGGATGCTAACGCACAAAGCATATAAACATTCTTTTCTTTCCTTTCCCTCGAACTTGTGTTCATGCTTAAGCTGTACTTATATCATTAATAACTACTCCCTAGGTTGCAAATATAGTTCATTTTAGCTTGATATAAGTTAAATTTGTTGAACTTTAGTCAAAATAAATACTAAACAAATACATTATCGAGATATATTTCGTGGTGGTAATTTGATATTGTTTTATTTTAAATTTAGTTAAAGTTAGATCAATATAAAATTAAAGTCAACTATAATTTGAAAAAGAAAGAAGTGGCGAGGAATAAGAGTTTTTTTTTTTTTTTTTTGCCGGAACAAATTGGGGGTGATCGCAAGCTCATCTAGTTAGGCAGGTACGAGTTTTCAGAACTCAACGCAATTATCTCAAAAAAAAAGAAAAAAGACTCAACACAAAAACTTGTATTTTCAGATAATTGTTCTTTTTTTGTTGGCGAATTACAGATAATTGTTCTTCAAGTAGCACGCGGCGTACCTGTTGACATCTTGAGTCAGCCTAGAACTGCACTGCATTCCATTATGCGTACCTGTTGACATTAGATAAGCTGTACGTGTTCTTGAACTGCACTGCATTCCATTATGTTCCGAAAAAAGTTGCAAGAAAAAAACGGAGCTGAAACTTGAAATCCAATTTGCCGAGGAGGCGGTCCCACCAGTCAGGCTACCAGTGCTAGCACTAGAGACAAGAGAGAGGAGAACCAATCCTCCCCATCCCGACCGACCGGTAGCAAAGCAACAATTGACGCCGCCCACCTCCGCGGCCGGCCCGCCCCGCCGATTCGGCCCGCCGCCGCCGCCTCCGATCGCAGCCTCCACCTCGCCCTCTACTAGCTCCCGATCTTCCTTCCTCCTTCCGGAGCTTCCGTGTGAGGAGAGGGAGGAGCCGAGGCAGCGGTGGCGGCTGAATCGGCGTGTCGTCGCCGCCATGGAGTCGTACAAGCTCTGGGTGCGCAGGAACCGGGACCTCGTCCGCTCCCTCGAGTCCCTCGCCAACGTAATCCCCTGATCCCCGCTGCCTGCTTTGCTTTCTGTTGGGTTTGGGCGCCTAGAAACCTTGCTGCGCTGCTCCGCTGGTCCCGTGAGCTGAATCCATGCGTGTACCGTGGATTCGGGGTGCTGTCCTTCGTATTGGGGATGTGCGTTTCTCTTGGGGTAGGCTGAATCGCGAGGTCTCGTGGTTGGTTGGGGGCTACTCGGCTGGGATCGTGTGCTTCGGCTGGTCCTTGACAGCTTCATGTCCTCTTCCGAACCACAGAAGAGTAATAATACCATGATCTATTTGCGAGTTTTGCCTGGGTTATGCTCTTTAGTTGCGGGACTTAGTTGGGATTGCAAAACTTTTGTCAGAATTTCGTACCATGGTATCTTAATTTGAAGGGTTAGGGAGTTGTTACTGTGCTTATGCTTGCTTCAACTCTTTTTCAGGGGCTCACATGGATACTACCTGAGCGCTTCGCCAACTCAGAGATCGCGCCAGAAGCAGGTGCTGCCAATGATCATTCCTTTAGTTGGAGTAACATTTAGTTCCACTGTGTTTTTGTTACCTGAAGGTCATACTTATGTTTACCGTCTCACGATTTGGATTTTGAGTTGTGCAAAATGTTCGTGAATGCAAGCCTTGAAGTGTCAAACTGTGCGGACTGTTAATGAGATTGGAAAATAGTAGCTTTGCTTCCTTGCCACAAGTATACTGTGAACTGTTAGAGGTGGAACAGACTGGAATGATTATGATCTAAGAGCTTTAGGATGTACATGTAGTGACTTTTAAGATATATGGATGCTCAATTGTTAGATTTTGGGTGGGTGAAGTTGATGTCTCCTACTCTGCACCCCTTAACTCACATTGTATGTGATTCATGTGTCTAAGCCTCCGCCCTCCAAGGCCCTTAATCTTTCATCATTAGGAATAAGAGATGTAATATAGGTGACATATGGCAACAGAATTTGACAACTGTATTCCCTATTCAGTCACGTTTCCCATTTGGGTGTTACCATAAATGCTTTCCTAGGTTGTGAGATCTCTTGTCTTCATGCACAGAGGAATACATGATCTTTTGTACTGCGGGCCAAGATGCAACCAGTGTTGTTGTGGTAAAGTAATCTGTTTGTTACACTACCACCAAAGTGCAAGCTCTTTTCCTGTTGGAAATTGCAAATAAAATCACCTAGGTACCAGAAATCCAGTGTGTTACCATGGTCGCTGTTTGAGTTATTTCATAAAGGAAATAAAAGCTATTCTTTACTGTCAGGCCCTCTATTTTTATGGAACTCATAGGCCTTTGGTGGCCTTAACAGTGGGGTGATTAAGCTTATTTCAGAATCTATGTGTATATTTTTACCCTGGCATCTTCCAATATTAGCTAAAAAAAACACTAGTGTTGTATGCTCATTTTGAGTTCTTCAGTGTAAAAGATCATAGAAAGTTTTTTCATTGACCTGTCTGAAGGGATCTTAGGGTTTGCAGTAATATTCTGTATTGAACACGTTTTGCGTCATGGTATTTTACGTCCAAGGGGATCAAATTATCTGCTATAACTAAATTATAGGAATGCAGACTGTTTGCCTAACTGTTTTGTTACTAATCCCAGATAAGACATCACGGCACCTAGGCTCTTGAATTTTACTATAATCTTGTCTAGGAAACTCAATCCCCAATGAAATAAATCAACATTTGTTCAGTTCGTAAACATAAGCATACTGATACCACCATTTTTTCAAGACATTGTTTGGTCCTCTGATTGAGAGAAGTCTATTTTGGGTGGTAATGTGCTTGATTTCTTCACATTAACGTGTGCTTCATTGTTTGAAACAGTATATTCATTACTGGGTATTGTGAGTTCTGTCAACCAGCACATAATTGATGCGCCCACTGAAAATCACTCATTTGCCTCCAAGGAGCAGTCTATTCCATGGGGTCTTGTTGTCTCTGTACTAAAGGATGTAGAGGCGGTTGTTGAGGTTGCTGCTCAGCACTTTGTTGGCGATGATCGCAAATGGAGCTTCCTTGCTGTTACAGAAGCAGTGAAGTAAGATATTTATTTGTTCTTTGTCTTGTTAGTTGCATATCTACTGGCTTTCTTCAGACAAACAATAACAATTGCACAATTTCAGGGCAGGTGTCAGGTTAGCCGCTTTTCGGGAGAGTGGATACAAGATGCTCTTACAAGGAGGGGAGGTGGCAAATGAAGAAGAGGTCACCATGCTTGAAGATAACTATGGAGCAAATGGTAATGGAGTTCCAGTTATTTATCCGATGAATGGACATCCCCAAAATGGTCACAAAGCTGCGACCGATGGCCTGGATGGAAAAAATGGATTTGTATCTAAGAATCTTGAGAGAAGAGCAGTGGCTGCTTTGAACAAGTTTGGCGAGAATGCCAAGATGATGTCTGATCCTATGTGGATGAGGAGGCTTCAACCTACCCCTGAGCCAACTGGTAATGTATTTGTAAACTAAATCAGGCATCCATCTATTTAACTTTCTTAACATTTCTATCGGATGCTTTATGGTACTATAGTTTTTTCTTATAGCAAATTGAATATTCTGTGACATGCAGTGATGGTGATCGAGAAGCCAACTTTGGCAAATATTTGGTCTGCTAAAGGTGGCACTGGGCGCTTATTTGTTTTAGGGGAGGTTGTTCACATATTCAGGCCCCTTGTGTATGTACTTCTGATCAGAAAGTTTGGAATCAGATCATGGACCCCATGGTTAGTGTCGCTAGCTGTGGAACTGACAAGTCTTGGCATCCATTCACACGCAACTGATCTAAATCATAAAGGAGGGAAAGTCCATCATCTCTCCTCTGCTGAAAGGGATGAGGCAAGTTGATTTCAGTTCGCTTTACTAGTTCAGTTTTGTTTACTGTTGCTGAACTAGCAATTCTTTTGTCCAATTCCACCAGTTGAAAAGGCGAAAGATGATGTGGGCCCTTTATGTGATGAGAGATCCTTTCTTTGCCAGTTATACCAAGTAATGAAACGCCCTGCCCTAAGAACTAAGATGGCCATTTCTTGACTGAAATCGAACCTTTTATGCTCATGCCAACGTTGTTTCCTGACAGGCGTCATCTCCAGAAGGCCGAACAGGTGCTGAATCCGGTGCCATTGATTGGTTTCCTCACAGGTCCGTATGTACGCATGTCACGCCATTGATGTATTTGTGTTCCATAAACGCATGTTGCAATAAGCTTTTTCTTCCTTGATTCATCGCAGGTAAACTTGTGGAGCTACTGGAAGGGGTTCAGACAAGATATACATACACGTCAGGTTCATAGAGATAGCCTGATAGATGTCTGAGCTTGGTTCCTGATTTTTGGAGGACCTTCGTGCTTCTTGTGAGTTGGTTGATGGGTTCTGTTTTACTTGCTGAAAACTTGTGCCCAGACCTGTAGTCCCATTTCCTTGGCAGATGTCACGTTGTTGTCTTATGACATAGGCTGCTAAGCTGCGGCCACTATCATATCATCTATGGTGGCAGATGAGAACTAGAATCTAAGTATATAGTAGTAATACCAATGTAATGCTAAAAATCTGCACCACTATTTTGAAATGAATCGTGCATGACTTTTGGAACAGAATGTCAGTAATACATTTGTTCTTTGGCTGCGAGATTTGTGTTGGATGTCGGTAGCCGTAAGAGATTTGTGCTTGGAACCAGTGTTTTTAAGGCATCGTCTAGGCGATAAGGCAGGCTCGCCTCGTCTAAGTTGTCGCCTTAGCCCGTCTTAGCTTGCTTTAGTCCGCCTAGGCGATAAGGCGGTAGTGGGTTGTCTCGTCTCGCCTTAACGCTTTAAAAACCATGTTGGAACGGACGAGGAGGATCTCCCAAGGGTGGGAGCTTGCCGGCGGGGGTTCGAACCCATGTCAAAAAATAATTTTATCTTTGAAAGTTCATTTGCTCGTTGTTTAAATGGTACTAGCGAGATCAAGGCCTATTCCAGATGGTATTGAGAGGTGAAATGAAGTAGAGGCTGTTTGAATGATTACTGAGACATGGCTTTCGTGGAATAGTTATCTGAACCCAGAGCCACAAACACACAGCGGCCTTCAAACACATAGCGTGTTGTTTTCGGAACAAAGGCAAAACTAAGGATAATGATGCTTGCAATATGCATCCAATTCACTCGATCATGCACTTGCAACACGCGCCCGATTTGCCGCATGTCCGTATTATGTACTGCAAATTTACAACATGACAGATTAATATATCACAGGCGTGCCATAGTTCTGTTCAGGCTCAGCTCATCACTTGCTACAGATGCAGCACTCGTAGCCTTGCTGTGACTCGACTGCGAGCTGATGTAGGAGAGGGACTGCAGCCACGACACAAGTACAGGCTTCCGAGTGACATCGTCAGACTCCGCGACATGGGCATGCATGTCGTCAAGGAGCGCATCCTGGCCTTCCTTTGGTAGCAGAGTCACGAATTCTGCCAGCTCCTTCAGCAGATAAGGAAATGACTGCAACGAGAAGGAAATTAAGTTACTGTAAAACATAGAACATCTTGGTTTTGAGTGTAATAAGAAGACAGGCCAAGATAGGCTCCATCTTCATAAACATTGAACCAGCACACGAGAAAATATTCAACAGGTCTCCTAGCTACTTTAGTCTGAAATTTTCTCAGTGAAAAGGTTGCTTGTATTTCTTTCCTACTAATATTCTGCAAACTGACAAACCATACCCTGAATGCAACTATCAGCCTTGCAGGAATCTATTGTTCTACAAATCATGAGGGGGAAGAGTTGGCCATATCGAACCTGAATATCCACAAGGAAGATTAGTCTCAGCAACAGATCCAACGTTTTCTTACAAGGTTCTGTGCTCTCTTCCCATGATCTCCACAAGGATTTGTCCTGAACCATTGCAGTATCACAAAGATCCTTAGCCTTGACAACAAGGCTATGGATACAGAACATAATGGCAGGGCTCCCTGCAGGAAGATGTCGAACAAGTGCTACAACTCCTGATGCTAATCCGTCAAATGGGGTTACCCCAGGATAAGCCTATCGAGAAAGGAAGTGAGAAACTAAGTCATCCTCCAGTCAGAAATAAAAAATATAAACATATGCTTGAACTACCTCCAGAGATCTTTTGATGTAGTAAAAGATAAGTTGCTCTTTCAAAGCTGTTCGATCATCCTGATCAGTGTCATTGCCAGATGACAGGAAAGATACCATCACAGAATGTGAAGCACTTGTAACTTTCTCGTTCGAATGCTGTAGATATCTTGCTTGTGGTAAGGAACACATTTTTTATGCTGAAAATCTTGATAAACAAAGTAAAAAATGACAATGATACAAAACAATACAATGGAATATAGAAAGGATACAAGAACATGATTGAAGCCACTTTATCCCGAATCATATGCGCTGGAATGAGGCCAACACAAGTTGGTACAACCCGCAAGTAAAACAGTATGCGTGATGTCTGAACTTCATCTCTGTGCCAAATATATCTTGTTCCAGCTAAGCTTGGTAAATCTATAAAAACCAAAGACAACTCTAAATTAACAATCGCTAACATATATCCTAGTAATAGCAAGATAAGTGTCATTGAAATAACCTGGTTGATTTGTCAATTCAGCATATGAAGGCATTGACTCAATGAACAAAGCAATAGCCGCTGCATTCTCTTGATTGACAAGTACAGCACGCCGGACTGCCTCAGTGTACTCAGGAAGGCGCAGTCGCCTAAGATGTTCCACACAAGAGAACGCCACCAAGATTCTAGCAGCAACCTCAGGTTGGAAGCCCTCTGAGGACTTAGCATTTAGCCTGTGTTTGGTGACCTCAGCTGCAAAGACTACAACCACAAGAAATGAGGCCTCAGCAATCTTGTCAATCGCTGCAATCAAGTCATCCTGCTTCCTCCGATGCAGCAACAGTGCTGCACGAAGATGACAATAAATCTCCTGTGCATACTCCCACACACAAGTTTCGACAAAATTTTTAGCCTTGTCACCAGCAGATGAATACTGATTGCAAAGAACCCCAGTCACTGGGCCAGCCTCTTTGAAAAGGACACTATCCAGGTGTTGATTGAGCTTGGCCTTGGCAACCTCAACTGAGCTCCCTTCGGCACTTTCAACTGACATCCTGAGCATATCCGACAGAGGTAGGAGCTCCTTTAGCAATCCCATACAGACACACTGTAACACCGACTCATGAAACATGATCTGCCCACACTGCGTCAAGCCCAATGCAATACCCTGAACAAGGATGCGCTGGTCATCATCGGCAAGCCTTCCTTCTGAAACAACCCTCTCGGCTGCAAACCGAATTGTCCGCTCAGGCGCCTCTTTTAACCGTGGATCAAAGTCCAGCCGGTATCTCGCCGAAGCAACCCTCAAAGCCCTCAATCCACCGCAGGCCGCCATCAACACTGGAAACAGCACATAATCCTCGCCCTTGCACTTCTCTGGCGAAATCATCTCAAAGAGCACTTGAACCTTCCGCATCTTTCTCGACTCGACAAACCCAATTACCAGCCACTCTACCAGCTTAAGCATCCGAACACCAACAGCCAGGTGCCCGATCCTCCAGCAGATCCTAAACAAGGACAAAAGAATCCTTCTGAATTGCGCCTCATCAGAAGATGCCAGTGCATAACCGATCCCGGCAAGCGCAAGGTGATCAAGATCATCGATGCTCTGGCTCCCCTGTTCCACATCCTCAAGCATGCGACCCACAGCCACAACAGGATCATCATCGTCGCGGCCATTGGCAGACTCACCACTGCCGAGATTCTTGGCGGTGGAAGCCGGATGCCCGAAGCTGGAATTGCTGGGGAGATCCTTGGAGCTCTTAGCGAAGGCGCGGGCGCCTAGGAGGAGGAGGCGAGGGGAGACGGGGAGGGAGTCCGGGAGGGAGGCGGGGAGGAGGTGCGGAGACGCCGCGAGCAGCGGGGCGACGAGGCGCGGGTGGAGCGGGAGGAGAGGGAGGAGGAGCGCGACGTGCGCGGAGGAGAGGCGGAGCGCGCGGCGGTGGAGGTGGAGAGTCTCAAGGGCGGCGAGGGCGTCGGCGGGGGAAGAGGAGGCGGCGGGGTCGCGGAGGCGCGACCACGCGGAGAGTATGGTGGCGGGGGGCGGCAGCGGCGGCGGAGGAGGGGGCGGCGCGAAGGTCGCGGACTCGAGGTGGTCGGCGAGGGGTGCCGCGGAGGCGGAGACGGCGGCCGGTGCCGCCAGTCCCGGTCGGGGCGGCGCCGCCGCCATGGCAAGTGGGGTCCGCTCGGTTGCTAGGGAGGAAGGGAAGCAGTTCAGACTTCAGAGCTCATACTTGACTTGAAGGCTGGACGCTGCTAGAGATAGATAACGTGCAGAACAACGAAGAACACGTTGTGAATCGAGATCGTGCTCCCATCAAATTACCATGGAATCTGAACGAATTTGGAGCATGTTTGACACAAATTGAAACTTTTTGCGAAACAGTAGCACGTACTCCACCAATCCAAAAGGAAGTGTTTAATCAGCAGCTACCATATGCTTTGCAAATTTATTCATAATAACACGATATACAACAATCCCATCAGAGCTCGTTTTCAATTATCGAAGGGAAATCGAGCTCACATGTATGTAGAAAAAAACATATTATTATTGAATTTATTCCAGAGGACAGTAGATGGGGATGGATCATGTTTTCAGTCCACATCAAGAGTAGACGTCGATGCCCCAGAACTTTGCAGGCTGGTTGGTGCGGTGGTTCCTGTCGATGGCCTTGATCTCCTCCATGTCCTCGTCCGAGATGTCGAAGTCGAATAGCTCCAGGTTCTCCTGCAGCCTCTCCACCTTGGAGGTCTTGGGGATCACCACCGTGTTCTTCTGGAGACCCCACCGGAGCACCAGCTGCGCAGGCGTCTTGCCGTACTTCTCAGCTAATTCCTGTGGTGAATTTGCAGGGATCAAAGTCAGCAAAACGCCATCACAAATGCTCAAATGTGAGCGTTCCTCAAATTTAGATTTGGATTTACAGCAACCTTGATGACAGGGTCGTCGAGGCAGGAGAGCGAGCCGAACAGCTTGGCGTTGGCAGTGGCGCAGATGCCATGCTTCTGGCAGAACTTGACAAGAGAATCCCGCTGGAAGTAGGGGTGCATCTCGATTTGGTTCACGGCAGGCTTTATCTTGGCGTAGGCCAGGCAGTCTCTGGTGAGGAAGACGCCATAGTTGCTGCAAAAATAGCTGTAATTGTCAGATTTGTACTTCCTGCACACCGTGATAAACATGGACACAACAGGTCGAGAAGGTGCAAGATGTAACACAGTTCTTCTGGTTGTTCTGGACCTGAATTAGCTCAAGTAACTAAAGATAACACCAAATCGAGATGAAAAGGTCCTCTCTCTTGACAAGCCCAGTTTGGAATGCCTCTGCAAGCGCTGTAAGATTTGGTAGAACGGCTTAACCCAATGAGGGTGCCGGCACTTCATTATATAGCCCAGAAGATATCCTAGGCATACACGGGTACAATACCATCTCCTAGTAGGAGAGGAGAATTACATGTATAGGACTCTAAGTCCTTGTTACATACGGGAATGAATACACAGCCTAATACATGTTTCTAGATGTAATACATATACTTCTACATCCCCCCTCAATCACAACTGCGGCAAAGGTTGAGATTGGCTCGAAAAACTCTCAGCTGGTGCTCAGTTTGAGGTTTAGTAAAACCATCAGCAACTTGGTCATGTGTAGATATAATACATACTTGCAATTGCTTCTGTGCAACACGCTGACGAACAAAATGATAGTCCACCTCTATATGCTTTGTCCGAGCATGGAAAACAGGATTAGCCGAAAGATAAGTAGCCCCAATATTATCACACCACAAAATAGGAGCTTTAACCTGAGGAATACCCAATTCTTGAAGCAACGATTGTACCCAAATAATCTCAGCTGTAGCATTTGCAAGAGCTTTATATTCGGCCTCAGTACTTGATCGAGACACAGTTGCTTGTTTCTTAGCATGCCACGATATCAAATTAGAACCAAGAAACACAGCAAAACCTCCTGTGGATTTTCTATCATCAGGACAACCAGCCCAATCGGAATCAGAAAAGGCACTAATAACAAGAGAAGAAGACGGCACAATCCGAAGTCCAACATCAATAGAACCACTGACATACCGAAGAATACGCTTAACAGCAGTCAAGTGCACCATCGAAGGACAATGCAAATATTGACAAACTTTGTTCACTGAAAAAGCTATATCGGGCCGTGTAAGTGTCAAATATTGAAGACCACCTACAATACTTCTGTATCTTGTAGTCGCATCAGAATCAAGAGGTGTACCAACATCTCGAGCAAGCTTCTCTGAAACAGCCATAGGAGTTGAGGCTGGTTTACAATCCTTGAGTCCTGCTTTGAAAATTAACTCCCTAGCATATTTGCACTGATTCAATAATAGGCCACCAGAAGCACACGATGTCACTTCAATACCAAGAAAGTAGTGAAGAGGACCAAGATCTTTGAGAGCAAAATCAGAACGTAATTGGGACAAGAGCTTCTCGGTGGCGGAAGCACTAGAACTGACAACAATTATGTCATCAACATAAACAAGAAAATAAATAGTGACTCCACCTTGACGAAAGAAGAACAAGGAAGTATCAGCTTTAGACCCTTGAAAACCCAAGTCCTGAAGTTTATTGCTCAAACGAGAATACCAAGCCCGTGGTGCTTGTTTTAAACCATAAAGAGATTTGTCAAGCTTGCAAACATGATTAGGAAAATTAGGATCCACAAACCCAGGTGGCTGTCTCATATAGACATCTTCCTCCAGAACACCATGTAAAAACGCATTCTGAACATCCAGTTGCTTAATACTCCAATTTTTAGTGATAGCCAAGGACAAAACAAGTCGAATAGTAGCAGCTTTCACCACAGGACTAAATGTATCTTCATAGTCCAAACCATATCTTTGCTTAAAACCTTTCGCAACAAGTCGAGCTTTGTATCGATCAATCGTCCCATCAGGACGTTGTTTAACCTTATATACCCACTTGGAATCAATAACATTGTGACCCGGTTGAGGTGGTACCAAATGCCAAGTGTTGTTACGAAGTAAAGCATCAAACTCAGAGTTCATGGCAGCACGCCAATGATCAGAATCCATAGCCTCACGCAAAGACGCGGGTTCTCCCAATTCAGTGAAGAGACCATACCGAATCGTTCCATCAGTATAAGCCTTTGGTTGACGAATATTATTCTGTAAACGTGTACGAGGTTGCAGCGGAGAGATGCGAATTGGACCATGTACTGGTCGAGGGGGTCCAGGAGGTGGAGGTGGAATACGCCGAGTAGTGGTCGTGTGAGCATCAGTTGTATCCAGAACTGGAGTCGAAAGGGGTACCTCAGACGGGATCACAGCAGGCACAGAAGATCCAGACGGTGCCACAGATGATCCATGTAGCTCCTGGTGTGAAGAAGAATCAGCTGCAGACGATCCAGACTCAGGCGGGGTCGGAGCAGCCAGCGCAGCATCAGGCGGTGTCGGAAGCACGGGCAGGGACGGCAGGCGACCAGCATCGGGATCCACTCCAGGATCAACACCGGATCCTGTGCCAACCTCAGACGGATGCTCAATCAGGAAAGAGGGCTCCTCCGAGCGTGCCAAAAAAGGAAAGGGGACCATAGAGGCTCCCCCAGAAGGTAGCGATGCGTCCTGTGTACCTAAAAAATCAGATGGCAACTCACAAAGCTCGGGAGAAGCATGAGCCAAGTTAGAATCACTAGAATTCATAGCCCCATCATGAGTAGAAAGAAGAAGAATATCATCATGAATACGTTTGCCAGCATTCGGATGCAATGTGGAAAAAGGAAAGATAGATTCATCAAAGACTACATCTCGAGAGATATAAACACGTCCCGAGGATATATCTAAACACTTGTAGCCTTTGTGCATATCACTATAGCCAAGAAAAACACATTGTTTGGATCGAAATTCAAGTTTATGCTTGTTATATGGTCTCAAATTAGGCCAACAAGCACACCCAAAAACACGAAGAGAGGAATAAGACGGAATTTCTCCAAATAATTTGTGTAAGGGAGTATCAAAGGCAAGGACACGACTAGGAGTACGATTAATGAGATATGTGGCAGTTAAAAAAGCTTCATCCCAAAATTTTAAGGGCATGGATGATTGGGCAAGAAGGGAGAGACCAACTTCAACAATGTGTCTATGTTTACGTTCCGCGGATCCATTTTGCTGATGAGCATGTGGACAAGAGACATGATGACTAATACCTACTTTTTGAAAGAAAGAATTTAACTTTTGGTATTCGCCACCCCAATCGGTTTGCACTGTGATAATCTTTGTGTTAAGAGCCCGTTCAACAAGCTTTTGGAAGTTGAGAAAAGTTTGGAAAACTTCGGAACGATTTTTGAGGAGATAAATCCAAGTAAACTTACTAAAGTCATCAATAAAGCTTACATAATATTGATAACGACCAACAGAGGGAGAAGCTGGACCCCAAACATCCGAAAAAATTAATTGTAAAGGAAAGGATGAAACACTATCTGAATTTGGGTAAGGTAACTGATGGCTTTTAGCCTTTTGACATGCATCACAAATCGATGCAGATGACTCACGTACAAAAGAAAGTTTATTATCCCTAAGGATACGACTAACAATGGCTGGAGAAGGGTGGCCTAGACGATGATGCCACCTAGAAGTCGAGGGCTTCATAACATGATGAACTTGAGAGTTGTGTTGTAGAGGATAAAGACCATCATGACATCTACCTTGAAGAAGAGTGGTTTTCGTTGCCAGATCCTTAACACAAAAGAAAGAAGGATAAAACTCAAGGTAAACATCGTTGTCAGTGGTGAATTGATGAACGGATATGAGATTTTTAGTGGCCGAAGGAACATGGAGTACATTGCGAAAATTGAACTCACGATGAGGGGTATGAAAACTAGAATTACCAACATGACTAATGCTCATACCTTTGCCATTAGCTGCTTGGATCTGATCTTGGCCTTCATAGCGCTCTCGTGATGTGATACGGCCTAAGTCATTGGTGATATGATCTGTGGATCCCGAATCAAAGTACCAATTGGTGTCAATGCCATAAGAAGGGACTGCAGAGGAGGCTGATTTCTGAGAACCAGCCTTGAAAGGCTTGGTGCCGCCATCACGAGGAGGCACATATTTCCTGTTAAAGCGGTACCAACACTCATGTACCGTGTGACCAACACGTTCACACAGCTGGCAGACAAGTCCATCATCATCTTGAGCATCATATTGTTGTGAGCCCGGCCGATCATCACCACGATTTCCATAGCCAAATCCACGACCACGAGTAGGCGTGCCACGACCGCGCCCACGAGAGTTACCACGGCCACGACCCCTTGAGGCAGTATTGGCAGAAGAATAGGATCTGAACTCATCAGAGGCTTGCTGTCGAAGACGAGCTTCATAAGAAAGCAAATTGGCATATAAATCATTTAGACTAAGAGTGTCTTTAGCCACCATAGAGGAGACAAAGGGATTATAATCCACATTGAGGCCATTAAGGATGTAGCCAATGATATCATCATCATCAAGCTTCTTGCCAGCAGCAGCAATTTCATCAGCAAGACTTTTCATCTTAGAAAAATAAACAGCGGCAGTAGTATCTCCCTTCTTCTCTCTTGACAATTGAGACCGAATTTGTAATATCCTGGACCTGGATTGCGAGGAAAACATATCGGAGATAGCACTCCATACCTCAGATGCATGCTCACATGAGGAGACTTGAACCAGGATTTCCTTGGTCATGGTTGAGAGAAGGTAGGCAAGAAGCTGTTGATCCTGTTCGATCCACCGGACATGTGCCGGATTTTCGACGTCTTCTTCAGTTTGATCAGCCTTTCTGACCTTGATTGTTGAAGGCGGCTGAACAATGGATCCATCTAGAATCCCTACTAGTCGTGCACCTCGCACGGCTGGCATCACCTGGGCTCGCCACACCAGGTAGTTTTCCCGAGTCAGCTTTTCCGACACGGGGATGGAAAAGGAAATCGAAGCCCCGTACTTGTCGACGCCATCTAGGTCGGCGACTAGAAGAAGAAAAAAAAACGAAGTCGCTCAAGACTCGCAACTGAACGAACTTTGGAGGAGAGGCTCTGTTACCATGTAAGATTTGGTAGAACGGCTTAACCCAATGAAGGTGCCGGCACTTCATTATATAGCCCAGAAGATATCCTAGGCATACACGGGTACAATACCATCTCCTAGTAGGAGAGGAGAATTACATGTATAGGACTCTAAGTCCTTGTTACATACGGGAATGAATACACAGCCTAATACATGTTTCTAGATGTAATACATATACTTCTACAAGCGCATCGCCAACTTCAGCTTCATTTTGGTATTTTGCTGCACACCATGAAACAAAACATATTCGATCAATATGTACTGAAACATTTATGAAGAGAAAGAAATGTATATGTGAACATCCTAGCACCATATATTTGATGATTTGAACTTTATTGTTTTGTTAAGTACCTAGGTAATTAAATATAATTTAAAATCAAATTAAATTGGTATTAGTCCCATGATTTTTAGCACTTGCCGCACCTATTTAAAGTACTTGTTGGTACTTTTCTCTAGGTACGTACTTAGGCCAGTCTCAATGGGAGTTTCATCAGCATTAAATAGACTGCCATGTCAGCATTTTTGATGACGTGGCAGTGTATTAATGAAGAGATATGTGAAATGAGTTTCATCCTCATGAAACTCTCTCTACACGGTACTCTAGACAGCTTGTGTCTTGCCTGTTGTCTTGGGAACAACACGAGATGAAACTTTACATTGAGGGAGGGTGTTTCATCATAGTTTCAAATTTCTCTTAGATGATGTGTCACTCTAGGCAAGTGTGTCGATGAAACCCCCACTGAGACTGGCCTTATAGGTACTTCCTATCTTTGTACTGTACGTTTCCCTCGTGATGGATGGCTCCCAATTTCTTTTTACAGATCTTTTTTTTACTAACTTTCCATCAACACTTTGAGATTAGCCTTATTTTAGTATGATGAATGTATACGGGTACTATATCATTTGGATGCGATGGGCACATGCATAAGTAGTATTACATCGCTGGGAGGATTGGCGCCCTCCCAGCGACCCTACTACTGTAGATGGGGCCCGTGGCAGCTACTGTAAATGGGTCCACGTCACTGTTACAGTATCTCTTTTTTTCCTTCCAAAACCAACAATACGTCATTTCGGTTCCTTGTATAGTATGCTAATTTTTCTACACCGCACTTTACTAAGTATGTCTGTTTCCCCATACGAGTGTCATGTCTGGTGTTACCTTAGTATTATCTCTTGAAGAAATACATGCAGTCCACCCCGGGCTCGCCTCACATGTGAAGCCCACGACCGCCCTGCCACTGTAGATGGGCCTGCGGCAAGCTACTGTACCTCTGTTTTTTTCCCTTCCAAAACCAACAATACGTCATTTACTAAGTATGCTAATTTTTCTACACCACACTTCTTTTACTAAGTATGTATGTTTCCCATACGAATGTCACGTCTGGTGTTACCTTAATATTATCTCCTAAAGAAATACATGCAGTCCACCCGGGCTCGCCTCACATGTGAAGCCCACGACCGCCATTTTTCGTAAGATCAGTTCGCCGCCGTAGTTCCTGCCCTCATGTCGTCATCTCTCCTATCTTTGGTATTCCTCGGTCAGCAGGCCAACAACGTCACATCGCACCGCTTCAGTCCTCAGTTCCCACAAGTTCTAGCGCGGCAGTGGTAGAAGGGCCTTAAGTACGCACCCTATGTCAGCAGGACCACGCTCTCCATGATCGAGAACATCTGCCTTCCTACCATTGAGGAGTCATGCCAGCGTGACAACATCACTGTCCATGATTGCTACCTTCCAAGCACATTGTCTACTCTATTCAATACGTGTGTGTGGTTGTTTCATGCATGTAACCATTTAGTGTTCTTAACGATTACAAAAATTAAGAAATAAAGAGAATAAAAAACCAACAACCAACCACGATGACAATATTACACATGTAACCTAACAGGCGCGGCGTTAGCGCGCTGGCCTTCCTAGTTTTGCATACCGGCGCAGTCAAAGTGGCGGTAGCCGTTGCGAATGGCGGCGTGGATGAGGCCTCGCACGGCCGTATTCTCCATCCGCCACACGCCCAGCCCCACCGCCGGCATCCGGTGCCCGCTGCTCAGCGTCACCGCCGGCGCCATTATCGCCCGGCGGTGCCCGTTGCTCGGCGGAGGCGGCGTCACCACCGGCACCATGCCGCCGCCGTGCCCGTTGCCCAGCGTCACCGCCGGCGCCACGTCCTTCGCCGCCATATATCCTACTAGCTACTAGTACTAGCTAGATCTCACTCGCAGCTAGAGACTAACACACACTGCTCTAGTAGCTTACAGTACAGCTTAATTTGTTGCTGGGACTTTGCGGGGGCTTGAGCGCCTTTTATAGCTCTCGTTCTCGAATCTCCGACTGTTGCATGCTACCGAATGAGTACAACCGGGGGCCTACCCCTTTTGGAAACATTCTACCACAAATTTCTCAAATGCACGCTGCTGCCACGCCTATACACGTCGTCTAAACCGTTAACCATTTTAGCCTGTTGCTCAGTATAAATGACCATGGATGGATGATCAAGAGAAAAAGGAACGGATCTCTCCTCTCTTTTTTCTCATCTCAAACAGCCATTTACTGTGTAGTGTTTTCGGTAAATGTCTTATCTACCACAGGTCCACAGCAATGGGCAATTGGCTTGTTATGACTAGTGTTTTTGGTAATTTGTTAAAACTGTCAGAGACTAAATACAGGGAATATAAGAAAGGCTTTCCATGTAAATAGCACTCAGGAAACATTGAGAATCTTGTGTTCTACATGATGAAAGCAAAATGTGGGGACGACAAACCCTAACATCAACTTCACACGTGATGGAAAAGGCCGATATCCTCATTATTGATGCTGTATGCAGCAATTATTCAGAAACGTCCACATACAAGCTCAGATGCGATGCAAGTGAACTAAGCATATAGGTCGATGCCCCAGAATTTGGCAGGCTGGTTAGTTCGGTAATTCCTGTCGATGGCCTTGATCTTCTCCATGTCCTCTCCCGAGATCTCAAAGTCGAAGACCTCAAAGTTCTCCTGCAGCCTCTCCACCTTGGAGGTCTTGGGTATCACCACCGTATTCCTCTGGAGACCCCACCGCAGGACCAGCTGTGCTGGTGTCTTGCCGTATTTCCCAGCCAAGCCCTGTGAATTGTAGCCACCAAGTTGGCAGATTGCATCGTCACCCGAATTGATATTGCAAGGTACCAAAATGCTATGTGATGATAATGTATTGCAATAATGGAGATCTGGAATAACAACCACCTTGATGACAGGGTCGTCGAGGCATGAGACAGATCCAAACCACTCTGTGTTGGCAGTGGAACCACCCAATGGGGTGTGCGCAGTGACGCAGATCCCATGCTTCTGGCAGAACTTGACAAGCGAATCACGCTGGAAGTAGGGGTGTGTCTCAATTTGGTTCACCGCAGGCTTTATCTTAGCATAGGCCAAGCAGTCTCTGGTGAGGAAGATGTCGTAGTTGCTGCATGCATAGCTCTACAATTTAGATTTGTGAATGCAACTTCCTCTGTTAGGAAAAACTCGTGAAAATCTCCAAGCATAGCAAAAGTGCGAACAACAAAATGGAAGTACACGATTATTATATTTCCATAGCCATTCCATATCTGAATTACTCTTTCAAGACCAGTAATAGTCCAAGTACAAAGACTGTGAAATGTCAGGAAGCAGGGATTTGCACAAAACAGCGAATAATTGATCATAGTATTGAGCGATATAGATGACAGACAACACCCGTTTTACAGTTCCTTGAAGAGAGAGCAGCCAGCCAGACACACTTATACAGGGTTCAACACCATAACAGATTCACCCCAAAAGGGAAAGCGTTGGGATCAATGAAAGAACATAAGAAAATGTTAACAGAAAATATAAATTTGTAATCAAGGCAACCAAACTTCATCTTAACATGATTAATACCTTCATAAATTTCATTAAAGGAGCAAATTAAATAAATCTGAAGCAAGTTTAAGCAAGGATAGAAAAATTTCCCAGAAAAAATAGCATGGACTTTTAACTTCAAATGGATGGTGATAACCTAATGACACAGGAAGTAGGAACGGATTTGCACACAAACATATGCAATGCAACAGCAAATTTGGAAAGCTTTGGAAGAACCAAACCATGTTAGAGACCATGCATATAAAAGGCACATAATCAAGCAAGTTTTGCGATGGCTGAACTAAGGGAACAGATGAACTAAATAATTCCTATGCTGAACAAAACTACACTGCAACTAGAAACAGCCAAATCATATATGTCACCATTTGCAAAAGTAATTAATCATGATGACTAGGTAGGAAAAGAAAAACACCATTTCTCTTTACCTAATCCCAATGCTGCGGACCAGTCCCATAGAAACAAGCTCTTCCATCGCATGCCATGTTGTTTCCAATGAGATAGTGGTATCAATGTCTAGCACACCATCATCACCAAGAGCACTAGAAGTTGTACCAACCCCTGTAGGCAATCAAAGTGCTCATTCAGTGAGCCACCTATCAAATCTTCATAAATACTATGCAAAATCAAGACTAAGAATTTACCAGTATGTCTAGTAGCTACTGGGAAGTGAACAAGATAGAGATCGAGATAATCTACTTGCAGCTTCTTCAAGCTATCCTTACAGGCTTCAATCACATGACCATGGTCTGAATTCCACAGCTACAGTCATAATAAACGCATGTGTTTCAGTAGAATGAAAAATCAGTAAAAATGGTTGAGGTCATGTGCAATTCTGAAGTAGTGGTTTCCTCAGAATACAGAGAGTGGCAGTTTGCACTTCAGATAACCTTAGTTGTGATGAACAGATCCTCCCTCTTAACAAGTCCGGTTTGGAATGCCTCTACGAGTGCATCACCAACTTCGGCTTCATTTTGGTAGTCAGCTGCAGACCGAGGAGCCAAAGACAGACTGTAAATCACCATGTAAAAATAAAAAAGGGAAAAGTCTTGTGCCGACACAAGAACTTTGAATCGTATTCGTATATTCCATGCTAGTTAGCATAGTACCAAAGAAATCCCAGTCACGTGCAGCACAGTGTGGTGTATAAGCATGCCTGTATTATTTGTACTAAGCAGGCAAACATACAAGCCTAGTGTTTATCAAGACAAAAACCAAACAGTGATTGTCTGCTTGACACGCTCATGTGTCATTGAAAGTAGCATTCAATAATTTGATTAGTACAGTCTAACAGACCATTACACTGTGAAAGAAATCCCACTCCTGTCATCCACAGCACAGTGCACTACTAAGTATGGCTATATGGCTATATCATTCAGAAAAGCATACAAACCTAGTGTCTGTCAAGACAAAAACAAACAATAATCAGGACGCACACATTAATGAGGCATCGAAAGAATCGTTTAATGATCCAATTGGTGAAGTAGAACAGACCAAGACTGTGAAACAAATATCACATTGTACCACACCACAACGCAGAGTCAAGGCACGCGTGCATCATTGATAGTGCCAGCTGATAACTATAGAAATCTAGTAGTAAATGTTAAACATGGCTGTATTATATGTACTAAGCAGACAAACATACAAACCACGATTGTCTATCAAGACAAAAACCAAACAATGATTGTCTGCTTGACACGCTCATGTGGTATTGAGAGTAGCATTCAATAATTTGATTAGTACAGTCCAACAGAGCATGATTACACTGTGAAAGAAATCCCAGTCCTGTCATCAGCAGAACAGTGCACTACTAAGTATGCCTATATGGCTATATCATTCAGAAAAGCATACAAACCTAGTGTCTGCCAAGACAAAAACAAACAATAATCAGGACACATCCATTAATGAGGCATCGAAAGAATCGTTTAATGATCCAATTGGTGAAGTAGAACAGACCAAGACTGTGAAACAAATATCACATTGTACCACAACACAACGCAGAGTCAAGGCACGCGTGCATCATTGGTAGTGCCAGCTGATAACTATACTCCCTCCATACTCGTATTAGATGATGTTTAGGACAAGGTTTTAGTCAAACATTGGGAATATAAATCACGAATAACTTTTAAGTCGTTGAGTTTGAAAATGTGAAAACCATATGAATAGATTTGTCTTGATAAGTATTTTTAGAAAAGTATACATATATTATTTTTTAATAAATATTTTTGTAAAAATAAGAAGTCAAAGTTACATTTTGGTGACCGTGTCGTTGTCCTAAACATCATCTAATACGAGTATGGAGGGAGTACAAATCTAGTAGTAAATGTTAAGACACTAGAGCTTTGATCCATATTCGTATATTCCATGCTAGTTAGCTGGATTGCCGAAGAGATCCAGTCCTGTGCATCATAGCGCATTGTTTAAGCATTCATACACGCATAGGGATCACGTGGATCAAGACAAAAACAAGCAGTGACTGTCTGTCTTATTGACACACAAACACATGGGGGCACTGAAAGGAACACAATAATTCGATCGGTACAGTGCAACAGCACAGCAAGACTGCGAAGGAAATTTCACTCGCATCTCATCAGCAACAAAGCGCACTGTTTAGCACGCTCATATTATCCATAGTTCCACACGATCGTATGAAATCTGGTAGTACGAGTACTTGTGAGGACACAAGTGCATCATGAGTGACGCACGCACCCTACTGTGTTGGCTCGGACGAAACGGGGGAGAATTCGATCCGTCCGAATAATAAATTTAGTCGATCGGTATCGTATACTATACCGACAAGGCCGGTGATTAGGGTAGGTGGCCGGTCGGGTTCCGGGGCTTTGAAGGCTTACCGGCGCAGTCGAGGTGGCGGTAGCCGATGCGGAGCGCGGAGTGGATGAGGCTGCGGATGGCGGGCTTCTCCATCCGCCACACGCCCAGCCCCACTGAGGGCATCCGGTGGCCGCTGCTCAGCGCTACCGCCGGCGCCGCCGCGACCTTGCCCGCCATGCCCGCCCGCTGGATTCGGTTGCTGCTGCTGTACTGGGCTTCACGGGCGGCGCTGCGCTTCGCCTTGCTCTCTTCTCCCTCGCAGTCGCAGCGCTCCAAGATGCTCTTTTTTTTTTTTCGGGAACTGCTCGAAGATGCGGATTGGATGCGGAGGGGTCGTTTTCTTTTGTTTCTGTGTGATGTTTTTTTTTTCTTGAAGGTTGGTGATGTCGGCCTGACGTGGCATATTTTCGTCCTTAAAAACCATCTGTCCTTTTCAGAAAACAAAATGAATGAACCAACTATCACAGATTCAAATCATATTTAGAATTCAAAAAAAGAAGGTAATAATCTCCATGATCCATACACCTCCCAGTGCCGCTACTCCATATCGTCGACCAAGCTACTACTCATACAGTCATACTTCACAGTTCACTTGCTTGCCTTGGAACTTGGAAGTAGTAAATTTTTGTGGCACTCATCCTTCCCGAAGAACGCAGTGGCGGGCCTCCTAAACCAGCCCATCCTCCAGTTGATATAGTCCGCAGCCCAAGATCATGGCCCAGCTTGTCTCGTTCGCCGATCTCCTCGGTGCCTCCGTCGCGCCGGCGCACCGGGGAGCACTCGACGAGGCGGCGCCAGCCATGGCCCTCCTGTCGCCATCCTCCTCCGCTTGCCACCACCGCGCCGTGCCCTTCGCGCCAGGCACCGCTCCCTGGGCGCGCCCCCGGAGGGGAACCCTGCGCCTCGCGGTAGCAGGCGCTCGCTCCGGCCCTACAGCCGAGCCGTTGCAGCCCCCTCCCGCCGCCGTCGACCGGAGGAGGTATGCTCGCGCGTATCCCTTCACTTTGGTGGGGTTTAGGCGTTTAGTAGCACTGGCTTTTCCCAATTCTAGGTCGATTTTTTGTTTTGTGCCTTTGTCCTTTGCTCCTGTGATGCAATGCTATATGATATGATGTGGAATTCAGCAACGCCCAGATGTTAATCTTCAGAAGAAAAAAAAACAAGCCTGGGATCCTAAGATATTCTTTGTTAATTGCTTCATCACGGGTTGAATCATCAATAAACATAATGAGTTGACAGACAGAACTAGCGTGTAGCGTCCAATTCGATATTCAGGAGAAGTTTGCGCTACTGAAGTTTCACCATTCCACAACTGTGCCCTGTACTCAAATATTATGTGCAGCACAGCACGCTCCTAGATTTAACTGCTTTACTCTGTGTCGCCTGTGGTGATGACGCTAGCTGCGCCGAGCAGGTGTGAATGCTTCGATCTCCATCAGCAATTAGTTCCTTATGCAGAGGCTTATGCTTGGCAGAAGTCCATTGTTAAGAGGAGAGGAGAGTTGTCATACAGCGGTGAAGATCACTCGGACACTTTGATTGCTTTGCAACATCCACCAGTTTACACATTGGGCACTGACGGCAGCGAGAAATACCTCCATTTCAGAAAGGAAGATGCCCCTTTTGAGGTTCACCAAATTACACGTGGCGGGGAAGTGACGTACCATGGCCCTGGACAGGTATTGTCAGCTAATTTTCTTTTATTTCATATCTAGATGCGCATTTCACATATTTTCTTTACTTGCACTTTGGTGATGTGTATTGCCGATTGGTTGTTTAGTCAGTCAGTAGTATGGATCCAGCATTGACCATCTTTGAAGTCATAATACAGTCAGATCCTGACATTCTTCATGTTGCATTTTCAGACATTAGTTCTTCAAAAAATGTGTTTGCACCTATCATGAGTGAACGCTTGATATATGCCCTTACAATTGTTTGTTTGTTTCCTTAGCTTGTTATGTACCCGATTGTCAATCTGTTGTACCACGAAGACGATGTTCGTTGGTACTTGAGGTCACTTGAAGAAGTGATCATCCGTGCGCTGAAATCTGCATTCTCTATCAAGGCATCAAAGATAGGAGGCCTTACTGGTGTTTGGGTTGGTAAGTACTAAGTACTATCATTTAGAAATTTCCAAGTATTTTTTTTTCTTGAATGCGCAGGAGAAATGCATATCATTGCATTAAGGAGAATAAATTTTCAAGTACTTTACCAAGTTTCCATCTTTTTGTTTCATTTCATCAATTTTTCCTAATCCTTATAAATCAGTGGTACCATGGTATCGCTAATAGTTCCATTTGCTCTCTAGGGGATCAGAAAGTCGCAGCGATAGGGATTCATGGCTCCCGGAAGATAGTTTATCATGGCCTCGCACTAAACGTCACGACTGACTTAACCCCGTTCCAAATGATTGATCCCTGCGGCATAAGGGATTGTGGCGTTGGGAGCATCAAGGAGATATTAAAGAAGGCATCTCATGGAAGAGAAATCGATGATGCATTACTGATGGATATGGCATATCATTCCATGATCAAAGAGTTTGCTGAATTTTTTGAACTCGATTTAGTTACCAGCCCTGGTTGCAGCTTTCAGGTAGAAAACATTCCCAGCTAACTGTGTGGCATTTCATTCTGAACGCGAAGTGTTTGCCGCAGTTTGTTCCTGATGAACATGCCATGTTTGCTCCTGCTTCCATTTGCCCCGCTGCTGCTATTCCAACTGGCATTACTGGTGTTTTGCATCCACTTAATCTGAATTCAACACGCTTTCTTCTTTCTTTTTTTTAGAATAGGACACGCTTTCTTTTACAAGTTGACAGTATTGTAATTTTTGGAACAAGCCTCTCATAGAGATCCTTGGGCCTCGCTGGACAGTTGCTTCCGTGGGCCGGCTTGTCTGCAGTGCCGGCCGATGTGTCACGACGGGCCACCGCGCGCGCTCGTGAGTTCATCTTCCATGTCTGCCCTGCGGTGGGCCACCGCCTCGGATCTCGCGCACGGCGCGCCCGTGACTTGAGCGAGCCCCAAGCAAAGCAAAGCCGCCGTGATTAACGACGATCGCGGCAGAACGGCGGCGAATTAATTAGCGCTAAAGCAAGCCACCGCCCGCATGCGATTTGCAGGTAGGGAGCTCATAGCTACGTACTCATCTGCAGCGGGCGAAGGCTGAATTCGCGCCGCCAGTAAACTGCGCCGGAATAACCTGCCTCTGACCGGCATGCAGCGACAGGGATTGATTGGAAAAAAGGCCCTTTTATCCGGCTTGCACTTCATTCTTCGACGCTGACATTACACTACTCTAGTTGTTCGAGATGCGTCAAAGTCGATAGTTAGGGATGGGGAGACAGAGGCCCTGGAAGAAGGAACAATTAATCAGACAAACGTCAGTAAACCAAGCAAAATGCTCGGTATATAATAGCGTCTCTTCCTTTCCTCCTGGATTTATTCATTTATATGATAGTTGAATGCTTGTAGTATACTGGAGCATTTGTGCCAGTGGAACTGGGAACCAACTGAAGAACAATGCCGCCTGAATTTCAGCAAATGCATGCCATAGAACCTGATGAAGATTGATCTCAAGTCTCAACTCAAGATGACGCATAGCCTGAATGGCAAACTCATCGATAATGCCCAAATTGGTAGGCCTGCCTGCAGCAGCATCTAGCCACTTGTGAGTTTTTTTTTAACGAAAAGCCACTCGTGAGCTCTCAAAATCCTTTTGGATCGATTCACAAGTCGTCACGGCACGTCCTCGTGGTCCATGGCTGCTAGTAGCCCAGCCCAGCGCCGGACTCCCTGTCTCCGCCGCAAGTCCCGCCGCGCAACGATCGGCGCTGCCCGTGACCCGGCCGGCCTCACCCCTGCCTTAAAGCTGCACTACACTACCACACAGCAGCATCAGCTTTGAGACTTTGACCGTCCCACGGCATCCACTGCACTCAGCTGCCCCGTAACAGACGCCACCTTTTCGGTTGCTTCCAACGAACAACTGCCATACCTGTCGTCGTCTTGCGTGTCACTCACCGAGCAGCTTGATCCGATCACTCATCAGTCCATTTCCATTCCCATGGCAGCCTAATCTGGCCTCCTCGACTCCGCTATATATATCCCACCGCCTTAACACCCTGACACCATGCACTCATCTCTTAGCTGCAAATTCATATCGAGCTAGTGACACACACACATAGCTCGCTCCTACTACAAGCTAGCCAGCCAATGGTGGCCATGAGGAGCGCCACCAACAATGCCGCGGCGGTCCTCGCCGTCCTCTTCCTCATGTCCAGCGGCGGCACCGCCGTGTCGGCATTCAACTACGCGGACGCGCTCGACAAGGCTCTCCTCTTCTTCGAGGCGCAGCGCTCGGGTAAGCTCCCGCCGGGTCAGCGCGTGACGTGGCGCGGCGACTCGGCGCTCACCGACGGCTCGGACGACCACACCGACCTCGCCGGCGGGTACTACGACGCCGGCGACAACGTCAAGTTCGGCCTGCCGATGGCGTTCACCGTCACCATGCTCTCCTGGAGCGCCGCCGAGTTCGGCGACGCCATGGCGCGTTCCGGCCAGCTGGAGAGCGCCCGCGCCGCCGTGCGGTGGGGCGCCGACTACCTGCTCAAGGCGGCGGCGCATGCGCCGGCGGCGCTGTACGTGCAGGTCGGCGACCCGTACCAGGACCACCGGTGCTGGGAGCGGCCGGAGGACATGGACACGCCGCGGAGCGTGTACAAGGTCACGCCGGAGAAGCCGGGATCCGACGTCGCCGGCGAGACCGCCGCCGCGCTTGCTGCCGCCTCGATCGTGTTCCGGGGATGTGACCCGGCGTACTCCGCCAAGCTGCTCCAGACGGCTCGAAAGGTAACAACGGTAACCGATCACCGGCCTGATGATGAACTCGGCTCACATGGCGAGATCGCCGGCGTCCGTCGCCCGTGACATGACGTGGTGCGAATTAAACGTGCAGGCGTTCGATTTCGCGGACAGGTACAGGGGCTCGTACACCGACTCGCTCAGCTCCGTGGCATGCCCGTTCTACTGCTCCTACTCCGGCTACAATGTGAGCAATGGAACAAACTTTGACTCGTTTGTCTGTGTGTCGATTTCAGAAATTTTTTGTAGTTGCAAACGTCAGAATTCAGACGCATTCTGCGTGGCATCCGATGGCACGGGCCGGTACATCCAAAACTTCTTGTGTCTAGCTCTGCACCAGAGGCGGCACATGTCCCTTGCATTTTCTCTGAACCTTTTTCTCATCCCCTGGCAACCAATGGCGTAGCAGCTTCATTTCAGCTAGATTCTTTCTTTTGTCTTTGTCTGGTGGATATTAAGCCAAAGCTAGATTCATTTAGGCCAATCAGATGAATTGTTTTGGCCGGTCGGGTAGGACCTGAATTTCGTTCACTATACTAATAATCAGCAACCATGCATACAGGACGAGCTGCTGTGGGCGGCGGCGTGGCTGCACCTGGCGACGTCGGCGGCGCCGGGGAAGGCAGCGCCGGCGCCGGCAACTTGACGGCGGCGGACACGTACCTGTCGTACATCTACGCGAACGGGCACACGCTGGGCGCGGAGCAGGACGACTTCACCTTCAGCTGGGACGACAAGCGCGTGGGCACCAAGGTCCTCCTCGCCAAGTCCTTCCTCCTCCACGCCGCCGCCGGCGACAAGTCACCGCCGTCCGCCGCCGCCCTGCAGCTCTACAAGGCGCACGCCGACACCTACGTGTGCTCACTGATCCCGGGCGCCGCCGGGTTCCAGGCATCCCAGTACACGCCCGGTGGCCTGCTGTTCAAGGAAGGCGACAGCAACATGCAGTACGTGACCTCCACGTCCTTCCTCCTCCTCGCCTACGCCAAGTACCTCTCCGCCGCCGGCGCCTCCGCCTCCTGCTCCGGCGGCGGCGCCGCCGTCCCGCCGCCGGCGCTCGTGGCCGCGGCGAAGCGGCAGGTGGACTACATCCTGGGCGCGAACCCGGCGGCGACGTCGTACATGGTCGGGTTCGGTGCCCGGTCCCCGAGGCACGTGCACCACCGCGGCGCGTCCTTGCCGTCGGTGCGGGACCACCCGGGGAAGATCGGCTGCGACGAGGGGTTCCGGTACATGCACGCGGCGGAGCCCGACGCCAACGTGCTCGTCGGGGCGGTGGTCGGCGGGCCCGACGGCGGGGATGGGTTCACTGACAGCCGTGATAACTACGCGCAGACGGAGCCGTCGACTTACACCAACGCGCCGCTCGTCGGCGCGCTCGCGTTCCTCGCCGGCGGCGGCCGCCGGCACTGAAGCTTGTAGCTGGCGAGCTATCTAGCTTGCACACGTGTAAACTAGGGATTGATTTGATCGATTGGTGGTTGCTGCTGCACATAAAAGAGAGTGTGCGTGCAGGTTGTATCCGTGGTGTGTGTGTGTCGTGTCAAGGTCAAGCATGGGCGATCGTGTTGGCAGATTTGCGCGGCCGAACAAGTGAGTCGCGCCGTGTATCCATCACGTGTTGTCTGAAACTCTGAAGCGAATGGCTGACGCTGTAATCATGTCGTAGAACACAGCCGGGATTGGTCCAATTTTTCGGGGGAAAAAATGAGAGATTGATCGTGGGCTTATTTGGGCCGTAAGCTGCACATTTCCACGGGCCTCGTCGCCGAAGAGAAGCGAGCGGGCCACAGGGATTAGTATTAACGAACATCATCTCCTCCCTAAAGAAAATCTAAAAGACGACCAGTCGCGCGTGAGCCTCAGCGCGCGACCCGCGCGGACTACGGCCTGTCCAAGTCCAACTACAGCCCGTTTGTTGCACCGTGGGCTGGCCCAAGTTTCGTATTGATATGGATGATTAGAAAATTTGAATCACAGGAGGCCTTGCCCATGCTCGTACTAGTTAGTTATTCACGGATCATTTTTAAACTAGAACTCATTTATAGACCAGCAAGAAGACAAAGACAGTAAAATTATCATAACTCATGCATACGATATCGGTTTTTAATTTGGTTTGCACCACTATATCTCATAGGACGAGATCTACAAAATAAGACTCATAATTGATATGCTTTGGAGTTGTTTTTATGTACTAGCAACTTATATTGAGCGAGTTGTAGCTATTTGTATTATGTGTGTAGCAATTTATGTGTAAATATACCAACGAATTATCACATAAATTCTATGGCAATAGTTTTATCCCCTGGTCTTATGTACTTACATAACTTGCCACGTTATTTCAATATAAGTTGTTAATCTACATAATTTGTTATATTGTATCATGCCTAAGTGCGTGCATAACCTTTTATATAAGTGTTTTCTCTACATAAATTTGCTACCAAAAAAGCAACATACGATACGAGTTGCCACACTAAAAGTTAGCACATTTTCTCTCCATAGGTTATTACACTGCTTATATAAAAAATGTCTCTTAATTTGTTCATATATTTGATATATAAATTGCTATGCACTTGTACATAACTTACCACTATGCATACACCATAAGTTGCTAGTTGTATAAAATAGCTTCAAAACCTACGCAATATAGGTCTTGTTTTGTAGGTCTTATCACAAGGATGACAATGGTGCCATCGGATTTAAAAAAGACGAATGATGAGTGAGCAATGATCAATTGAAGAAAATAACATAGGTTTTTTTATGATATCAGCAACCGCATCATCAAGGAAAGCGACATCGCCGTATTGACTGCATGGGTAATAGGTTGCTCCCACGTGCGTGCCTCTACGAGCCATACAGCTATCATGATAGGGGTCACGCAATCCTCGTTCGCGCGATAGGTCGTGCGATAACGCAGTCCCAAAAAAAGTATACTGTAATAAAGAACGAGCAACCCTAAAACTCCAGTTACCAAAAAAACTCCTTCCTTAAAAAAAAGAACAAGAAGAAAGAAACAGCGGCAAGCAAGAAGAGACGCTGGATGTGGACACTGGACAGCGCGCGTTAGGAGTTTCGGACAATAATCCACAGGGGATCGATGAAATCGACCAATATAATTTGTCCTCAGTCGATCCATTTTTTGGCGGTACGGTGTTTGTTTTTGTTTTTGTTAGCAGAAAGACGCAACGAAAAACAGAGAATGTAAGATGCAACTTGGGTCGATGAAACCAACGTTGGCTGCCGTACGTCCATTCACAAGGTAAAATCGAACGAGGTTGACGACTTGCAAATCGAACAATCGAAAAGGGCGTGGCTTTGGAGGATATATGTTTTAATCTAGTGGCAGAAGGGTGCGGCACGTATTTTAAAAAATACTAATTTAGAGACGTAGTCTACGTGAACTCTTTAGATTAATCTAGAGCGTTCGATCATCAGTAAAATCTGATGGCGTAGCTCAAAGGTGAGATGTATTCAACATGGACTCTTCAGATTAATCTAGAGCGTTCGATCATCATAAAATTCGACGGTGTAGGATACAGATGATGACCGACGAAACAAAAATTTCGTCATCTTTTATGGTATAGATTTTTAAAAATAAAGTATATGTATCTATCTATCTTATCTATAATTTTTTAGGATAAAAAAGTACATGCGGTGCTGAGGATTCAGCCCAAGTCAGTGTGGGCTGTGTGTGAGGTGTGAGCCTGTGTCCGGCCGGCGGCCCAGTAACACGATACAACCCATCAGTTGTAGGCCCGTTACATCCGACAAAATCTCCCAGTTTGGCATTTGTCAATTTCTTCAGGTGTACATGTAGGCAGTCTGTAGCGGTGGGTTAAGAGTTAAAGAGTGCCTAATCGAGAATTTTAACAGAATATTCGCAACAACAAAAAAAAAAGAAATTTAACAGAATGACCTTGAACCATGTCTTGGTCACTCTGAATTTGTTTCTTCATCATCGTCATGCTCGCAATTTCGTCAGTCTTTGTCATAACGCCTGGCGGGTACTTCGCTGAATGGAGCAGTTACCTTGCACATGCCCGTAAATTTCTTTGCACCAATCTTGTTCGTTGTATACACTATACAGGATTACAGGACGTTGTAAGCCTCTGCGCTCTTTATCAGCATATTCAACTGTGGCCTGATGTGCGTTAAAAAACTTTAACTGTAAGCTAAGCTAACTGAAAATTAAGAACAACATGATGTTTGCCATCAGGACCTGCTAAACAAGACGCTATTGAAAATATGCTACCAAAACCTCCTGTGATTGTGATGGGAGTGAAAGCTGTTTTTTTTTAAAAAAAATGAGAACTGAAATTTTGGTGGCCGGAGTTCTGAACGAACGGCGATTGACCTGCAAGCTTGCAGTTTGCAGTCTGCAGACCGAAAATGCCTGACCTGTCAATTGCAAGTCTGCAATGCCCGGCACTGGTGCCGTTGAATCAGGTCAACGCACACACTGCAGCCTGAGACCACCTCCCTCTACCTGCCAGCCATGGCGGATGCATCGCGCTCGCGCACGCATGAGGACAACCCGAGCAGTCGAGCTCATGGGTCCCGGCCTTTGTCTCCTACCGGCCGCCGCCGCAGCCTGCGGCCACGATCTCCTCCTGCCAGCCCGCTCTCACTCTGTAATGCAGCAACGGCAAGGCAAACGCTGCGAGTATCTAGCACTAGTGTGATTCGTCCTCACCGTCCTTCATGGCGACGGGCCGCCGCCGGGATCTTCTGGTCTGGGGGGGATTTAGTCATTTAGGGCCGTGCGTCGCTCGGGAGGGTGGCCAGAGGCAGCGTATGAGGGAGAAAACAAGGCGGAAGTTCACGGGGATGCAGCGGCGCGACGGGGCGAGCGGTCGTCTCCGGCGTCGAAGCGACCTCGCCAGCAACCGTGGCGATCGCCGGAAATATTACATATAGACCCCTGGTTATTTTTAAAATGCCCCCTGGAATAATCGCGATCCGAATATATGCAAAATGCCCCCTGATTCGGATCGCGGTTAATAATCACGATCCGAATATATGCAAAATACCCCCTAATTCTTCGGATCGCGATTAATACAAGCATGGCCACTGGCCAGTGTCCATGGCAGCTCAAGCTGGCAGCAGCCGAACCAAAAGAAAGCTTTCCTGACATGACGTCTGCATCTGTGCATGTCCCCAGGCGGCGGCGCATTCCGAACAGCGGCCTCAATTCTCGGCAAGGGCACAGGGCACAGGAGCGTGGCGTGTTCGGGCTCGACGCCGTACGTCGCCGCCGAAAGGTTGGGCGCCGGGCGCGCTACGGCCCCAGTGGCAGAGGCTGGCAGCTCGCGCTCCGTCCCTCATATCGACGGCCGCGTTGGAGCCAGCGAAACTCTACGGCCGGCGGCGCCGCCGTCATGTTCCCCGGAGCCGGAGGTGGTGTTGTCTGCGGCACGACGCCCTCACTGGTCACTGGATAGAGCTCAGCTGCGGCGCGACGGAGGCCTTTTCGTGAAAGGCCGAAACTAATCAGATCGATAGATGTTGACCGCACGAGTCGGATCCCACGGCCACGACAGGCCAAGGGGGTGGACGGTCCGCCTCCGAGTCCGGCGTTCCCTGTCGAGCTCAGCTCGCCAGGCCCCAGGGAGCGCCGGTTCCCGTTCTGCGCCCCCGGCGACGCGACCTACGACCCGTTCCCGCCCTCCTGGTCCAAGTCCGGCGTCGCGGGGAGTCCCTGCCCGGCCCGGCATCGCGGCCTCCACGTCCGTCAGGGGACTGGGACAACAACTTCATTGTCGTCAGGATGCCCGTCGTCGGCTAGCGATCGAGCTTTAGCGCCGCTGCCGGCCGGCGACGTGGTGTTCGTTGTTCAAAGGGGTACACAATAATGTCGATGACAGTATATTGTTAGGTTGATCTCCACTGGCCCAGTCGTGAAACCATGTCTCGCGCCCTGATCGGGGGCGCCCAGCCCATTGAAGGATGGTGGGCTCCGTCGCGCAGTGCCATATAACAGGAAGTGGGGGCCAGGGGGCTCTCACCCCAAGGTTCACCAGACTCCACACCCACCGATCGGGAGTTACTGAGAGCGACGGGAAGTTCCACTGGCGCCACCACGACCTCTCCGTCGCCCCCTGCAACATCTACACCGCCCGTCGCTGCCGTGTGCAGATAGTCATCAAGGCACGGCGGACAGCAGGAGGCCAAAGGTATGTCATCCTCAGAGAAAAATCCCCACTCGATCTACTCCTACCGATCCTAAAGAAATTAACATTGGTATCAAGAGCCGGATTCTAGTGAGTAGGTTTGAGATTTGGGGTTGGATTCGACCACGAATCTAAAGAACAGAGTGGAATCGATCTCGGATCGAAGAAATCATAATAGAAAAGAAAGAACCCTAACCCTAGATGAGAAGAACAAGGAAAAAGAGGGCCGGTGGGACCTACCTGGACGACTCATCGTCGCCTACACCACCGGGCCGACCACCGACGGCGTGTGGAAAGACGGCCTGAGCCACGCGCTCGCCGGAGAGATTGAGCCGCGGGCTCGCCGCCGGAAAAGATGAGCCGAGCCGCTACTCGACGCAGTTCGCCGGGCGCGAGGCGTGCGCTCGGGGCGGCGTCGCGAGGCCACTCGACGGCGGCCGACGAAAGGGCTCGCGGCGGCACCGCTGTTCTCCTCCGGCCGTCACGGGCGGCCGCCGCCCACGCCGTCGATTTTCGGGCAGTGCTGGGAAAAGAAGAGAAGACGGGGTGAGGGTAAAGAAGAAGGCCCGGCACCATGGTGGTCCAGGTCGCCGACCATGGCGCCGGCGGCCGGAGTTGGAGGAGCACCGGGCCGGCTGCCACCGACGAGGCAGAACAAGTCGGGGGAGAGAAAAATGAAACCCTAGGGTTTCGGGGGAGCTGGCCGCGGTTTTGCTCCCGCGAAACGCGCGCCGAGCCGTCGGATCCTGATCCGTGTCGATGGACGGCCAGGAGCGGCTGGCGGCTGATGGGCCACGCGCGATGGGCCAACGGGCCGTGAGCCGAGCAGCCGCGCATGGGCCGTGCGGCGCGCGGCGCGCACTGCTGGGCCGCGGGCCCAAGTGGGCGCTACACAGGCCGGCCGAGCCGAGTGGGCTGCCCGGAGCTGTGGCTGCGCGCGCAAAAGGTCGACGCGGGCTGGTTTTACTCGTGGGCCGAAAGTGAAGTTTGCTTTTAGATTTGGTTTTGCATTTTCAGAAGCTTTTATTTTTGATGAATTGAGTATAGTTATGATCCCTATTACATTTTGAACCAACGAGATAAATGTTCTAGAGATTAAAAGAATATGTTAAAGTTATATTACTTCTGAATATGCATGAATTTATTAGTTTCCGCTGCGAAAAGATTATATTGTTGCTCTTTAATTTAATTTGAACCAACGGGAAAATTAAATTTTAAGAGCACGAACGTGCCGTGTGTCAGGCTTTTAGGCCACACAGACCGAGTTAGCGAGGGCCGAAAAGTTGAAATAACTCTCGCGAAATTGAAAGAAAGAAGAGCCCCATGTATGAATTAGTTTTATTCCTTTGAGAAGCAATAGTTTGATAATTTTTGTACAGTTTGAACTCTTCAAATTTGAACCATCAGTTAATTTGTTTAGAGAAAAGTAAAGATAATGGTGATATTGCTTCTAAATAGAAAAGTTTCCGCTGCAAAAGAAAAGAATTTCACTTCTCCAATTATTTTTGAACCAACGAGATAATTTAATTGGAGAACTACGAATAGAAAGATATTTGTGCAAAGATAAATTATAGTATTGTTATTTTCTGACCAACGTTGATGATAACAATATTATAATTCCATGATGTTTATGATTAAAGTGTTAAAATCTCTGAGAAATTTTGCATCAAGGTGATCAATTTTCAGAGTACAGATAAAGATTAAGAGATGCTCTTTAAAGTCGAGAAACATTTTTCTCGTTTCCGCTGCAAAGAAACTGATGATATTGTTATTTTCTGTATAAAGTTACTTAATAACAATTTCATGATATTGTTTATGAGATTGTCTACATTAATTCTATTTCTGCCCAACGGTGATATATAATTGATGTAGAAGAATGTCGTTTTATTCTATTTCTGCCCAACGGTGACTTAGAATATAAGTTAATGTGCATGTCTTTAATCAAACTAATGTATGGTCATTTTCATGCTCATTATTGTTGATTATTGGCTAATATTTTCTCAGACAAAAAGAACTTCATGCTTTTTGAGGGCATAAAAGAAAAATGAGCTGGGTACTTGCGACTCAAAAGTTGAAAAGTGCAATATTCAATTGCAAGAAGATGAACAATATTCTCTTTACTGAGTACCTTCAAAAGAAAAGCATTCTCGGATATTGATTCAAGAAATGAGAGATCATTGGGAGTTTTACTTGAGAAATTTTTTTCTTTTTTTAATGTACTCTCTATGAAAAGAATGTATTTTGATTTACAATCGTCATGATATGAGATGTCATAAGTGATATGCATGTTTATTTTGACCAACGTTGAATTAATCATGTGTATTTTTTTTCATTGTTTGCTGTTTTATGTTGTTAGTTACTACAGTACTGTTTTGGTTTGTTTGGTGGCTCTGGTGTGAGCGAGCAGGAGACGCGGTCATCTGTTCTCATCAGTCAGTCATCTCATCGGCGGAAGCAGGAGACTGCCCGAGACGACGGTCGTCGCCGCCGACCGTCCTGCGAGCCCATGCCGGCATCAAGGCATGCAGCGGAACGACTGGGAACGGCCGCGCGCGAGCTAGCACTGCACAGCCGTGCTTGCAACTTTGCAAGCTCCGTCGCCGTCGCAGAGCTCGAGCCTCCCGGTAGCCACCACGCGAAAGCATACGCCGGCGGTAAATGTTGTGCTGAGTTCCCCGTGAGCTGCCCCCCAATTTCAGCGCCGTCGCCGCCAGGTGGGCCCGGCGGCGCCGCCGCTGCCGCCCGACGTTGTTAGGGTTCGGGGTTGGGGAGGCTGCTGCTCCGACGGATCTAGAAGGGGTCCGGGAGCGGCGGCCGGCCCGGCGGAGGCGGCGGGCGGCGAGGGCGCCGCCGGCCGGACGGCGGGGGACGGTGGGGGACGGCGGTTGGGCCGGCGGGCGTGGACGGCGCTGCGGGACGGCTCGTTAGCGTGGGCGGCGGAGGCGGCCAGAGCCGGGGGTGGTGCCGGCGGCGGGGGCGAGGGGCCCACCTGGCGGCGACGCTCGGAAAGAGGGTGGGCAGCTAACGGGGATCTGAGAAGATCCGCGTTCATACGCCGGCCGCATGACCCATTGAGCGGGCCGGGGGTTCCATTACCGACGGCGCCGGCACGCCGCGCTAGAACGGACGCGGGAACGCGCAGGTCCGGCCGCCGGCCGCGCATGTCCTGGCCTCCTGGGTATATCCTGTTTGCATGTCTTGTTCAATAGCTGAAAGATTGGCAACAGACGAAACTCTGAACGAGACCCTTGGGAGCAGATAAGAGAGTGCGCGAGGACCGTCGTCGTCTGTCCTCGTCAGAAGGAGCAGGAGACGGCGCTCGTCGCCGCCGATCATCATGCGAGCCCCCATGCAGGCACGAGCACGTACGTCCTCCATCATCTCCTCGGCACCCATCCGCCGGCGCCGCGGACGGCGTCGCTCTGCCGGCCGGCAGCCACGTCCGTCCCGCGCCGGAAACGCATACGCCGGCCGGTGGCGCCCATCAGCGACGCCGCCGGCACGCCGAGCTCGAGCGGTCGCGGGAACTTGTGGGGACGGGCCGGCGCTCCCGGACGCCTCCGCGAGCCGCACGCGACGAGGATTGCCAGGCTCCGGGGGCGGACCGCGGACGGTATATCAAATACCGTCCGGGGGTGGACGGTATTTCATTTACCGTCCACCCCTTGTCCTCTCCTCGTCGTCGGATTGATCATCATGCGGCCCACAGTGAGCTGACTGGTCGTCGGCCTGGAGACCTCTCCACACTCCACGCGCGCCTGACCGAGTAACCGCTGTTCCCCGGCCCTGGGCACCCACCGCTCGAGAAGTGCCCTGCCGGCCCGCAGAGCTTCGTGCTCCTGCGCGCCTGCGCCGTTCGTCACGTTACCGTCGAGCCGGAACACGGCGGCGCCCTCGCCGAGGATCGAGGCCATTGTGCTGAACGAAACACGGAGAACAGGCAGCGGCCGACGCCGTGTCACGCCTAGGGATACGCTCGTATGGATACGCCATGGAATTGCTTCAGGAGAAGGAAGCAGCTGCCGTGACGGGGCCTACTGGCCGATGATCAGCGATGTCCACTGGCCAGCTCTGTCGATTATCCGGACCTGGGATGGATCCAACCCAAAGCTACAAAAAGCTGATTGCCGAACAATGCTTTTCTTCAGTTGGCGTGCCATCCATCATATTGTACCAGCTACCAGCTGTAGCTTCCAACAAAGCAAAGTGCGCCGACTGCGCTCACTACCAACTGTGCAAACGAAGAACAGAAACAGAAGGAAGTAGCCATCGAACACGGCCGGGGCGCTAGCAGCGGACGGCCGCGAAGAGCAGCATCCCGCCCGTTCTACCCAGCTCCGTTCTCCGCCGTCGCCGCAGAGGTCGAGCGTCCCCGCGACACGCGAACGCAGAACACGCCGCGCGACCCGCATGGGCATGGACCTGGGCAGGCAGGGGCTCCCGTCAGCGGCGCCGCCGGCACGCCGTGCTCGAGCGGACGCGGGAACGCGTAGGTACGATCGCCGGCAACGCAGAACGGGCGCTGGTGCTCCCCGGCGCCTGGAGGTGGACGGTAAACCAAATACCGTCCGGGGTGGACGGTATTTCATTTACCGTCCACCCTTGGGCCTCTCCTGGTCGTCGGATCGGCTTTGTGCGGCCGAGATCGAGCGAACTATTTGGAGACCTGACCTCCTCTCCCAAGTCCTCCGTCCTCGCCGACCTGCTCCTGACCGCCCGTCAGCTGTTCGTCGCCATGAGCACGCGCGCATTGCCGGTGAGAGCGGGGACACAGATCACGAGCTTCCCCATGGCGACGTGCCGCGTGGAACCCCGCTTCCTCGCAGTTGTCGTGCACACGGCGGACACCATTCAGAAGAACGTGGTGAGGTGACCGCGCCAACGGCCGTACGTTCATGGCGCGGCCGCATCTCGGGCTTCGTCTGGCGGGGTGAGTCAGGGCGCTGTGGAGCTCCGGTGAGCTCTTCGCGACGTCCAGGGCCGGACAGTGATGGAGACACCATGGAATTGAAGGACGGTAAAAGGGATGGGGATGCTTCAGGAGGAACAAGCAGCTCCTAGGACCTACTGGCATATAATCCTATCGTATCCAAGTGTTCGTTCAAAAACAAAAGTTCTATCCAAGCGAGAGAAAGCTGATCAAGCATATCAGTTGGTGTGGCATGCATCATAGTAGCTTATCTGTGAAAGATCGGCTAATTAATCATGAAAGATCGGCTATTCCAAAGATAGTCATATCTGTGAAACTTGTGGAATTCATGGTTCGCGCTCTATCTGTTTCAAATACATGTACTACTACTCATTAGAAGGATGTAAAAGTTGCCTAAAACCATCCATTTTTGTATAACTTATTAGTACCTTAATAAGTTCCTCTTAATTACTACAATGGTTAATCGAATTTATTAATCTATAACCATGTTTCCCTGTCTCGGAGAAATAAGTTTACTCGTGACTTTGCTATTTCACATTCTTGAACTTAAATGGAAAATACAGATTGTGTATCTGTTGATTTATTGATCCTACATGCTTAAATTCAGTATTTTCCTCATCTGCAGGAACAGCTCCCTTGTGTTGTGTGGTTGCAATTTTGTCTACTTCTCTCCCAGCACCAAATGGAAAACAAATATGCCCTTAACATAGAATGTAAACTTTTTTGCAGGATAAATCATTGATCTTAGCTGGCCCAAAACAAGGACTTGCATTGCTAGATGACAAATTTGTTGAGGTTAATCTGAATTCAGTGAAGGAGTCAGGGACGATCATTGGACACATCCGAGGTTGAAAGCCAATCCCTCGGAATTAGCCTCAGTACCGTGGATACGTAGCAGAAAAAGCAGGATACATACGAGTACGACGCTCGTCATCACCGGCGGTCGTCCTTGGAGCCCATGCTAGCGGCATCACCGCAGCGGGTCTGAGCACGGCCGCGCGCGTCTCGTACGCCTCCATCCGCGAGCCCGCAAGCACTAGATGGCAGCTACCGTCACTCCGGCGGCCTCCCTCCCCTACTTGGAAGCTCCGTGGCCGCCGTGGCCACGGATCGATCCATAGCGCGGGCGGGAGCTCCGATCAGCGGCGCCGGCCGGCGGCACGCCACGGTCGGGAGAGTGCGGGAACGTGTAGGTCTTGTCACCGGCCGCGTAGCTAGAATGGGAGCCTCCGCGAGCGGCGCGCGGCGAGGATTGCTGGGCTCTTGCGCGGACGGCAAAACGAAATACCGTCCACCCCTTGACCTCTTCTGGTCGTTGGATCTGACTTGTGCGGCTGTGATCGTGCTGACTAGCCGGTGCAAACACGCCGGCGTCGCGGCCTGCAACACGCTCGGACCGCGCCGGTCGTGGCAGCCACGTTCTCGGCTGTCATGACGGGAGGCGCGTGCCTTCGCGTGCGCCGCCGCGGGCACCAAGGGGCCGACTGTCGCACACGACGCGCCATTGGTACTCACGGCCCCATGTTTTCTCCCTCTCGCACACAGAGGTCGTCGCTCTCGAATCCCAGTGTACCATCGTGTAGAATGAAGAGAAAACAAACAAATAAATAAACGTTAAATGGTTGTCGTGGCGGCTGAAATGCTGAATGCTAGCGTAGTACACCATGCTGATTGGAACACGGGCCTCTTTCGTTGTCGGCATTACCATGGAGAGCATTATTTGTCGTACGTAGTACCCCTAACTCCAAGGGGCTCACCCACCACACCAACGTTAATTTCTAGCAAAACCTGACGCCGGTAGTGCCGTCATGCAGCCTCCCCGTTTGGCATTCAGATGCTCGATGCGCCCTTTATAAATTGGGTATCGATGCGCCAAGTATCTCACACACACACGCAGAGGCAAGGTCTCTGATAGATCGAGATCAGCTATCATCAGCAGCAGGTAGCCGGACAACAACAAGAGCGGAGGTACTGCAAGCAAGATGAGTCAGCCGGTCCCGGGGAAGTCGTCGTGGCCGGAGCTGGTGGGGGTGCTGGCGACGCTGGCGGCGACGGCGATCGCGCACGACAGGCCGGACGTGTCGGTGGAGGTGCTCCCTCCGGGCTCGCCCATCATCCCGGACCACAACCCCACGCGCGTCCGCGTCTTCATCGACAACAACGCCATCGTCACCCAGACGCCCGTCATCGGCTAGCTGCAGCTCGTCGATATCGGTGATCTCAAGCTATGGATGATATGTGTCATGTGTCGTCGTCTCTACGGTGCCACCACGAGCGTATAAGTTTGTGGTGGCGTGTAATATGGAATAATAAAATGCCTAGATCATTGCCGTTACCATGTGTGTCCTCGCACTCAGCTGGGACATGCATGCACACGGTGATCACCGGCAAGTCAAGTACTGTACTTCGTACGTACTCCTCTTTGTGTTTTTCTCCTTTTAATTGAACTTGGAAGCAGTGTTGGAACAACAGGGAAGCGTCAGTACTTTGCTAATAATTTGACTTCGATCTCAAAGGCATCGCCCCCCGGCCGCCCCCCAGATTATTCCTGGCCGTCGTCGATCGGCTAGAAGCAGGCCATGATACAATATATAATATATGTAAGGGATATAATCATGCAAGCAAACAAACAATGAATGTGTATAGGTATTTACGTACTCCTAATAATGGGACAACTGCACTAACTAGTTCCGAATCAATTTTAATTTGTCCTGCTGATCGAGTGCTGCTGATCACACTACTATTTCGATGTCTTTGATCACAACATATATAGTACCAGCTAGAATGCAGTAAAAGAAGAAAGAAAAAACGCCGTACATGCACGCTAATGAATTTGCTAATGTGGCATGAGATTAAATGCTCATGAAACCCTATTGAGACTGGCCTAAGGGCAAGTACAATTAAATGCTCATGAAACCCTATTGAGACTGGCCTAAGGGCAAGTACAACAGTGTCTACGGCTGCTGTCTGTTCGCCACAAATAGACAGCTTAAACAGACAGCTTGTACAACCGTGTAGACAGCTGCTGTCTATTCAGGGTGTTTAATGCATCATTTGACACACAAACCATGATGATCTAGTGCATACTTGATCTCTGTAGCCATTTTGTTGCATACATGGTGTTATCTTTCTCCCTTTTCTTTTTTTCCCATATTTTTTTCCATCTTTTTTCACTTCCTTTTTCCCTTTTTTTTTCTTTCTCTATATTTCCTTCTATTCTCCACCCACCGCTAGCACTAGCATCTCTCGATCTCTCTAGTTCTCTCCGCCAGTTACCGCAAAAAAAAAAAGCTCTCCGCTAGCACATAGCATCTGGCCATCTCTCGATCTCTCCAGTCTCCAGTTCATCTCTCGATCTCTCCGTAGATCCCCTCCCGTGCTCCACCGCAGACCCCCCTTCCCGTGCTCTCCCGCAGATCCACATGCGGCTACGAGCTCCACCGCAGATCCCCTTCCCGTGCTCTCCCCTCCTCCGATTCCATGAGCACACAGGGCCAAATTCCGGCCGGTGGGGCTCGTCGCCGGTGACGAGGTCAGGCCAGGAGGCACCACAGGATCACCACGAGAGGTTCGTATGAAGGAGGCGAGGTCGAAGGAGGACCGTAGGCGGCTGGTGGAGTTGCAAGTGGTGGAGGCGGCGGAGGCGAGCTCGGCTCCGGCGAGGTGATGGCCGGAGTGATGGGGATGCGGCTTGGGAAGATGAAGTTGATGTCTGGGAGCTCGATTTTGGGGTCGGTGTGGGCGGAGGATGACCGGAGGAAGGGGTTCAAGCTCGGGTCCGACGGCGGCAATGGTGATGACTGGCCTCATGCCTCCATCCGGAACAAGAAGTTGCCCGCGCGCGCAGCGGATCCGTGCCCCCCGTCGTCTCCCCGCAGCAGGTCGTACAACGGGCGCCGAGCCGTCGCCACAGCCTTAGAGCACGCGCCTCCCTCGTCGACGAACGAGACGACGACGGAGTCGTTGTCGCGTCCGTAGAGGGGGGTTTGTGCATAATTCCGCTGCATGTCTACGGTTCGCGCCGACCGTTGTACGTGCCCTAAGTCAGATTGCACTGCATCTCCAAGCATGCATGAGGTCAAGCCCAACGCTCCATCTTATGCAGTGTTTTGCCACATGGGATGGCAGATGTCGTGGAGGGGAGAGGAGATAGGCTAGTAGCTTACAGAATGAGTGGTAGCTGCAGAGGTGCCGATGGCTCTAGGAGAGAGAGGCGTGGTTTTTCCCTTGTATGACGTATGCAATATTGCAGTGTGGTGGGCTGTGACTTTGGGCGACTAATATGTGGACTTGGACCCACGTGTCAGTGCAGTGGCCCAAAGAAGGTGCCCAAAGTCAGTGGAGCCTCCACGATCACAGTTTTAGGATGACTGGATGAGGTATGACATGATGACAAAGCCAAGCGACACACGTTGGTGCCAGCCGGGACTACCACCTCGATCGCCACGTCGGGCCTCCAAATGACTCAACAACACCAACGTTAAATTCGAGAAAAAGCTGGCGTCGGTAGTGCCGCCTTGCAGCTGCCATGCCCCAATGCATGTTCAACACCTGCTCGATGGCGCCCTTTATAAATCGGAGATCGATGCAGCAAGTATGTTTATGAAATTAGACAATCTCTTCTTCCTTTCCTTCTAGCAGGGCCGGCTCTAGGGGGAGGGCAGCAGGGGCGACGGCCTGGGGCCCATGGACTCCGGGGGCCCATCATAGCATAGGTGCTTAATAGTTAGGAATAGTTAATACTACATGTAAACTTAACCTTGGCAAATCAGCCCACTAGCAAATCAACAAATCAGCCCATGAATCGTACAGGAGAGGAAACGATAGCCCATGCCCATACGTACGTACAGCCGAGTAAACGACGTTTAGTTTTCTAATCCCGAATCCCTACGACCGGCCGACCGCCGCCAGTAGCGACGTTTGACGTTTCATCTTCCTCCTAGCTTCTCACTCGGCGATGGCGATCGGCGAAACGGAGGCGGCGAGATGGCGACTGGCAAGGTATTTCAACGGGCCCTTATCTTCTAGCTTGCCCAAGGGCCCTTGAAATTCTAGAGCCGGCCCTGCCTTCTAGCCTTCTTCTTTTTTCATCTTTTCTTCCTCTTCTTTCTTTTCACTCAAAAATGGTGGGGTATAGGGGGGTATCATGAAGTTTTAGGGTGGGTGTGGGGGGTGGTGGGGGGCTTGAGCCCCCATACACCCTAGATCCGCTCCTGCTCGTGCTTGCGATCGATTACTGAGCATACATGCAGGACATTCTTAACTACAACATCTTTTCCAAGAGTTAAGACAGATACACAACATCTAATTTCAACGAATTTCAAAAATCAAATACGACATCTAAGAAAACTGGAGGTAGAGATATTATATTTGAACGTTAAAATGATAATAATAAAAGCGACACTAGGCTCACTAAGCCTCAGATCCCATGCCACAACCGTGCTCGGATCAACCAAGACAGGCTGGATGACTGCGAAATGAATGATATGAATCCTTCGATCGTCGTGGCCGGAACCGAGCTGCTGGGTGTCCTTGCGACGCTCGCGGGTGTCCCGAATCCTGATACGGTGCTATATGGCGAATTTTCGTAAATAGCCGCTAGAATTCTAATCTAAATACATTTGCTGACAATTACTAGGTGGTCGATGGTCTATATAATTCAAAAGTATCGTAGGTCATGGTTGTTTTTTAAATTTGTTTTTAACCTCGAGGTATGTTCAAACTAGAGTACAAAAGGATCCGGTCATTTGAGAACGTTTATGAAGAAAAGAAATAACCACCGACCATGTTTAGAAGAAAACACTCAAAAATATCAAATAGTATGTTGTAGTAAGTAAGGGGTGACAAAAGGCAGAAATCCTCACTAATAAGACGGATTGCACTGCATCTCCAAGCATGCATGAGGTCAAGCCCAACATTTCATCCTATGTAATGGCTTCGCCACATGGTATGGCGGATGTCGTGGAGGAGAGAGAGGAGATAGAGTGGGCGTGTTTAGATGGGTGGAAGAGAGTAAAAATGTGAAAAACTTTTTGCATTGAGCCACGTGCACAGAGAGAAGAAATAAACTGACATGGTTTTCTAGATAAAAACTTTTCACTCCCTACAGTGCTAGCTGTTGAGGTGCCGACTTTAGGACAGAGAGGCGCTGAGCTTGCCCTCATATGACGTATGCACTGGTGGGCTGTGACTTTGGTGACTTGTATGTGGACTTGGACCCATGTGTCAGTCGCCCAAAGTCGCCTTTAAAAAAAAGGTGGCCTAAGGGCATGTACAACACGTCTCTTCCATCCGTCTGTATGATCCCTTTTTTCAGTAAAGCCTCCACCGACATATAGAGACGGATGCCTCGTCCTCTCGTGAGGCGACGCTCCGGTCCCGTTCTCCCAGACGGAGCAGACGGGTGAGCGTGCGTTGTACGCCACCATCGTCCCCAGACGATGAACCCGCTGAATCTCGCGCGCTCTCCTCCCGTGCCAATTTCTCTGGCGGCATGGCCCTGCTTGGCCGGCGGCGAACCAGCCTGCTTGGACGGGGATGGGAGCTCGGGTGAGGTTGAAGCTACTGTGGGCTGCAGATGGGGGCGAGCGGAGGCAGCGCAAGGCAAGCGAGTCGGAGGAGCTGCAAGCAATGGACGAGGGCGCCGGGCTGCAGATGGGGCCGAGCGGAGCCGGCGGCGAGCGAGTCTGCATCGATTGTAAAAACGAAAGGCCAGGACATGAACGATGGTGTTTGCGGGTAGATGGATAAGGCCGTCTTGTACTTTTGTTATATCATATGGGTCCCTGTTGGTTGTTGCCTGTTTTTTTTTTAGGTAAAAAACTAAAACCTGTTGCCTGTTGGCTATTGGCTAGCTATGTGGCTGGATAATTGTGTTTGAGTTTTAATCAAGACTTGTGATTGTAATGTAAATATGTGATGTTGTCCTTGGAAAAGCGGAAAAAAAAGAAGTCAACGCCGGAGTCGTTTTAGAAGGAGACGGAACTCTGCCACACAATGGTATGAAAAATAAATTTGTAGTTCATCTTAGCCACATGCAAAGCATTAAACAGTTTAAAGACGAACTCTTTGTCTGTGGGTTGTATGATCTGTCTTTATATCTTTCTCTATGATAAATTCGAGATTTTAGAGACGACCCACCGTCTGTGGGTTGTACATGCCCTGATGTCAGCGAAGCCTCCACGGTCACAGTTTTAGGATGACTGGATGCCGCTTGAGATTCACTAACGTGCGGTTCAAAAGCCAGAGAGTTACTGTAGCGCGTGACTTTCGGTGATCTTCGTTGGTTGGACCGCACGCGGATGGAACAAGATGATCGCTACAGGGTCGTTGCTACAGTGAAATCAGCACGGTGTTTACTGCTGCAGTGAAAAAAGGGCGCCCCCCTGTTCACCGGGCTGGGTGAGGTACTGCATGATGACAAAGCCAAGCGGCTGGCGTTGTAGCCCGGCGGCGCATGTTGGTGCTAGCCAGGATTACCACCTCGATCGTCACGTCGGGCCTCCAAATGACTCAACAACACCAACGTTAAATTCGATCAAAACCTGGCGTCGGTAGTGCCGCCTTGCAGCTGCCATGCCCCAATGCATGTTCAGCAGCTGTGCTCTCGATGGCGCCCTTTATAAATCGGAAATCGTTGCAGCAAGCATCTCACACACACAGGAGTGAGTGACAGGTCTCTGATAGATAGCAGATCGATCAGCTCATCATCAGCTGGTAGCCGGAGGCCGGAGCTAGCGGAGGCGCAAGATGAGTCAGCCGATCCCGGGGAAGTCGTCGTGGCCGGAGCTGGTGGGGGTGCTGGGGACGCTGGCGGCGACGGCGATCGCCCACGACAGGCCGGACGTGGCGGTGGAGGTGCTCCCTCCGGGCTCGCCCATCATCCCGGATTACAACCCCACGCGCGTCCGCGTCTTCATCGACAACAACGCCATCGTCACCCAGACGCCCGTCATCGGCTAGCTGCGGGCATCTGCCTGCTGGTCGATCTGAAACTACCTGAACGTGTGTGTGTCGTGTGTGTCGTGTGTAATGGAATAAAATGACTAGGGCTGCTGCGGTTGTACTTGTATGTCACCGCACTCGATCAGCTGGGACATTCATGCACGATCACCGGCGAAGCCAAGTACTGTCGTCTATGTTTTTCTCCTTTTCAATCAAGTTGGAAGTTGGAGCAATAACAGAAGTTCAAAGTGTCAACTAGTTAAGCATGCAATGACCTCAAAGCAAAGGGGGCAGATTCCCGGCCGTCATCGGCCAGAAGCAGGCCAGGCCAGGCCACAGGACACAGAACGAATATTAGTCATCCAAGCAAGCAAAACGATCAATAGGTTTTTATCCTAAAGAAGAGTATATTGAGTGAGTTAATTTCTCGCAGCTCCTAAATGGGCCGGAACAGCTCTGAAAGCATCGATGGATTTTGTCCTGCTGCTGAGTGCTGATCACTACTACTGTATTTCGATGTCTTTTAATCACGGGCGTACAGTATCAGCTAGCATGCAAATAAACCGCTAATCCGATGACGATTTACAGTACTAACAAGTACGTGTTGATTGGAGTTTTTCTAGTGTTAACACTCTTTTAACATCACTGTAGATTCAAGTGTCTAGTGGTTTATTTAGTTTTTTTTAAAGAACTCGAATAGATAAGGGTTTCTAGTCTCGCACTTGAAATATTTTCCAAAAATTGTTCAGCATTTTTTTCACAGAAGGAATAGTCTCCGTCCTCTGCGACTGTGCACAGTCAAAAGTTATTTAGTAGATTGTCAATATTTTCCCATGCCCCCTTTTTTCAAATGGTTGTTGGTTTATTAGTCTTTTTTTAAAAAAAAGAAAGGACGAAACTAGTTAAGCTCCGAAATAATGATTGGCCCATTGAGAAAAATCATGAAGAAGAATAGCCATATCGGCCATTTTTAAAAAGTATAGGGAAACATCAAATTGTTGTAGTGAGTGGTCGTGCTCTAGAACAAAAAAGGAAATCTCTCATCATGGTGCAAACACTAACCCATTCATGTATCCACCAATATATGCAAAGCCGGCAAGAGCTGACAAAATCAAAGAATCTTGATGATATCAAGGTAAAGAGCACATGGTTTGCACTCCACACAACATCTGCAGGCAGCCAAGCATGCATGAGCATGGGAGAAAGCCATATCTAGTAGTCCAATGATCCATTGGCCCGTGGAGACATTTTCACTACCAACTAACAGCATTATCCATAACATGCATATAGGCAGACATGCAGTCCATGAGCAATGTTATATACTGTTGAAAATGATCCAAATTCAGTCCATACCTAAAGGCCATCTTCTAACAGAGTGTAGCGGAGGCCCGTCGGCGGGAGGCTTGGGGCGGAGCGGCGTCTGAAGTTGGCCACGATGGTTCGCCCCTTGAGCCCAGGTCGCGACGGGGGGGGGGGGGGGGGGGGGGGGGGGTGCGGGGGGCTGCCCCCCGCGGTATGGTACGGGTCATGATTATCCCGTTTAGGGTTTTCCATTGACGACTTGATTCATTCATTCTTGTAAGCCGCCGCCGTTGGCGTTGCACTCGAACCCCGACATAGTGAAGTTCTTGCTAGCTGGCGCCCGTGGTTTTTCCCTCTCACATCGGGAGGGTTTTCACGTTAAATCTCGTGTCCCTTTACTGCTTTGATCGTTTACTTTTATCGTTTATTCGCCAACGGGTATAACATATACTGTGTATTGCATGAGAGCAAACTAATTAAATATTTCTCCATGTGCATTATTGGCCCATTAGCAGACAAAAGATTAACTGACCAAACGAGGCGCATGTGCTGTTTAGCTGACGCAGTGACGCATGCATGTTTAGCAGCTGCTCCTGAGGTGCTCGTTATAAGTCGATCGGGTACAGGCGTGACATGCCGTCTCTGATAGACAGATAAACAGAAACTGCTTGCAGCTAGTATAGGAGTACGTGTACGACAGGTCGCGCGCCGGTGGGCAAATAAAGATGAGCAACAAGGCGGTTTTCGGGAAGTCGTCGTGGCCGGAGTTGCTCGGCGAGACGGCGACGGTGGCGGCGGCGGCCATAACCCGCGACAGGCCCGACGTGTCCGTGGTGGTGTACCGGCCGGGGTCGCGGATCGACCAGGACTACAACCCTGAGCGCGTCCGCCTCTTGCTCAACAACCACGACATCGTCACCGACATCCCCGTCCTCGGCTAGCATAGCCGGGACACCAGCACAAGGTTAATTGTGTGTGTGTGGTGGAGTAACTGTTGAATAAACGGTATCGGCAGTAAGATGGTTTCTACTATGCATGAGGGGCCTTCGTCTTTGCAGTGGTCCATGAGTCTGTGTGACTGACATGTGGACCTGGACTTACACTATTAGTATCAGGTAGGCACATATGTGTTTCTCTTTTCCGCTGTTGTGTGTTTTTATTTTTTTTTCTTCTGATAAAAATTCAGCAAATCTCCTGTGCCCGTTCAAAAAAACAAAAGATAGGCACATGATGATGTATGAGCCAAATAAAACAATTATATTGGCAATTGTTCGTTCAAATAAAAAACTATATGATCAGCCAGCAACAACTTACAACTCTGCCATCGAAATAGTGTTTGCACTGTTGCAAATAGAGATTCAATGGCGACTGGAACAACGACAGATTATTCAAATTCAACTAAGCATGCATGAGCACGACGACGCACACACCACAAAATGAAGACACACAAAAACTGAATTCCGTAGTCGTAGTTTCTAGCTTCATGGGCATCAGACACGGTGAAGTCTAATTAATTAACCGACCACGGGAGTGTAGAGGACGGGGCCGGTGGCGTCGCCGGCGTCGAAGTAGACGCGGACGCGGCTGGCGTTGTACCCCGGCGCCACGTTGGTGCCGTTCGGGACCACCTCGATGGCGACGTCGGGCCTGTCGCTGTTGATCTGCGTCACCGCCGCTGACGCCGGCCACCCCACCACCTCCGGCCACGATGTCTTCGGAGTGCTCATTCTCCTCCCTCTTTTGAACAAGTGGATTTGCAAAATCTGCAACAGATCGAAAGTTCAGATACAAATTCATCAGTACATGTGCATTGGCCAACATATAAGAACTATACGTGTCGTTTTTGAACAAGTGGTAGTAGGGCTAACCAAAGGAGTGTAGTGCTCTACTGATTAATTCTGAACAGGTGTGACTGAGGAGGAGGAGAAGCTCTGCTGGATACAGATGCATGCATCTCATCTGGATGGTATTTATAGGGTTTGCCGAAGTTTTAGAACACATACAAGGATAATGGATTTGGGCACAAACAAGAGAGAGCCTCGGTTTTGTCACCCCTTCTATTGGCGTTTGCCTAATTGTTTACTGACAAGTGGCAAACATGGCCGGAGAGATGAGTGTCCCTTTGCAACATCGAACGTTCGAAAACTGTCATCATAAGAGTGCTAAGTACTGACTGACTGAAGCCAAGGCAAAGCCCGGCCCTTTGCTCTCTGATGAAGAATCGTACGTGAAAGGAAAGTTATTCTCACTCACTGCCCCGGGCATCGTACGTAACAAGAAGGCCTTCACATGCCGAGAAAATTCTCGAACCCTGGCCTCGCCTAGACACTAGGAGACGTAACCCGTGAGACTCCTACCTGAGCCATACACGGTCCTCAGGCCGACCTGGACCGTCTCTTGACTAGTGCTTCCTACCTGAGCCATACACGGTCCTCCTACCTGAGCCATACACGGTCCTCAGGCCGACCTGGACCGTCTCTTGACTAGTGCTTTGGCACACAGGACCAGCGAGGGAATTTTTTTATTTTCCACAAATTGTGCATCACCCAGGAATTGAACCCTGGGTGGGGGCTCTCCAGCCGGTGGCCTTTGCCACTGCACCGTGAGCCCCTTTGCACAATGAGCAGGTATAATAATTCGCTTTGAATTGGTCACCCGCCAGCCTGCAGAAAACTAATAAAACTAATGTGCTAATTCCGTGGAATATACTTTGTTCGTCTGGAATTAAAGGTGTACTTCATTAATGTGTTTAACTTGGAAATTTGTTTACGCTAGGATGATGTTTTGAACGACAGTAACTCCATTATCGTGCCATTTATGCACAAATTCATGTAATTGTTAGATTCATATTTTTTAAAAAAAGAAATACTTATGATTATGATTTTGCTTGATAAAATCTGAACTTAAGAAACTTTACACAATCTCATAATTAAAGTCATTACACTTTGTAAGCATCCTCATCTTTTTCGGCACTTGTCCATGGGCTGTTAAAAGCCCTCTAAGCCCGAAAGAAAATTAATTATCGGTAATATACAAACAGTTACATAAGGGAGGATATTTTTTTAGCAACCTCTAAGAGAGAATATGATCAGGGGTCAGGCCCGATCTTGAGATTTTGATGGCCCGGTTCGAAACTAAAAATGTGGCCTTATACTAATACTCCGTATTATTAATTAATTAATACTGCTAATAATAGAACACTTATTAATAAATGTGTACATGCTAACCTTGTCTTGGGTAAGGCCACAACCTGTAGCAACTATCTCTAGTCTAGTTTTGTCAATGCATCCTATTTGTATTTCTATCAACTCATCTACTCCGTATGTGTTTCCTCTTTTTCGTTTCCTCACGCTACCTGATCAGGCGCTGAATTTTTTTTGAAGACCATTAGCAATTTACTAAGGGTACTACCATACTTGATCCACTCAACAAAATTAGTAAATTACCAAATTACAAAGGTACTACCATACCGCCTCGAGTTCCAGCATAGAAGCTTAGTGTCTCGACTGTTGTTCGGTCGTTAGCATGGACATGAGCAGCGCATATTTGATCGGATCAGACAGGCAAAGGAAGAGCAATAATGGGCCTCCACCTTTGGGCCTTGCCAAACCGCGACTCCGCGAGTCTACGTAACATACGTACCAACGACAACGGAGACTAAGGCGACCCGCAGTGGACTGCTTACTATAAACTGCCATATCATCACTAACATAGCTATAGATAGCACCAAAGACTATTCACTCAATGCACTAGCTATAGCAGGCTGCTAGAAATTATTTCGGGGCCACCTGTAACTCTGTCTCGGCCAATCTCCTCTTCCCATCTTTGCTCTGGCACAGGAAGCGGTGTAGGTTGGGGCCATCTGCGCGAAAACCGGTGCTGGAGCATGTCGTTGGGTTAGTCGACGTTTTTCTCTTTCCTTTCTTTTTCTATCCGACGTGGATGTGCTATAGTAAGTCTTATCGGCCCGTTGGCCATGGCCTAATTGACTATACAGTACTATACGCAGAGAGAGGCCCTACCGTCTTGGTGGCCCTGATCGGTGGCACTGCTCGACCCCCGCTAGGGCCGGGCCTGTCAGGGGTGGACCCCCCACCCCCACCACGAAGTCTATGTAAATTTTAGACATAGATGAAAAGGAGGAGGAAGAAGAAAACCAGCTCCCCTTTCCTTTACATCTTGGATCCACCTCTGGATATGGTCGATCCAATTTACTACTAGGAGCCTGGATAAAGGGGTATGAATCTAGCATGAACCACTTTAAATGATAGAGGGTGATAATCTGCACTTTCAGAGTTTTTATACAACAATGCAGCAAAAGGTTTAGTGAGAACAAAGGTGCATCAATTTTGCTCTTAATTATACTATCATCTAAAATATTGAATAGGCAAGAAAAAATGATGAATACGTAGATTTATAGATTTTTTTTAACAGCTTTAACGGGTCTAGCATGCAGGAAACTGACCGAGGTGTTTATTTTATCCAATAAAATTTAATTCCTGTGACCATATTCTACTCGTGAGTCGTGACAACACATTTGATGTTTGTGAGCATACTGGCAGACCACAGACGACGTTGGATGTACAAATACAGCAGGCATGAACCCAACGATGCAGCAGCTAGCTAGCAAGGGCCAAGGGGTGACACAACCAAAGAAGTCCGGCAAAGGACGGCAATGCCGGCTGATGCCAGCAAAGAAGCATACATTATTCTGAAAACATGAGAACCGTATAAATACCGTACAAACGGAATCATATATTGCATATACATTAGATAACAGGAGGTTTATTTTGAGAAATGGCGGGGGCCGATCCGACGAGGACGTCGTGGCCGGAGCTGGTGGGCATCCCGGCGACGCCGGCGGTGATGAGGATCAACCACGACCGGCCGGAGCTGGTGGTGGAGGTGCTCCCGCTGGGCATCAAGCTGGAGAAGGGGTTCAACTCCAAGCGCGTCCGCGTCTTGTACAACCCGCGCGACTCCGCCGGCCTCGTCGCCAAGGTCCCCGTCGTCGGCTAGTAGCCAAGGCGCACATACTATAGCTACGACTCTGCTTCCGGCCGTCTTGCTCATGCATATTGTGGCCTAGTGGGTGGCCTTGTTAGATGCTTGCCTCCTGCATTACGTTAATTTGTTTTGGCACTGATTTATCTGTTCGTCGCCAGTGATATAGTACAATAAAACCATTAGAGGAGAAACGCTGTCACAGAGGGCACAGCAGAACTGAATGAAATTAAGTGCACTCGTCGGAACTCAACCGCTGCCTGCCGTCACTCCAAGCCTCTAGAGGCACCGTCGGGAACGCCTCCAGGCCGTAGTTCCTAGCTCCCCATTTCCGTCGCAGAGCTCGAGTGCCACGCGTCGGGCGGCATGGCGCGGCCGGGTAGGCACGCCGTAGCGTCCGTTCGGGTGATGGGACGTGTCGGTCCGGTCTCCGGGCACGAAGAACGCGAACTGGCACTCCCGGGCGCCGCCGCGAGCTTAGCGCGGCGATGAACGCCGGGGTCGGGGGTGGACGGTAAATGAAATACCGTCCACCCCCTTGGGGTCTACTGATCGTTGGATCACCCTCGTGCGGCCAAGATGCATGGGTTGTTTCTAAATAGTCGCAGGCAGGGCCCTGGTACGCTGGGCCGCCGTTGGCCTCGGCGACGCGCTGCGCGGAGCTTCGTCCGGCCCAGGAACTTGGTTGGAAGTTGAAAGACGAGCTAGCTGGGAAGGTTCCTGATCACGAGGACAAAGAAAGAGCCGTAGCTCGCGCTCTGTACGTACCTAGCGCGGCGGCCGCCGCCGGCCCGACTGGTGTCGCCGCGAGAGCCGGCCCAACGTCCACCCTGCCGCGGCCGTCGCTCCGGGCCTCCTGCAGCCTTATCGAAGAGCGCCTCCCACCCGTGCAGCCGTGCTTCCAAGCCCCGCGCGCTGCAGTCGTTGCAGACCCATACATACCCGCGCGCTACGATGATAAGGTGTGAAGGCTGGCGATGTCTCCGGCAGCGCGCCCGCGGCCCGCCATACCCCTTGGTGCACGGGACTACGGGAGGACGGCCGCCGCGACCTGGTGCAAGAGCGCCACGGCGGGTGGCACGCACAGGCACTCCGCGGCGAGGCCACTGGCACACCGTAGCGGCCGGGCGAGTGACGGAACGTGTAGGTCCAGTCGCCGGGCACGCAGAACGGGAAGCGCGGCACTTCCGAAGTCTGGGGTGGACGGTGGGTGGACGGTAAATGAAATACCGTCCACCCCCTTGGCCTGTCGTGGCCGTTGGATCGGACTCGCGGGCCCGAAATCGACGTGCCTCAAGTCCTCCGCCGTTGACCTGGACGACGCGTTGAGCCCGGGCGCCGCCGCCGCCCAGGAGCAGGAACGCGCCGCCGCTAGCTGCAGAGCTTGTCCGGCGACGTTGATAGCGCGGTTCGTCGCCATGAGCACGCGCACAGTTGCCCACGCCAGCAGCGCCCACCGAGGACGGACGGGCTGCCGCACTACGGTCGGCGCGTCAGTTGGGCGTCGAACGGGATGGCTAGCGCTGGTGGCGTGGCACGGCACGCACGCCCGGCGGAATGGCCGCACTCAGAGGAGAGGACCGGTGCTCCTCCCCCAGCGACGCCATGGACACGAAGTGCCCCGAGGGACGGCTTGAACGGACTCGTTCCTTTTATTTGTGAGGGCACCGAGCACATAGGAACGACAACTTGCAGCCCCTGGCGCAGGTTCTAATTTCCTGCAGATTTGCTGAAGCCGGTAACAACGCCAGCCATTGTTGCTGATCTAGGGCTAGGGCACTAGGTTAGGATGTAATGTCGAATGTTTTGAAACTCTGCTTTCCTCTGGCTCGAAGAAATTTCATGGACCTAAGCCTGATTTCCTCGTGTTGTTGTTGCAGTGTAGATGACCCACTGATTGAGCACTGAGAGACACAAAGAGTTATTGATTTCCTGCCCGGTACCAACTCAAAACCTAACTGCTGAATAGAACAATAATCCCGCATCAACGCAGCAGGGCTGGGCACGTACGTCCGCCTGCGCGCGCTTTGAACACATCCATCATCTCCGCCACGGCACCCACCCGCGGCCGCGGGCGACACCCTGCGCCGTCGGACCGCTGCCGCCGTCACTCCGGCATCCATGTCGAGAAGCGCCGCCCCCACCCGTGATATCAAGCTCAGTTGCCGTCGTCGCAGAGCCGGAGTGCCCCGCGCGCACGCGCACGCATGCGCCGGCGGCGGCGCGCCACGCCTGGCGGCATGGCCCCGTTCAGCGAAGCGGCCAGGAACTCTCCGGCGAGGGGGAACGTGTGGACCTTCTCTCCGAACACGCAGGACGGGAAGCGGCGTTGCGGGGGCGACGCCGCGAGCTGCGCTCGCCGAGGAACGCCGGAGTCTGGGGTGGACGGTATGTGGTGTCCCGTCCGGGGGTGGACGGTAAATGAAATACCGTCCACCCCCTTGGCCTCTCCTGGGCGTAGGATCAGGATCGTGCGGCCGAGATGGACCCGAGCAGTTGCCTGCAGTCCCCTCCGCGTGGACGCTCGCGTTGACCTGGACGACGGGCTGCGTGGGAGTTTCATCCGGTGAGCCTTGGCGAGCTTCGCCGGCGATGATGCCACCGATCGATCGAGCTGCATGCATCCAGTTCCAGTGACGCGAGGCAATGAAGGCAGCGCCACCGGCTACCGAGCTTCATTGTCAGAGACGATGGCAACTGCGGCACCGGTGCCAGCGCGGGAGAGTGCCCGAACACGCCAGACGCGCACCACCCTGCCGGTGCCGCCGTACGTGCCGGGCCCCTCGCCGACAGCCGCAAGCCCGTCATGGTCACCTGCTCTATGTTGCAGAGCAAGATCATGGTCACCTGCTAATTTTAATTTCAAAGCTAGCCAGGACCTACATTGTCGATGAAGTTGTCGCAAAAACCGACGAGAAGGGTCGGCGATGTACGCTATGCACCTGCGCTTGTCACTATCTAACCATTGCATACTTGTGTCACAAAAACTAGACATAGCAATTTTTTGGACAAAAGAAAATATCTTATCCAAACGAAATGAAAGCAAATCATTCCAGAAGCTAAAATCTGTTGCACAGTTGATCAGAACAGATCGCTATCTAGCTGTTTAGCTTTCCCACACCAGCAGCAAGCAAGCAAATCACAAGTAGAGTCGTACGGAACAGGTCGTGTTAAGTTAAAAAAGAAAAAGAAAACAGATCGTGTCAAAAGCTGGGCCCACAAGAATTGCGCGTACCCCACGCGTCAGGGGGCCCCCTTCTCTCCACGAGGATTTCGGGGAATGGGCCTCGTCGTCGTCGTCGTCCTCCGGCGTCGGCCGCATCACCGGAACCCTATCCCGGCGGCGGCGGCCGCATCTTTGCTCCTGGGGCTCCCGGACGACGTTTCGGCCTTCATTCTCTGCCAGCTCACCCTCCCCGACCAGCCGCGCGCTACCTCTCGAGCGTGAAGCCTGCTCCTCTCCGAGGCCACACTGCTCCCGCCCCGCCGCAGCCTCCGCCTCCCGCGCGGACACCTCCTCTGCCTCTTCCCCACCAACCGCTCCCTCGTCTCCCCGATCCTGCTCGACCCCCAGCCGCCCCCGCCGCCTGATGGCCCCCTCCCGCCGCTCCTGAGCGGTGCCAAATGATGTGTACTGCCGGAACGCGGTGGCACTCGGACTCTGGAGCTGGAAGTGGAGGGAGACCGGAAACATGCGGAAGGAAGGGAGGGAGGAGGCGGCTTGGACTCATTGCAGCTTTATCTGCGGAGATGGAAGGATTACCGTACCGAGGTGTTCATGCTCGACGGCAGCGATGTCTTCAGGTCACTGAAATTTGCCTTCGATTTGCTTTCAATTGCATGTACTTGTTGGTACACATATTCCTGTTCGCTCGATTGCTTCGATTTGATTGTTTGTTTTCTACGGCATTGTTCATTTTGTCAAGTTTGAATGTTGCATTGGTAAGCTACCTTCAATTTTGTACTTGCAGTTTAGTTGCTATATTCACACTATTATCTGTTACTGAAAATTTTAAACAATACCTTACATGCAGCTGGGTCCACGTTTGCTTAATTTGCTTCAATCTGGTGATCTGAACTTTGGAATACTAGCAATATTTTTAGAATGGTTTCAGTATTCTATTTACTGAATTGCAGTATTGTTATGTTGTTGCCCTGCTTTCATGCATCAGTTCCAGTTCATTTGACTGGAGAAGATGACGACCCCAGTGGACATTGAATTTAAAAATCAAATGTCTGAATTTAAATAATTCTGTTATTGTTTTGCCACAAGAGACGGCCTAACCCACACACTGAAATGGTGTCAGGATTCACTAGTTATTATAGTAGCGTGTCAAAAGCCTTTTTTCGGTCATATGAAATGTGAAGGAAGAAGTCCATTTTACTACCCCTGAACAACCCACTCTGTCTGCATCACACCCTGCGCAAAATTTCGTCTCGGTTTACTCTGCCAAACTATTTGAATTGGTTCAATATCCAATCTACCCCCTAATATGTTTTGTCATTTTTGTTTCTCCACGTATATGTTGAGTTTTGAGTTCAAATTTTGCAGTGTGATAGAGCACAGAGCAGTCATTTTTTCCCTACTGTAACTTTTGGATGACATGGAAATCAACAATCGCCTCATCCGTGAATCCGTGATCCATATTCACTGATCCCTTTTATACTTAGAACAGCTTGTTTTTTCCCTTTTCCTGGTTGTTGCTGATATAGATTAAGCTAAGCGCACCGGGTAGTTAGTGTATTGGTTTGTGTAACAATCATATGCATCATAACAAGATCATCATAAGCTGTGCTTATTCAACCATATTCCCTTAAGCACATCATGTTGTAAGTGAGTAAAGTTTGCTTCAGTGGCCGCGTTGTTGGCTATAAGGCACTTTGTGGTTTACATGTTATCATACTGCTTATGTCATTTTTAAGTTGGTCTCATGTGGAGAAAATGCTCCTTGGTTCTGAGGTCATATTCAAAATAGATTCTTGATTTTCTTGAGTCTTAGTTGCTGTCATATCAAGTCAAGTGTTCTCGTTTATTTAATTTTGATGTATCGGTTGGGTTTAGGTGGAGAGCACAGAAGGCATGTTGATGAATGCGTTCTGTATTGAGTTTTTTGCAGTCAAAGTTAGCTGCTTCCAAGAAAGTATTAGAGAAAAGTTGATGTAATGTAGTTGTCTTCTGATATCGTTAGTTGTGAATGCCTTTGTTAAAAAAAAAAGATTAAACCATGTTAATCTGTCCAAAGCAAAACGGAACTTGATGTAAGCTAAGGTAGTTTTAATGAGAACTGTGAGGGTAGTTATAACACAAATTCACAACTGTCAAAGTGTCGCCTAAGTTGCGTTCTTTCCCAAAATCCAAAAGAATCAATTTATGTATGGCTTTGTGGTCTGAATGGTTAGACATAGCTTATCTGAAAATTTAGGAGTCTTGTAGTGAATCATAATGGTGGTGCATTGAAGACGTCAAGCATCATATTAGAAGTTATAAATACATTGTAAGTTCTTATTTATTATAGAAAGAATTAGCTTGTACCATCTTCATATGGTTACCTGTTTATTGCATTTATGGTTTAGTGTTATCAGTGATGCTGGTCGTAGGTGCTCTGTATATATTTTACTACAGTCTGTCCTGAGGTGGATTTGCTTTGTTTGGCGATCATGGATTATAGATATCTTATTGATTTGGTTGCAACTATTTTTCAATTTGCATAGTTAGCTCAAATGTAAGATAGTGTAAGTAACGCTCGTAACAATTATACACCTGCAAGTACTGGTGAATTAGTTTACCAGTATGATGCTAATTGATCCACAAGACCTGGCTTTTATATGCTGCCAAAAACTTATTGTACTCCATTGAGAAAACAAGCCATGAATTGTAGCAGTTAAAATTCTGGGTGCCCTTATCTCTTTAGTGAAAAGATCATCTAATGCCTGAATGTCTGTAAATAGTAACATGTGCTCATTGCACACTTCAAATGGATGCAAAATTGCAAATGAGCATTTGTGTTGAGTGCTGACTGATAGACATGCATGTGCAATGCACACTTTTGATCAGGTGAGGTGGAGAGTAGGGGACAGACTAGTGGTATGTGTTCTTAACTATAGGTGAGGTGATGGTGATATATAGATTGTTGGGGAAGGCAGGACACAAAATCTATGAGACTGATTACGCGTAGACATGCAGTGAATCGGATGGATTGAATTGACCTGTATACACTAAGCCACTAGGATCAACTAGTACACTAATGTCAGTTCATCATAGGGTGTGGAAGAAACCAGCTATTTCCTTTTGTATAGGTTCAGATAACTTAGATTAAAATTTGACATAGTCAAAAACTTGAATAACTTAAAATGTGCAAAAAAGACTGATTCATGAATTAGATGATGGTCCAATATAACGTTCTCAAGATGCTACAAAACTAGTAGGTAGTAGGTGAGGTATATACCGAGAAGTGATCTAGGATCTTCCGCTGCCATCAATTTTGCAACTGTAAAAGGTCCATGTGGGTGAGTGACAAGATAAACTGAAATATGATTTTATTATAACATTGCTACCTATGGTTAAGCTTGGTATGTCTGCTGATTACTTACAAGGATGATTTTGTTTTGAACCTATAATATATGGAATTTTGCCTATGGTTGATGTATTTCCTGCCCTACTTAAGAAATAAAGCATTGCCTTGATTTCTTACCGTGTTGTCATCTACTCTATTAACATGTGGCCAATGGGAAGTTGTCCTGTTTAGATATTAGCCGAACCATTTCTATTGTTTCAAATGTAAACCAGAGGAGAAATTATTCTTTGCTATAACAAGGAAAAGTGAGTTTTAAGCACTTTGCTGTTATGTGCTACAAAAGGCATGGGTGATTATATATGCAGATGTGCTTCGTTATGGCAGGATTGTAGACCTTGTGAGTTGTGAACGTCTCCAAGATAACACAATGCGACATTCACTGGGTTTTCTAGTTTGAGTATACAGGCTGCTAATCAATATGTTGATGTGGGAAGAGAGGGGGGAAACATAAGAAAGTATTTGGAAATTGAATATCATACCATGATTGTTCATAAATGTTCCTCTGAATACATGTTTAATTTTCTTTATATACATGTTTCTCTTGTGTATTTGATTTGTTTTGTTGTTTTAGTCTTGCACTGATGCCTTTTGCTCTCAATATCATGTATCTATGTAGTATTAAGCTGTTTTTTTTCGTTCTTGTGCAAAGCTCCCTTCAGCAAAGAGATGTCAATCTTGGGAGGTTCAGGTTTTTGCAGAATATATGCCCATAATATTAGTACATACAAACCTTAGTGGTTTACTCCCTCCGTCCCTAAAAGAATGTCGTTTTGGGTGTGCGTGTCACAAGTTTGACTCGATTTGTAGAAAATACGTACAACATTTGTATCTTCAAATAAATTTGTTAAAAAACTAGACTAAAAGATCTTCCTAATGGTACTAATTATGTATCATAAATATTAATATTTTTTAATATAAAATTAATCAAAGTAATTTCTCGGGAAGTGAGAAAGACACTCTTTTAGGGACGGAGGGAGTACATGGCGTTGACTACTGTGTTGGAGGTGGCCATGGCCTGAAGGGTCTTAGAGGCAGGCAGTGATTGGACGTACTTTAGATTGAGGGAAACTGATCCTTCTTGCCTTGTTCATAACAGTCACATGTTATCCCTTTCATAGGGAGTGACTTACTCTTGGAGGGAAATGCTATGAAACATTTGCCTTATTTAATTTTGTGCCTTTAACTACTGTACGTATAGACCGCGCCCGTGCCTTTAACTCCAGAGCCTTCAACTCACACCGTGAACTTTACTCTGTTCCAGGTATGACTTTGCTTGGAACTGAGAGAGGTGAAGCATGGGAAGAAGGTTCCCAAACACTGAATCTTGCGGTTTTCTATCAGTGAACGTGAAACTGCACGTGCTTGAATCTTCAGATGTTCCTGTTGAAGCCTCAGGTCCACGGAGACAGCTGAAGAAGAAGCTGGATCTGGTGTTTCAGGTGTGCCACCCTTGGACAGAGAAATGGAGAAAATGCTTACCAGTTGGGTTTCAGGACGGCAGCTCTCCAAACAGTTAAAGAGTTTTGGTTTCGGATCCATTGGTGGTCACCGTTTAACTGGATAGATTCAGGTGGCAAAGCTGAACACATCCAATTGAAAAATACAACCCTCGAAAATGTCCAGTACAGATTGAAGTCACTCCGTGAAGATGTTTGTGGAGATTGCTGTGTGCGAGCGTGTGCACTGGCTGTACAACGCAAGAATAGGTATGTTGAGCTGCTGTGTGCCGCATGTGCGCCGCTTTCTTTAATTTGGACTACTCCGATAGGCTGGATACACGGATAGACGTTCTACTGTTGACGGATTCTTTTCATGGCAGCTGCTTCCTCCTAGAGGGAAGCGAAGACGAGGTCGGGGGAAGCGAAGGTCGAAGGAACAAAAGTTCAAAAGGGGGCGTCTGCCATGATGGATCTTGGATTGTTCTCCGCTCTCGGTCTCCCCGCGCTCGGGCGGGCGGGCGGGCAGGCAAGCCGAGGAGGAGGCGAGGTGATGGAGTGCGGCGGCACGCCGAGACGGAGCGGAAGCATTGGGGCCGGTGCGCGGCGCCCGATGGCGATCGAGTGCGGCAGCCGGCGTCGGGGTTCGAGTCCGTCGGGGAGGGGAGACCGACCGAACGGCATGATGGATACTACTACTCGGCAGCCGGCAGCAGGAGGGGGTCAGGGGAAGAAGAGCCGCCTGCCTGACACCACGTGGAGTACAATCCGGACGAAGCAATCGCGCGTGTCCGGTGGTCCACCGCCAGCCAGAAGAAGCCTATGCTACCGAGTAGTAGTAGCATCGATGGCCCCGGGGTGGCACGCGCCGCGGCGGGGCCCGCCAGCTCCGGCACCAGCACCACCAGACGCCGCCGCCCCGATGCGGATACGACGCCGTCCGCGTCCGGCCGCGCGCGCCGATCCTCCCTCCTGCCCCCAACGCACGCACGCACGCACGCACGCGCGGCTCATAATGGCCTCCCTCTCTGTTGCCCCCGGGTCGCGGCAGCGTGCGTGCCCGGGATGGATGGATTGCTCTGCCACGATGCCCACCTCCACCACCACAATGGAGAGGAGAGGAGAGGAGACGCTTGCTTGGCTCGGCCACGGTGGGAGGCGGGCACGCGCACCCATCGAGTGCGCACGCCACCTCATTCATTCGGCTCCCCCCTCCCGCCCCTCCACGCCCCGCGCCCCCATCCACCCATCACTGCGCTCGCCACTGCTGCCGCACGCCGCTCCACCTTCCTCCCTTCCCTCCTCTCTTTCTCTCTCTGTATCACTCAAAAGAAGTGCCTGCCTCAACCAAAAGGAGACACACCAAGCAACAGGCCGGCAATCCGGAGGGAGCAGCACGAGCATCCATCCATCCATCCAATCCACCACCGCCCTCTCTTCTTCTTCCCTTGTATAAAACCAAGCCCTGTGCCCCTCCCTCTGCCGGAGAGGCTCTCAGTCCATCCACCCTCCACCCCCAATCCGTCCCGTCGTATCGGTTCAGATTGTCGAGCTAGCCTTCCATTGGCATGTATGCCCAGCCCTGATCGCCACATGCTGCTGCTCTTTCTGTTCCAAGCTGTTGCTCATAGCTGATCAATCGTTTGTCGTTGTGCTTTCAGAGTCTCAGGCAGGACGCCAAGGAAGCCAACCAGGTGGAAGGAGGGGGAGCAGGATGGCCGTTCGTGGTGTTCCTCCTCGTAACCCTGTGATCTCGCGCTTCCAAGTTTGATTCCACTTTGCCAGGTCAGTGACCTCTCCCAAACAACACGCCAGCAATTCATGCGTCCCTCTGTAATTTTCAAAAAAAGAATCCATGCTTCCTCCCGTCGCATTGTTCGATTTTCGTCTCATTTCTGTGCGTCGGGGTCAGTCGCTGTTTGTGTGTATGGAGTAGTAGATGATAAGCCTCCAGCCAACTTGTGTTCTTGGTGCTGTCTGTTACGACTAGTGTAGATGGACAGGAAAGCCATCGCGGGTCCACTACGTGGCCAGACGTGTTGACAATGCTTTGTGCAGTCAAAGTGACGGCGCTCTCAACTTTTCAGCAAGCTCGTTTAACTTTTTGTTACTATTTGCCAAAAGTCAATAAACTAAACAAAGTTGTAGTGAGCCTACCTTTGCCTCGGTCCCAGACCCGGAAGCAGTCTGCCTGTATGTTGAAAATGGTCAACATTTTCTCCATTCTGAAAATGTAACAAAGTTGTAGTGGTAGTGGCACGGTAGGAGCCCAATTCAACTTGATTCACCCAATTTAACCCAGTACTGTATCTCATTTCTGAATGCGTCACCATAGCTGCTCTGTTTTTGCACATACTACTCTGTTCTTCCTTCATCTTAAAAGACTTTTTCCTGTTTTTCCTCTGTTTTGCTACATCCTTGCATTTCTGTTGGACTGCCTAGGATAAGCTAATTTAATTATGTGTTGGCCAGCATGGCCTGTAAAGTTCTGAACCATTCACTGTCACTGCACTTAATAGGCAGGCACTGTAGCTGTTCAATTTGCTAGATACATACTAATTGCTAATGCACTCATTGTCACTTTACCTTATCATTCTAAGGTCCTCTCGCACTTACCTTTGCAACTTGCCAAATTGCTCTAGCACTCATCTCTTTGCGCTCTCTTCTCACCTTGTAAGCTGGTGCTGTTATAACTTTGCAACACGCTTTAGAACGACTTGCAACATCAAAAGATGTTTCATCATCCTAAAAAAACTGTAACTAATACTCTGCATTTGCTTTTTTTCATTCAAATATCACTCTAATTTGTTTTCCAATGATTACTTGTTGCAGGCTGAATACTTCCTCCCGCTTCTGAATCCCCATCAGTTCCACTTCACTCTCCAAACAAAACCTCAAACCCAAACCAGGCCTACCGAAACAATTTTGAATCCAACCACAAGAACAGCCAGCTCCTAAGTCCAGTCTACAAAATTCCCTCGAATTCCTCGGTCAATTTCATTCCAATCAAAATCCAAGACTCTTGCTACATTTCCCACACAATCACACCCAGAAACCAAGCAGCCCGATGCAGGGAGACCCCGGGTACGGTGGCTACGGCTACGGCTACGGCACTGGCGGCTACAACAACGACATGGCCGGCTACGGAGCGTACTACACCGCGCCGGCAGCTTATGAGGACCCGTACGCCGGCCGGAGGCAGCATGAGGACCCGTACGCCGGCCAGAGGCAGCACGACTTCCCGGCGCCACTCACGGGGCTGGAATTCCAGGCGACCGACACCTGCCCCAAGAACTACGTCATCTTCGACCAGACGTACGACCGGAGCAGGGTCATGTTCCACCCCTCTCTGGCCACCAACAACTTGGGCGGGTACGACTACGACCACGACCACCGCTGCTACGGCTACGATCAGACCTACGCCGGCAAGAGCGCCTATGACAACGATGCCGGCGGTGCTGCGTCTGTTCGGCAGAAGGAGGACACGGAGGAGATCGACGCGCTGATGAGCACGGAGGATGGCGAGGACGAGGACGACGTGCTCAGCACCGGCCGCACCCCGGGTTGCCGCGCCACAGGATCCCCGGACTCGACATGCTCGTCCGGGTACGGCGGCGGGAGGAAGCAGGAGACCGGCGGTGGCGAGAAGAAGAAAGAGCGGATGAAGAAGATGGTGCGGACGCTCAAGGGGATCATCCCCGGCGGCGAGCGGATGGACACGCCGGCCGTCCTCGACGAGGCCGTCAGGTACCTCAAGTCACTCAAGGTGGAGGTCAAAAAGCTCGGCGCGCGCGGGTCAAGCAGTTAGCTTGACAGAGACATGTCGGTGAACCCGATGACCGGCCGGCATCCTGAGACAGAGTACTCTTGTTTCTGTATCCATTGCATGCTTCAGATAGGACAAGGAATGTTCAGAATATGCGATTAGATGTTCCCAATGCAACTAGTAGCGTGTCAATTCGTTTATTTATGCGGGCAATCTTACAAGGAACGGATGGGGTGTACTGGTAGCGGGGTAGTAGGGTGCACCTGTCTTGCCCGCATCTTTCTCCAACTGTCTCTCTACAACTTTGTCCAAGAAGAAACATCAAAACTGGCATGCTCCTTTCTCAAATCTGTAAGACTGTAACTACTCCGTAAGTCTTGAGTTGAACCGATGCGGATAATGCAGTTGAGATTAGAATATGATGGAGCGAGTGGACGCTTGGAGTAGTTTGCGCGCGCGCGAACAGGCAGCAGCAGTAAAACAACTATCGGCTGGTGCTGGACCGGGCCATGATTGGCGAGCAGGCCCATTGCTGCTGCGTGCGTGTCTGGCTGGACGGACCCAGCCCAACAATGGTCCACGACCGCTCTGCTGCAGTGCAGTCAGCCGAAGAGCACGCAGAGAAGAATCCAAGATCCAGGGCCTTTGAAACTTTTGCTTTGGTTTCTCTAATCTCGGGGTAGGAATGTAGGATCTGTTATGCAGGGTCAAGAGAGGGCATGATGGGCGCCCGTGCATGGTTTGCCAAGTCCAAACTCGTATCATGAGATTGGGCGGCGAAACCCAACGTGCACGGTGCACGTGCTCGATCAGTACTCCTTTTTCAAAATTTTGAGACGCTAGCTAGCTGGTGCTAGTGCAGAATCGAATCCAGCCGGGGTGCCGTGCGCGCGCGCCTAGGTTAGCTTAGCTAGTCACAGCATATAATACAGTAGCATGTGATGATGATGGCCTAAATGGGCGGGCATGCATTTTCGTGCGTGGCGCCCAAAGAAGATCGATCTCGAGGGTTTGTCAGACGACCGGCCGGTCGCAAGGCCATCATGTCATCACCAATCGATTAGGCAGGCAAGGTAATCCCCCAAGGGCATGCATCTCCATTGCATGTGTGCCTGCCGCATCATATCCATCGACGCCTGTGGCGGCAGTTGCATAGATATAAATATATACTCCACTAAATAATGCAGGCGTGCGAGGGCGACTGCATAGCTAGTGCTCGATCGAGCTGGTAGAGCATGCCGTGCCGCACCAGCCAGCGCCAGCAGCAGCAAGAAAGCGGAAAGGCCCGATCGGTGCTATGCTAGCATGCCGCTGGGCTTGCGCTTGCCTCGGCGCGCATGATGGGCCCCTGCCCGCGGCCCGACAGGGGCACGCCTACCTAGCTGGATGTGGTCGCGTACATGGCGGGGCCAAATCATGCCACCCATGCCATCGCCTCCTCTTCTTCCCCTCCGGCTAGATAGTAGGGGTGCCAGCTGAGCTAGCTGTGCGCGCAATTAATCTCGCCGGCGGGGCAGATGATGGCCTGCACTGCACGGGCCCTCCCAGATCGAATAGCTATAGCTTCACGTCTATCGATAGGTTAATTAGTATCAGACTTTCTTTTTTACTGGCAGCATTAGCTAATCAGATGGTGGATCGGGGTCGTAATTAAAGATTATACTTACTTCTCATAAAGCTGCTGGGAGGGGACAGCGGTTTGATGGTCCGCGGACCGTGATGCACCCCACTAAGCTAAGATCGACGCCATCATGTTCCCGCGGACCAAACATGCGGGCCCCAACATGCTCGGAGTTTGGATTGCCGTACATCCAAGGGAATTCGGATTCCGTGATGAGTGGAATATTTTGTTGGGCACCCTATTTTGTTCGTTGCTTAATTATCATCTCTGCGCGTTCTGGCAATGAGCACGCAGCGCCACAAGCCCACAAGTGATTCCGATTCTTCTACCTTTTCTTTTTGAAGCGTATGATTCTGCGTGGGGCAGCAAATTAATTTAGTGATACAAAACACTGCAAAACGTAAACCATCGCAGGGAAAAAGGAATGGCATGCTATTGCCATCGTCTCAGCTGGCAACCGTTTGGATTTGGATGTGAATGTGGGACACGGCTTGGCTCTTTGGTCAAGAAATAAAGTACCACCACTCTCATTCCTAGCATCTACTAGGAGTTGATTCAAAATTGGATACGGGATCGAACATTCGTTTGGATACTACGTAGAATACGTTAAAAGTAGGCTAGCAACACTAAACTAGTGCCACTATACTACAAACCTGTGCTAGGGAGTAGTGCTGGTCTCACTGACTAACGCATGCACTCATGTAAGTACACATGGGCCGGCCTACGGTGGTTTGGTTTGGTTTAGTTTACTACTAATCGCGCCGCTAATCAACGACGGACATGAAGTCGATCTGCTGCTTGGTAGCGTGTGGACAAAAGCGCGCCAATGCGGCATGTGATCAAAGTACGCCTCCAAGAACAGCCTAGTGTGGGGCCCCACAGGCAGCAGCAGCATACTATACTACAGTGTCTAGCTTGGGGCGCAGCCTTTGACCCTTTCTGCCGCCGGATTTGGCTCTTGTGCAGCGGCGGCACCGCAGGCTAGAGTCATGTCCCAGGCCTTTCAGAACGTACGGGTCGGTCAGGAGCACGCATGCGATTTGCCTCTGCACTCTGATTTGCCTCCGACTGGCAGGGTGACTCGAGTACATGGGCCTCGCGTGCAATGTCTCCGGCTGGGCTTTTGTGCTGCCTGGAGCAACACAAGACAAAAGACATGGATGCCTGGACAGGACGAGGACGATGGAGCTCGCGGCGGTTTGGGTCAGGTCGGAGTCAGAGGATCGGATTCCCCACTTGTCCTATTCGCCCCCCGGTGGTGCGCGTGGCAGCGGTAATGGTGGCGGCCCTGCTGGTGGGTGGTGGCGTCGCACGGGAGCCGCTGGTGCACGGCAGAGGCAGCACGCACGCTGCCACGCCGGCCGAGCGGCACGCCGACACGTGGAGGGCGGGGCCCCTCCTCCCCATTGGCGTTGAACGGCGCATAGGCAGCCGGGAAGGAAGCCGGCCGGGTGAGCTGGCTTTGTGGAGGCACGCGCACCCACCACCCCAATCGAGTGCCCACGCACGCTCGCTCGCAGACTGCCACTCTGCTCTCCAGTCCTCCTCGCTCATCGATCGCCTTCGATTCCCGCGCTCTGAATCCACTCCACCGGAGCGAAAGCCGCCGGCCCGGCCCGGGGAATAAAAATCCAACACACGTTCAACCCGTCCGGACCATTTATAAGAGACCCCTGCTCTTCTCAGCACGCCATTTCAGTAGGACACACACGTCTCTCCTTCTAACTAATGGTGTTGTAGAGCGGATTGGACGCCCGTTGCAGAAACCGCCACTCTCCTTCAGAAGAGAACACACAGTACCTGATCCCAAGCCAAGGCGTCATGCAGGGAGGCAACGGCTATGGATACGGCGGCTACGGCTACGGCTACGACGCCGGCGCGTACTACGGCTACGACCCTGCTCCGGCCGCGCCGGCCTACGACTACGGCGGCCCGCTCGTCACGCAAGACCTCCCGGCGCCGGCGATCGGCGCCGTCGAGCTGCAGCCGTCGGAGGCGTGCCCCAAGAACTACGTCATCTTCGACCAGGCGCGCACCGGCAGCTGCTCCGTCACGTACCACCCCTCCCTGGCGCACAAGCTCGGCGGCGGATCGCCGCCGGCGGGGTCGTCGTGCGACGACGACGGCTGCTCGCCGGCGCGGGAGGAGGACTCGGAGGAGATCGACGCGCTGCTGCAGAGCTCGGAGGAAGACGACGTGACGAGCACGTGCTCGTCTGCCGCCGCCGCCGCCGGCGGCAGCACGACGAGGAAGAAGGATCGGATCAAGAGGATGGTGCGGGCGCTCAAGGGCGTGGTCCCCGGCGGCAGCAAGATGGACACGCCGGCCGTGCTGGACGAGGCCGTCTGGTACCTCAAGTCGCTCAAGCTCGAGGCGGCCACCACCAAGAAGAAGCACGCCGTGCGCGGCGGCTCCGACACCTAACCAACCATCTCCAATCGAGTAGCAGCTAGCCATGATCCGGCCCAAACTCTTTTTTTCGTGCGCTCTTCTTTTTGGAGAGTCAGAGAGACGATGATGAAGTGGCCGGAATCAAATCAAGTGCGTGGGCTCAGGCGCTCAGCATGGCATGGCAGGGAGATCGATCGCTTGGCATTGCCATGCTTCCATATTCCTTCTGCTGCTAGTTCAGTATAATCCGTGCCTGGGTCCCCTCCTGACGTCTGGGCCTGCAGGATGGGATAGTAGCAGCATGGATGTATTGCTTTTCAGTTGCTGCTGCTGGCATCTTGCTTGTTCTGCTTTTGTCTTGTTTAATTTCATGATCCGTTGATGATATATCCATGGATTATGGACCATGCATGCGTGCATATGCATGGCTAATGACTGCGACATTGTGCCGCTCATGATGGTGGCACGACGGGACATTGGCATGCGTTATCTGACTGTATCTTGTGTTGCTGTGATCCTCATCGTGCTCATTCGTGTCAACTGTTGGGCGTGGCACTACCGAGTCCGAGCTGGCTGGCCCCTTTTGGTTCCGGCGTGCCGAGTATCCTGTCCGCTTCAGTCTAGTGCTCGCAACACACACGGGAAAAGCCCCCTGTAACCTCTCTTTTTTTTTAAAAAAAATGTCCCTCTGCTTCTTTTAGCAATGTCAACTGCTTGATGATATGATGCATGCTTAATCAAAGGTCTCTCTCCGCTCTGAATAGTACTTCTATTACGTGCGTGGTTATATTATTAAACTGATGAGCTTTATTTTAACAAAATTACTGGCCAATGATTGGCTTCATCCTCTAATTACTGTATAAGAGTAAGGATCATCGAGCCTTGGCTAGCTTGCTAGCCTTTCCGTATGCTTTGCTAGCCATGGCCGCGGGTGCTGTTTAGATGGTGGAATTTTTTTGAAGCATGTCGGACACACATTTTAAGTATTAAATATAGACTAATTACAAAACTAATTATAGATTCTGTCAGTAAATCGCAAGACAAACCTAATGAGTCTAATTAATTCGTCATTAACACATGTTTACTGCAGCAATTTATTATCTAATCACGACCTAATTAGGCTCATTAGATTCGTCTCGCGACGTACACTCCATTCATATAATGAGTTATTTTTTTACTATATTTAATATGTCATACATGTGAGGGAACATGAAAAAATTTACATACGTGACGTGACCCTCCACGAGTGAGCGAGCTCCGCTGCTCCGGCATGCGGCAAAGCAGCAGCTTCCGCCATGTCACAACAGAAATGCACTCTGCGGCTTAAACTAGAAAGTGCGAGTATTTTATCAAAGTGCATGAAATGGACGCTTTGAGTAGCTTATTCATTTTGGGACTCCATTTTGGTTCGTCTGATGCGTAGCTAGCGGACGCCTGGAGCAAAAGTGGCGACGTACGCACAGAGAGCTTTCTGAGTTCGGAGCAACCTTTTTATTGGCCCGGCCCATTTTTCTTCTACGGAGTACTATGCTAAATAGTTGAACTTTTTTTTTTTTTTTTTTTTTTTGCTTTTCTGCAGACGCGCATCGTTGCAAAGGATCCGGAAAAGAGGATTGGAATTCAAACCCCCGCTCCAAGGTCTGAACATTCTTGTTTTTCTCGAAAAAATGAGCTCTGAACCTGAAGGCCCGCCAGTTGAGTTTGAGTTACGGCAAATAAAATTGGTACCAAATTAAATACAGCCTGGGTGGGACACAGAATGAACATGGGTGCTCGGTGCGCCAAATTACGCATTCGGCCGGCGCGCAACAGTGCGTGGTGTCCGGTATTAGTTTGTTGAGCACCAGGCCACACACGGCAGCGCTTGCGTGCTCGTGCAGTACGGTCGTGCTGCCTTGTGGCGCAACAACGCACGCACCACACAGGAGGACGTACAATAAACAAAGCAACAGCCCAGTGCACGTAACGGAACCCATCCGATCCGTCAGCGTCAGGTCCCGCGCAGCTAGCTACTACCACAGTCCAGAGACCAGAGGAACAGTACGGGACCAGTAGCTTAGCTAGGGAGCACTGTTTGATAGCTAGCGCGCGCATGCATCAATGCATCATGCATGCGTCGTGGTTCATGCCCAAAATGCCATCCAGACACACTAGCCAAGTTCTGTGATTATTAGGAAGCATTCAGATCATGCCCAATGTTTAATTTAGTGCCACGATGACACAGCCTAACTTAATTGAGGGTACAAGTGTGTGGTGTGGTGTGGGCTAGTGGCCATTTGGCAAACCAACTTTGTTTGGCTCCTCTATTATTCTAGCAGCCCATGTTCAACTTCGGAGCCGGAGACAGATGACTGTCTATATATACATGTACTCGTATACGAATGCAGATTTCCTTTTTTTTTTCTCTTGGATACGAATAAATGTGTACCGAAGAATCGGATATGCGCGCGGATGATAATGCCGGCCACGATAATTTCGAAGGATACATATTGAGTATAGCAACCTCCGTGCAACAATGACACACACAACAATGACGTGCTTTTGAGCAATTGTCGGGTCTAAAGATCAATTTCCATAAAAGTGAAATGTTCTGTTATGGTGAAGCTAGGGATCTAGGGAGGGAGTACTCAGAAATCTTCGGATGTGTCACGGGGGATCTCCCATTTAGATACCTAGGCATTCCAATGCATCCTAGAAAACTTAGAAACTCGGATTGGAAAGAGGTAGAAGAACGGTTTCAGAAGAAACTGAGCGGGTGGAAAGGAAAGATGCTCTCTGTTGGGGGTCGGTTGATTATTATTAACTCTGTTCTTATCAATTTGTCAATGTTTATGCTGTCTTTTTTTGAAGTTCCTTGGGGAATTCTTAACAAACTAGACTATTACAGGTTTAGAATTTTTTTGGCAGAATGAGGGACATAAGAAAAAAGTATAGACTGACGAAATGGAGTGTTTTATGTACTCCAAAAGAGCTAGGGGGTTTAGGAATCTTAGACCTAGACTTACAGAATAAATGTCTTCTTAGCACATGGATCTTTCGTCTTATTAATGAAGATGGAATCTGGCAAAGACTCCTTAAAAATAAATATCTGAGACACAAAACCATCACACAAGTTGATTATATGCCTGGTGATTCTCATTTTTGGTCTGGCTTAATGAAAGTCAAAAACGATCTTTTGAGACTCGGCAGCTTTAATCTGGGAGATGGGTCTCAAATTAGATTTTGGGAGGATTCCTGGCTAGCCGCTGCACCACTAAAAGACCAGTATCCGAATTTGTATAACATTGTACGAAAGAAAAGCGCAACTGTGGCGACAGTTCTAAGATCTATGCCGTTGAATGTAGCGTTTAGAAGGTCATTAGTTGGGAATAATTTATAGGCATGGCGCCATTTGGTAGCCAGAATAGTCAATGTCCAACTTACGGACCAAGGAGACAAGTTCATGTGGTCCCTCCAACAGAACGGTCGTTTCACGGTTAGATCAATGTATAAGTCGCTTGCTGTGCCTGTAAACTTGCCGTATCGTAACATAATTTGGAAACTGAAATTGCCCTTGAAAATTAAGATTTTTATGTGGTATCTAATAAAAGGGGTTGTTCTAACCAAAGACAATTTAGAAAAAGACAATGGAAAGGAAGTTTAAAGTGTTGTTCTTGCAATTTGGATGAGTCTATTCAACACCTTTTCTTTGATTGTCATATAGCTAGATTTATTTGGCGGATAGTACAGGTTTCTTTTAACATCAAACCACCTCAGGATATTCATCATATGTTTAATGGTTGGTTAACTGAGGTTTCTAAGAAACTTATGTACAAAATTTTGGTTGGAGCATCTTCCTCATGTTGGGCAATATGGCTGAGTAGAAATGACATGATCTTTAACAACACAAAAGCTCATACTCCTATGCAGGTAATATACAGGGAACACATTGGATCCGTTTCTGGTCGTTGCTGCTGAAGGAGGTAGAGCGGCCCCAAGTCACTTTGGGGTGTCGTGTGCTTGAAACGACGGTCATGGAGATTTTTGCTTCAAATGGATGGTTGTTTAGTAATATACTTGGTGCTATTTAAAGACTCATTTTTGTTTGAGCGTTCGTTTAGCCCAGACTGGGGTTTCTTTGTAATAATGAACAGCTATATGCATTGGTCGATGCAACGGCTGGAATATTGAAATATATTCTCGTTTCTAAAAAAACTAGCGTGATGACGGCGTGAATAAAAAGGAAACATTTTTTTGTCAGTGTTTTCAAAAGTAAAAAAAAGAGAAGTATGCTTATCTGTTGATCCTTCATTGGTTGTACCGCCATGATCTGTCTCATTAACCGGCGGCCTGCAGCACCAATCATGCATGCATTCTTGTTTGTTAGCACTGTGCTGACTAAGTCCAGTACTGTGATGACACACTAGCTAGTTAGCTCCAATATGTATATCATCACCTAGCCAACAAAGCTTGTAGCAAGAAATAAACAAAACCAAATTAAAAGGTTCAAGTACGTACTACGTACGTGGGCTTTATACTTAATTACTTATACATGTCTAGTTGCATTGCATATTTGCATCCACCACAACGCCAGCCGGCCGGCTGGCTAGTGTGAGTAGTGCCTATAGCAAACTGGTGACTGGTCCAAATGTCCAATCCAAAATTATACATAGTATATATATAGTGTGAGTAGTACCTACACGCGCGTGTAAAAAGGATTTTCCCCATATATATATATATAATTAACAACTTCGTCATCAGCAAGGCCGGAGCCAATTGGCCAAATAAAAGAGATGTTGGACATAACCGATGTCACGATCGAGTCGAGAACTACTTGCATGCTGAGAACAAGGGCCGGCGGTGCACGCGATGCACATATTCTCACGATGCATGCATGCTCATGTTGAGTACGACCCAGTAGCACTCTCGCTTTGTTGGTGTCCACGAATCTTGCGATATAAATACGACGGGTCAGGTGCCTAGCTCTTCCATCATCAGCCACAGCCCACAAAGCACACACGCAAGCCACACTTAGCTTAATCCAGCAGATCATAGATTGACTAGTAGCTAGAAGCAAAACAGAGGTAGTAATGGGCAGGGTGATGCCGGCCGGAGACGGAGGGGATGGTGATGGCCAGAAGACGTCGTGGCCGGAGCTGGTGGGTTTCGAGATGCTGAACGCGGCGGACAGGATCAACATCGACAGGCCCGACCTGAACGTCGCCTTCTACATGCTCCCCACGCCGCTGCCCACCGACTACGACCCCACGCGCGTCATCCTCGTCGGCGACGACCGCAGCGTCGTCGTCAGGACTCCGGTCATCGGCTAGCCGCCCGCGCCCGGCCGGCCGGCCGCCGGACAATTCTGCTATCGATCACCTACTGATCGAGCTGTTGCCTTTGCTTCTTTGCCGCCCTCGTCCCCAAGCAATTTGTTCCCCCAATCAAGAACAACCTGTTGCATTCCCAGCATTTTTACATTTATATATACAGCCGTTCGCACTACTAGCTTGTTACATTCGTTAGTCCACGGATGTGAGATTTATATGTGTAAGTGTAATCTTTGATAAGTTGCATGGTGTACGGTTACCACTCTGCATTTGGAGTACTATTATATTGAAGCCTTCAAGGCATGTACTCACTACGTAGTCATTATATATTATCCTTGTGCTTACTGCTAATATTTTCACTTGAGATGAGTGGTGAGAACCGTCTCAGTCGTCTGGCTGATCGAGCGCATCCACTGACCTCAACTCTCTCTACACGGTACTCTAGACAGCTTGTGTCTTGCATGTTGTCTTGAGAACAACACGAGATGAAACTTTGCATTGAGGGAGGGTGTTTGATCATAGTTTCAAACTTCTCTTAGATGATGTGTCACTCTAGGTAAATGTGTCGATGAAACCCCCACTGAGACTGGCCTAACGACCAGGATGCATGCAGAGGGCATTTACATTTTCAGCGCACACGACCGACGTTGATTCTTAGGAAATAATCTGATAAAATTGTAACAGGTTATGGCAAAGTTTAGAAAAAAACGATTCTAGTGGGTTGTTGGAGCCCATGAACGATGCGCGCGTGGGGGCTTGCATGGGCCTTCAGGACACTCGATCATTCATGGGCTGAGGGGCCCATCTCAAGGCCCGAAAGGCCTGTTGGCTATGGTCTGAAACGAAAGGTCTTGTGCTTATATATATATATACACACCGAGAAAACACTTAACCACTTTTGAAACTATATAAATAATAACATTAACTTTACAACAACAACCACTGATGAACATATATGAAAAGAGACACAAAAATTATATGTAAAATTTTTTCTATTTATTTTGGAAGGTTAAATGAGAAAATGTTTTGAAATTTCCAACGATTGAACCGTGCATGTCTATACACTGAAACCATTTTAAAAATGAAATAACACCAATTATGTTGCTCCAACTGATGAACATGTGAACAGTGGAAACTCATGTACTACAAACGTGTTAAAAATATTTATGTTTTTTGTCTTCTTCAAATTTCTAAATATAAAAAAAATATAACACCATGAATGTTATTCAGACCAAACAGTAAATCAACTGTATTTTCCCTTGTCCTGTGTTAGTGGAAATAAATACTATACATATCCTTTAATTTGAATGATAATTTCCCATTTCTCCTGATGTATATACAGTGGAGCTGAAAAAAGTACGTGACAAGTTCTCCTTAACGATTCGTGCAAATAAGTTTCGCATGAAAAAGATATTGGATTACTATGTCCAAGTGAGCACCTCTATTCGACTAGTTTCCCTCAAAGTTGATCTTTCCTCCAAATCCTTGGAACTGATGTTAAAATTTGCAGTTTGCTTAATTAAGTCAATTTGGGTTTGGGATCGATCCATATTGGACCATACCCGAGGAAGATCATAACGACCCTTTTTGGGGTTGTTAACATTGTCAACCTCATGTGAATCTTATAGTTTACTTACATCCGTATCTTTTTAGGGCTGCTCCCTCTCAGCTCGTGACACATAGGCACAGTAACATCTAAACCAAAGCTAGAGATTCTTCTTCCTGCTTCTCGTTGGCATGCAGAGATTTGAGCATTATTGCGCGCGAGAGGCAGCAGCGCCTCCAAGCAAATCTTTTCACTTTTTGGCGGACGGCCATGATTAGATTAATTATATGGGGCTATTGACCATGTCTTTCTCCACAAACATGACCAGAGGAGTCCAGGATCATCAACTGAACCGGAGATCTTGGAGACGTGGTCTTAATTCGATAAGCCAAACGGTTGGCGGTCTTAACCGAGAAAATGCCGGCCCGTCTTTTCCTCTAGTTCCATGCCAGTTGCCAGAGATATAGCTAGATCGCAGAGGCGCGGACGCAGTTTCTTGAGAATACTATGCTTTGCATTGGCAGTTATCAATGCAGAGACGAACGGTAACTTCGTGTTAACCCCAGCCACGGCGGTCCACGCGATGTGTGTATGCCGCTACATACCTAATCCCATCGACACGACCACGTACTATGCGACCGTAAGCAAGCAAGCACGTGCCTGTATATATAGATAGACAGGGCACACGCATCAGCAGTGCCACAAGTATATTTACCGCAGATCTGTACCTGATTGTACTGGAAGGCTAGGGATCGGATCGGAAGCAGAGAGGAAGAGATGTCCGGCGGTTACGACGACCTGAAGACATCGTGGCCGGAGCTGGTGGGCTCGCCGGGCCACTACGCGCATGACATGATCCACAAGGACCGGCCGGACGTGCAGATCCCGGTGGTGGTGGTGGGCACGGAGGTGCCGCCGGGCTTCGACGCCAAGCGTGTCCGCCTCTTCGTCCACCCGGACTTCAACCTCAAGGTCGCCCTCACGCCCGTCGTCGGCTAATAATGGCCCTAATGTGCAGTGTGCAGTGCCTGCCCCGTCGATCTGCCTGGCCGGCCGGCCTCTACTTCATACATTTGTTTACCTCTTCATGATGCATCGAAAAATGAATAATAATGGTGTCTCGAATGGCTGTGACATCGATCGAATCGCCCGCCATGCATTGTATGCTTAGACCAGTCTCGATGGGAGTTTCATGGTATTAATTACCACGACATGTCAGAAAAATGCTGATTTGGCAGGGTCATTTATGAGGGGAGTTTTATCATATGTGAGGGATTTCATCACCATGAAACTCTCTTGGCACAATTACCTAGTTTTGAGTCTAGGTAACTGTGCAATGAAAATCCCCACTGAGACTGGCCTTATTAAGCCATGTACGGGATGTTGTTGTCGTGCGAGACAATTCACTTCTTTTACTTCAAATACAATATATATACCGAGTAGAAATTAATATACGGGATAGCCAGAGGCAAAGCCACCACGATGGAGGTCCGGGGGCTCTCTTCTCATTCTTTTCTTCTTCCTCTCCAAAACGCGGGGGGGGGGGGGGGGGGGGGGGGGGGGGGGGGGGGGGGGGCTAGCCCCCCTCGTGTAGCTTCGCCAATGGGAATAGCAAATCGTGTGTGTCCCCTCCAGTTTTCGATTCAAGTATTTTTCTAGCTCTATGATAGTGTTGCATATTCCTTTCAAAAATATGATAGCTGGTGTATATATATATAGCGTACACAGCACGTGTTTTGTATGCATGAGGGGCCAGAGTGAGCTCGCAGATAAGTTTTTTTTTTTCTTGAGAACTTAGCGAGAAAAAGCAAGAGAATTATTACAAGACACACCCGACCTCAAATCTAGAGACTGAATAAAAAATTTCAGTACCACGAAAAGAAAGAAATTAACAATCTACTGTATACAACTAAGGATAACGGAAAAACTACTCATTTGAAGGGAGATAAAAAAACACCACATAGTGTCTTAAATCTGCCAAAGGGCCTCTAGTCCAGAGTTGGTCAGAGGAACCTGACGACACTCCTCAGATTCTAGGTTCGACTCCCGTGAGAACGAATTTCAGGTTGCGGTTAAAAAAATCCCCTCGTCTGTTACCATGCCAAAGCACATGCTATGGGTCCAACTTAGGTCGTAACTGTGGTCGGTTTGGATCACTCCTACATGAGGTAGTTGCAGCGGTCATCTCACAAAGGGTTACGGGCCCCTGTGTAAGCGTGGGGTAGAGGTTTGGAGGTTTTTCTCGGCCTACGTGAGAAGGCCTTCTTTTAAAATAATGTCCGGGGCTATCTTAACCCCCTACCCCGCAGGTGGAGTTTTTTTTATGTCTTAAATCTGATATATTACTTTTATTAGCCAAGCAAAAGCTATCACACACTGTAGCTTCGGATAATAGTGAATGATGTGCCTTTGCTGATATTTTGATTTTAAAATAGGCAAATCAACACGGTGCAAATAATTCACTAAAATAGGTCTTGACACAATTAACACAGTTACAAATAGATCGTAAGCATGACCCCATCCGGCATGCATTGACTCCCCATTCAAAAGAACGGACTCGTCCGGCCATTTTTCGCCGATTCAAATGGTCATGTCCTGGTCCAGTAAATCTGTGTTAGTGTGTAGATAGTGTTTCTGTGAAGTTTTGCATTTTTGTGCTTAATTTTGTTGCTGTTTGTTGATTTAGTAGATTTATAGCCTTTTTGTCTTTTTCGAAATAAATAGTTTCTGTTAGATTTAAGTGTTGAAAAATTTTCAGTGGTAATCTTGAGTTAGAAGCTGCTCAGAGAAGTTTTTGTGCTGCTAGACAATCTGTGTAGATTTATTTGTATAATTAGTTGCTAAATAACCCTTTATAGGTGTGTTTAAATGGTTTTATATATATAGTTTTGATAATAAAATGTTTTCCAAACTGTTTTGATGAACTCAGTAAAGTTTGGATCTGTTGATATAATTCTTTATTAGTGATAAGTTAATCTTACTTAAAGGGATATGCACTTACTCTATAAAATGTTAAAAATGGTGTTTGCAACATTTCATGTGATTTCATGTGCATATCTTGTTTTATAATTAAGCTGTATAATTGAATTGCTGCATGTGGAATTTTGTATCTTTTATTGCTGTTATTCCAAACTCACACATGTGCATTTTCATGTAGAGAACGTGCTAGCTGACGGGATATATAATTTGGTGCCTGAGTCAGAGGCAGAGCAGCCAGAGCCCGAGGTTTTTGCAGTTGAGGCAGAACAAGACCCGAGCCAAGACTCGGAAGGGCCCAAGGCCAGCGAAGGCAAGCACCGGAGTGCATAACCTTTTTAACGCAGCCACAATTTAATTTATTTACTTTACAAAGTATTTACCTTATGCATTTAAGTTTTCATAGGAGTTGACTGAAAACCTAGTTGCATGATCCATAGGAAAACCCAGAGTTTTCTAGTATGTGTAGGTCGATAGAATTGCTAGGCTGGTTAAACGGTAGAAGTCGAGTAATTGCCTGTTACTCGCGAGATGATAAGTGGTTTCATTCAGAGTTATGTTAATCTATCATCTAGACTGGAAAAGGAAGTTAGGCCGGGCGGAGAATGTTGGTAGAGAAAAGAATGGAATGTTGTAGCTCCGCCTGTGCCAGTTAAGGCCCGTTCGCTGTTAGCTCTGGGATCAAGATTGAATTGTACTACCTCACATGCTGGAAGTAAGAGGTAGTTGAAACTGGTAACTTATGTACTTTAGCTCGCACTGGTATGTTGAACTACGCCTGACTGCTTATTCATGTACCGGTTAGAGTAACTCATGGCTGACCCGTCGTTGGTATCGGTGGGGACTGGTACTTGAGGGTAGCAGGGTAGGTCAAGTATTTAGTGTTGGCTGAAGGAACGGCTGGCATGAGCAGCTCGACGGGGCTTGTTTGTGCCGTGTGGGTAGGTTAACCTTGCAAGGGATAAAACCGAATCGATTCGCCGTACTCACGGTATTGAGCTCTTGATCACTGGGCAGCATCGCTAGATAAGAAAGTGAATATGATGATGATGAAATATATACATGCTGTATTGACTTAATCAAGTGATTGCTCTCTTGGAAAAGTTTTTATAAATGCTTATCTAGAATAAATAGCTCAACATTAATTTGGATGCTAAAATTTGAAAGCAAGGATCTACTGTTAGTTGCTTATTTTTGGCAAAACAACAACCCAGCCAAAAGCTTTGCATACTAGGAGTCTTTTCTAAGGATATCCTAGAGTCGGGTAAGACTTGCTGAGTTTTAGAACTCAACCTTGCTTGTGGATTAATTTTTACAGATGAGGATGATGCTAGGATAGCCGAGCAGGTGGCAGAGACGTTTCCGTTTGGTATTCCTGATGGTTATCACCTTGAGTTTGTTCCGGCTCCTGCGGGTGTGGAGCCGAGGGAGTGATAATGCCAGCTGGGCTACTTGTGCATTATCCTGTCTTTTCGACGTAGACTCGTACCGTTTTTAAATTTCCGCTGTGCTTTTCAAACTCTGTGTTGTAATAACTTTTATAATGACTCGTTTTGTAAATTAAACCCACGTGTACTGTGTTGTAAAATTTGTGACTCGTTATTTCATCTGTGCTCATTGTGAAGTGAGACTTGCCTCGTATTGGTTTCGATGATGTGATCAGTGGTGTAATCGGGAGTTACCCGACAGCAACTACACGGTTATGTCAGTTGAAGTGCGAGTGTGCTGTACTGCTTGCATTAGCTAAGGGACAATGCACTTGAGCTGACATAATTGGGGTGGTTCTGCCACACCCGCGCTGCCGACGACTCGGGGGTCCGGGGTCGCGCCGTCCCGCCGCGCGCCGCCGGGAGCTCCAAGCGCCGCCGCCGAGAGAGGAGCGCGAGGGGCCCGCGCCGCGTCGCCGTGCGCCGCCGGGAGCCCCGCACGCCGCCGAGAGAGAGAGGAGAGGGAGGAGCCCGTGCCGCGCCGGGAGCCCCGCGCGCCGTCGCCGAGAGAGGAGAGGGAGGGGAGGGGGCGCCGCGCCGGCCGCCGCGCCGGAGGGAGGGGATGTGGCGCCGCGCGATGGAAACAACTCTTTGCCGTGTGCCCAGATTCATGGCACACGGCAAACAATTTTGAAAATGTTTGCCGTGTGCCCTGGATCTGTGCACACGACAAAGTTGTCAAATTTGAAAATTCAAATTCTATAAACGACCTCGTATGAACTTTTGACCAAAACAAAAGTTGTAGATCTTGAAAAGTTATCAAACTTTGTAGATCACAATTTTTTTATTAGAAGTCATTTAGGGCCTCAAATAAACAATTTACACTCGGAAAAGTTTAATATGAGGGGAATCAAAATGGGATATGGACACAAAGACTCGAGTGGTGCAATGGTAGAGTAGGCTACGCGCGAAGGGAAGGGCGCGGGTTCGAACCCCACTGGCCGCGTAGCGCGCGCTTTTTTTCGCATTAAAATAAAATGTTTTACTATTTTATTTTGCATTTTTTCGGGATCAAAATTTGCCGTGTGTCGCTCTTTGCTGTGTGCCAGATCGGGGCTTTGCCGTGTGCCCGTGATCTGACACACGGCAAAGATGGCTTTGCCGTCGTATGGTTTGTCGTGTGCCATTTTGCACACGGCAAAGCCTAAAGCACACGGCAAAGGGCTTTGCCGTGTGCTTTTATGGCTTTGCCGTGTGCCTGTGACACACGGCAAAGACCCGCATTCCGGTAGTGCCTATGCGGAAAAGGCCAACTGGCAGCGTAGCGGAATTTGGGGGAGATAATTAAAAGCAGGATTCAACGAAAGAAATGGAGGAATTTTTTGGTTTTCAAGTGTCAATCATAGACATGCGCAATATAATTATTGAAGAGATTTTATTAATAGTCTATCAAGAGATACACCACTATAAAACGAGAGTTAGTCTTACATTACCTCTGTAATAAAGAGGTAAATTTGTTACCTAGATACCAATAAAATCGAAATTGTGATTTTTGGTACGGTCTCCATTTCAAAACCTACATCGTTTTGGCTTTTTTAGTTCGTAGTTTTTACAACGCGTCTAGATATACCTAAGTGCATAACAAAATCAATAAATCTAGAAAAGTCAAAAGTAGATCGTAAAAAAGCTCAACATGCTGATGTGACCTTCAAAGGCACTCAAAACTACTGAGGTTCCTATTGGTGGCTAGAAAACTACATGCAGAAGTACGAAAATAGCAATTTAGTAGTGGGGCCAACTCCTCACCGAAAGGATATTGTGGACACAAAATGAGGGGATTTTTTGGCTTTATTTCTGTATTCATTCAAACAAAAGCAGGGAAAGATGAGATTCCCTTTTTTCCTGCTGTGCACTTCTGTGGAGAGAGAGAGGGAGAAAGTAGCACACTAGCACATACCAACGTAGTACAGATCAATACGGTGGCTACTGCTTCATTGTACTGTATTTTTTATTTGGCAAACGAGTGGCCACTGTGCTTCGTCGTCGTACATGTTTGTTTTTATACTGTATAGCACACATGCACAGGATTCTTGCACATTTGCGTTCGACCATGCACTAATAATAATGCTGCCAGATCTGAATTTGCATGGTCCTAGCTGGTGGTCCTACGCTGCCGTCTCCCTCGATAAATTCCTGCATGCCTTTGGCCGTGCAAATGTCTGAAATTAGCAAAGCTTCACTTTACAGAATGACACATAGGTTAACTTGCAGGTTAAATATAAAATCGATCTGTTAGGCTGTCCGCACTGGGTGTGGTAAATAAACCTGTACAGACCACGTCGGACGTTTTACAGTGAGAGAGAAAGAGCACGCTCAAGGCCAGAGATGGAGGCGCTCGCCTGCAGAAGTCGTTGCTCCCCGCCCTGAAGGCCGCCGCGAGCTGCAGAGGAGGGGCGGAGGTGGCGCCAGAGTTGGTGAAGGGGAGGAGGCACCGTGGCCAGCAAGAGCTGGACCTCTGCCGCGAGGTCAGGTCCGCCATGGATTCGCCACCACACCCGAGCTCTCACCTCCGCCGGTGGTGGAGCAGAGGGTGCCCGCCGTCGATTCCCCCCCGCCGCCGCGCTCGACGAGGGCCCGCGCCACCTGCGAGCCCCGCTACGGCTTGGGGAAGAGCAGCGCATGGGTTGGGGAGGAAGACGCCGCCGGGATCCAGCCTGCCGTCGGCCGCGAGGAGCTTCCCCGCGCCGCCGCCGTCCTTCCACAACGGAGGCCCGAGAGCTCGTGGAGGCCGCGAGGAGCTTCCCTGCGCCGCCGCCGGATGACAACCACCACGCCTCTGCTCCGCCCGCCGCCGCAACCCTGCTCCGCCGCCGCCGCCGCGCTCGGAGAGGGTAGGGTGCTCGGTGGGGCTTGGCCGGAGCTGGAGAAAGGCACGGGCAGAGGGAGAGAGAGAGACTGGGTGGAGGCGGAGGCGGAGGAGAGGGGGAAGACACGGGGAGAGAGAGTGGAGAGGAAGAGTCTGGAGAAAGGGAGGGGAAGCAGCGGTGGGGTTAGAAAAAAAATAAAATAATCTAATGTGTTGGTCCCGCGGCTGGTAGTTGGTATAGAGGTTGAGTGTAAAGGTTGACGGGTGAGGAAGAAATGGATTTAAAGTAGAGAATCTCGCTGACTAGGACAGAATATTCCTTTTAAAGGTTGGAGGTAGAGGTTTACCAGTGCGGACAGCCTTAGGATTGATCTCCCTCCAGCGGGTCCAACGGCCCACTGGGCCTAGATCTAGCGCCCTGATCGGGGACGCACCAACCCTAATGGTTGGCGGGTCCCTGTTGCACTGTGCCATATAAAGAGGTGGGGGCCGGACGGCTCAAGGCACGAGCTTCACCAGAGCCGCCATCCCCCACCGACACACCCACCGATCTGGGAGGCGCAGGAGTGACGGGAAGGACCGTCACCACCGGCGCCGCGACGTACACCGGCGAGAGGCACCGGCACTGCGCGTCGCTGCCAAGCGCAGACTTCACCGAGCGAACGAGATGGCCAGCTCGAGCTCCTCCGCCGCCGCTGCACCCCGCGGCGAAGGTACGGACCCTCTCTTCCCTCTCCCTCTCTCCCTAGCAGTAAACTCACATGCATGTGCATCCTAGATCTAGTTTATCTCTCTGTCCAAATCAAAGTTCCTGTCTACTTGTGCATCTAGAGATCCTAGGGGTCTAACAATGGTATCGGTCGCCTACTAGAAATAGATTGGGAAAGGAAGAAAAATCGGTTGAAAAATCAAAAAAGAAAAGCAACAGCAAACCCTAACCCTAACCCTTGATCAAGATCTAGGGTAAAAGAAAAGCAAAGAGGAGAGGGGGAGAGGCCGCTCGGCCTTACCTACCTCGCCGCCGGCGTCCACCGCCGCCGGACAGCGGTCGGCGGGCGTCGTCGGCTTACGCGGGCCGAAAACGGCCCAAGAGGGCTGCGGCGCTGGGCCGCCTCGTCAGCCCAAGTGTTGGCTGCCGGGCCGTGGGCCCAGGCGCGTGCCGACCACGCCACGGGCCGGATTTTGCTTACGGGCCAAAAATGAAAACCGTGAACAATGCATTTTTTATTTATGTGAATGATTTTCAGGGGTATTTTCCAATGTATTTTCATAGTTTCTTGTATGTTTTGAATTTCTATGCATTTTGAACCAACGAGATAAATGTTTAGAAGTACAAAATTGAAAGTTTATGCCCCTGAACAGTAAAGTTTTATGAATTTTATTCGTGTTTTCGCTGCAAAGTTTAACATGTTGTTCTTTTAAATTTAATTTGAACCAACGTGATGATTAAATTTGAAAGAATGATTAAAGTTTATTTTTGAACAGATTATGATATGATTATTTTCTGACCAACGTTGTTAATAATTGTATCATAATTAAAAGGATATATGATTTTATTTCTATTTCTGTCCAACGGTGATGTAGATTTAAATTGCATAAACAGTTGTATGTATTATTTTTAACCAACGTTGGATTAATGCATGCAATTGTTATTTTTTCTCACCTTTAATTGTGGATTTTAGGAGGTTCCAACTCAATGGCTAGTCTCAAGGAGATTCCGGTTCTCATGGGAGACAACTATGCAGAGTGGAGGAAGAAGATTGATTTCGCCTTCATTTGCAATGACCTTGAGTGGGTGACCACCACACCACAACCAGAAGAGCCACCGAAACCGTTGAGAGCTGAAAATGAGTCTGATGCAGGCTGGGAGAAAAGGGAGAGCGATCATGCACCTCTTGAGATGGCTTACTGTTGGCGCTATTAAATGACACGTTTTTGGTGTTATTTACCTAATGATTTCATGCTTATTCTTATGCTAACCCCGCCACTTGGCACTGAAATAACCCCGTTTCCACATGTGTCTTATATTTTGGAGCATTTTATGTTTCTATAGGAAATACAACATAAATGGAGGGTTTTTGTACAAGTTGGGCTTGGGCCCGGACTTTGGATGACGAAAGACACAATCACCAACATTGGACTCAAGGCCCGCAGGAGATGCTGAACTTGTTCGGGCCATATCTCTTTCATCCGGACTCCGATTGGGGCGATTTTTATAAGAAAATTGCATAGCTCGAAAAGATCTACAACTTTCCTATGAAGCCCGAGGACATTTGAGGCCTCTAGAGGGGTGTGCCGCGCGGCCCAAGGCCCTCTAGGCCGCGCGGCCTGGCCCGTTTTTGGCCCGGATTGGCCTTCCCTTCGAGTTAGGGTTTCTTCGGCACATAAATAGCTCGTCTTTCAGAGGAGGGCGGCATCCATTCACCAGAAGTTGGCAAAACCTAGAAGGAAACACCGGAGGGAGACGACGGCCGCCGCAAGTCCTCGAAATTGTCTAGGAGATGGCCTAGGCCGACCCTAGCCACCATGGCCTCCCTGCGTGGTTGTGCTATGTTGGAGTTCAGGAGCTAATTATTCATCATCTATGGTATGTACTCGGAGGTGATGGTGTAATGAATACTTCATTTGTGTAATGATCATCTTGTCATCCGATTGCTTAGCGATCAAAGTGTCTCCTTCTATGATCTTGTGCTTTCTTGGGTTTGCTTTACTTTCAATCTATTCTCGGGATAGATTGCTCGGGGTGTTCTTGTAGCCATGGGGGCTAGGGGTTCATACCGGATCTATCAAGGAGTACAACACGTTCTTTGAACGTGCCCTTGTAATTGCTATGCTGATAACGAGCGTCGTGACAGGGCGTGGCCTGTGTAGGGTGGTAGTTCTCGGGGGTTTGACCAGAGGTGGTGATTTAAAGAGGCTTCGAATGAGATGCTTGATGTGTTTACCGTTCTTGACTAGAACTACAACTTGAAGGCGATAGGCTTAGTCAATCTTTGGTTTATCTTCAGCTTTGCCTATGTGGATGTGATCAACCGAATACTTCACTCATATCTATTGGTTTATCCTTTCATATGCAATCTATGCTTCATGTTAGGATTAGATCTATTAGATTAGATGGAAAACCCTAGGTAGTTCGTAGTCGATCCACGGATTGATAACCTTGGAAGAATACTCTAAGGGAAAGGCTACGATGATCCGTGCGCTTGCGGCGGATCTTGGCGTGCGTTTGCACCGCCAACACTTACACCCTCTCAAACAGACAGTGGCTCAATGCCAATAAAAAGTGCATGGCGTTGATAAAGAACAAAATTGAGCCGGTTTTCTTGGGCTCGATCGAAGAGTGTGTCTCCACTGGGGAGTACCTTGAGAGGATAAAGAGTCAGTTCACCGGCTCTTCAAAGACTTATGGCACACAGCTGCTAAAGAAGTTAGTCAATGAAAAGTATAATGGTGGGGGCATAAGAGATCACATCCTTCAGATGAGTAACATGAATGCCAAGCTGAAGCAACTTGAGTTAGACTTCTCTGCGAAGTACATGATTCATTTGGTTTTTGCTTCTTTCCCAAAGGAGTTTGAGAACTTTGTGATTAACTACAACATGCACCCGGAGCAGTGGGATATGGAAAAGACCATTGCTCAGTGTGTGGAAGAGCAGGAGAGGATGAAGAACTTAAATGGTGGCTCTCTCAACTTTATGAGGGAGAAAAAGAAATAGAACTTTCATGTTGGATCTTCCTCCAAGGCAAATGGCAAAGCTCCTATGCATCAGAATCAGCAGAGGGCTCCTCAGCCGAACAACAATGTGTGTCATCACTGCCACAATGAGGGACACTACAAGCATAACTGCCCCGACTGGCTAAAGTCTGTGATGGCCGCTAAAGGTGAGAATGTAAATGTAATTTCATTTGTAAATGAATCCTTGTATACACAGTTTTCTAAATCTACTTGGTGGATTGACTCAGGTGAAACTGTTCATGTTGCAAACTCTTTACAGGGATTCCATTCGACAAGGACTACGCTAAGAAGCGCAAGATGCGTTGAAGTCGCAAAAGGAGTACAAGCGAAGGTGGAAGCTGTCGGCGACGTCTCCCTCGACTTAGTTGATAGTTTTACACTTTTGCTTAAAGATGTACTTTATGTTCCTTCGCTTCAAAGAAACTTGATTAGTATTTCGCGTTTGGACGAAGATGGTTTTAATTGTCATTTTGGCGATGGCAAGTGTGCCATTTGGTTGAATAATGATTGTGTTGGTGTTGCATACCTTCATGATGAGGTTTATTTGTTATCCATACATGATAAAGTGCATTCTGTGTGTAATGTGAATGTTGATGTATCCTTGTCAGAGAAAGTGACAAAGAAAAGAAAGAGAACTCAAAGTGAATCGTCGAAATTATGGCACTGTCGTTTAGGCCATGTTTCGAGGGGGGATAGAAAGGCTAGTAAAGAATGAAATTCTACCTGCGCTAGAGTTCTCAGACTTAGAACAATGCGTAGATTGCACTAAAGGAAAATTTGTAAAACAAATTAAAAAAGGAGTCAAACGAAGCGCGGGAAATTTAGAGATAATCCACACTGATATTTGTGAACCATTTCCTGTGAAAAGTTTGGATGGTTATGACTCGTTTATAACATTCACTGATGATTACTCCCGGTTTGGCTACATTTATCCAATTAAAGAAAGATCGGAAGCGTTGGATAAATTTAAAATATTCAATGCAGAAGTTGAGAACCAACTAGAGAAAATAATTAAAATAGTGAGAAACGACCGTGGAGGGGAGTACTACGGTCGCCATACCCCATATGGCCAAGTGCCTGGACCTTTTGCAAGGCTCTTACAGGAAAATGGAATAAGAGCCCAATATTCTACACCGGGCGAGCCACAGCAAAATGGAGTAGCTGAAAGACGTAACCGTACCTTAATGGATATGGTGCGAAGCATGATGAGTTACTCCACCTTACCAATGGGATTATGGATGGAGGCGTTAAAACCCGCCATTCATATTCTAAATAGAGTGCATAATAAGTCGGTGCCTAAAACACCGTATGAACTATGGACATGGTGAGTACCTTCCCTGAACCACCTGAGGTATGGGGGAGCCCTGATGAAGCTAAAATATTTAACCCAAAGATTGGGAAGTTGGATCCCAAGACAGTGAGCTTCCATTTCATTGGCTATCCTGAAAAGTCAAAAGGTTTTCATTTTTATTGTCCTAACGGATATACAAAGTTTGTAGAAACGAGACACGTTGTTTTTCTAGAGGATGACATGATGAGTGGGAGCATGGTTGCTCGAAAGATTGATCTTGAAGAGAAGCAGATATGTGTACCCACTCCAATGGTTCAAGAACCTTACCTCGAGTTACCTGTTGCAGCTGCACCGACAGCACCTGCGGTTGTGATTCCACCGATAGCTCCTGCAGTTGAGGTGCCAGCGCCTGCTGTGATTCCTCTCATGACAACTGTGAGTAAAAATCTGGAACCTGTCTTTCAGGAACCGATAGAAACTACTGTTGCACATGAGGTAGAGCCACCGCAGCCACCACCCATAGAGAATGTGCCAGAAATAGTGGTATAAAATGTGCCAGAAATAGTGGTACAGAACGTACCATAAATAGGGTTACAGAATGTGCCAGAAATAGTAGTACAAAACGTGCTAGAGATTCAAGCACAAAATGTACCACAGCAAGAGGGCCTTAGAAGGTCTCAAAGAGCCAGGAGACCTGCAATCTCCTCTGACATCTATGAACTAAATAATTTAATAGAAGTTCATATGGAGGGTGATCCCACGACATATGAAGAAGCCATGAGTAGTCCTCACTCATCGGAGTGGCAAAAGGCCATGGAAGAAGAGATGAGGTCAATGAGTTCCAACAATGTTTGGTAACTGGAGGAAATTCCTAAAGGAGCCAAAACAGTAGGCTGTAAATGGGTCTACAAAACAAAATATGACTACAGAGGAAACATAGAAAAGTACAAAGCACGACTTGTGGCAAAAGGTTTCATGCAAAGAGAATGGATAGATTATAACGAGACTTTTTCTCCAGTCTGTTGTAAATATTCTTTCAGAATTGTGATGGCGTTAGTGGCACATTATAACCTGGAATTACATCAGATGGATGTGAAGACGGCATTTCTCAATGGAGAACCAGAAGAAAGAGTTTACATGAAACAACCTAAGGGTTTTATCATGAAAGACAAAGAAGATATGGGGTGACCTCTAAAGAAATCCATTTATGGATTAAACCAAGCCTCTAGACAGTGGTACTTAGACAGTGGTACTTAAAGTTTGACAGCATCATAAAAAAGTTGGGTTTATAGTGAACGTAGAGGACAACTGCGTTTACGCAAAATTTAAGAGAAGAAAATTTATTTTCCTAATCTTGTATGTGGATGACATTTTACTTGCTAGCAGTGATGTCAGTCTGCTACTGAAACAAAGAAGTTTTTTCCACAAATTTTGATATGAAAGATCTTGGTGAAGCATCGTATGTTTTAGGCATAGAAATTCACCAAGATAGAAGGAATGGAGTATTAGGATTATCGCAAAAGGCATATTTAGAAAAAGTTCTAAAGAAATTCAATATGCATGTGAGCAAAGCCACACCTGCACCTATAGTTAAGGGCGATAAATATGAGAGGTTTCAGTGTCCCAGAAACCAATACGAGCTCGATCAAATGAAAGCGGTTCCATATGCTTCGGCTGTTGGAAGCCTACAGTATGCTCAAGTATGCACTCGTCATGACTTATCTTTTGTCACCGGGGTACTTGGTAGATACCAAGATAATCCAGGCATGGAGCACTGTAAAATGGTAAAGAAAGCTTTGCGTTACGCGCAAGGCACAACAGGCCTCATGCTTACATATATAAGATCTGACTCCTTAGAGATAAAGGGTATGCAGATGCTAATTATGCGGGAGACATAGATGACAGAAAATCCACCACGGGTTATGTGTTCACTCTCGTAGGGGGAGCTGTCTCATGGAGAAGCTCCAAACAAAGTATCACTGCATCATCTACGATGTATGCAGAATTTATAGCTTGTAATGAGGCCTTGGGGCAAGCATTGTGGTTTAAGAAATTTGTACCCGGTCTAAGAGTGGTCGATAGTATTCAGAGACCACTAAAGATGTACTACGACAATCAGGCAGCAGTATTCTATGCTCACAACAACAAGTCTAGTAATACTTCCAAACCAATTGAGGTAAAGTATTATGTTGTGAAAGATAGAATCCAGGATCGCACCATAAGTCTCGAGCATGTAGGGACAAAGAATATGCTTGCGGATCCGCTAACGAAAGGCTTACCACCCAACGTGTTAAGGAACACTTAGCCGGCATGGGGTTAAGGAAAGCTATGATTCCTGGATTACAAATGGCCCGAAAAGAAAAAAGTTTTGTTGTTTCAAAAGCAGAGGGATGAGTTGTAGCTGGTTGATTCTATCGGAAATTACCGTGACGATGAAGCATGCTCTACGTGTCCATCTGTGATGAGACAAAGTGCTTTGAAAAAGTTATTTCAGTGTACAAAGTTAAAAGTGAGATCAAGAGGGAGAATGTTAGGATTGATCTCCCTCCAGTGTGCCCAACGGCCCACTGGGCCTAGATCTAGCGCCCTGATCGGGGGCGCACCAACCCTAATGGTTGGCGGGCCCCTGTTGCATTGCGCCATATAAAGAGGTGGGGGGCGGACGGAGAGAGGAAAGAGGGAAGAGAACTTTGATCTAGTTTATCTCTCTGTCGAAATCAAAGTTCCCGTCTACTTGTGCATCTAGAGATTCTATGGGTCTAACACGATCATGTGTGTACTGATGATCTATATATATTTTTCAAGAAGGAGATACAATATCATACAGCTTTTGGACGATTATTTTCCTCGCCCAAGTAATTCTAGCCAGCTAATATATACACTGCCAATATCTTCTACACACTAAAGAGCGAGAGATCGATATCACGCATGACATTCACATGCATGGGTTATTCTCATCGACGACCACATCTTCAGAGCAGCAGCATCTTCGCGTAGTCCTCGAGCACAAGAAGCCTCTGCTCCTTGTCGTACGAGTACATGACACTGACCATCCTGGCAGTGTTCAAGCAAGCCTGCGTGAACCTAGAGGAGAAGGTCCTCCTTGAGAAGCACTCCCTGTTGAGCTCCTCCCACTCCTTCGAGATCAAGCTACGCATGTGTGCTTCAGCATCCCCGGGGGTACAGCTAGGGTTCTCCATTAGGTAGAAATCCCTGTATGATCCATCCAGTCCTTCCTGCGCTTCATCCTGCAAAATCCATGCATGGACAGAAATGCTGAGGGTCGTTTAGCTGCTAAATTCTTTATTTTTTTTTTGAAAAAGATGCTAAATTCTTTACAGTCAGATCAGATTTCAAAATGATAATATGGAAAAATGGTGAAAAACAATAGTACATTTTTACTGACCTCTGCACTGCCCATGTCATCCCAAAGCCTGAGGATCTTGGCTGGGCAAGAGACGACGGAAGGGATGTGGTCAGCGAGCTCTGCAGCTTCATTGCTGTGGTCATACCCTAGCATGGCGAATATGTGCGCAAATGCAAGCGGCACTCCTGAAGTGACAGTACCATTTCTCAGGTAGTCCTCTGCGGTAGGAACCTGGTTGGTTGCCAGCCATCTTGCCTCAACCATGAATCCATCGAACAGGACCACCCACTGCAACAAAAAAAAAAAAAAAAAAAAAAAAAAAAAAAAAAAAAGTGTTAATATTGTTAATTTCTAAATGGAGCTATGCAGATCAAACTAAGAAGATAATGACAAACAAGTTTTTAACATACCGCATTCTTTAGATGATTGAGAGGGTTGAATCCATGCTCCGCTTCCACCATGTTGGCGATTTCGTTCGTAGTGGTGTAAATAGCCTTGTAGCATGACCTGATGCCGCTCGGCAGCAAATCAGCAGCCGCGGTATTCCATCTGCATGCAAATCGTATTTTGTACAATTTATCAATTTATGAAATAATAATTGTTAATATTAAGATGGAAACCAATGCAATTATTTTCAATTGTAAACAATTATTAATATTGAAATCTAGAAGGGTATGTATGCATATTAACTTTTTTGACAGCTACTTGTATCAAATACTGTGCAACTTTGAGACTGTTAACTCCAAGCTTACATTTTGATTGCCTCGGTGAAGAGGGAGAGCTCCTCTGGTGTTCCAACAAGGTCAAATATGTCATCCACAACATAGACAAGTGAGATTATCTTTGTGGCCTCAATCCGGTATGTGGACAAGGAGCCCTGGAGGATTGTCATTGGCCACATGTACCATTTCAGCACCTGGTCCCGCACCACTGGTATCTCATGGCACAGTCCTAAGTCCATCCACCATCTGAATCACATGGATCAAATGTGTCTCGCAATTATTATCCATAAATAGTAAATTTATTTACCACTCAATCTTAGCAAACCAAAGTTGGAATATAATTTTTTGTCCACATTTTTACGTAAATTACTGATGAAACAGATACTACAATTGTACCTATATGAGAGGCGCCAAAAAAATAACAAAAAAACATATTTTACGTGCTTATACTCACCTTTTAACCTCGTGCATTTCTTTCTGATGCAGCTGTTTGTTCAGTTGGAACTCTGCAATTGCTAGTTCCTCCATTGCAGTGTCCCTGGTGGGCAGGCTCTGCAGGTAGCTGAGGTGGTGCCTGGCCTTGTACTGCATCAGGCTCAGGTGGTAGGGGTGGTCTAGAGACTGCCTCACATACCTTGCAAGGCCTGGCTCCAAGTATCTGATGGCAGATTCAAGGTGCTTGCTTGAGAACTCTTTTGCCTTGTAGAGTGATGCCTCTTCTCCCATGTCCAGGTGTGACATGTCATGGAGGCTCAGGAGCCCTCTGATGTCCTTGCTAAGAGAAAGCTTGAACTCGCCGGAGTTGTCGGTGAACCTCCGGAGAACATCATCTGCTACACATCGATAATAGTATGAAAAAAAAACTTTCTGGCCTCGATTAATTTTCTGTCTGAAGAATGGTGTGAGTAGATCGCCTCAGCAATTCTGCCGACCTGCTGAAGCATGGTGGCCGGCCTCTCTCATGAGCCTGAATGCAAGGGTGGCAGTCGAAGAGATCGTCGCTGTGGATGAGGTCCATGCACACGCCCATGGCGCTCTGAATCTCTTCCTCGAAATAGTGGTCGATGCAGAGTCGCTTGAGGTTGTCTATGGTGGCCATCGTCTCCCGGGCACTGTCCTGACGTTGTTGCTGCAGAATCTTTTGTATGTTCGTGAGGCCCTCCTGCAGCAGGCGTGTTTCATGGAGAGTGAGCACACATGACGTATAGCATATTTTCCCAGAACACATTACACTTACTGTACGAAGTCATCAATAATAAAATCATTTATACTAGGGTTGTCACGGTTTTTTTACGGATGGTTGTTAAGGTTATTACTTATTATTAATTACAGTTCATTCATTAAGAAACACAAGCAAGGAGAAAGACTTATGTAGCTCGCTAACAATAATTAACTGAGCTACCTGCAGGAGGTCGAAATCACTGGGCAGCAGCGCTTTGGACGCCGCCACCGAAGGGCGTATGGAACCACCACGGGGGCGGCCTCGCTGGTCGTTTGATCTGGCTGCCGCCGGCGAAGCCGAAAGGGGAAGAGTCTCCACGGAGGAGTAGGGGAAGGTACGTGCAGGTGCGGCAGCCATTGCTAGATCTTGCTTGGGAACAAATGTATGTATATTTTACTGTACTCGAACTAGACAGTAAGCTTACTATTGATAAGCAATGGAAGCAAGGCTGATATGTTCTTCTTGTAGCTTGTGAGTGATATGCATCGATGATGAGGTGAAGACAGGGCCTCCAATTTATAGGGAGAGACGAGAGATGCGGAGTATCTAGCGCTCGATCGCTCGTCTCCGCTCAGATATTATTTATGCACGTGTGAGCCATGTGCAATAATGCAAGCCGCGTTAATTTGCATTGCTGTGGGTGTTACACTATGGCAGCTTCTGAAAGGCTACATCAAGCTCTAAATTAAAGTCCAAGTCTTGTACATCACCGTATATGATTCGGTCTCTCTTTGCTTGTCGCTCCAACTTGCATTCTGTTGTGTGGACCATGAAAAACACGAGCCGAGAATGCAACATCGATCGATTAGGCCCACTCTAATAATGCATTATTGTACTACAAATATGATTGCATTGCTACAAACAAAATGCTGATTGTTGGCTGGGTACGTTTACTCCGTCGCTTTCCAGGACATTGTTCATTCATTCCCTTTTGATATCTTGGTTATTACTACTATGATCATGTGACCAAGTAAGTCCCATTTTGAAAATGAAATAAAGGCCCATTTCGAACGCATGATTCTTTTTAGGCACCACGATTTCAGTATTCCGCATTAGAAAGAAGTCGAAATCTGTCAGTTTGAGGTCTTCTTCGGTGCTCCATACTACCCTATGGTAGTATGGAGTATGGAGGGATGGACAATTTTGTAATTAGAATGTAATATAATTTTTTTTATTGGAGCTCCTAACCTAAATAAACATATGTGTAAAACGAAATAAATATATCGGACCAAATGAGTATAAAAATAAAAATAATTTTTCTCATAATACCCCTATACCACTATATTACTCGATCTATATCACATGTTAAAAATATTTTTTTCCCATAATACCCCTATACTACTATACTACTCGACCTATACTACCTTATACTGCAGGTGAAGGTCTAGTAGTATACAACTAATTTGGACCGTCAGATCCTTTTATACTGTTCCTTTTTAAACACCAGTATAAGGTAGTATGGAGCACCGAAGAAAACCTCGTCAGTTTACATGTCCGTGCTCAGTTTGTTAACAAGTTAAACTCAATGACCATTCTCAAACAGATTCCATTTCATAACATTGAATGAAACTCTAGAAACTTTTACATACCCCCTAATAAAACACACAAAATGGTTAGGATTATTCGACACTTTGAAATTGTATGGATGGATCTGTGACCAAAAATTCAACTCTTTCATACGGTCTATCTTTCAAAGCAGATTTCCATAGGTAAGAAATAATAAATACTATAAAAAATAATGCTAAAAAATGTGTATTCGATACTATATGCCCGTGTCGTAAACTATGAGGAAAAGGAATGCGACAGTGATGTGCCTTGTTCCCTTGTTTTTGTGTTTTTCCTCGTACTGAAATGTGTCTTCTTTTTTAGAAAATACTGAAATTGTTACTAGTATATTAATGAAAAGGAAAATATTATTACAAGTTATGGAATGTATTAAAAGAATTCTACAAACTATGGACTCTACATTATTTATACCCACACATATACTATATGATGCTACTCATATAATTCCCATATACTATATGATGCTACTCATATAATTCCGTCGATCTCCCATGGAGTCCCTACACGGGTAACTGTACTACGACAATGCCGTCGATCTCCTATGGAGTCCCTACATGGAAAAAGAAGAGCTCTTTTACGGTACCCAATACTACCTAATGGTAGTATGGTAGTATAACCGGTTTTTTGTTGTGGATAAAAAGATAATTTACACACAAATATATATATATATATAACCCCCCAAGCCTAGGCAATAGTCATTTTGAAAAAGGACTCGGTCTTGGCCCCCGCGTCGCTCCTCAGGGGCGACACGGGCGGCTCCTAAACCTAGCGCCGCCACCCCAATCCCCCACCTCTTCCTGCCGCGCCGCCGCTGGAGCTGGCCATCGGAAGTCCCTGCGGCAGCTAGGATGGTGGCGGCGGGGCCATTTCCTCCGATTTGGGCGTTCTTGCGTGGATCTGGGCAGCAAGTTTTTGTTGGCGGCGGCGGCGGTACCAGTGGTGACGGCACCGCCTGTCACGGCGGAGAGGCGCTGGCGCTGGTCCAGGTGGCGCCACGGCGAGACCGACGGGGCGCGGCGCAGTCTCTCTGTCGGGGACGGGAAGCTCGCCGCCGGTTGTCACCAAACGGGCGTCAGGAGGGCTGTAGGCCACGGCTACGATGGCTTTCTCCTGCAGTAGGCCTAGGCGGCGGCGCGGTGGCAGGTTGGGATGGGGCGACGGCTAGTTCCGCCCCCTCCCCCTGGATCTGGTGGTGCGTCCATGGCTGCCTTAGGAGACGTCCTGAGATGACGGTTGGCAAAAAATTTGGTGCAGATTCGGGTCCCCTTCAGTTGATTTCGTCAGCTCACAGGTACCTCTGCCTACTCATCGTTTGTGCTGTGCTGTGTGATCTGCTGGGCCGCTGAACACTCGACCGGTGCTGGAGCCTAAGTGCTTGGTACGGATATGGATGTCTGGTGACCCGTGGTAGCACAACTGTGGACAATGGTGGGTGGTCGTCAGGTTATGCAGGTTCTCGAGCGAAAGCTCTGCTCGGTCTTTGACCGTTGCCGGCAATGGCGGTGCGACGGTGCATCGTTTCCTTCTTGAAGGCGTTGCCGTGAGGACCACGACCTTCAGGGAATTCTCCACGTGAAAACCAAAGAACTAGTGGTTCGGGTGGCAATAGCGTCTCGACGACGCTCTCAAGCAGAGGTGTCGCTTTGGAGTCCTTGGAATGGCGATAGGAACTTGATGGGTTTGACGATGGCCAGATTGCTTTTTTGCATTTGATTTAGGATTGTGGGTGTTCGTGTTGGAGATCGACTCAGTGCGGTGTCTACGCGACAAGCGATAAGAGAGGATCAGTGTTCAAGACAAGATTGAAGCAAGGGCTCAGAAGAAGTTTAAAGCTTAGTCTTTTTAACTTTCTTTCTTAGTCTTTTTTTGTTTTTCTTACGGTGGTAGTCCTCAGTGTGAGGTTTGGAGTCTAAGTGCTCTTGTATCTTTTGACTATGGGGCCATGTTTTCTTTGTGGTCGTAGACATTCACTTGTGAATGTTCAAGACCGGAATTTTTCTCCTTAATCTAAAAAAACACACAAATATATTATTTAGAATTTATGAATAACGTAAGATTAGGTTAGATAAAACATTTCATATATTTGATTTCATTTATTACAAAAATATTATTTTTTGTTTCCAATCACACCCTTATACTACCTAGGAATACTACCCATACTACCATAAAAAAAACCGATAGTACAGATTTAATTTCAGCCATCGGATCTTTTGAAATAGGTCCTTTTTTATTGCATACGAGTCCTTTTCTAAACGGTAGTACAAGGTAGTATTAGGTACCGTAAAAAACCTCAAAAATAAAGGCATGTTAATTTGGAACGCATGCACAATTTTTTGTAGCAAACAGTTCCATTCCACACTCTTAAAGTGTCCGGAATCTGTCAAATTCACGCGTAAAGAAACGGGCAACCAGAGGGGGCGTCTGGGACTCTTTAAATATTTTGTAATGAATCTGCTACTGATATTTTTATGTAAAGAAAGAAAAGAAAAATACCCCTCTATCCTTAAATATATGATATTTGGAACCAGCAAATTATTATTTTTTAATTAGTCTGTCTATTCTAAATGTCATACATATTTAACAACTAAGATAGCAATTGTTTCCAGTATGGGCACTATGTACTAAGATAGCAACCGTTTCCGGTATGGGTACTATGTACTAAGATAGCAATTTTTGCCATTGCCTTGTCTGAGAAAGAATATGTGTAGCCGGCGTGAGAGGGATGGGTACTGGTTGGAGAGTCACTGCACGCCTTAACCGGTAACATGTTTATAACATGAGCGGGAGGTGCCGGACGACAGGGAAACACTGCCGGTCTTTGATGGCCAAGTTTTGGATTTTTGGAAAATTTTATCTGTGCCCAGCCAACACAAATAATATCCTCCCAAGAATGGTACCAAGATTCATCGACCATTGAACCTATATATAAAGTGTTAAGGTTTTATGTATCGATCGCTAAATATTTCTTCCTAGTAGGCATACATAATCATCAGCCACACATATACATAGGTAGCATCTTCCTCTCTTTCATATATAATTTATTTTTAAAAAAATGACCTCTATGCCAAAGGTCCTCTAGCCTAGTTGGTTAGAGGGGCTGAGGTATGGTTGCACCAGTAGACTTGGGTTCGATTCCTCGTTGGAGCGTCTTTATAAGACTGGTTTTTTTAAAAAAATCCCCTCTACGGCTCAACCGGGGTTCGGATGTCTTCTAGACCTGGAGAAGGTTACTTTTTCTTAATGAAAAACCGTAGGACTCCATCGGGTCTAGTTTTAAAAATAGTTTTAAAAAGGAAAAAATCCAAATTACTGTCCTCAAGTATACGCAGAGTCCGGATAACCCTATAAAGTATGTTTTGGTTCAGTTTACCCCCTACACTATGACATTTGGTTCAAATTACCCCCTAAAACAATTTGTCTTTTTTTGTCTCTCCATAAGTGAAATCTTGAGTTCAAAATTTACAGGATGGTAGTTGACATCGCATGTATGTCAAAAAAATATATTATAATTTTTTGTCATTATTTTTCACATAATTTTGTATCTTAATGATTAATTTATTATCAAATATCCTACCCTATGAAAATAATGACAAAAATTTCATGACATATTTTTTTAATATGTGTTATGATGTGTATTACATCTCACAAAGTTTGAATTCAAAATTCCACTTATACATGGAGAAAAAAAAGACAAATTGTATAAAGGGATAAGTTGAACCAAGTGTCATAGTTTAGGGGGTAAATTGGACCAAAACATACTTTAGGGGGTTATCTAGACTTTGCTTATACTTGAGGGGAGTAATTTGGACTTTTTCCTTTTAAAAATAACATCTACGATCACACACAGCAGTGGCGTTCCTAGCAGGTTGCCATATATGCCATGGCATACCTAAAATTTTGGTTGAAGATCATTAACCATACAATAAAGAGACTACTAGCAAGTAGAAATATATGAACTATATTATTTCTATGTAGATTATACCAAATTGTATAACAAAAAATGGTATGGCATACCCTTCTATAAATCCTAGGTACGCCCCTGACACACAGCCAGCCAAGTTCTTACGTCTTCTAATTTGCAATTGTAGCTTGGAATGGGTTGAATGGAACAGGCTTGCACCTACAACAGGTTTAGACCATGCGTTCGCATGTGTATGTGTACATACACTGATGATAAGTCCGTCCAGGTTTTTTTTTATAACCGGTCCGTCCAGGTTGAGTGGAGCATGCCAACACACCTACAGCAGATTTTTTTTCTCTAATAAAGACCTACTCCCTCCGTCGTAAAATAAGTGCTTATCATGCTTCTCGAGGAGTCCAACGTTTTTTTAATTTGACTAAAAATATCGAAAACTGTATTAACATTTATATCTTCAAATAAGTTTATTAGCAAAGTATACTCAATACTCAATCTAATAATACTCAATCTAATGATACTTATTATAAATCATAAATAGTAATACATTTTTTATATAATTTGGTCAAACGGTAAAAGTTTGACTCCTCAAAAAATGTGATGGCCACTTATTTTGGGACGGAGGAGTACAGCAGATTTAGGCCATGCGTATATCATGTGTACACACACAGATGGCCAGGTCCGTCAATGGTCGTCTCTCCAGGCTTTGTGGCCTTGCTTGTTTTGCATGTGACATGTCATGTCACAGTTGCAGAATAGGTCGCCATTGGTGCTAAATAACGCTACGATCAACACCCACAATGTACCGCGGCTTAAAAATATCACTTCAACTAACACGGAGCAACGGTGCTTCCATCAGTTTTTTTATCACAGTGTTCAACATCGATGTTGAAAAGTGCTCGGTGGGTCATGTCTTCAAATAAACTAGCACTGCGTTTGGATGTTGATATTGAGGCATAGATATTGAAATTGGCATTGAATGGCCTCAAATACCAGCGTTTGGATGTCATGGGCATTCGCTGGTGGAATCGGGTTTCAATGCCATGACGGTTTTGGCAAGCCTATGCGAGCCTACTATTGATTCGGAACCCTCTCGCTCGGTATTTCTCAGAATTGGCCCTCCCCTTTTCCTGCATACCCCCTTCGTGTTACCCTTAAAAAAAACAGAATCCAGTCCTACCGCCGTTGGAGAATGCGCCTCCCCTCCGCCGGCGCCGTCCCATCTCCTCCCCCTACGCCTACGAGCTGCGCCGCCCCTCTACTCCCCCAACGTCGTCTCACTCCCTAGCGTCCCTTCTCCATCTCCATTCTCAATAGCGTCGGAGGTCATCCTCCACCCCCAACAGCGGCGGAGGCCATCCCCCATCTCCCTCTTCTACGGCCCTCCATCGTTGATGGGACGACCGCATCAGCTCGTCTCTCCCTGTTTGGGCCCCTCCATCTCCCCCTATCGTGGTTCCGGTGAAGTGGAGAATGAATCATAGGAGATCGAGCGAGGAGGAGCTCAAATCGTGGCGGCTCCGACGAGAAGGAGGGCGAATCGAGGTAGCTCAGGCGAGGAGGAGGGCGAATCGAGTTGGCTCTTGTGAGGAGGACGAACCACGTAGCCCCTTTGCCAGTGAGCTCTGCGCGTCCACCGGCGGGCACCTCTGTGCCATTCCTCCACCCGACCTAGCCTTCCACCGGCGAGCTGCGAGTTGCCCCTCTGCCGTGTGCCAGACGGACCTCCTCCGTCATCGTCGCGAGCCAATTTTAATGTCACGCTATGGAAGTCGAAACATGATTTGGTATTTGCCTCTTCCTTGAATTCCAAGTAGTAATTTCATCTTCATCCAAACAACAGCTTTGATACTGTTGCTCATTTTCAAAACTAGTCTGATTTGATACTGAAGCCATTTTTTTTAAACGTATATTGAAGCCAATTCAATGTCAACGTCTTCAACATATACGTCCAAACGAAGGCTAGTTGACCCATTATTTAGTCTACCTCTGCTCCATGCGCAAGAAATCTCCTGACAAAATATTAATATCATTCTGACCCATTGTCACGAGTGAGCTGTACAATATCTGGCTGCCCAGTCATCAGCACCATCGTGTCACACACATGCATGCTACTTCTACCTCGGTTGCAAACTTGCAACAGATCACATGGTATTCACACTCACACATCACATGGTTGCAAACTTGCAATAGATCGAGCTCACATCGTGGGCACGTTTGGTTTTAGCCCAAGCTTGCCGCGTCAATCCGTTGGTCTGCCAAAATTTTGGCGCAGAAAAACGGCGCCCGCGTTTCACCTGCGGTTGGCGAGAAAAACAACTGCGCGGTCATCGGTTGGCAGGGCTAGCCAATTTTTGGCGTTAATCCAAACGGCAGGCAAGCAAGTTGGTCAACGCCAAAAAAATGGTAGGGTGAGCATTGGCTTCAATCCAAACGTGCCCTGCCAACCCATGAATCAATCGCTGTGAAATATTTTTTCGATAAAGAAAGCGGCAGGCTAAACGCCAGTTTAAAAGAAAAAAAGGTTTGAGCCCACTTCGTGAAAGTATGGAACCCAAGAAAAGCCCGCAATAACAGGCCTTCCGGTCACTCAGCCCACCAAAAACATCTAGATTTGAGCGCTTCCGTCCTTTCACGTCGTTTGTGCGGCCCATTTCCGTCTCTTCGTCAGCATCGGCCCATTTCACGTCGCGCACGGCCCATTTACAGGTTGGCAGCCATCCAACCAGAATGAAGAGGTGGAACAAAAAGCTGAACTTATGAGTCATTTTCACACACAGTACTTGCTTGTGCCACTTTAGGGCCCGTTCTGTAGTTTTAGAGGTAACAAGAATTTATATTTGTTATAATAAGAGGTCGGGATTTATTCCGGGTCGTGGACTAATTTATTCATGATAGATACAACAAAAGACCGGGAATCAATCCACTAGTCAGGAGGTGTAGAATCAATCCCGGCCTCTTATTCTATCAATCATGAGTAAATTAGCACAAAGTAGTTTCCCGTCCGGAATAAATCCCGACCTCTTATTATACTCATCACAAATTTCATGTTATATCTATGACTAGGAACCGTTCCGGACGGGTACGGTTCCAAAAGAACCGAACGAGGCTTTACGAAACTTTTTTTTGAACGAAAAAAAAAGAAACTTTGCATCCAATAGCTAAGAGGAAAATAGGTTTTTCATGTTTCCATGACATGCCACCTGGGTGTGACAATGACAGCATTAACATGCCATATATTGCACGTTCTCACAACACTGTGTATGAAAATCTTATCGGTGTATTATGTTTGTTTTCTTCAGTTAAAAGAGGTTGCTCTTTCAGCAAGGGAAAGAAATGCTAGGTCAGGTGCTGATCGCTGCTTAATTTCTAAGATACTTCCTTCCCTTGCTGCACCTCAGTAGCTGTATTTAGACCAGGAGAGAGGGGTCCGGTCCGGCCGGTCCCGCCGAGAGACATCGACCAACTAAAGGTAATTAAAAGCACTCTCAATATAAATCACGCATAACTAATACTTGCATGCAAATGCAAGCATTCTCATCCATGAGAGTGATGAGATGGATTAGCCCATTTTCAAAGCAGCAGCATCCTCATGTAGTCCTCAAGGACTGGGAGCCTCTGCTCCTTGTCGTACGAGTACATGACGCTCACCATCCTCACGGCGTTGAAGCATGCTTGCGCGAAGCTGCCGGAGAAGGTCCTCCGGGAGAAGCACTCCCTGTTGAGCTCCTGCCACTCTCTCGCGATCAAGCTCCGAATGTGCTCTTCCGCGTCGCCGGCAGGATTCTCCATGAGGTACAGCTCCCTGTACGACCCGTCCAGCCCTTCCTGTGCTTCATCCTTCAAATTTAAATCCACAAACAAAATGAATTATTTCAGCGTGTGTTTTGTCCTCTCCTAATTCGGAAAATACAAGCCTAGATTCTGACCTTGGCGCTGCCCATGTCATCCCATAACCTGAGGATTTTGGCCGCGCTTGAGATGGCTGGAGGGATGTTGTCAGTGAGCTCTGTGGCATCACTGCTTGCTGCATGATGATGCCCGAGAAGGAAGAGTATGTGCACAAATGCAAGCGGCACTCCAGAAGTGACAACACCATTTCTGAGGTACTCCTCTGCTGCAGGAACCTGATCGGTTGCCAGCCATCTTGCCTCAACCATGAACCCATCAAACAGCACTGCCCACTGCAAGAAAAAGAAAAGAAAAGACTGAAATTAAATTTGTTTCCCGTGGTAATTCTCCCGTGATTACTAACTATGGAAGAAGCATATTGAATCTTTTTTTCAGTCATTACTACTGTAACATTCAGTACCTAGGCATCACATGTATATAGCTATACAGCTACAACGTCTGTTTGAATAATTAAAACGGTAACATTTCAATATAATTTATTATGCCATCAAATATAATTCAGGGAGACTTGGATAACATACTGCTTTCCTGAGATGATTGATAGGGTTCAATCCATGCTCCTTCTCGGACATATATGCCATCTCATTTGTAACAGTGAAAAGAGCTTTGTAGCATGTTCTCATGCATATAGGGAGCGAATCAGCAGCTGCAATATCCCACCTACAAATTGGGTTTTTTGTGCCATGTCAATGTATAAGCAAACTATCAAATGCATCATATCATACATAAATTTAAATCATGTTTATATATGTTATATCAATATCTATAGTACACATATATTAGTTGCTTGCAAAGCTAGCCAAGCCTACGTTTTGATTGCCTCGGTGAAGAGGGAGAGCTCCTCCAGTGTGCCAACAAGGTCAAATATGTCATCCACAACATAGGCAATCGCGATTATCTTTGTGATCTCAACCCTGTATCTGGAGAAGGAAGACCCCTGGAGTATAGTCATGGACCACGTGTACCATTTGAGCACCTGGTCCCGGGCCACAGGTATTTCTTGAGTCAATCCGAGATTCGTCCACCATCTGCATGACATATATAGATTTCTCTAACTGTATAACTAGGATTCATAATCAAACTAAATTGTAACTCTCTCAATGTTATTGTGTACAATTCCAGCTAGGATGATGATGACTTTATTTGTGTACCACCTTTTAATCTCTGCCATTTCTTTCTGATGCAGAAGTTTGTTAAGCTGAAACTCTGCAGTTGCCAACTCCTCCATTGCAGCAGTATTTCTGTTGGGAAGGCTCTGCAGGTAGCCGAGGTGGTGTCTTGCCTTGTACTGCATCAGGCTCAGGTGGTAGGGGTGGTCCAGGGACTGCCTCACGTACCTTGCGAGGCCTGGCTCCACGTTCTTGGTGGCAAATGTCAGGTGTCTAGTTGAGAACTCCTTTGCCTTGTGGAGTGAGGCTTCTTCTCCGATGTCCAAGTGCGACATGTCATGCAAGCTTAGGAGCCCCACAATGTCCTTGCTGAGAGCAAGGCTGAACTCGCCGGCGCTGTTGGTGAACCTCCGGAGAACGTCATCTGCTACACATTTGTCGAGGGGGTCATTATTGAAACTATTTAATTTTTTAACATATCAATATCTTCTTCTACAAATATTGTCAATGGCAATTTGAAAAGGAGAAAATAGGTTGACTGCTGCTTAGCAGTGTTCTCCTCAATATATGCTATATATAATATATTTACTGACCTGCTGAAACATTATGCCCAGTCTCTCTCATGAGCCTGAATGAGAGGGTTGCATCGAGAAGGTCGTCGCTGTGGACGAGATCCATGCACGCGTCCATGGCGCTCTCGATCTCTTCCTCGAAGTAGTGGTCGATGCAGAGGCGCTTGAGGTTGTCGACATCGGCCATTATCGCCCGTCCACTCTTCTGATGCCCACGCAGAGTCTTTTGTACAGCCATGATGCTCTTCTGGGGTGTTTCAAGGCAGAGTGTGAGCACACATTTGATTTTTCAGATGATAAAACTCTTGGACATACATGCTGTGTGCGTATGTGCAAAGATAATATTATTTACTAAGTCACTTCACTTGACACTTGTATAGAGAAAATCACACTAAAGTTCTTATTACGGTTACAGTTCGTCATTGCAGATCAATGCAAGTTATGCGCATATATAGGTATAAATCATGGATTATTAGTTGCTCTCTGTATAAGCTGAGGGTAATTAAGCTACCTGGAGGTCAAGGTCACTAGGCAGCGACCTTTCTGACGCCAGTGAAGGGCGGCGGGTCGAGCAGCGGGGGCGGCCTTGCCGGCCATTTCCAGCAGGCAGAGAAGCTGAAAGGTGAAGCGGCTGCAGGGAGGAGGAGAAGGAGAAGACGTGATCGACTGCAGCGGCCATTGTCCTGCTAGTGAGCCTGTCTTTGGCAAGGAGAGAAGGAGAAGGTGTGTGCACTGCTTGCCGCGTGGCCCTGTCTTTGGTGATTGGTATACTCTTATATAGGGACTAGGGTGCTTCGATCAAGACCCTCCAATCAACAGGTAGAGAATGGACTTGCTGTGGTGCTGCAGCTTGTGGCATTGTAGCATCAACACATCCCTACATGTACGTTTGTCCGGTCCAATGCCGTTGCTCTCCTTAATTCGGAACTTTCAGCTCTTGTGCGTGCTACGACATGTATCTTTCGTTGTGTTTGTCCTACCTTCCTCTAGGTGTAGAGCTGAGAAATATGTCAACATCGACATCGATACAGGCATACAGCCTTCTTCGCCCCTTCACAAAAGCTACGATACGACAATCTGTCCATTAATTAAACATGTGGTTTTCAAATGTTCCATTATTCTCCTCTCCCGCGCATACAAGTCAGCACACCCCCGGAGCCGTCGGATCTGTAGCGTACGGTGACCGCCATGCGTCTCTTCATTCCTTCCATCCACCGCAGCGCCTCTCCGGGAAGAGGCGGATGCCACAGACACACGGCGTGGTTCAGGCGTTCTACTAGTCAAACATAGCACGCAAGTCGCAAGTGCTCCTCCATTCAATTTCCGCTAAGCGCTAAGTTAGCCACTTGCCAGGCCACCACGTGATTCACATGGCCCAGTCGATGGTGCCGCAATAGCTTCCTCACATTTGGATTCCAAACATCTTAAAAAAGATTGGGATTTCGGGCAATAAATGTCCATTACTATCATCTTTGCTAATGCTAATGCTAATGCATACAGATAATTTTTTTGATCTTCAAGGGCCAGACGCCAAGACCAGACCAGAACAGACGTGCCACACCTGCAGCATCCGCCCACTTCAGACATGTCTGCAACAGATGATGCCCAATCGTATTTCCTAGTGCTATCCTGTGGACCTATCTATGAGCATCACGTCATCCACTTCTGTTCCTGGGATCTATTCACAATTTGAGCGGTGAAACAACACCAAACCAGTTCCAGTTTGTAGCCCAGCTAGGAAACCGAAACCTGTTTAACCAACTCAGCGTTCCCCCATCTCTTAACAGTTGAACAACAGAACCAGCCCAGTAGAGCGACCCGCGTGAGGTGAACCTTTGGTCAATGCTAATTCGGCGGTGGTCCAGATCCTCCAGCTATGCGCCTCCTGAGCCGGTTCCGGGTCAGCCGGATCGCCTCCTCAATGAGCGTCTCCTCAGATGGTAGTGGCGGTGGTGCGCCACTGGTGGACGTGCGGGGTGGGTCCACCTGCATGGCTTCGGTGGTCTGAGGACCGTTGGTGGCGGCAGCTCCAGGAGCAGGTGGTGGCTGTGGCTGGGCAGGAGACGTTGCGCCAGGAGGCGCAACTGGAACTGGGGGCCTTGGTGGAGGCGGAGGAACTTGGGCTTGGGCAGGCTGTGGTGGCATCGGAGGCGCCGATGGTGCAGGAACGGGTGGAGGTCCAGGGTTCACCTGCCGAGTCCGTGGTGGAGGTGGGCGCTGCTGCTGTTGCTGTCCCTGCAGAAAGGAAGAGACAGTGAAGACAAGTCAGTCTGATGTGCAAAAGCATGTAAACTGGCACCCTCACACACCCCTAAATAAAGTGTTTGGTTCTCCTTTTATAAACATCAGTTGAGTTGAAAGAGCAACTATCCAGTACAGACACCAAAAGCATAGTTGAGTTGAAAGAACAACTATCCAGTACTACAGGTCAACGGATAATGCAACAACAATCATGAAACACACGCCATTTGTGAATAGAATGAACAGACAATGGCGTGATGAAATGGTAAAAAAGATATCAGTTACGACACAAGTCAGTAGAGATAATCAGTGCTTCTCTAGTCACTAACTCCAGATAATGTTGCATGCTAAAAATGTTACTATTATTCATAATATTGATTCATGATCAAAACTATGTATATACCAAACCAGAAGTCCAGCACAGAGCAAAGCATCAATTAATCATTCATTTATCTACACAAAAGAAGATTCTCAGCCTACCACTAAATGTTCAAGGAAAGAATAAAATGGAAAACCAAAAGATACAAAAGAACTTCCTTGGCAGGACTAGCCACCAGCTATGGTAAAATGTCAACTGCTGCGCATTCAGGAAAAGAAAATACAAAATGTCAACTGACGTCACACCTCACAACCTAAATGAATTAGGCCTCCACTTGGTTAGGCTACGCCCTTGCTCATGTCTACTTTAATCTTAGAAATTTTCCATCACCTCATGCTAGGAGGTGCAGAAATACTGAAATTGGTTATCTGATAAGCTAGATTAAGCAGCATCTATTTTTATTGTGAATCATTGATAAGCCTTTTTCTGCACATATTAGGCCCTACAGCATGAAGGATCCTAAACAGCCTCTCAACAATAGTTGGATTCCTTGAGGGAAGAATAGTATGGCAATCTGCTACCTCTTCTTAAAGCTTGCACAATTCAGTCCAAATATCCAGAATTAATTGGACTTTCAGGATGGTCATGCAACCAAAGAAATGCAATAGCATAGCAATAAGAGAGACCTCATACCAAAGAAATGAAAATAGTAAAGCAGACTGTAAGACGGTGCAGATTTCTCACAGTAGCAATAGTCTACAGTAAGGAAAACTGACGGACACAACAGAAACACGGTACACAAAAAATTGCAAGGCAGTAAACAGATGGCTGCATGATGCCTAGCACTTTAATCACTGCCCAGGCAGCCTAGGCAGCTGCAGCGATTAGACACAAGACGAGAGTGGAGCAAAATCGTAGACAAATGTCAACACCCACCAAGTTAATATATCAATGGTCAATATCCTGAAAATTTTAGCCAGTTTGATTTCACAAAACTGAGTCTCTTATTTCACACCTTAGTTGGTGAAATAAATAATATATCATCCATATAATAGGGGCATGGCAAAATAACAAACTCAGGCCTATCTATGCTCCTAGATAATTGCAAGCTACTCTAAAGGGTACCATTGAATGAATATCCAACCAGATATAATAGGCTAAACATCCTTCTGAAACCTTGTGATATTGCTGTAAAATTCATCTTCATTGCTAACTACTCAAAAGTTCCACGAGACCAGAATAGGTTTATAATAATATATCAATTGGTAGCTCAAATTGTTCAAGCAATAAGAGGAAACCCCACATTAAGAAATGCATGTGTCAAAACCACCCATCATAAATGATGATAACTACACATTTTTACACCCAAAAAGTATCAATTGGTTAACTCGTTAACTCTTATTGTAGGGGCATAACAAGTAGCATTGGTTAAAAAAATTATTCGATAGGAAACCTAATGGTAGACATTAAGGCATGCGTGACTATTTGACAAGTAGTCAGGTTTATCAACTTGCTGGAATGTCAACTTTAGTGCTTTCAGCGCGTACTTCAAATAGTGACTAAACTAATTATTATGATTATTGAACAAGTGGAAATAGTATCTCCTGTGTCCTCCATCAGCAATTTAGATGTGCCAGCAACATAACTGGATTATGCCGAGAAAAAAGAACTTGCAGGAAATCAAAGCAGGCAGGTGGTTTTATAAATTCAATATATGAGAATGCTTGTAGAACGACAAGCTAAATTCCAGGTAACATAGTGAGACAAACATCTGAGCACAATCTCAAGAAAACTACCTAACACGCAGAGAGAAATAGCAAGCAAGGAAGCAATACCTGAGTGTGAGGTCTTTGACTTGGTGACTGTGAGGCAATATACTGTAAGATTTCATAGGACCTTGTCTGGACATAGTTTGCAATCTTCTGGAAGTAAACAACCGCCATGTCACCGGCTCTTGTCCTCAACTCAAGCAGATTTCGGTCAATCTCAGTTTCATGTTTTGCAATGTATGGCTTGAAGAAAGACTCGTACACATAGGCAGTCCCCTGAAACAAGGTTGTGTCACAAACAAACTGAGAGAAGTATATGTTAACAATTAAAAGGGACAGAATGCCATACGCGTGTCTTTGGATACCACAAGTAGACAATAAATGCCAGCTTCGCTTCGCTATACATCGGTAACCTATTTAAGAACAGAATAATCAGCAAGCAGGTGAGCTATTTCCAGTTTCAACCACTTAAAAGGTTACTAAATATGGCAACTCCAAAAGGAGCATGGATGACATTACCATGACACGAAATTTTCCCCAACTCTCTCCAGTACAGTGAGAACTGCAAGTAAAATCCTGCAACAAACCATGACCCATAAGATGGAGCGAAAAACATGTGCATTTCCGCACTAAAAAAGAAGGGCGCACAGTTAACGAACCAGTACTGACACCAGAACCGCAACTGCTCGACCTCAGGCCTGTTTAGCTCCACCGTCTTGTAGCAGTCATAGGCTGGGTATGCATACCCAAGAACAAGTCTGCAAGACAGGAAAATACAGGTAAGACATTGACCACAAACATTGTGCCATTGCAATGAATGAGGTTAAAGAAAAGGGTCAGCCCACTGCTTACGTTAGAGCTCCAGTAATGATTGAACCGATCATCTTGAGCCCTGTATTGAATCAAATATCTGTTAGATTACTAGAAACAGATAAAAACAACATCAATGAACAATTATAGCAGAGATAGCATCATATCCGTCCACGAAATCCCCCCAGCAGCAGTAAACGCAGATAAATTGAATGTGGCCAAATACACCAGTAACAGATAGCTCTATTGAGGCCTCTATCCACCAACTCACTACTACAACCACCACAAGTTAAAATCATTATCCAATCATGCATGTAGTCCGTCCTACATACTTGACTGGTGCCCCCTTTAGCAAGTAGAGTTGGATTCATCGCAACACAGGCCACAAAGGGAAAGGCAGGGGACTTCACGTGGGGGGGCATGGCTGAACCCACAAACTATTTTTCGCAAAAACAAATTGCTCGCGCTAGCACTAAGCTTAGGGTAGAAAGCGCCCTACCTAATCCACCCTATCCTGTACAGGGTCAACTGAAATCGATCTCGCGCGCGCGCCGCGCTGGGGAAGCAACCGCAGTAGAGGAAGAACAGCAAGGGCGGACGGATTAGATTAGACTAGACTAGACTAGCGCCGTACCGCGCAGCAGAGGAACCCGCGACGAAGTGGATTGGGGGGAGGAAGCATTCGCATCGGTTGCTCGCATTCAAAGCAACAGGCGGGCGGACGACGAATTAGTCTTAACTAAGCGCGAGAGAATCCGTGCCCACGCAAGCAAGGTAGGGTTCCTTACCAGGATAAGACGGAACCGGCGCGGCGGCGGAGGGGAGTGGGGGAGAGCAGGGCTGCGGAGGAGATGGAACCCCCGCCGCTCCACGGCAACCCCAGCAGAGAGCAGCAGGGGCGACGAAGACGAGGAGAAGAATTGGAGGCGGCGTGCTCGGGAAGGAGGCGGGGCCGAGCCGCCAGCGACAGAGAGCCCAGCCGACACGGGGAGGCCAAGCATATGCTTTTCTCTCTCCCCGTTGCGCCTGAGTTCATTCAAGTTGCCAAGGCGCGATCCATTCTCCGTGGGCTGGGCTGGGGACAGATGGGTTGGATCGTCATTGAGCTAATCCTTTGACTTTGGCCCAATAGAGGTAAATGGGCCTGGCCCGCCGAGCTTGGCCCGGGCCACAAAAATGGACCCAGAGGTCGAGGAAATGCTGAGAAATGGATTTTGATTTATGAATGCGTTTAGAGTTTTTTTTTTTGAGAATTGCGTTTAGAGCTTTAATTACACGTATTAAAAATCTATGCTCATCGTTCAAACAGTAGACTGAAGTTTTCAGACCCAACCAGAGAAAGATGCGTCGTGGAAGAAGAAGAAAGGGGGGCACAGCAGCAGAGAGACCTGTTGTACTGCCCATGTTTGGTCCAATCACTGACGCGCGGCCCCGGCCCATGAGATTGTGCTTGCTTGTGCATCAGCAAGCAACAGGGTCCTTTTGACCAGAGCCAGACTACCACCGCGGCAACAACGCTTTTGTTTTGTACTGCTGCAGCATGCAAATCACATCACACTTTTGGTTCTCTTTTCTTTTTTACTGATGATGATGCTACTGTGCTGTACATTACAGGAAGACCATGGATAGTTCATAATTGGACACTTTTACGATATTTGATTCGCACAGGAGAATAACGAGAAGAGCCCCGTTTATGTAGAAGCAAATACTAGTTGCGTTTAGGCTTGACTCCATCAAAAAGTGCCTGCATTTTCGCCCTGATGTCTTTCTTGTTCAGGAGTCAGGACAGCAAGCAATAGCATTAGCACGGTGCGTGCGCAGGAGCTACCGACCGAACAACGCGTGAAGTGAAAAGCTTGAGGCGTTAACGCTCACGAGGAGAAACTGAAAGAGAACCAACCCAACACTGCATGTTCGCCTTGAATGGCAAGATTTTGGTACAGTACAGGAGGAGAGGAGAGGGTACGCGTGTAATGTACAGTACAGTACATCGACGAGATGAGATACTGAGATGAAAGCAAAATACCAACTGCATGTTACTATTTGTTTCTCTGTGAGGCAGGCAGGCAGGCAGGCCGATCAGGAGCTTTTACAGATGCATCTCGAGAAGAAGAAAAAAAAGAGCGGGGAGCTTTTTGTAGATGGAAGGTGGATGCATGGAATTCATGTTCATGGCCTGCCTCTCTTGATTGCAGCAGATATTAATCAGATGCAGGAGAGAAAGAAACAAAGAAAGGGATATTTAAGTGAGAAGATGAATGGGAAAGCGCCAGCATCAGCAGATCACCACGCACCAATCACCATCCCGCATGTCAGTCCTATATACAGCACGTCCAGACACTACTGCGTCTCTCTCTCTACCTCTACTCCTCTATAGTGAGAGATAGAGGGAGAAATACTCTAGAGAGAGAGAGGGAGGGGGGCTGGCTCTAGGACAAGCGAGGCAACTAGGCAAGTGCAAGGGGTTGCAGCTTTCCGTTTGTGCCCACGCCAAGCTGCCAACAAAAAGGGCCACGTCCCCCGCACACCACAGCAGCAGCTGCTCCCTCCCGCTGCCCGTCGTCCTCGCCTCGCATTTACCACTCACTCACCCTGTTTCCTCCCTCAATTCCTCCTCCTCCGACCTCCCTGGCCCTGCTGCTCATCAACGCCGAGGCCAAGGGTCAAGGGAGCGGAGCACACAAAGCGAGCAATCAAACCACCCACGCAGTGCGGCCCGTTCGCATGCCCCTTTCGCTTTCCCCTGCAGCCGGCCCTTGCTTCCTCCCCTGCCCGGCGTCTTCGTCGCCGCCCCCTGCTGCTGCTGCTGCTCTTCTAACCCCCGCAAAGACGATTCGAGGAGATGCAGATAGGAGGAGGTCAGTGTTCTTCTTCGGGTGCTCGCACGCTTTGGGTTTTCAGTTTCGGATTGGGGGGAAAAAGCTTCGGTTCTTGGGACTCTTCATTCGCGTGCTCTGTTCTTGCGGTTTTGTGGATGGAATCGTGCGCGGATTTCAAGCGACAGTTGCAGCTACTACTTCAATTTTGCTTCTTTTTTTTTTCTCTTCACGCCTTTTTTGTTGGATGAACTTTGCATGCCGGCCCATCGAGAGATGGGGACCTCAGGTATCTATCTGTCGGTAGTAATTAGGCAGTTACCATGGAATCTACCGCTTCAAAAGAACCCAGCATTTTGGGGTCAAAATGTAACGATGGGCAAAGGGGCTTAATTCGATTCCTATGATGATATGAACTTGCTCCAGAAAAGTAAAGTTACCATCATCTCCTTTCTTCTGTTTGGGTATTGGGGTAAGGTATGAGCATGCTTGTCAGCAGAAGTTATCATCATCTGCTGTCTTAGCCAACGGGAGCGAAATCTGATCTTCATTTCTTTTTTTTTCCCCCGCTGAAGAGGTTCAGGATTGTGTATGTTGGATCTGGATAAAGGTTTGGAAATGCACAAGACTTTTTAGATTCTTGGGGGTGTGGGGGTAGGGTCTAAAGATTCATGAATCGTTTTCAGGCGAGAAAAGACCACCAAAAGAAAAAAAAATTCCGTCTTCTTTTTCATCTCACCACCTTTTCCATCATCCCCCTCATCAGCCCTTTCCCGGCATCTGATTCCTCTGCATTCATAGGACCAAGCTGCAGCTTGTTTTTATTTTATAACCCTTTTATCCTATCTTTTCTTGCTGCCGCCTTTGCTTCCAATATACTGCTGGCCTCTGGATGCTGTCTCCTTGTCCCAGTCAGAGCAGAGCAGCCCCAGCTGTTGCTCGCTTTGCCCTCGCCATGTCTATCCGACCATGCTTCATCTCCCCTTCTCTCCCAGCATTTCTTGTCTGAGCTGTGTAGAGGTAGAAGAATATAGAAGAGGCCGCAGAGAGAGATAGAGGAGCTGACTAGCTGAGAGATCTTTTTGGAGCTAGTTGTGAACCCTTTTTGGATTGGATGGTGGATATGGAGAAGAGGGAGAAGCTGGTGGTTGGGCAGCTCGCAAGGAGACACACGATAAGGAGTGGCTGCTCCTCTTCGTCCCCTCCAACTGCTGCTCGTGGTATGTATCGTGCTGTTCCATTGGTTCTTCTCTTTCTCTCTGATGTTCAGAATCGGAACAGATGGCCACACACAGCGAACTAACTCTGCGGCTTTCTATCTCTGTCGTCCCCAAAATGCCCCTTATCTTTTCCTAATGCGCCCTCGAAAGATCAAAACTTTTGTTTTGGTCTTTTCTTCGCCTGGTGGGGCTCTGGGCCCCACTGCTCACCTTGATATAGTGTGCTCCTGTCCTGTGATTGGTTTTAAGGTTTCTGTTTTCTTTCCTTGGAAAATTGGCCCGTTTTATTATTGGTTTGGACAGGACTACCAGGAGTAAAGCTAATCTATGACTCGAGAGCATTGGCTAGAGCCTAGAGGTACTAGGGGTTGGGTAGAGACCACCACAGAAATTGTCTACTAGCTAGTCGTACTGGATGATCATACCACTTGAATTCTTGTCAAAGTTCTGTGAGCTTAAAATTTTGAAAAAAATAACAGTAGGTGTAAACCATACGATGAATTTTGCCATCTTGGGTCGTGGGCTGTGCTCCTGTTGCTCTGACGTGGTGAATTGTGTTCCTAGTGATCCCTAGCCACAATAAACCTTTCTTTCATGTGGAGCTGTTCCAGATTTTTCTGGTTTCGGCTGGCTCGGTTGGGTGAAGTTTTCTTGAAGAAATTTCCAAGATATGGTGATGTTGGCCTGGGTCGTAACGCTTGTCACCTACTGCCTACGTGTAGATAGATATGCACGCAAGCCTTTAGCTTCAGCTTCCTGTCCTTTTCAGAGATACTCCTCATGGAATATGGATCCACGCAGCCTGATAAAACATGAACACATGCAACTTTCAGAGTTTTCCTCTCTGGTTTTTAATATTCTGGTACTGCAATCCTGTAGTTTTTTAAAACAAAATTATGTATGATCCGATTTTTTGCTGTCTTGTTTTTTTTTTTTTTTTGTCCTTTTAGTATAGAAGCTTTATAATCCTGTACTTTTCAGATGATGATTATTTCTAAAAGGTTGGATGGCATCGAAGTGTTCTTTTTGTTTTCCTATGTAGCTAGGAAAGCTCTTTGTAACTGTGCATAGTTGTTTTAACTGATAAATTACCATGTGATTTGTAAGGACAATTGTCATTTCATATTATCTCCAGGTTGTAATGGAAAGGAGAGTGATGGCGGAGATCACAAGGTGCCATTGAAGCAGAAGAAGTTGAAGGTTAAGTCCTTCAAGTGGAGATCAAGCAACAGCGACATGAACAGCAAGGTAGGAGCAGGGGGTTCTGATGAAATCTACGATGATACAGTCCTCTGCTCGCTGTCTACAGCCAGCTTCACCAGCCTGGTTAGTCGGAAAAGAGTAAGGAACCTTGGAAAGGTATTCTACTATTTGGCCTTGCCCCCTGTCCATGTTCAGTCATTTGCTTTCATTTCTGTGTATCTAATCTTTGTGTTTGTTTTGCTGTCTGAAAGGTGGCTGAGCAGTGTGATGGTATCGATCCTCCAGTTCCAAGAAAGTTAAGATCAGGTACCAATTAACAATTGTAATTTTTCTTTTACATGACCAAGTGGCAAGAGAAAAGGGATTTTGGCTTCCTCATCTGTTATTTTTTATTTACAGTATGGTCGACAAATAATAACATTACTTTTGATTGAATGATATTTTAAGTTTAAGAGAACAAACAATGTTACTTGTTAATATGTTAATTGCTTTCTAGTTCTTACCGTAGAATTTCAGGCATACTGCTAGTGATAACCTAAAACCCAACTTAGCCGGTTATCTGTTTGTAGGTACTTAAATACTCAACTGATGTTTCTTTCCAAGTTTATGGTGCAATTGGTTGCAAATTGTGACAATGCCATTGGTAGTTTCATTTGGGGGTTTTAAGCTGTCAGATAGTATTTCAACTTTTACGCTCTTACTTTCAGCTATAAAGAAGCGATTTGTTTCTGCATCATCTCGGCATGTCAAAAAGAGGCGGCATCTTTCGGCTATCAGTGCTCAAATTTCTTTTGTGGACCAGGAAACAAGATTCAATGGAAGCTCGGTAATTTTTTTCCCTGCTGCAATGATTTCATCAGTTTTTTTTTCACGGCATAAGACTGAAAACTGAAAGTGAGATGCACACCCTTGTTTCACAGTTATTTACAGAAGAGGAGGAAGTAATCGCCGATGTTTTGCTGTCCCTATCTCAAATACCCTCTCTTAGTGAGCTCACGGCTGATAAGGCTACAGCAGATTGCTCAAACACAAATGTTGCTTCAACTTCCCATTCAGAAGGTTCGTCTGCAGTCATTCTTATTATCATACTAAATATTACAATTTTAGAATTTCTTCATAGTTCGTGTGATTGGCCCTGCAGGAGCTACTAAGGAGGGTGACGAAATAGTCATACTGCCAAGTGATGCTAATGATTTGGCTAGCCGAGCTACCTGCATAGATAAAGTAGTCGGACGAACTAACAGCATTCCACATGTAAATCCAATTCCTTGTGCTACAGATCAATCCAGCACCATAAACCCACCTTCGTCAGAAAATGAGCAAATGCAGGATCTTTCCTTGGGAACTGTTGTGAACTTGCCAAGCCCATCTAAAGATTCCTCCAATAACAGGTACAGAACTGCTCATGGATATGATACCCTCTGGTCCCTTATCTTGTCCTTATGTAAACTGCATTCTTTTTTTTCGAAACATTCAGGGGTTATGTAAACCTGACTGCATTCTCATGTTTATTTCTGTTTGTAGCACGCTAAAGCAGCAGAAAGTGCGGTTTGATGGTAACCAAAGTCATCCAGCACAAAAAACAGAGGCTCCTCTTTCAATGGTACTGCACTGTTATCTCTCTGAAAGTACTTATGTACTTTTCATTTGGTCCTAATGCTTCATGGTTTCCTCAAATATGTTTTTATACAGGTAAATTCTAATAAATCTGATAGCACGCCACATGAGAGGGAAAATGGCAAAGATAGTAGTGCACAAGGTACCCCTACAATTATGGAATGTCATAACAGCTGAACTTCATTTTACTGGACACTGGTTTTTATTTTTACTACTTCTCAGCTAATTCTTTGCTACTTTGTCAGAAATTGTGCCTCTAGTTCAGGCTCCACTGCCTCGTACCCCAGATGGGTACTTAATAAAGTAATTTTTCTATTTAAAATGCTAACATCTTTTCCTGTGGAGATATTAGTTGGGTTGTCAAGGAGGTGATAAATGTATCTCTATTTTCAGGCCATCGTCAAGCAAATTGGCAGCTCACAAGAATACTATGTCTGAAGCCTCCAAATTTACTGCACCTGGAAATCAGGACAAGGTCTGTCTCACCTGCTTTATTCAGTGCTTACACACTTTCATTTTTTTTATTCAACAAATTTGTCAGGAATGACCTCGGTTGATTCCTAAAATTCATATTCAAACAATTACTTGTGGACGCTTTCCTATTTTCCTCTTGTACAGTTGTTGTGGTCTAACTAAAATCTGGCTACCTGAATCTCCGAAGTTTTTTTTCCTACGAATCAGCTCTGAATATTTAGCTGACTGACGTTACAGTCTTATCTGCAGCCTTCACTGGTTAAAAATGTGGGATCAAGCTCAACAAAGGCATGGAAGAGAAGTATCACCCATGTCTATGTGAGCCATGTGATCCAGATGCACATGAACAAGGAGAAGGCATCCCAAAACCAAGTAAAACCGGAGGAAAGGCAACACGTCCCCTCTTCAAGATCTCCAAATGGCTCATCAGCCATACATAAGAACGGCCCACGGGATGAGAAGTTCTACACAATGCATTTCGACATGCGGGTCCCGGTTCAGCCATCTGTGGGCATGTGCGACATGAGTGCTGGTCGGCAAAAGATTGTGAGCGTGGCTAGTTTCTGCTATTGATGTATTGCAGCTGCTAAAAATGCTCTCTGAATTTTTCTGAACTTTCTAACTGGAGCTGTTTGTGCTGCATCTTTCAGGTCACTGGTAATTTCCTGAACATGCCCACTTCGGCTGCATTGCCGGGAACCCAGCATCTTCAGTATCTGCACCAGCAGATCGCCCCGCGGGGAGCGATGCCGTACCCGTTTCCACATCTTCCTCCTTATAGCAGAGGGAATTTAGCACCTGCTGCAGCGCTCCAACAGGTAATATAGGTTCTTCCTCTGCAGTTTGCATATCGCTTCTGAGCATCTCAGAAACTCACAAGCTTCAAGACTGGGGGTCTGATTTGCTTGCCGATGTGAACTAGCAGATGCCGCAGCAGTACATGAGCAACATGGGCTACGCTCCGCGCCCGGGCCTTCCGGCGAGCTCGGCGGCCATGATGAAGCAGCTTCATCAGCTGATGCCAACCCAGCATCAGCAGCAGATGTGGCAGTACCATGTTTCTCAGTACCAACCTAGGCCCAACGCCACACCGCCGCCGCCAGCCAGCAGCAGCGTGGCACAACATGCCCTCGCTGCGCCCGACGATGGGCATGGTTCCTCCCCCGACGATGTCGGCGCAGATGGAGCTCTTCTGCACGCCGTACCAGGCCGGCGGCAGCCGGCAGCCACAGCAGCTCAGGCTGATCTAGCCTTCTATAGTTCTGTTATTGTGCTGGATACACTAGTGTATATAGCCGGGATGCTGCGCTGAGGCTAATTAAACTTACAGAAGGGGAATCCGTGGTCCTGAGGTTAACTTGCTGAAGGGTTGTGCTACAGTGGTAGAGGTGAAGGTGGCCTGAACTGTAATTAACAAAACTTGCCATGGGCAGTTGGCCAGTTGCATAATACTAATACAGTACAAAGGCTCTCTGTCAGTTTATTTAGCAAATTCCGTTCTGATCGCTGTTTAAAGTTTAAACGTAGGGGAGAGCGTGAAATCAACTGCAAACGTAGGGCTCTGAAGTGATCCATTACCGGACGGTCGCGGGGGATGTCGCCGGCGGCGGCGATCAGTTTCAGGTCTGGTGAAACCGCCGGGTGGCCAGCCGCCAGGAGTCGTCGCCGGCGGCGACCTTCGGTAGTCCTTCGCTCTCGACTCTCCCTGGAGATAACTTGCACGTACTGGCTGTTGCTGTTGCGGCGGCCCCCGCCGCCGCCAGGATCACGTGGCACGCACGCGCCAAGTTGCAGGGGCTACTGGGATAGGCCGGCCTGACACGTGGGGCCTGGCGGACGCGTTGCGGCGTACCGTGCGGCCGTCCGATTTTGTGGTGTCGTACAATCCCAGCGCTCAGATCAGCTTTGATCGATGGCACGATGGGTCGTGTACCAAGCTCGGTACAGTACGCTTCCTGGCATCGACATCTTTCCTGCCGTGTTCAGATGAAGTTTTTCACCCGTCACATCAAAAATAATCTTACATGCATTAAATACTATATGTAGACAAAAACATAATCCATTACATGGATGGAGTGTATGTGGCGAGACGAACCTAATGAGCCGATTTAATCCACGATTTGCAACAGTAATGCTACAGTAACCGTCTACTAATTATTGATTAATTACCCTCTAATTACTCGTCATTAGATTCGTCTCGCAATTTACTGGCTAGATCTGTAATTTGTTTTATTAGCAGTCTACATATTACTACATAAAATGGTAAATTTCGTTTAATGTGACATCCTAAAAACTTTTCACTCCACCATCTAAACACGGCCGGCCGTGCATATGGAATGCGAGAAATAAACGGATCGGCAGCTCGCATCGACGCCTATTTCACGCAAAACGTCGATGGTGGCGGGTTGAGAGCATGTTAGCAAGTTTCTCCGACGCACAATGGGTTTATCGCTATACTCCGGATGTTTCATTTGTTAATCAAAGTACAATGTGAAGGGTGAACAAAGTGCTTTCAGTTTATTATCATCCATTCATCCTATTAGTCGGGATTGGTTTAAACCGATGTTTGGTTCAAACCTGCGATGCTCATGCTCTGCTCCGTTGTACCTCCTTTTCATATAAAATCCTGGTATGAAAAAACACAATGCCTATATCAACGATTACAGGTGTTGGAATAATGTTAGTGTCGTAGCGATGTTAAATTTCTCCTACAAATAAGGGTTGCTACTCTAAATGATGCATATGAAGACCGCACAAAGTGCTTGCCGTTTGTTCTCTACTGTTGGAAACGGCTCTAAGCCGAGGTCGGTTCTTCATGACAATGCTACAAATCATTTATTTTCATATGTTGCATTGTTTTCTTTACCATATAATCATAATGTCGCACTTTACAAAGAACAAATCGGTTTCTAAGTATTGAATCAAATCTTACTAGATATATGTTCTTACATATACGATGTCAAAACAACAAAGCGTGTGCATATTATACTTGGGTGGAGCCATGTCACAAGAAATTCATGACTATTAAAGTGCTGAAACCGTCGACCATCGATAGTAGCTTCACCTCGTATAGCCGAGTTTAGTTTCTTCCGCATAAAGAGTCGCTACTCCAAGCGTTGCTTTTGAGCACTTCAGAAGAGCGAGCAACGTCCTTTCAATTTGTTTTCTTATTGGTGAGATAAGCTTGAAACGATATTGATCCTAACTTGAAACGCTCAGATTTTTTTTTTTGTCGTGTACCTCGCTTATTTCTATCGAAGAATTGTAACGCGGTGCTGCAATCGTCCGTTCCTACTATACATTAAACGTACCCAATTAAAGTTAAAATCCTTACGTTACATGTCGTCACATATCATGCCTATATCAAATAATATAGGACAACTGCTACATGTCGTTGATAACGTGTTTATCTTGAGAGTGTTAGCTGTCAGAGTCCTTTGTCATTGATGTTTTGCCATTCTAACTTCTAAACGTGTTAGATTTTTCTTTTTTGAAACTAATGAGTTAGATTGCCATCAAACAAAATTCAGGATATATGACTCAGAGAAAGAAAAGCAGCTTTTGCAGCCTGATAAATCCACGAGGAAAATGAAAAGGCCAACAGACACGCAAAGGAAAACCTAAAAACCGGGGGCTGTACACTGCCACCACTACCGGAATATGGAGCCGAAAATCCAGCGGAGAGACCACGACTGCCAAAGTGCCAAGGAAACCGAGAGCCAGCCGACCCGGGTGGCCGGCCCCACCTCGCAGCCCTCTCAGGCCGCACCCCACACGGCAAGCGAGCGAGTCCACCCCGCCACTCCCTCCCCGTGCCCCTGACCTCCGGGCCCCACAAGTCATCCTCACGCCCGCCCCCTCGCGGTCACCCAATCCCCACGCGCGCCGTGCCACGTGGCGCCCCGCCGCGCCCCCGCCCCGTATTAAACCACAAGGTCTGGTGCCGAGCAAGCAATCCGCTCCCCCCTTCCTTGCTCTGCTGCCGCCGCTGCGCCGCGCGCCTCGTCTTCTCTTTCCCCTCCCCGATTCGGCAGCCGCCTCGCCTCCAATCCCAATCCCCATGGCGGCGGTGGCGAAGGACGAGGAGTTCACGGAGGCGGAGCTGCAGGTGGCGGACATTCTGTGCGGGCTCAAGAAGGCCCTGCGCGCGCGGGAGCGGCGGTGGCGGCGGCGGATGCAGCGCCTCCAGGCGCCCCCGGAGATCCCCTCGTGGGGGTGCCGCCGGCCGCGGTCGATGCCGGAGGAGAAGCCTGCCGCCTCTCCTGCCCCCGTCCCCGTCCCCGCTTGTGGGGCCGCGGAGAGGAACGGCGCCGCCAGCCCCGATACGCCGCTCGCCTACCCGGAGAGCGGCGGGGACGACGCGCCGGCGGAGGAGGAGGGCGCCATGAAGCCCACATCGCACGAGCAGGTGAGCAGCCCGCGAGATCTGCGCGCGCGCCGCGGCGGCGGCGGCGACTGCTGCTGCTTAGTCTCCGTGGTCGCTTCGCTTTCCGATTCCTTTTTTGAAAAAAAAAACTAATTAATCTGTCTCCGCGTTCGCAGTGGGTGCAGGAGCAGCAAGGCGTCGTCGCGAGCTTGACCCAGGAGAACGCGCATCTCCTCAAGGTCAGCGTCTCCCCCTCAGTCTTCTCTCCCCGCGAGATTAGATTTTTTTTTTTTACCCCGTCGATTGATTGCGTAATTAGTCTCCCGCGGTTAGTGAGCTCGAGCGATTAGGATTCCGCGCGGTTCGTTTCAATCAACAGTAAACGCTGATTCCCGGCTGTTAACTCTCTGTTCCCCTCCCCATAAAAACAGCAGATCGAGGAGTACAGAGCACGGCTGCAGAGCTCGAGGAGCACGAACGAGAGCTTGAAGCAGCTGCACAAGGTCAGATTTTTCCCATCCACATCCAGCGCCAGTGGTGATTGCCACGGAGGCGGCCGGTTTCTTGCTGCTCAATTCTTGGTCGCGCTTGCGTGCTGGCCAGACGGCAACCACTCCAACTCTACTCCCCCGATAAAGACGGCACCTTTCTTCCGATCCACATCCCGGCACTGTTTTGTTTTTCCGTTGTTGCTACAGAAGTACAGAGGGAGGGGAGAGAGAGAGAAAATCTAGAGAGGAAATTTCCCAATCCCGTCGCCATTGACCATAGATAATTAGATAGTGTACGTCTGCCAAGAATCTGCCTTGCGGTGATTGGCTTTCCCCCTTTTGGTCGATGTCTTTCCCGATTTAGAACCTGGGAGATGCCATGTCGTCACGGACGATGCGTACGTGAGCGAAGTGAAAAGAGGAAAGCAAGCCGGACTGACAAGGCAGTGCTACGTGTCGTTCTTGCAGGTGAAGCGGGAGCAGGAGGAACAGCAGGAGCAGGCGCGGAAAAGGCCGCGGATTGAGGCGCCGGCGCAGCGCGGATCCCGGGCGGCGGCGCTGGGGCGGGGTCTGGACCTGAACGAGCCGGCGCGGGCCCGGAGGAGGACGAGCAGCAGGCGAGGGCTCGAGCGGCAGCTATGGCGGCCGCCGCGGCGGAGTGGTACCGGCGGGCCCATCTGCAGGCCGCGATGCGGAAGGCGGCCGTGTCGGCCGGTGCGCGGCGGCGGCGGCTGGAGATCCTGCGGGCCAAGCCGGCGTGCCCGCTGGTGTCGAGCAGGGCGCGGCGCGTGGGGTGAGCAGAGGCACTGAGCGTGACCGAGGAATCGAAGAAGATCGGCGACGGCGGCGCCATTGACGCGTGGAAGTTTTGCAGGCTAGTCGAATTGGACTAGCACTAGCTTGTAGTGGTAGTGCAGTAGTATTTGTTATACTAGTGGTAAAATATAGTACTAGTGCAATCAAATTGATCTGTTTTCGCGGTGAGAGTGTAGTAGGAGGAAGGAATTGAAGCCCATTCATATTCATGTCTAGGTTGATTCGGGCAATGAGTAGCTGTGAATCGTCCTGGAACATTGTCAGATTTTGATCGGTAGTAGTATGTCTCTAGTGACCGGTATTGATTATATTAATTAATTGTATGGATGGATTGGCAATGCAGCCAGGTAATCAGAGGAGTAGCAGCAGTGTCATCAAATTTGACATTGTTCCTGATTTATGCTTTTCATCTGGGGAATGGGAGTGCCGAGTATAGGATTTGTTTGATTTGAGGCAGTCTCTCTATCTCTAATTTTGTAGGTTTATTGAAAATATGCCGTTGCAACTTTCACAGGTTGAAGATATGCCATTACAATTCATGAAATTGGAAACTTGCCATTACATACCCTTCACATGTTTTTCAATTTTTTCTGGACCAAATTGTCCTTATCTTCTTCATCTCTGCCTCAGCTCATGCCGTCGTTCTCTGCCCCAGCTCCCGCCGCCGCTGCCGCGCTCGGTCCCAGCTCGGCAGCTCCCGCCGCCGCGCTCAGCCCGGCCTCGCGCATGCGCTGCCGCCAAGCTGTGCCTTACGCGCGCTCGTCCCCACAGCACAGGCGAGCTGTGCCCCGAGCGGGGGAGCTGCAACGGCAGCCAAAAGCGGGGGAGGGAGGCTAACCCCAGCCCCAACTTGCCCAACCCCAGATCCACCGCGACCGCCGGCGGTTCAAGGCCGGGGCAGAGCTCGAGCATTCGGCATGCCCCGTCGACGACGTCACCCTTGGGGAGGGCGGGAGCTCCTCGGCCCGGCGGCGGCGCCATCCCCTGCTCGGATCCAGCGGCGGCGGAGTAGTAGCGGCTTCCTCTCCCGGCGACGGCCGCATCTTCCGGCTAGGCTTTGCGAAGTGGAGCGCGACGACGGCGACCTCCCCCTCTTCTCCCTGCGTCACCTCCTCCCGTTCCCCAACTCCGACAGCTGCGACTTCCGGCGATGGCAGGCCTCGCGGACGGCTCGTCGTTGTCCAGCTCCGTCATGCCCAGCGACAGGCCTCTCCACCTCCGGTCCTCTCTCTCCCCCCAGCTCATGTGGAGGTTGAGCTCGGCTGGCCATGGCAGACAGTGGAGGAAGATGGAGTTGGGGAAGAAGGGTTAGAGAGAGGAGGAAGAAGACAGGGGCACTTTGGTCCACAAAAAATTGTAAAAGCATCGAAGGGGTGGCATATTTCAAACTTCTAAGCGTATTGTAATTGCAAATTTCCAATATCGTGAATTGTAATGGCATGTCTCCAACCTGTGATAGTTGCAATGGCATATTTCCAATAAACCCATTTTTTCGCGATGAGGCATTTGTAATTTCTGGCTGGGCCTCGGCATTCCCATCTGTTTGGCGGCGTTCCCTGGGCCGGGCCTCAGAAACGCACCCACCGCAGCGGCAGCAATGAATGATGAGAAGTGATGTCAGCCCAAGCAAGCCTGGGACGATGCGCGCCGCCTTTTGTTACATTTAGTTGGGCCTACTGCTGCGCACTATCTGTCGGTCCCTAGGCCGGGCCGCACGCGCGGAATAAAAGGAAACACTGATTGGTGGCCCAATGGATTTGTCCTTTTGTGCGCCCCAGTGAGCTGGACTTAGGTCGAAACAACTGGCCCAATGTCTGCACTTGTCTTTTTTTTTTCTTTTTTCTTTTTTTGAGAGGCCAAGGTCTGCTCCTTTTGTCTCTGCCTTTCGTTCTTCTCTCGTCGGGTTCAGTTGAGTAGTCGATCGGTCTCCTTTGGTTTGATTGGGGAGCAGGAGGCCGCCTTGCATGCATGATTGTATCACATTACAGCCGTGACACACGACGACGTCTGGCCTGCTTGTCCCGCGACAGGGACCGAGGGACGTCAAGAAAACCGGTCATCTCATCTACAAGGCTCGGTAGGTGGCACACTGGCTGTAGTAGTGGACTGGCCGGCTGGCGCTGCGCACGGGCAAAGGCAAACCCAGGCACGAGCTAGCATCGCCTGCCCTACCACATGTCCACACCACGTGATCCAAAAATATCAAGCCATCCACGGCGCCAATTCCTGCCACGGCCACGACACGCCGCCGCCGCTTGTGTGTGTCTCAGTCTCACCTTCCCAGCTCGGTGTATGATTCGTCCATTGAGTAGTTGGTCTGGCGACACGACACATGGCCAGGCAGCAGCCGGACATCCTTTTTGTTCCGAGAAGAAAAGGATTTCCTTTCCGCCTGCTGATTGTTAAGGCAGTCCCAACCTCCATGTAGGATGGTTTCCATAACATTTAATAGGGTGACATGTCAGTAATTTGATGATTGGCAACGAAGCTAAGAAAAATCTGAAGAAATCGTTTCTCCTAGGCGAAACGACGTCGACGGGGTTTCCAAAGCGTGAAGAAACGACGACGATTCGTGCGTTGGGCGTCACATTGGTTTCTTCCCTACAAGTTCTGTAGGGCTCACAGCCTGGAGACCGCCGCCGCCCACGCCGGAGCTCGGTGCACGGACTTGCTCCAGGCCGCCGCTCACGTGCGTGCCGCCCGCGTCCTCGTCGGCACGGTGCCGCTCGCGCGCCGCCCTGGCTCTACGTGCCGCTCGCGCGTGAGGCCGCCCGACGCAAGATGCAAGACCCTCACGCCACTGCCCGCACGGCAGCACACCTACACGATGCAACGCTGCCCAGTAGGGAGGTCCTCCCGCGCTGCTCGCGCGAGGCCGGCACCTGCTTGACGCCCGCAGCAAAGCCGCCATGGCTAGGCTGCCCCGGTGCTTTAGTGCTTGATGCACTTGCTTTGTCGAGAACCAACCTGTGTTCGTGTGATTTTTGGCTCGAGCTTGTTCGTGTGTGAACAATAATCTGTCAATTTGACCTGGTAGCAGCTCGATGCTGTCGTTGGGCATGGAATCTCACCGTCGCCGGCGACCATAGAGTTAACAGGTAAAGAGAGGAGGGTGACAGGATTTATTACGGGCCCATGCCAAAAAAACTAAGGGTTGGGAGGGAGGTGTAGTTTCTAAGGTGATGTCTCGCTTATGTGGCGGTATAGAAACTATAAAACTATGGGTTGAGACTGTCCGTAGTGTTAAATGTGAAAAATGGAATGGACAAATGGAGTTGCAAATGAACCAGTGGTCTTTCCATTAATCTGAGTTTTCTTATATACATGGTGAATGGGTGTGAATGAAAAGGCAACCGTCCTTTGGGAACGGTTGTAACCAGGGGGTGCCCCTTCTCCTGGACAGTTGCTTCTTGGATGAGATCATCCAGTATCGTAACACTCCCCCTTGATCGAATCCACCTCCAGATTAATGAAAATATTACTTCTCCAAAATCCTGTGGGAAAATGAAGAATAATATGGATATTGATTGTTCCACCATGAACTTAAAGTAGTTCTAGTGAACAATTTACTTGTATTAACATTGCCTCATTAAAAACCTTATATGAGAAAAACCTCTGTGAGGATAAAAACTCATAGAAGGAAAAAAGAGTACAATGTGATGTGATAACAAGGCATATCACCGGGAGGATACTCCCCCCGATTCTTGTAAATCTCTCAATTTTCTCATACCAATCCCCCAAACGTATTTCTCAAACACAGAGGTAGGAAGGGATTTAGTAAAGAGATCAGCGAGATTGTCACAAGATTTAGTCTGTAAGATGTTAATTTCCCCACTTTCCTGAAGCTCGTGAGGATAAAACAACTTGGGAGCTATATGCTTAGTGATATTGCTCTTGATATAGCCTTGTTGCATCTGTGTAATACAAGCAGCATTATCTTTATAGATAATGGTGGGTTTCCCCATAGAACCAATACCACAAGATGTTTCTATGTGGTTGATCACTCTACGAAGCCATACGCATTCACGTGATGCTTCATATAATGCAATGATTTCAGAGTGATTTGTGGAAGTTGCCACTAGAGTTTGTTTGGATGATTTTCAAGAGATGGCGGTTCCACTATGTAGGAATACGAAACCTGTCTGGGATCTGGCATTGTGGGGATCAGACATATAGCCAGCATCGGTGTATCCAATCAAAGAGGGGTCTGGATTTTTCTGATAGAATAATCCAAGATCTCTAGTACCGTTAAGGTACCTAAGGATTTGTTTACCCCCAGTCCAATGGCGTGTTGTTGGAGCCGCACTGTATATTGCAAGCAAATTGACAGCAAATGCAATATCAGGTCGTGTGCAATTTGCTAGATACATGAGTGCTCCAATGAGACTGAGATAAGGATATTCAGATCTAAGTATCTCCTCTCCATCATCCCGAGGTCGAAAGACATCTTTGTCTATTTCAAGGGATCGAACAACCATAGGAGTCTTTGCTGGATATGATTTATCCATATTGAATTTCTCCAATACCTTTTGGATATATGCAGACTGGTGCACTAGTATCCCTGAGTGAAGGTGTTCGAGTTGTAAACCCAAACAGAATTTGGTTTTATCCAAATCCTTCATTTCAAACTCCGTCGATAAATGATTGCGTGCTTCATCAATATCTTGTGTACTGCCGATGATATTTAAATCATCAACATATACTGATATTATGCAAAATCCTGTAGAGGACTTCTTGATGAATACACATGGACAATCATCATTGTTAGAGTATCCCTTCTGAAGAAGGTACTCTCTCAGTCGGTTGTACCACATTCTGCCCGACTGTTTAAGACCATATAATGATCTTTTCAGTTTTACACAATACATGTTGCGATTAGCGCCCTGATTCGGTATAGAGATTCCGTCAGGAACCTTCATGTAGATGTCCGAATCAAGTGACCCATAAAGATATGCGGTCACTACGTCCATCAACTGCATAGGTAGACGATTTTGTACTGCCAGGGATATTAGATATCGGAACGTTATTCCATTCATAACTGGAGAGTATGTCTCGTTGAAATCGAGACCGGGTCTCTGCGTGAACCCTTGTGCTACTAGCCTTGCTTTGTATCTCACCACCTCATTGTTTTCATTCCGTTTCCGGACGAAAACCCATTTAAAACCCACAGGGAAGGTTTTAGGAGGTGTTGGTATTACTGATGAGAATACCTCTCTTTTAGTGAGCGAGGCTAACTCTGCTTCGATTGCTTCCTTCCATTTGTTCTAGTCTGAGCGCTTTTGGCACTCAACCATGGTTTTGAGATCTGGATCACTTTGAAGGGATTTGGCAATCGATTGAGAGAAGTATATGCCGGCAACCGTAGTCTTACGATTGAAAGATTCTCCAGTATCAACGTAGTTGATGGAAATTTCTTGAACCCCAAATGACGGATCGGTATTTCCCAATACAATCGCGTCTGGGTGTTCCGATGTCCCAACATCAGTATGTAAGTGCACTGTTGATGTGGGATCTGGATGTGGATCATCCATTTGGTGTCTCTCAACATGTGGTTGAGTTGCATTTACTGGTATGGAGGGGTCATCCCTCTGTTTCCTATTGCGCTTGCGAGAAGCGTTGCCTGTAGGAATTGCCGTATTCTTCCCATTCTTGTTAGAAGTGGGAGGATGAATAGTTTTCTTTGGTACTTCTATTCTTTCTGGCACATTCCTTGCAGGAATATAGGATTTTGTGACACCTTTACCAGCAGTAAATGCATCTGGCAGATTATTTGCAATGTCTTGCAAATTTATGATTCTCTGAACTTGAAGTTCAGATTCTTGAGTACGAGGATCCTCCTTTTGGGCATGTTGTGCATCCCAATTTATTTCCTGGCATTCAGTGTGATACTTATATTCTCCCCCTAATGCCGGGAAATGATCTTCGTTGAAGATACAATCAGCGAATCGGGCTGTGAGCAAGTCCCCTGTGAGGAGCTCCAGGAATTTAATGATCGACGGAGATGTGAATCCCACATAGGTCCCCATTTTCCTGTGAGGGCCCATAGATGTTCGCTTGGGTGGTGAGATCGGTACGAAGACAGCGCAACCGAATTTCCGCAGATGGGAAATACTAGGAGGATCACCACGTACCAATTGCAGCGGGGAGGCTGAGTGGTATGCAGTTGGGCGAAGTTGTATCAAATCAGCAGTGTGTAAGACCGCATGACCCCAACATGAAGTCGGAAGATTACAACCTTGCAACATTGGTCTTGCAATGAGCTTGATTCTCTTAATAAGAGCTTCTGCTAAACCATTTTGGGTGTGTACATATGGGACAGAGTGCTGAAGTTCGATTCCTAATGCCATACAATAATCATTGAAGGCTTTGGATGAAAATTCAGCAGCATTATCCATTCGAATTGTTTTGATCCGATGTTCAGGATGATGAGCTCTAAGTTTGATAACTTGAGCAATCAACTTTGCAAATACATGGTTGCGTGTCGATAAGAGAGACACATGTGACCATCTTGTAGATGCGTCAATTAAAACCATGAAATATCTGAACGGACCAGACAAAGGTTGAATGGGTCCACAAATGTCTCCTTGAATGCGTTCAAGGAATTGAATTGGTTCAGTCTTAATTTTGAGATATGAGGGTCTCAAAATCAGTTTCCCAGTAGCGTACGAAGTGCACATGACATCCGAAGATTGTGGGAATTTGGCATTGCTCAAAGCGTGACCAATAGAGTTGCTAATGATTTTTCTCATCATCCCGATACCGGGATGGCCAAGGCGATCATGCCAAGTTTGGAATGCATCAACATTCTGAAAAATCACTTTGTATGCAACATGTGCTATGGGCTTGATGTATGTGTAATATAATCCTGATAAGAGTGAAGGGACTCTTTCGAGTGTTTCTTTGCCATATCCCGTGTCTTTTGTAAAGAGAAGGAACTCCTCTTTATTTTCTTCATTTGTCTCAACATGAAGACCATTGGCACGGATATCCTTGTAACTTAGTAGGGTACGTGTCGCATCGGGATACAAGAGTGCATTCTCGATGCAGATCTGCGTACCTATGGGAAGTACGACAATGGCTCGTCCAGAGCCAACTATCGTTGCATCGCTTCCGGCGATGGTGAGAACATTTCCTTGTCTCTTGTGAGAGTTTGGAAATATTTTACTTCACTAAGTACAGTGTTAGTGGTACAACTGTCCACTAGGCATAGTTCTTCCTCCATCGGATTGACGCCCGTAGGAATCTCCGATGGAGAGTAGATAGTGCCTCTGTTTTTCCTGTTCTTGATGTTCTTGGCCTTGATCTTCTCGGTTGGGAGAGCAAGTGCTGATGACGTGTTAAATGTGAAAAATGGAATGGACAAATGGAGTTGCAAATGAACCAGTGTTTCCATTAATCTGAGTTTTCTTATATACATGGTGAATAGGTGTGAATGAAAAGGCAACCGTCCTTTGGGAACGGTTGTAACCAGGGGGTGCCCCTTCTCCTGGACAGCTGCTTCTTGGATGAGATCATCCAGTATCGTAACACGTAGCACGCCCGTAGCATGCCAGCCATTTTCTCCTGTCGTCCGGCACGGCCGGATGGCCGAAAAAAAAGCTCTCTACTTGGGATTGGGTGGTGGTGCGAAGGCCGATGCGAGCGTGGGAACGACGACGAGGGCCCCCGCCACCCGGTCAAAGCTGCGTAGCACCAACGCGACCCTGCATTTTGCCATGCACCCGGGGGATGCTGCTGGTGGCCCCACCCGCCACCCGCTCCATGCCTCTGCCACGGGCCGACTCCCCATCCACTGATCCACGCCCTCCCTTTGCTTTCCCTTCGTTCCTGCGCGACAGGACGCCGCCCGGTGGGCCCAGATCGTAATCTCACCGTTACACGGGGTTTCCTTTTCTTTTCCCGGAGGCAAGCAAAGAACCTCGAATTCGAATCAAGACCAAATGGGAAGAGAATTTTTAGCATTTTTATGAGCAGTGGATCCGATCGAATTCCAACCCCACCGCTTGGGGGTGGGGGGAGAGGAAGCTTCCTGCAAGCTACGGCTCGAATCTGCCTATCAATGCCTAGAGTTTGTGGATGATGATCGGATCTACGTATATATCCTCTTGTCACGGCATCCGGTAATAAGGAGTCCTAGTGGCAAACTAATTATTCTCCGTTGTTCCATGATCAAAACAGGGTGTTATCAGCCAAACTCTTCAGCAGCTCAGTCCGAAGTTTTTTTTAAAAAAAAAGAGGTTAAAAAGAAAGAACAACGTCATGCTGTCATGCGAGGATGGCTGCTGTCTCTACCTGAAGAACCAGGGTGAAAACACGGCATAAAAATGGAATTACGGTGCAGCTACAGTGATGCAGCCGTACAGGCAAAACAATATGACGCGACTGCTTGTACTACCTTTGCAGTTTAAAGCAGGCACTGCCGCCACTGCGTGTACTTTCAGAAGGAACAGCAACGGATAAGGGGTCAATCATTTTTCAGAGTACGTACAGTTTAAGCCAACGTTCAGAGTTCATCTGACAACATGAACCGCTAGCATTGCGCTCCCTGAACCTAATCCAAAGGGAGGCCTATAGATCGAGATCCCGAGAAGAAAAAAATAAACTCAGCTTTTCCAAATCATCATCCGAGCCCGACGGAAACAACAGAAAAAAAAACATCAGAGAAAGCAGCTGCCGATGAGTGAAGTTCAATGTTCATTCTTTATTCCCCAACCAAACAAGTGACTCAGTCGCAGTTCGTAACAGAAAATACCAAAGACATGGTTTTCAGTTCTCATAGTCATAACATAATGATCAATTGATCATGGTTCCACAACAAGAGCAGATATTAGGCAGAGACGACACCATCCCATGACCCATTGGATTCGCAGATCCACCACCTAATCAAAACACACACAGTGACACACCACCTCTCAGATCACCGTCATCTTATTCGGCGCGAAGAGACAAGCGGACGAATGGATACTGATACAGGGGCGAAGGGGAAGGGGCTTCAGGACGGCGGAGCAGATCTAGCGAGCTGGCCGCAGTCGGCGATCTTGACGGGCTTGGAGGTGGCGCCGCTGCGAGACCCGACCTTCTCGATGGCCTTGACGACGTCGAGCCCCTCGACGACCTGCCCGAACACGACGTGCTTGCCGTCGAGCCAGGGGCAAGGCACGGTGCAGATGAAGAACTGGGAGCCGTTGGTGTTGGGCCCGGCGTTGGCCATGGAGAGCACCCCGGCGCCCGTGTGCTTGCGCACGAACTTCTCGTCGGGGAACTTGGCGCCGTAGATGGACTCCCCGCCGGTGCCGTTGCCGTCGGTGAAGTCCCCGCCCTGGCACATGAAGTCGGTGATGACGCGGTGGAACGTGGAGCCCTTGTAGTGGAGCGGCTTCCCCTTCTTCCCCACGCCCTTCTCCCCCGTGCAGAGCGCGCGGAAGTTCTCGGCCGTCTTGGGGACCTCGTTCGCGTAGAGCTCCATCACGATGCGGCCTGCGGGAGCGTCGCCGATGGTCATGTCGAAGTACACGCGCGGGTTCGACGCCATGGTTGGAGGTGGAGATTGAGGAGAGGGCTTAGGGATTTGGGCTGGTGGGGGTGAAGCAGGGGGGAAATCCTCTCGCTTGGTTGGTTTGCTCTCTGTGTGCGAGTGATCAGGGAAGGGGAGAACTCGGTGGGGTTAAATAGCCGGCTTCGGAGGTCGGGGGAAGGCTTGGCCGTCGGATGTGGTTAGTGGAACCGGAGTTAGGTTCTGTGGTTAGCGGAGACGAGGAGCACGTGCCCGCCTATGACGAGCTTTGGATTCTTGTTCGTCGAGGGCGGTTAACTAAGGTGGGCTAGTAACTCGGGTTGGGTTAAGGACTGGGACTTGACCACCGAGGAGTATTTGTCTGTCTCGGTCGGTGGGCGTGGTCCAGGGGAACCGGCCCGGATGCGGCGCACGGGTAGCGGTGCGCGGTGCATGGACGCGGTCCGCGTGGCTGGCTGCGTGGTGGCGAGAGGAGAAGGGGGAGAGAGAGAGGGATATGCCGCGTGCCAGTGGGAGAGATATTCCCGGCGGGGAGGGGCGCACGCACGCGGCCGGCATGTGGCGCCGCTCTCCGCTTGGAATCCACGCGACCTTGCTTGGATCGGATCGGAACAGCCAATGGGCCAGCCAACCAGTTAGTTCTACCGCCGCGCCGGCCCCTGGCCCAAGCATCGCATCACTCGGGGGACGTCGTTTTTTTTTTTCAAACACGCTTTTTTTTTCAAATTCTCTAAAGATATGTTTTATAGTCTTGTAAAAATAAATTCTCTATTGCTTTTCTTGGACATCGACTGTTGAAGTGTAAGTGCGTTGGCTACATCTACATTTCTCATCAGTTTAGGCTTTCATATATAGTTCTGTCGATCGCCGATCGGCACATGTGGCTCAATATCTATGAGCGATGTTATGTATGTACTAATTTGATGATCGGTAGGATGCATGACTGTGACAATCCGAATCTTCCTCCGTCAACTTCTAACTATGCTGAAAATGCTAAACCGCAAGGATTCGTGGCAGCTTGAGCTTCTATTTCCGTCGAATCATTCGTGCCTCACTTCCGCACGTGAATAAGTTCGCTAGCTGTAATTAATTTTAACTGTTTTAATAACATTCTGCGAAAAAAAAGATAGGATAAAACGTAACATAATTAAGAAACAAACAATCGCTAAGTGGTGTGATTCCGCTAGCTTACCTTTCCTGGCTCGTGTTCCCAACGCGTTGCCGTTGCGTCTAGATTCCAGGGCATAATTGCAACTGGCGTCTGGCGTCGCCAATTCCGTTCTCACTTCCATTTTTCGATGCCCATATCTCCAAAGTTCTTCTTCGTGTCCATATATCCCCGGAATAAGAATACATGCCAGGTTGTTTAATCAAATGGAATCACGGAATGCTAAAGGTGTGGTCTGGCAAGGCAACGGCATAACACCATGCCTTTATTGTCTTTTAATATGTACATAATATAATACAGTAGCAAGCTACGTGCATATACGTGGCAGGAATAGGATAGGATATATAGGGAGCTTCCTGTGATTCCACTTGTCGTCTATTCAGTTCAGGCTAGAGAGATGCTTTGAAAGTGCCAATCTTCAAAATGAGAAGAACATGGAGATGGCGACGACCACGACTTGTTCGTTCAAGTGAGTTGAGTAATTAGTATTAGAGGTTGGTCAGCTCAAGGTAAATTCGTTTCCAAATTTATTATCAAAACTAGTAGTAATAAAATATTGCATAAAGTATATCCATCTTTAGTACAGATTTTGTAGGATATCGTTGACAGAAAATCAAGCAAAGTTTTACAGTAGTAACACTGCGGCAGCTAGGACGACAACAACATAGAAGAATGGGCCAGACGAGACCAGGCTCTGCAATCTGGATTTGTGGGCCTAGTACATACGGTCCAAGCACACACTGCCACGAAGCCCATCTAAATCGAAAGTAAGGCCCACGTGCAAGTTCAAGGGCCCAAGAAATCGAGTCCCGCTCCATTCGCTCGCCGTCCGGCCGCTCCGTCCGACGACGCCACCGGCAGGCTGCGCCTCTCACTTCCTCCCTCGAGGCCGCTCCTCCTCGCCGGCGTCCGGCGCTCTCCTCCAAACGATGGGCGGCGGGCGGAAGCGGCGGCGCGACGGCTCGGACGCGCCTTCCATCCACCCGCGGAACCGGTACGCCGCCGCGCCGCCGGACTTCGCCGCGCTGGCGGAGCTCTACCCGTCCTTCCGCCCCTTCGTCTCCGTCTCCGACCGCGGCCGCGCTTCCGTCGACTTCACCGACTTCTCCGCCACGCGGGAGCTCACGCGCGTGCTCCTCCTCCACGACCATGGTGTCAACTGGTGGGTGTCACGGGCTCCTTCTTCAGCCCCATTTCGCTGAACCCTAACCTAATCACTATGCCGAATTTTCTGCTGACTGTAATATTTCCCTCCAATTTGCTCGCGGAATACCTGAAACCAAACATATACCGTGATGCATGAAGTTTGAATTAATTCAATTCTCACTACCTTCAGTATTTGTGCCCAATTCTGCTGTTACAAACTACTGCTGCGGTGCCCACAATAAAACAAAAGACGCTCTTGCCATCTTCTGAAAATTCTCGTACCTTGTCAAATATGACTAAACTATTGTAACCATGTTATCCATGCTTGCTGCATTATGCTTGTGTCATTGTGCTTGTGCACATTTTTGTGCTTAGACATTTCAGTTATCTCTTCTCACTACTCTTAAAGGGTAGACTGTTTGATGTAGAAATACTTGTATGACCAAAGTGCTTAAGTGCAAGTAACCTTGCTTGCAGAAATTATTATAGCTAAAATTAAGAAAGCTTTGTTTAAAACTGGATATACTTGTCATGCAATATGGTTTATGCCAGACCATTGTTTAAACATGATTTTAATCTTAGCTTCTGTTAGGTGGATTCCAGATGGACAGCTTTGCCCTACTGTTCCAAACAGGTCCAACTACATTCACTGGATCGAGGATCTTCTCTCCTCAAATCTGATACCACCAATATCCAGCTCAAGTGGGAAGGTGAGGGGCTTTGACATAGGAACTGGTGCCAATTGCATCTACCCTCTACTTGGTGCATCTTTACTGGGATGGAGCTTTGTTGGATCTGGTATGTTTTTGAGCTTCTACACTTCTTTAACCATTGGGCAGGGATTCATTGGCTAGTTAAATTTGACAGATGTATAAGTGTGCGACTGCCTTTTGTTCGTAGATGTGACTGATGTTGCTCTTGAATGGGCTAAGAAGAATGTGGAGAGCAACCCGCACCTAGCAGAGCTAATTGAGATCAGAAATGCAAATGCTGCGCCCTTTCCCTCTGGATCTGAAGCCATTGTCAGGGAGAACATTTTAGAGCCTGTGGAGGATGCAGCAATGCAAAAGCCACATGTCCTTGTGGATGTTGTAAAGGAGAGTGAGAGCTTTGACTTCTGTATGTGCAATCCTCCATTCTTTGAGAGCATAGAGGAAGCTGGTCTTAACCCGAAAACATCATGTGGTGGGACAGCTGAAGAGATGGTTTGCCATGGTGGTGAGCTGGCCTTTGTAACACGTATTATTGAAGACAGTGTTTCCCTTAAGAACTCTTTCAGGTGATTCAAAGCTTTCCCTACAATGGCAATGCATGTTATGCTTTTGTGTTTATTTGTTTATGACGTTTTTGCTATTTTGTTATTTAGGTGGTTTACATCGATGGTTGGCAGAAAAGCAAATTTAAAGCTATTGATGACAAAAGCTCGTGAGGCTGGGGCCTCAGTCGTGAAAACTACTGAATTCGTGCAAGGTCAAACAGCTAGATGGGGTCTTGCTTGGTCTTTCATTGCTCCAATAAATAAGGTCTTCAGATCTAGCACTCCAGCAAAAAACCACCATTCCTTTATGCTTCAGGTTAGCGTCCTTTTACCTTTTGTTCTTTTACCATGTGTCTCTTGATCAGATTAATAAATTGCTGAACCAACACTCGTTAAGGAAAAAAAAATCTACAATCTCAAATTTGCACTGTATTTTGGCTGCAACTGTTACAGTCGTAAGGCGAAGTGTCGTTTTTGTTCCTCCCAAGTCCCATCATAATGTAGGGCATTTTTAGATAATTAACCATTACACTATCTGTTGAAGCTCTGGGTATCCACACTTTTGCATCTTGAGATGTTCAGATTGTTTTGTTGCTGTTTTATTACTTGTTTTGCGTATTTGATGTTTCAATAAGGTTGAAATAAGCTTATACTAAGCTCATTCAGGAACCTTCCTGTTTACTTCCCCTATTTCTTGAGCCGCTATCTTTATGTCATAATTATTGCTAGTCTATTACTATATTTCGCTTTATCTTACCTCTGTTTTCAAATCGCTATTTGACGTAATGAAATCAGGGCCTTCGACGTGGGCATGGTGCATTCCAAGTTCTGAAGTCAACTGAGGCTTTTTTTCTAGCTTCTAAGCTATCATGCAAACTTGATACATCGTCTTTTTCTGTCAGTGTAAGTTTCTTTGCTAATATGAGTATGTGACACCAATTCAGTTTCCTAAATTTTAACAGAACAGAGATGTATATATTGATCTCCTTGAGATATGTGCATTTTTGCATGTTCTCTTGTTAATACTTGCATGAAATATTTGTTTAGGTCACGTTGTCAGATGAGCAGACTGAGGCTGCAATATTACATGGTGATGATTATGCCGGATCTCTAGAAGACAGCTCTGCAAAGTTAGGAAGTGTTGTTAAGGGAATATCCTTTCGTATTACGGTATGTTGATGGCAAATTACATGTTTGATACTTGGTTAAATTTCTTCTCAAAAATAATTTATCTGTGATCTTTTTTTCCCTTGTGTAGGTGTTTGAACAAATCCCTGGGACCCTTCTAATTAAAGGTTCATTATTGAATAAAGCATTATCAGGTAGTCCTGTGGTCTCTATGTTGGCATATGTCATGATACACATATACTGAAACACCTTTATCTGATTGCTTTAGTATATGGCATGTATTTTTGCTTTTGATGTTCATGCAGTATTGTAGTTTCATGTGTAACTGTACACCTATCAATTCCCGCTCAATTAGTGTGGTGCGTCCATGTTGAGCTGTTTATGCCTTTCCATCTACTCTATGGAACAGTGGAATGAAATGAACAATCTAATACGCGTAATTCATGACACATGAGATATGGAATTTATTCTGTTAATGATCGTAACTCTTGCATGTCTAAAATGATGACTTGCTTTTGTATTTGTAAATGCTGCTTTTACTACTCCAGGTGCCCTCTATTATAATGAAATCTGTTCATAGAGGCTGAAAGTTTGATGCACCAAAAGATGCCAAATGTACAGGCTGGCATATGAAAATACTGTAGCAGGTCTGGTACAACTTTGCCAAGCTGTGCGGGCCGATAGTCATGAAATGGTCCTGAAGAATAGTTGTCTATCCAGTAAAGAGGGAGTGGCGGTGGTACTGATGTCTGGGCTGGCTCTTGCGTATGGCTTGTCACTGGCTCTAGACAGACGCTAGTGGCTAATCCCATGACGGAGACATAAATGACACTAGGGTATCTTAGGGGCCATTTTGAGATTGGCTGTTGGTCTGTAGGAGGCAGAGCCTGTAGATCCGGATCATATTACACTTGATTTTCAAGTCCTTTTGTTATTGAGGATGCAATTATTTAGGTTGCATAACGAAGTTAACAAATCTAGAAAATAGGACAAGCGAGCAAAGGTCTGAAGCAATATCATAACTGAATAGTGCATCACTGTTGTTTTTTATCTTTCGTAATTATTCTTCTGTATTTGTTTCAGGAAGCTGAAACTGTTACAGAATGCACTGTTCCTGTGTACTACCATATGCATATGCATAGGCCACATAGATTACATTGAGCTCATAAACTTCTGCTTATACCAATGGACTCTCTTGTAAGAACTTTAAAGAGCGCTCAGTTAGAAATTCTGACCCGAACAACACTATGATATCTTGGTTGTGTTGTCCGGTGGCTCTGTTATTATTAGTACTCGTAAGGCACATGAGGGTTGGTTGGTTTTGTGTGGTGACAAGGACACTTATTTTCCTGTCCTTTTACTGCAGGTACCTTCTCATCATTATTCTTTCAGCTGGAGGATACGTTAAGGATGGAATGTGTCAGTAAGGCGCGATAGTTCAAGACCCTTAATTATGAGCTGTGTATCAGTTCTGCCTCTCTGCACGGATAACTCTTTTGGGTTCCAAGGAACGCGCAAGAGGAAATCATGAGGCAACAACAGCTTAACCAGAAGCAACAAACAGATACGCTGAGCTGTGATGGAAACTCGCACTTACACTGAAGACGACATTGTTGCTCACATCTTTTCTTTATGTGCGCTGATAGCAAGGTTGTGAAAATACCAGCAACAGTGCCTGGTGTGTTGGCTTATTTCTTATCCGCATTTGGAGAACGACTAGACGAAGCCAACAATGGAAGTATTTGCTTTCAAGATCCAGCAACGCCACGCAAAATTAGCCATCTGAACGCATTGAGTAAATGATAAATGACAAAATAGATATTGATGATTTTATATAATTGTCCCCCCTTCATTTGTTGCACGCTTCCCAGGTCAATGATCTGAACTCAAGTGAGCAGGACAGGGCAGGAAACTGCTGCTTTGAAATTTATGAGTTTCTGAAACATGTTTGTGGTACAACGATCGTATGCCTGCTGCCTGTGGCTTATTGTCCCTACGCCGAGGAACAGGCGCAGCATTGTTCAACTGAACGGTACCTTATCCTTGTTTGCTGATGTCCTGTGTGGTTTTGTATACCTCCAGATTTCGGACCTGTGATTCGTCGATTGTGAGCACAAGACAGCGTGATCTGTCGACTCAAATCATCTACGGTTAGATAGCTCATGAGATGTCAATAATTGGAAACTTTTCTATTTGTTTCGGGGAAAATATCTCAATCGTTTGGAGAGAAAAAAAATATCATCTTCACCACCTCTACAGGGACATATGTTTCCGCATGTAGTTTGATGTTTGTTGCACGTCGCATGCAGTTTGATGTTTGCTGCACGTCGCTTCTGTTATCCATTTCTCGTTGTTATCGGCTTAACACATTGTACGTGTATAAAAGCACCTCACTACAAGAATTCTTTCGACTCTCAAAAAGCCACATCAGCACTAGCACCTTGGTCTCCCATCTTCTTTAATTAGAATGGCAACGCGACATCTCTATTTCTCTCAAAATGCAAGCTAACCATCATTTCCCACCAATTCTTTCTTCATGTATCTTATCCACAACATCTCCTACCAACTAAGGTCATTATATACACTTGTAGCTGTAAAATTTCAAATTGTCATGACGTTGGATTTATTTTCGCATTTTTTTGTTTTGCACTAATCGAAAATGGTAGTGGTTCATAGCTTATCGAAAAGATCTCTCAAATCCCGCAGCAACGCGTGAGGAATTACCCAGTTTGTAGTATGTGGGTGGCGAAACAACGCTTGATGAGGAGTAATCCATCGTGGCCTTATAGTTGCGTCTAATATTTGTTCACTTATTAGGAATTACACTATTATATTATAATTATTTTATTTTTTTAGAACCAACGATAATACTCTTAGAAGCTGCAAAAAAAAGTTGTAAAGAACAAAAGGGCACACTATAATTTTGTTCAGCCCACCGCAAAAGTCTATGTGATTGGTTTGTCATCAATCCGTGCTGATTGAAAAAGAATGTTGAAATTATTGACACACCATTCAGAATACTATCACAATTGTAATTCTTTTTATTTGAGATAATATGGTGCTGTAAAATTTCCTAGTTAAAGTGTGTCTTTGTAAACTATATCAGTGTCATCACATTGTCAAATTAAATTTGTAGATGGTTCTTGTGCTCTTTAAAACTCTGTCTCGTCCTTTAAAACATGAGGGAATGATTTTAAGGACAATAGATGTGATAATATAGAAGATTTGTATTCCATATAAAGTTATAAACCATTTGTTGATACTACATTGCATTTTCCTCCACAGATGTTTTGTTTTTGTCAACACGACTACCCAGGTCAATGCTTTGAACTCCAGTGAACAGACACTGCAATCAAATGTTACTTGAAATGGATAAGTTTTTGATATGTTATATCAGCTGGTGGTAGCGAAGACAATTGCAATTGTCACTGCACACAAAAAGTGAGCATCATTCAACCGCATGACAACATTGATCTTTTGATGTTCATGGTCCGTGCAGATTTTATGTATTTCCAAATTTTGAACCTAGACGTCATATTAGGTAGCGTGACATTAATAGGCAAATATGAAATGACTTTGCTTAACCAGTTTGGATGGTCAACATACATAATTTAGTATGCTACTTAGTAGAATACATGTAATGCTATATTTTTTTTATCTATCGCTAGATAGCAACACTCGCTTGTTCACTGGTCGTAATCCATACTACCCCCATCATTCAAAATCTAACCGTCATCAAATATTTAGAAATAGAGATAGTAATCGATAATTATTTAAGCTTATATTTGAATAATAAAGAAAATTGCTCCAACATTTTCTCCTCTCCCCGTGCGGCCGTGCTTTATGTCTGTCGTCTACCTCTCCCTCCATCATGTTGACGTCCAATATAAGCTACTAGTGGCGTCCACCCACCTCATCTTCGTGATTTAAATCCACTAACACCATCCAATTGTCGCGCTTCTACTGCCGATCGATACCCTCTTTTGGACCTCCCTTTAATCCTTGCAATCCAAACTAACGGTAATCTTACACCCATAACTTTACCCTAAAATCTTAACATGGTCGAAGCGTAACCATCCATCAATTGAGATCTGTTATATCGACAGATTATGATTTATTTACTTTTTCTAACGATTATCGATCCCTAACAAGTAACATAAGAGTGTAACCACCAATCAATCTGGATCTATTGAGTATTGTATTACCTCCTTCTAAGTGTTACAATTTTCTTCCCCTTTCTACACGTATCTTTCCAATATTCGGCTCCTTCCAAAGCAGAGGGTTCTCTCTTCTCCATCAGGTTTTTCGAGGTTTTCTTTATTCAATTATTCGTGTGTAGTAGTGTACTACTCCCTCCGTTCCTAAATATAAGTCATTCCAACTTTTTTGGAGAGTCAAACTTTCTCAACTTTGACCAAATTTATACAATAAAGTACTAACACTTATAATATCAAATAAGTACCATTTATGATATCAAATAAGTATCATTAGATACTTCATTAGATATATTTTCATAGTATAGCTATTCGGTATCATAAATCTTTAAAGTCATCTCTATAATTTTGGTCAAAGATAAAATAGTTTGACTCTTCAAGGAAGTTGGAATGACTTATATTTAGAAACGGATGGAGTAGTGAAACCATAAAATTGTGTGTTGATTTTTCACTCTTTAGAGAGGACAAACAACAAGACGCCAGAAATCATCTCTGAAACCATAATTAGAGACGACGAAATGGATCCACTTCACCAATCGTGAGGAGGAGCACGAGGGCCATTCACGCCCGTGTATACCGGATCCAAACCGTCCATCCGCGCTTGGCCCCACCCGTCATAATCCACGGCAACCAACAACAGAGCGCTGGCACGCTGGCGCGGGCTGTCGATCGATCCGGCCCACCCCGCCCGACCGCTCCCCTGCCAAGTGGGCCACGCCGCACGTGAGACTCGCGGCCCGGGCCCACGTCGCCAGTTGCCGCCTGCGCGCCCATCCCCGACCGTCCGCGCACGTCCTCCAAGCGATCTCGGCCGTCCGATCCGCCTGCCTTCCTCGTATGCGCCGCCCTCTTCTATAAATATCCTCTCCTCCTTGCCGAGTCCACGGATCGAGTAGATAAGATCGAGCTCGGGGAGGCGAGAGGGGGAAAAAAAAATCTCCCATCAAACTAACCCTAGCAGCAGCCGGGTGTTAGGGTTTCGAGCGAAGGAGATGGCGGCGGCGGCGAGGCAGCGCGGGACCGTGAAGTGGTTCAATGACACCAAGGGGTTCGGCTTCATCTCCCCCGAGGACGGCAGCGAGGACCTCTTCGTCCACCAGTCGTCGATCAAGTCCGAGGGCTTCCGCTCCCTCGCCGAGGGCGAGGAGGTCGAGTTCTCCGTCTCGGAGGGCGACGACGGCCGCACCAAGGCCGTCGACGTCACCGGCCCCGACGGATCCTTCGTCAAGGGCGGCTCCGGCGGCGGCGGCGGCGGGGGAGGCTTCGGCTCCCGCGGCGGGGGCGGATCTGGCGGCGGCGGCCGCAGCTACGGCGGCAGCTGGGGCGGAGGTAGGAGATCTGGCGGTGGCGGCGGGGGCGGGGGCGGCTCCTGCTACAAGTGCGGCGAGCCCGGCCACATGGCCAGGGACTGCCCCAGCGCCGACGGCGGCGGCGGGTACGGCGGAGGCGGCGGCGGTGGAGGCTGCTTCAAGTGTGGAGAGCCTGGCCACATGGCCAGGGACTGTCCCAGCGGCGGTGGCGGCGGCTACGGCGGAGGTGGCTATGGAGGCGGCTACGGCGGCGGCGGCGGTGGCGGCGGTGCCTGCTACAACTGCGGTCAGACCGGCCACATGGCGAGGGACTGCTCCTCCGGTGGTGGCGGCGGAGGCGGCCGCTTCGGTGGTGGTGGCGGCGGCGGCGACCGCTCCTGCTACAACTGCGGCGAGGCCGGCCACATCGCCCGCGACTGCCGCGCGTGATGCGGATCCGATCCGATCGGATCGCGTCATCTGGTGGTGGTCTCCCTATAGATCTCACCTAAGCCTCTCACTCTATGTCTCGTTCGTCGGAGTATTGCTTTAGTTTTGCCGATCTGGGCTCGAGCGCCCGCCTCCTTGCTATAGAGGAGCCAGCCGCCGTTTTTTCTTTTCTTTGGTTTTACTTTTGTTCCTGGATTTGGTTCGGTTCGTAGGGGAACTATCATCGTGTGCTTGGTACTTCTGCTGTGAGTCTCGTCGTTGGTCGTCGTCGTTAAGGTTAAGAAGAAGAATGAAAGTGAGATGGATTGGTTTTGTGTCAGCTGAGGGGATGACAAAATCTGCCTCTTTTTTTGTGGTTTGCTGCTCCAGATGGAAAACAGACTATTATTATCCTCGAGATTAATCCGTGCTCTGCACTGTGTTTATGATTTGCTTTAATTTGCTTGCACGATGTGTGAATTCCTGATTATTTTGTGATGTGCATGGGCAATGCTTGTGTCCTCTGTTCTTGTGTGGTACGGATTGACGCAGCTCAATTCTTGTGGCTGGAGCTGGATGTGAGAGTGTGGTGATGATGCTGTGCCTCTGCCAACAAGAGGTGGTTTTGTTTTGTTTGGTTACAGTGCTGGAGAAAGAAGAAAGGGTGAGGGGGGAGGCTTCTGCTCGTGTCGTGCGTGCGGTTTACGGAATCTGGGTGACACGGGTGTCAGTTGAGCCATGGCCGCCTGCCTGCTGTCATGGTCTCTTCCTGTCTTCTGTGATGACCTTTTACTCTGCTTATTAGTACTGGTACTAGTTTGGCTTGTTGCCCTGCATGATCCATTCCATTGTGCCATGGCTCAGTTCTTGAGGCTTAACTTAATCCAGTTTGGATCTTAGATCGAAGCTCCACTGTTGATGGCCACATGCATTTGGTACCCTTGAGATGCCTGGACGTGCTGTGTGCACTTGAGACTAATCGAGCCCGTTTCAGGATTAATTTATTGCTGGATGCCGGCTTATATTTCATTGGAGCACCCTTGCTTTGTCAGGTGGCTACTAGCTGTAGTGGGGCGTACGGTCTGCACTCGAAAATTTAAGTGTTAAGATGCCATTCTATCATTCTATGCCGTTCACAGTTTGTTTTTTCTCCATACGCACAATGGATGGTGGATGGTTGATAGGACCATTCGTTTATGATGAGCACATCTAGAGAACAAATAAACGGTGCCTAGGAACCACCGGGGTTATTCCCAATCCCATCTCACTGTATCGTGTAAAATTGAATACATATCACTCGAGATTTTTTTTTTGACATGTCACAGAGACAATTGTTCACATGTTTAACCGTATTTATAGGCATAATCACATAAAAGCCAAATAAAACATTTCACACAAGCCCTAATACCATGTACTATGCAGTTACAACTTGAGTGAGAGGTGGTAATGCCATCAGCCCATCAGCATCGGTGGTAGAGTTCGTAGTCCCTGTGTTCTATTCAGATCGTAGTTTTAGGCTAGGGGATACAACGCTTATGGAGGTCTTCCTAAAATTGTTCAAAATTTAATTTTGTTGCTGTTACGGGCTCATCATCTGCATGCATGTTGCATTACGTTTCCACGGTTTCAATACACGTGTACTCTCCAAACGCATAATTTGTCGTGACATTGTTCTCGAGTGTTTTTCTTTTCCTTCGAGTATACAATATTGTCACGAAGCTGATAAAGTGGCACGGTTTTAATGCGCCTATACCGAGTTACTCCGTACTCTTCAAGCGTACAATTTTGTCATGACACTGTTAGAGTAGCACTAAAAAAAGAGATCGTGGAGGTGTACCAACACAACGATGAGAACAGTGTGTTCTTGCCATGGAGGTCGAAGGAGTAGAAATGCGCTGTTTTTTTTTTTGTGATAAAATGCGCTGAGGGCCCCGTGTGGCCGTGTGCGCGCTAATTTTAATACTCTCTCGAGACCCATCGAGATAACTGTGTAATGGTGACATCAAATTAAATAGGTGTCTAATTACAAATCGGGACATCAAATCAAATGTGTGTCTAATCATGGATCGGGAAGGTTAATCTGGATGGGGGTGGGGGGTGGGGGTGGGGGGAGTAGTTGGTAAATGTGGGTTGGTCAGCAGCCTGGATGGCTATAAATGGTGGTGTGTGTGTGGCTGCTCCGGCTGCGGCTGAAGCGTGGTGGTCGTACCATTTCCCCCTGGCGAGCAAGCAAAGCAGGCCGTCGGCGCTGCCGAGCAGGAGTGGCGGGACGGGAGGGCCGCGTGTCAGGCCGCGCCATGTGCCGCAACCTCATGGCCACTGCTGCGGCGATGGCGACAGTCATGTGTCCCGTGGGCCGGCCGACGCCATGGGGGCGGCTTTTTCTCTCCCCTCCCGCGCCCTGGCGACGCTGTCCCCTCTGCCTCGCCCTCGCCAAAGGCCGAGCGCTGCAGCTGCCTCTGCCTCCCATCCACAGCATCCGCTGCTGGCAACAGTCTTTCCTACTGGCTGCCAACGCGCTCACTGTTGCTCCTTTCACCCATCAGACGGGAGGAAAGACATGGACATTTTTTTTAACGTCCTTAATAAAAATAAACTGACACGGTTTTTTAAGTGAATAATTTTTCATGAAAAGAGAACGCTTTTACGTGATCTAAACACACCGTCAGTCACCGTGTCTTATCTATCTGATCACCCAGTGCTGCCCAACAGTAAAGGCTGCCTTATCAACGTTTTCTTTTATCTGCATTTTCCCACTGCAATTAGCAGGAAGAGAAACAAAAAAGGCTCCTTTGGTTGGTTTTGGTTTGCCAAGTGGATGGACCGTGGGTGGCTTCTTAAAATATACTCCGGGTTTAGATATGATTCTTCACTCAGCTATGTATGCATCATCAGAGCTACAAGAAACAAAAAGAAAAGAAAAGCACACGCAGGAAATATGCTCACCTCGCCTCTTTTCTTCTCTTTTCCCCTTCACCCACCGGCGCATCGCATTCGCATCTTCTATCTGCTTGCGCTTGCAGCTATAGCCACGCAAACATTGGCGATGCACGCGAATCGATCGCCCCTCCCGGATGGATGCACGAATGATCGATGAACCTGTGCCCGATCGCCGCGCAAGATTATATTCCTTTCCTCCGATCCATCCCAATTCCTTCTACCTACCAAATTGCTCCATCTCCTCCGTTTGCTCGCGCCGCAGCCTATGACTGCCACTGGCCCACCTGCTGTCAGTAGGTAGCTGCCATGCGGGCCCAGATGTCAGTCACGTACCTTACTCCTCCCTAGCAGGGTTTCATTTCACCCATCGGTCTGGGCCTTGGCAGTGGGCCGCAGCCCGTACGGCCCAGTCTCCCCTCTTCGACTGGGCCCACAAGGCCCACACCAACGACCTCCTAATCCTCCCCCCAATCCACCAGCATCGTCTTCGTCTCGCTCCCTCAATCTTCTTCTTCTTCCTCCCCAGAACAGAGAGATGGCGGCGGCGACCACGCTGCTGGCGGGCTCGCCGTGGCTGCGCCTGCGCCTCCGCCCGGACGCGCACGCGGGCCACTTCGCCCGCCACATCCACCTCGGCCGGGCCCTCTCCGCGCGCTCCCGGGTCCGCGCCTCCGCCGCCGCCGCCGATGAACCCGCCGGCCCCGTCCGCGTCCGCTTCGCGCCCTCGCCCACGGGCAACCTCCACGTCGGAGGCGCCCGCACCGCGCTCTTCAACTACCTCTTCGCGCGCTCCAAGGGCGGGCGGTTCGTGCTCCGCGTCGAGGACACCGACCTCGAGCGCTCCACCAGGCAGTCCGAGGAGGCCGTCATCGCCGACCTCCAATGGCTCGGCCTCCAGTGGGACGAAGGTAACCCACTTGCTCCACCGCGCTTTCGGCTCCGAATCGCTTGACGTCGAGTCGATAGCCTAGCGTTATATGGTGCCTCATTTCGACCTCCTAGTCCTGCAGCTGCGGCTTTCCTTGGCTTGATTAATTCCTAGATTTAGTCTGTGCTTTGTGCCTCGATTTTATCCATTTAATGTTGTGGCTCTACCTCTCTCGGAGTCCGCATAATTTGAATTCTGTAGGCGCAGGGTAAATTTGTTTGGTAATTAGTAAAAGGTCATACTCCATCACTCGGAAGATTTAAGAAACATTGATTTCCAACATCATGATCCAAAGTTAGAGTTGCATTTGATACTACCGTTTTTTGTAAAGCGGTGCTATGTACAATGGTAGGGGAAATGATAGCTCATGTGCTTATTTGGTTAGGTCCGGATGTTGGCGGGGAGTTTGGGCCTTACCGCCAGTCGGAGCGGAATTCACTGTACAAGCAGTATGCCGAGAAACTTTTGGACTCTGGTGCGGTTTACCGCTGCTTTTGCTCAAATGAGGTATCATTCTACACTTGCATGACTTGCATGGTACATTGTGTTATGAAGCGGGGCACATGATTTCTATGATCTCTGCTTACGTGTGTTGTTTGTTCTATTTATGAACAATGAGCAGACCAGAGTTCTTCCAAGCCATTTTGATTTTTTTAGCAAAATACTCGACCCTTTGTGTTATTTAGAGAGATTTTGTAGCAATCAACTGTATCATAGTTCACAATATGGAGCAATAACTAAATTTGAAGTTATCTGAAATGACCAGCAGTAGTTTCATAATCGTTATCATTACTTCAGGAACTTGAGCAAATGAAGGAAGTCGCAAAGCAGAGGCAACTTCCTCCTGTATACATGGGCAAGTGGGCAACTGCTTCAGATGTCGAAGTAGAGCAGGAGCTAGAGAAAGGGACACCTTACACTTATCGGTTCCGCGTGCCAAAGGAAGGGTCACTGAAAATTAATGACCTTATTCGTGGAGAGGTAATAGTGAAAGTTCCAGAACATAAGCTTTAGCACTACCATGATGTTTTACTACCTTTAAGGTTGCATTAATGATAATTGCATATTGTCTAAACTCAAATGTGGTGTACAACTGTACTAAACTGATCAGCGGATAGTTTCATAAAGGTCAGCTGGAACTTAGACACGCTGGGTGATTTTGTGATTATGAGAAGCAATGGACAACCTGTGTATAACTTCTGTGTGACTGTTGATGACGCTACAATGCAAATCTCTCATGTTATCAGGTAATAAGGAACACAAGTCTTGTTTCATTCTTTCTTTTAAATGGCCTAGCAGATTAGCACCCTTGTAATGACTACCACGTTTACTTACAGAGCTGAAGAGCATTTACCAAACACACTGCGGCAAGCTCTAATTTATAAAGTAATTTCCTCTACCTGCTTTATGTTGTATATCACGATGTGTAGTCTTGACCCTTTGAAAGCAGCATCAACATAAATTGCCGTTATGATCTGCTACAGGCTCTTGGATTTCCAATGCCTTCATTTGCCCATGTGTCACTTATTCTGGCTCCTGACAAAAGCAAACTGTCGAAACGTCATGGAGCTACTTCTGTGGGGCAGGTAACTAACCAATCACTTACAGGGCCACTTTTTTATCTGCATTAGACTATTTGATTGAACTGCCGTGCTCTTTTTGTTCTTCTCTTCTCATTGGTCTTTATCCTTGCTTATTTCCAATCTCGCATATTTGCCAACAATATCTCCTTTTAAATGGTAACTCAAAGCTTCTTTTTCTTTGGACAGTATAAAGAGATGGGCTATCTACCTCAGGCAATGGTAAATTATTTAGCACTACTGGGCTGGGGTGATGGTACTGAAAATGAGTTCTTCACTATTGATGATCTAGGTTAGTTCTCAATAATTCATTCTATCATTCTTACCCCCCTTCCCCCCAACAAAAGGTCAATGCGAACTTGTTCAGTAATTCATTATTCATTCTTATTTTTATGTGCTGTTTTTCACTTGCAGTTGAAAAATTTACTATCAATCGTGTCAATAAAAGTGGAGCAGTATTTGATGCAACAAAACTAAAGTAAGATCCTATTTGCCAAGTTCCTCTTCATTAAAGATTTTGCGACACAACTGTCAGGATCTTAGAATTACTTGATATATTCAGTGAAAGTTCGTTTAACCTAGGAGTTTGCTGCTGCTACTTAACATTTGGCAACTTCAAGTCATATACTCAGGTTTCCATATATGAGAACTATAATCATGTGAACTTGCTTGGAGGTTATTTCATGGACTCCTAAATAAGCTGCCGGAGAGTACCTCTACAAACCTGGATCTCAAATGAGTTGAACTGGACAGTTGAGCTAGAAAACAGCTAACTTCTAGAGTCACTTTCAAGATAACAACCAGTTTGATTTATAAACTGGCTAAATAAGTATGAGCTGAATGAGATATGATGAATGCACATTTTGTTGTCCGCTTTCTGTTGTGTGTTGAAGTGCATCAAACCATATGCTAACATTAACCCATAGCCTTCAACTTATTGCTCCATTTTTTTTACTCTCTTGGCCTGTTCAGTATTCCCTATAAAGGTGCAATCTCTTTGTGCTTCACCAATATATTTTGATACTGAACTTCTGTACTTTTCTAGATGGATGAATGGACAGCATCTAAGATCAATTCCACAAGATGAACTCATCAAGGCTTTTGAAGATCAGTGGAAGAATACAGGCATTCTCCAGGAGTCTGATAGTGGTTTTGCTAAGGTAAAAGTGTTTCCCCCCTTCTCCTGTGCACCTGGGTGTCTCTATATTGGAGGTACATATTAAATGGTTATACATGCCAAAGCATCCAACACACTATTTGGTTCCAGTAGTGGCACTTTTTTGACAATCACAATGGTAATCATAATAAAACTACCAAGAAGAGAGTGATTAGGACTGTGTGCCATCTGAAAAGTTACTTCTTCGGAAAACACTAATTTTTCTATATGCAATTGTGTTCAGGAAGCTGCTGAGCTTTTGAAGGATGGTATTGATCTGATAACAGAGGCTGACGCAGCTCTTACAAATTTGTTGTCGTATCCCCTTCATGCTACTTTAAGCAGGTCTGTAAAAGTTCATTGACTTGTCTTTCCTATTTGAGTAAATTTCACTGGGGGTCCATTAACTTTTACCCCCGTCCCATATAGGTCCATTAACTAAAAAAGTGATCATCTGGGTCCATAATCTATTAATTCGTCTCATCTAGTTCCAAAGCCATCCACAAATACAGGATTAGTCTATATTTTTACAAAACACCCCTCATCTATCATTTCTTCTCCACTTCACGCCCCTCCCTCCCATCCCTCAGCCACTCTCTCCTCCGTTTCTCTCCTCTCCCCCACCGGCCATGGCGCCGTGCAAGTGATGTCGGCCACCAGCCACTCTCTTCTCTGTTTCTCTCCTCTCCCCCACCGGCCGCCGAGAGCACGGTCACCGGGAACGTCGCCCTGTTCCCCAGGCCACCCCTCCTCCGGCGGCCTTGCCCACGCTGGCACCGAGCACTGCTCCGACGCTCCCGCAAAGTGCGCCGGACGGAGCAGGCGGCGGCCAGCGCGAGCGGCCTGCGCAGCGGCGAGCTGAATGTGGCGAGGGCGGCGCGGCCGAGGCATAGGAGCTCCTCTGCGGGCTCGTCTTCTTCACTGCGCGGGCCCACCTCTATGGCTCCATGGCGGGCTCCCTCCATCCTCTGCTTCCCCTTCCTCAGATTCCACCATGGCGGGCTCGTCTGCTTCCACCATGGTTGCGCCGCTGGTGGTTGGGGGAGGCGCGCGCGAGGAGATGGGCCCCGCGTCCGACCCAACACTGGCGCGAGGAGCTTCGGTGGATCCGGCGTGAGGAGCTCCTAGCAGATCCCCGGTAGATCCGTGCGGCGCGGCGGATCGGGCGGCGGCGGGCCTCTAGGCGGGCTGAGCGGCGGAAGAGCTCGAGGCCAGCGGTCTCTCTTGGCTCCGGCGGCGTGGCCGGGGGAGGAGGAACGACTTGTGCAGTGGGGAGTTTGACGGCGGCAGGAGAGGGAAGGGAGACGGAGCCGGCTCCTGTGGTCTCGCCAGCGGTGGGAGAGGAGAGAGATAGAGGAGAGAGTGGCTGAGGGACGAGTGGGAGGGGCATGAAGTGGATAAGAAATGATAGATGAGGGGGTGTTTTGCAAAAATGTAGACTAATCATGTCTTTGTGGACGGCTTTGGACCTAGATGAGACGAATTAATAGATTATGGACCCAGATGATCACTTTTTTAGTTAACGGACCTATATGGGACGGGGGTAAAAGTTAATGGACCCCAGTGAAATTTACTCTTCCTATTTTATTCCCTACAACTTCCTTGCTCATGGTTGGCAATGTTGTCATCTTGGTAAATTCCAGTAATTGAGTTGTTCGTTGTGCCTGGCCAGCTTCACTAAATGAACTACCCATGTGCTTGTATTCTCCAGTGATGAAGCCAAACCTGTGGTGCAAGACAAGATTTCTGTGGTTGCTTCAGGTCTCATTTCTGCGTACGATAGCGGTGAACTCAATCAAGCACTAACTGAGGGCCGTGATGGTTGGCAAAAGTGGGTGAAAGGTTTTGGCAAGTCTCTCAAAAGAAAGGTCTGTTGTGACCCTTCATAACTTTTTTTTCCTTGTGCTTTTGACTTTCTTACCACTGGATTAGCCCCTTCTTCTGCAAGTGACCCGTTTCACTAAGCAATGATGTCAGGAATCATGAAATTGCAGAATTTGATGCAAACCTTGACAAACAGTCCTAGCAAGCTTTTGTATAGCAGCAAACTTGTTAATAGCAAACATTTGACGCTTACTGTATCCATTTGTGACTAGGGCAAAGGGCTCTTTATGCCACTCCGAGTACTGTTAACCGGGAAGCTTCATGGGCCAGAGATGGGTGGCAGCATGGCCCTTATACACAAAGCTGGCATCTGTGGAGCGGTGACTCCTCAGTCGAATTTCGTAACCCTAGACGAGCGGTTCAGGATCCTCAAGGAGGTTGACTGGGAGTCGCTGGCGAAGGAGCAGGAGTCTCCTGCTGAATCAGCCGTCCCCGCTGCTTCATAGAACATAGATCGTGCTTGTAGGTGTTCGTTTCATGTTTCGTGTAATGTTGAGCGTGAGGAGTTTTGCCCCTTTTGTCCTGTATTTTGGCTGCCTAGAGGCTGCTCAGTGGCAGCAGTTCAGTGGTTAATAATATGGAATTTTGATCTTAGGTTGATCCTGTAATGGATAACATTGAATGTGTAGGTGAGAAGGATCTTGATTTCTGAATCCAGATGTTCATAAACACAGCCTTTTTTTTTTGGTGCGTGCAGCGTGCTGTTCCTAAACATGGGATGAGAGCTCCTGTATGAGGCTCGAAGTTATATATTGTAGTAGAATCGAAAAAGGTGGCTTTTCGATTTCGTGCTGTCCCAGCGATCGTTTGAAACTCATTCAAAACTCACTGAGTGGCAAAACGGCCACGGTATAAAACAGCCGTTTGTCCTTTACAAGAAAAAGATTAGAGAGTGTCAAAATTTTCATTTGCCCTTTACAAGAAAAAGAAAAGATTTAAGAGTGCCAAATGTTTGAGCGGCAAAACGATCGTTTTTTTTTGGGGGGACAACGATCGTTGAGCACTACTTGAGCGCGACTAAAATTAGCTAGCTATTAATTGGTGGATCCAAGCACACTTTTAATTAAATAATATAATAGCGGTTCTGCTCTACTATCTGAGCCAACTTTTCTCACATTGTCCCATTGGGTTCCAATTTTTTTTCTTGATTAGTAAATTCTTAATATAGATATATCGGCCTTAAGCCCTCTTAAACCCTTGCTATTGCGGTGCTTGGAAGAGCGTGCCAAACGGCCACGCTACACGATTTGTGCCCCCTCTTTCCACAAGCATCTTTTTGCGCTCCCACACCGTTTCTTCCCCAGCGAAAACCTCGCCGCCGCCGCCGCCGCCTTTTTTGCGCTCCCACACCGTTCACCGTTGTACCCTAGACATGGCGTCCTCCATACTATCCGACTGCTCCACCGCCCGCCTCCTCCCTCTTCGCCGCGCGCTCCTCCAGCAGCGGGTGCCCTGCATCCGCCCCTGCCCCGCTCTTGCTTCCCCCAGGCGCCTTTTCGCCGCCGCCCGACCCCAGCTGCTCCCGCGCCCGCCCCGCATGGATTCGGTCCCCGCCGCCGCCTCTTCCGCCGAGTCAGGTGCGTGTCCTCAGTCATGCTCACTTCGGATGCTGCTTCCACGCCCGTACACTTGACATGCTGTATGTATTGCTCGTATTGCTCTCTGTCGAATTTTGGGCTCGGATTGTGACATGGAGGAAGCTGGAAAACTTTTAGATAGATTTTTGCTAGTGTGAAGAAATTTAGGCGATGCTAAAAATGAAACAGAGAATGTATTCCCTGGAAGGAATGGTTATTTATCAATCTAAATTTAGTGACAAGTGAGACAATCATATAGTTCTGGCATGTGTAACGTTTAATTCTTGCTCTACTTTGTGTCACCCTGACTATAGTTTTTTTGATTCATCCGCACATGTAGCAACCGTCTCAGCCGATGCATCTGCCAAAGTGATTGATGGGAAGCTGGTGGCGAAGCAAGTGAGAGAAGAAATAGCTGTTGAGGTCACCAAGATGAGGGATGCGATCGGCATAGTGCCTGGCCTCGCAGTCATCCTTGTTGGGTCGAGGAAGGATTCGCAGACTTACGTGCGGAACAAGAAGAAAGCGTGTGAAGCGGTTGGTATAAAGTCGTATGAGGTCAACTTGCCAGAGGACAGTTCTGAGGAGGAGGTTATCAGGCACATAGCAAGCTTCAACAGTGACCCGTCTGTGCATGGCATCTTGGTTCAGCTGCCGTTACCTCGGGTGAGTTTGCGATTGTCACTACTCTATTGGCTAGTATAGCTATATAACGACAAAATAGGAGTCAGTAATTGCATTTTGCCTCCTAGCAACTGCCACGGTATATGCGTACTATCCAGTTCGGGCTTCTTTGAATGGTAGAGTTTTGCAACGGAGCCCAAAATGTTTCCATTTCTTGTCTCAGAAGTGTGAAATGCATCCCTCTGGTTAGTTGATTGAATGCCAGAGTTTAGCATTGGAGCCCCAAATGTTTCAACTAATTGACTCCTGGAAGTGTTAAAAGTAGCCCTCTGGTTAATTTTGAATAAAAAACTTAGGAAGGTACAATGTCTAATGAGTCATGTGGTGTTGCAAGCAGGCTGTCATCATTCTTAGTAGAACCGTACTGTGTGCAGATGCTTGAACTTTGTTATTTACATGTGTGCTCGATGCTACATTAGTTGCAGTTGCAAATGCGAGAATATATTTTGAGTGCTTTAAGTATCAAGGAGTACATGACTTTCATCAACCAGTGACATTTCTGTTGTGAAATCATTTGCAGCATATGAACGACGAAAACATTTTGAATGCTGTCAGTATTGAAAAGGATGTCGATGGCTTTCATCCACTGAACATTGGACGACTTGCAATGCAAGGTCGAGATCCGTTCTTTGTTCCTTGCACCCCAAAAGGATGCATGGAATTGCTGCACAGATATGGGGTTGAAATAAAAGGGAAGAGAGCTGTCGTAATCGGAAGAAGCAATATTGTTGGAATGCCTGCTGCACTGTTATTGCAAGTATGAACTTATCCTTCTTTATTTCTAATAGCTAGCAACTTTATTGTGGTATTCGATTAATCCATCTTTATTGATTATCAGAAAGCAAACGCAACTGTCAGCATTGTACATTCACAAACGAAGAACCCTGAGGAAATAACAAGACAAGCGGATATAGTCATCGCAGCTGTTGGAGTTGCGAACTTGGTCAGAGGGAATTGGATAAAACCAGGAGCGGCTATTATTGATGTTGGCATCAACCCAGTTGATGTAAGACACCCTTTTTAATAAATTACTACTAGTATTGTTGTTTTATGTTATTTCAATTGTTTTTTTGGTTTGTTTGGTTCCTTTAGGGTTTCATCTCTAATTTCACCTGTGCTTTGATCAGAAATATAAGACTGTATCAGCCACCTTCAACTGTGCAATTCGAATTCTAGATGGTCCCCTTGAATTTCAATGTGCTAGTGTGACACACATGACTGCTGGTGTACCTGCAATTTTGTTTTCAGAAAAAGAAAAATGCTTAGCAAGTTACTTGTTCCACCTGGCAACCCTTGTTATTACATCTGGTTTAGACGCATAAGTTGTGTGTGGGGGGTGGGGTGGGGGGATTTGCAACACCCTTCTTTATGTGGTTGATCAAATCCAGAAAGGGCCTACTTATTCTCGTGGTCCCTCCATTCAGAATCCATTTATTAATACTGAAATTGGCTTCTTAAATTTATGAGCCCCATGTTAGAGTGTTCCAGGTGACATTTCTTCACACCGTATTATATGCTCGTGCAGCATGTGATGATCAATCAATTAATACTCTTTAGATCGATTTGTCCTATCCATGAGCTTGGTCCTATATGTTGTTGTATCCTAAAACGTCATCTGCATCTTTCAGTGGCTATTGCCTCTTCTCACAGCATTTTGTGGCTTCATATTGCTTTTCTTGCTTGATATGTTTACTAGTGATTTGGAATGCTGCAGGACCCAGAAAGCCCTCGGGGTTATAGGCTCGTTGGAGATGTCTGTTATGAGGAGGCCTCGAAGGTTGCTGGAGCGATCACACCGGTTCCTGGTGGTGTTGGGCCAATGACCATTGCAATGCTTTTGTCAAACACACTTGAGTCGGCTAAAAGAATCCACAAATTCAAGTAACTGAAGAATCCAACAGAAAGAAGTTGGAGATGGGTGCCTAACGTTTGATGTAGACTACAAGCAAAGGTTTACTCAACTGTTTTATGTGCCTTCTGTTGGACCAGAAAAGTGCAACAGGAGCCCTAAAAAATAAATTTTGACACCGATGAGATATGTATCCCGGCTTGATACAGTATTGTATTTGATAATCTGATGCTTTTGGCATCAGTAGAATTCAGGTGAATCTGAGATGTCAGTAAGTTGAGGTGTCAGTAAGCTGGGATGAATGTTGCTGCATGCATCAGACCAAATCAGCAAAATTTGTTTCCATATGTCTTGATTGGGTACCTGTGACTATGACTGGTGGGTGCCATTGTCGATGTGGTAGCTGACAAGCGCTCCAATCTAATCTGTCCAGTTGGATCCTGTATTTTATTAGCTGTCTGCACCCTTTTTTTTATGTGTGGTACACTGCACTGCACACACATGATGGTGTATTTGGTTCTTCCCAACTGCTCCCTTCTCACAGCTGGATGGAGTCAGCTGTTTGTTTATGGGAAATGTTTGTCATGTGAATTGCTAGTACTACAGTTTTGGTTTCTTGAACAATGCAACAGCCAGATGCATGCTATGCATATACGCGTCAAGATTTAGAAGTTTTAAACCAAGCATTATCTGTAATTGTAGTTCATACATCATATCAGATGGATGTCCAGCACTAAATCTTCTTGTTCTGTGGCAACAAACAAATCTTACTTTCCCTGTTTCTCTAGACATTCTCAATGGTGTTACCTGCTGGTTGTTGGACGTACGTAGTAGCATTCTTTTATGTTGCAAGAAACATTACCTAAACGCAATGGCAGTTGAGTCGTTCACTGGAACAAGAAGCAAGGATGCCTAGTGCCTAGGTGACCCCAAATGAAAGGCACAATAAAATAAAAAATATATATATTATGTGGACAGTTGGTAGACACATATAAAGGGAAAGATTAGGATGATTAGGGAAAAGACATCATCAAGAGGAGGAGACAACAGGGCAGTTGGAGAGTGCCCTTAAGTATCATTTGATGAAATGGCTGTGGCTTTCGTTGCTGAATAGACGTCCTTTGAAAGGATGCATTCTAGGCTATCATAAATCTCAAGGAAGTCGAGCGCATTGAACTCAGGAAAATAATTGCCATCTAGAATCTCTAGTTAGAAGGGAGATCAATTTTTTTTTGAATACTCACCTCCTTATGTAACAACATATAAGTTTATGTCGTCTGCATAGCGTTTTTTTTTTCATTTTTGAATGGGTGTAACGACATATTTATGTGTGTCTCCCTTGAATTTCAAATTTTCCAATCCTATACCTCATCATTATCGACGAATTGCAAACCCTAACTCGTCAGAGATGAAGGTGTTACGAGATCGAGCATAGACCTCCCGGTAGGACGATGTACATTCAAAACAACAACATAATAGCCTTTTGTCCCAAGCAAGTTGGGGTAGGCTAGAGATGAAACCCAAAAGAAACAGAGATAATTAAGAAAGACATAAAACGGCACAAGACCAAAGATAAAACGGCACAAGACCAAAGATAAGGTTAGGGGTAAATAAGAGAAGAAACAAAAGATCACGGTCAGGCACGTTAATTGCAAGTCTCCAAGCGCATCTATCTATAGCTAATTCCTTGGAGATATTCCACTCTCTAAGATCCATCTTGACCGACTCGTCCCAAGTCAGTTTAGGTCGACCTCTACCTCTCTTTACATTATCTACCCTTTCTAGAGCCCCACTACGCACTGGCGCCTCAAGAGGCCTCCGTTGGACATGTCCAAACCATCTCAACCGATGTTGCGTCAGTTTCTCCACAATTGGTGCTACGCTGACCTATCCCGAATATCTTCTTTCCGTACTCTATCCCTTTTTGTGTGCCACAAGACCAGCGTAACATACGCATCTCTGCTACACTCAATTGTTGGACATGTCGCCTTTTTTAGGCCAACATTCCGCACCGTATAGCATCGCCAGGCGAATCGCCGTCCTATAGAACTTACCTTTTAGCTTTTGTGGCACCCTCTTGTCACAGAGGACGCCAGAAGCTTGACGGCATTTTAGCCAACCGGCTAAAATTCTATGCCTAACATCTTCATCAATATCTCCATCCTTCTGGAGTATCGATCCTAAATATCGAAAAGTATCCTTCTTGGCCACCACTTGCCCATCAAGGCTAACGTCTCCATCCTCATGTCCAATCGCGCTGAAGTCGCACATCATGTACTCTGTCTTCGTCCTACTAAGTCTAAAACCTTTCGACTCCAACGTGTGCCTCCATAGCTCTAACTTCCTATTAACCCCCGCCCTACTCTCATCAACCAGCACCACATCATCCGCAAAGAGCATACACCCAGGGATATCACCTTGTATGTCCCTTGTGACCTCATCCATCACTAAAGCGAATAAATAAGGGCTCAATGCTGACCCCTGATGTAGTCCTATTTTAATTGGAAAGTTACTGGTGTCGCCATCACATGTCCGGACAGATGTCATCGCATCCTTGTACATATCCTTGATGAGGGTAATGTACTTAGTAGGGACTTTGTGCTTTTTCAAGGCCCACCACATACAAAGTTTCAAAAAAAAGATCATGTACATTCCGAGTAGACTTTCATTAAACCATAAATCTAGTAATATTTTTTTATAGAGAAGTAACTCATCTAAAATTGACACAAGCATGACAAGGGCACTCACAAATCAGCGCCTGCCACGGCATTAGAGCTGCACCTAGTCCTACCGCACGACATTCTTTAGTTAACTACTGATTGACCAATAATTCTGATTAATTCGTGCAATAATATTAACAACAGAACACAGAGGTGAGGTGAGGTGTAGTAGGGCTGTAATAATACCCCGGGGCAGGGCGGGGCAGGGCGGGCAGGGCGGGGAAGGGGGCAATAAAGAAGGAAATGATGCGCGCGCACACCGTGGCCACCCCTCCCCATCCCCACCCACCGCCGCCCCGGGCCACCCACTCTCTCTCTCCTCTCTCTTCTCTCTCTCTCAAGCCCTCCTCTCCACCACCACCAGCACCCACCATTCCGGCGCGGAGACCGCTTCCCTTCCCCGCACCCCCGCAACCCTCTCCTCCCCCGCCCCGCCTCCTCCGCGCTTCCCTCCATTTGTCCGCGCGCCCCTCCCTCTCGATCTTAACCACCCGCCGCGCGCTCCCGCCACCCGCCTTCCTCTGGTCCTCAACCCAAAACGCTCGCCATCCCCCCACACTTTCCATCTCTCTTCTTGTTCCCCCAGAGAGGACGAGGAGGAGGAAGAAGAAGAAAGGAGAGAGAGAGAGAGAGGCCTCTCCCCCCCTGCACCTGTAGCGAGAGGGAGGAGGGCGGAAGAGGATGAGCGCGTCCAGGTTCATAAAGTGCGTCACGGTCGGGGACGGCGCCGTCGGCAAGACCTGCATGCTCATCTCCTACACCTCCAACACCTTCCCCACCGTACGCCCCTCCTTTTCCTCTCCTCTCCTTTTTCTTACTCATTATCATTTCCTTGTCCCTTTCTGCCTTGATTTTGATTTGAATTTGGTTTGAAAAAAAGTGTGGAATTCCAGCGGCATTCTTGATCTGGGTGCTGGATTTGAGGAAAATGAAACGCCTTTGTGCCTGATTCGCCCGGCGCTTGCTAATTCGTCCCCGGATAGGGCAATGCGGCTGCGAATTGCTGCAATCTTTTCGTGTTTAGGGTTGCGGCCGCGTACCTCGGCAGCTACCCATTGGTCACGGAGAAAGGGGATCTTTTCTTCGCTATTCCCAAATCGGCGCCTTTAGCAGCACGCTAGGGTTGGTAGGGTCAATTTTTTCGTACCAATTGCATTTATAGGAGTTGCTAGAAAATTGGGGGGAAATGTAGATTCCCTTCCCCACCTCTTGATCCGTTTCAATCAGACCAGGATCACTTTCCCGACTTTTTAGTTACCCTGCCCGCCTGCCTGTACCCTCCTCCCGCTACCCACGCCTTCCGTATGGTTGGTGGAATGGATTGCCATTGTCTCACTTCACGCAATTCCACACTGGTTGTTGCAACAAAAGCATCGCTAGCTTTTCACGCATGCTTCCTTTTCCCACAGTAAATATAGTAATCCTCCCCACCGAGTTTTTTTGACCATGTAGTAGCATATCCATTCGCACAGGAAATTTTTTCAATAAATGTGATTTTGATTTTCACGCGCACGCTTTGCGGTAGATTAGCTTGGAGCCCTGAGTGTGACCATGTACTAATATATCCACAGGACCACTGTGGACCGCCCTTCATGTTCTCGCCAAGGGCCTAATGACAAACTTTTCTAGTTGCTTTATGTTTATTGTGGGGATGCTTTGTGCCTTCATTCCCTCTTGTCATCTTCCATGGGCTTGTGTCCATTTTTCCATTATGAATTAGTTGTGAATGATAAGTCGAATATGTACTTACTGTTATCGCCATTACTTTGCCAGGACTATGTTCCGACGGTGTTTGACAACTTCAGTGCTAATGTTGTGGTTGATGGTAACACTGTCAACCTCGGGCTATGGGATACTGCAGGTGACTAGCTATCTGTCTTATTTTGCTACTTATGGCACTTTTCCCCCTGATTCAAGGTGCTTAAACTTCCATCTTTGCAACTACAACAGGTCAAGAGGATTACAACAGACTGAGACCACTGAGTTATCGTGGAGCTGATGTTTTCCTTCTGGCCTTCTCACTGATCAGTAAGGCTAGCTATGAGAACGTTTCAAAGAAGGCAAGACACTGATTCTTATTTTCTCTATTTGTTTATCCCAGTGTTCTATGGAAATGCTTCTTTTTAGACCATTTACGGTATAGTCTCCATTTAGCTGATTTTGTGATAACATTCACTGTTCTGGTTTGCCCATCACATTCTGAGTGATTACTTTTTTTAGTACTGGAAACACATTTCCAAAATCAATTTCTGGATAGGATATAATACAGAGATAGCTTCCAAACTTTGTTGCTAAGTATCTTGACCTCTTGTTTGCTGACTCTAAACCCATTATATTTTTCAGTGGATACCTGAACTGAAGCATTATGCACCCGGTGTGCCAATAATTCTCGTGGGGACAAAGCTTGGTAAGAATGACGCAGTACTATACTTTGAGAAATTCATCCTTCTGTGCTTGTAAGGCTTATTATGTTAGTTTGGAGGGAAGAAGCCATTGGAGTTTCTGGTTACACAGGATTGTGTTTGTGGTTACTTTGAAAATAATGCATGAATTTGGCAATGCTATAATATCGTGTGACGACAAAGTCTGTACACTAGAAAAGCAGGGATGTTACCCCGGATTACAAAATGTTGTATATATACCTGTCTGAATTGGCTGTTTAGTTTCTGTTCTTGTTTTTTTTAAACTAATTCAACAGGTAATGGCTAGCTGCCCCTCAGTTTGCTGTTGTCCTATTGGGTTCAGTGTTTTTTTTCCTGGTGTTCATGTAGTGCGTATAATATCTAACTAGTGGTATAACTTCTAGATAATCCATGTATGGAATAACGCCTCAGATTGCCAGCTACGCTGCATCTCACATTTTACAATGTGCATTGCTCTAACAGATCTTCGAGATGACAAGCAGTTCTTTGTGGACCACCCTGGTGCTGTTCCTATCACTACTGCTCAGGTACGGTTATGGGTGCTTTACTGCCTTGTTTGCTCTAGGAATATTACATAATTGCTTTGAGATCTAGTGAATTGTGTCGGTTCTGATTTTCGTCTTTCCTGGTGACTGTTGCCTAACTCACATTGTTACCTTGCTACCTGTAGGGAGAGGAGCTAAGAAAGCAAATAGGCGCACCATACTACATCGAATGCAGCTCAAAGACCCAACTAGTATTGCTATCTGCTCAATCATCTGCTGAACATGCAATATCGTGTGAGATACTAAAGCGCTTTCTTTTTGTTTCCACCTGAACTGCAGAACGTAAAGGGTGTATTTGATGCGGCGATAAAGGTTGTGCTGCAGCCACCCAAGGCGAAGAAGAAGAAAAAGGCGCAGAGGGGGGCGTGCTCCATTTTGTGATCTAATCATCAGTAGACAAAGAAACAAGGGCGAAGCCATGGTTTATTATCGTCGCGTCTTGCTTCAGCGAAACAGCATTGATGGGTCCCCCTAGGTTTACTGGCAGCTGCAGCAAGTTCTTCTCTTTGTCGAGGCATTGAGCGATCCGTTTGTTTCATTTCCTCCTTCCTGCCTTGTGATTATGTGGGTGTGACTGACAAGTCGTGGCAATTAGGTAACTTGCTTAGAAGGTATTTCCCGTGTTTGAGCAAAAAAAATATCTTGTTATCTCTGTTCCATAAGTAGACATGATGTAATCGTACTAAGTTTATTTTTACTTATTTCACTTTAATGGAAAATTATGCTTCCCTTTACGTGATGGCCATGCCTGTATGCCAATGCATTTCCTGTCATGTTTACTGCATTTTGTTTGGCAAATGGAGCGTCCATAGTGGTTTGACTTGCTCATTTGGATACAACAATGATCCCAAGGTTAACAGCTTGCGCTGGGATTATAGTATATGGTACCATGGAGATCATGCAGAGCATGTTTGCAAGTTGCAGTTGTAACAGGAGAATATTCATGGTCTGATACGATACCAGAAGGTTACAAACCTTAAAAACCAGCATTATCTTCAGAGAGCCATGTGGGCAGGGCAACAACTTCCTCTAGCTGGGGAATGTAGTTGTGCTGCACACGTCCAGCTTCTAATGATTTTCGTGGGATTTGGGTGGTTCATACAATGTGTGCTTTGTTTGTTGCTTCTTTCCACCACAGCCGGGCTGATCGTTCTGATTCCAATGTTGCACTTGCTGACTTGCTGGTGCAGCAGCAGACTAGAATCAGTTTGTTGCAGTGAACAATTTCACTCTTCCAGCTTTGTGTTTGTCACGTGTATTTGTTTGAAATAAAATAATATTATACACTATTCTTCTTCTAAAAGATGCTAAATGCTTCACATATTGGGGTTGATAACTCTCAATAATGTTTGAAATCCTTCAAGTTGGTTTGTGGTGGAGCGTCTTCGGATGCTTAATTCACACCCAAAAAAAACTCAGACAAAATGCAAAACCAGGCCCAGAGCTAAAGAATAAACCCCAAAAAAAAAATCGTGAAATGCTACCTCCTACGATTGGCAAAAAATTCCGTTGCCGGGATTCGAACCCGGGTCTCTCGGGTGAGAGCCGAGTATCCTAACCAGCTAGACTATAACGGAAGGATGCGAAAGTAGGATGTATTTCCTTTTTAAAACAATAAATATTGAAAATAGAGGTAAAATGCAAAAAAGTACACGACGCCTGAGAGATTCGAACTCTCGCGGGGAAACCCCATGTACTTAGCAGGCACACGCCTTAACCACTCGGCCAAAGCGTCGTTGTCGAATGTGTCTAGAGTGAATATTTATTACAACATAAGTCTCATTATTGACTTCCCAATAATGCACAATTCGACACTTGGATTAAGACACGGAAGGCCATCAAAACTGCACGTGTGGTCGTTCTTACTTCCAGAGATCTCAGCTCCTGGCCTCTTTGTAATCAAATCTTTTTATTGTTCATGTATGTTGGGTACATATGGTTACCCTGAGCTGCTTGAGGAGAGCTTCGGCCTTCAGCCCATGGCGTACTTCTGCGTCCATCCCCTGGCGGTGGACTCGTACCTGAGGCGGTCGGTCTTGCACATGTGCGCGATCTCCGGCACCAGCGGGTCGTCCGGGTTGGGGTCCGTCAGCAGCGAGCAGATGGAGAGCAGCACCTTGGAGATGGTCAGCGCCGGGCTCCACTGCTCCTTGAGGATGTCCAGGCAGATGTTGCCGTTGCTGTTGATGTTCGGGTGGAACACCTTCGTCTTGAACGCCACCTGTTTTCATTTCATTTGTTTGTGAGTTTCTTTTTGCCGTCGATGAGATTCTCGTCTCAGACTTAATAACAAACATTGCATAATTCAGTAAAATCTTTGAAATTTTCTTCTTCTTTTTTCAGTCAGAGATGAAGAAGAAGAGCAAGTACCTTGGGAGGCTTGAACGGGTAGTCTGGAGGGAAGTGGATGGTGACCAGGAACACGCCTCCAGAGTAGGGGCTGTCGCTGGGGCCCATGATCGTCGCTTGCCAGTGGAACATGTCATCAGACACAGGCCCTGTCCGAAAACCAAGTAACGAACAACAAATTTCAAAACAAATTTAATCTCAACTTGTTTATCTGATTATTCTAGATCAGGAGGCTCACCTGCACTGCAGGACGTTGGTGGATCCCTCTGCAGGTCCTTGAGCTCCTTGATGATTCTCCGGAGCGCCATCGGTCTCGGGTCCTTGCACTAGCTCCTGACCAGTTCTTGAGATGAATGGTGCCTTATTGATCTGAAGGTCTCAATGCTGCACCAACTAATGGAAAAACCTGTTTGTTTCGGTGTCCGGGAACCGAGGATCACCGGGCCTCTATATATACACCCACAGAAAGAAAGAATTTTGTTCTTGCCCGCTGAAAAATACCTTTTGGGCATGGTCAAGTGGCATTGGATTCTTGAATGAGATGGAAGGAGAAAGCAAAAGGCTAGAACAATGATAATAAACAATGGCAATATCACACCTAATATTCTCCGTGAAGATTAAACTAGTGGTCGCGCATTTGCGCTTGTGCCTGGAAAGAATTTAGGGCTTCAAGCAAGAGAATGTATTCACCATGAAGCTAGTAAAGAGGTGAGATTCTGACTAAAAGGGAAATTGCAAGTGGGCAAAAAGTAGCCCCATAAATTGTACTACTGACGGCTCTGGTTCGCTGAACTTCATCCCTCCATGTACATTTCAGTGGCAACAAAAAGAAAAGAGAGGAGTTTTCCAATGAAAGAAAAATGAAATCTTTAATTTGCGTCTAATATCAATCGGACATCCTGGTCGGTGACTCTTCCTGGTAGTATATGCTTATGCGAGCCTGAACTGTCGAAAATATTCTAGCTTATCGCAAGTAGAATCTAGGCTGTTTGAGGCCAAATCATATGGTACTACCTCTTTGTTGTTCAGTATGTTCCAGAAGGACCAAACTGAAGTTCTCACGGTCTTGCTGATGCAGACTTACATGGAAGTCGTAGTTGATAGACCTTAGGATCGACTAGCAATAGATTAAACTCATGGGTATAACTTTGAATAAAGAATTTAACCACTTGTACATGCATTAACTAGAACAACTACACCTAGAAGGAGAGAGTAGGGGCACAGACCATTAGAGGTGGCGTCGGGGTTGACAGCGGCCATGGCGGCGGTGGCGGTCGCAGGGGCGGCCGCGGGTTGAGGAGGCGCTGGCGGCGCGGTGGCTCTCCGGTTGAGGTCGGGGCGATGGCACCTCGTCCTTCGGATCCACCCAGAGGTTGCGGGCGGCGCTGGTGTAGCTTCCCGTTGCTCCAGTGCCCCTCGATCGGTAGGGTTGTGGGGTGGTGGCTGGCGGCGCGGTGAACCTCGTGTCGCGTGCACTAGCCCCCACCCCTATCTTTATAGCACTGTACAACGGGGGCCCACCAACCAATACTAGGTTGGGCTCCCCCGATCAGGGTGCGTGAACCGAGCCCATCACAGCCTTTGGGCCGTGGTGGTGGAGATCGACCTAACAGTAGTTTAGTTTAAAATTTAGATGTTCATGAAAGTAAGCTCATGGTACTATAGTCCACTCTGCTGAAAGACTGAAGTAGTAAATTGTTAAACTTAACATGATCACCTTGACCATATAATTTTGTTTATTTAATTCTTTTTGCCATTGTCTCGCTTCTGATTTCTTAATCACGCGTATTCTTGTATGACGATGGCTCCAGATCAAGGCGCTGATCCCGCAGTACAGTACAGGCAGCTGACCTCGGTGGCGTTGGGCAACGGGCAATCCGCCTGGGCAAGCGCGGGGCGGCTGATGGAGGTCCTACCGGCTCTCCGCACTCCCATGGCGGAGCTCAATTGGGTGGGGTTCGCTCCTAAGAAAGTCAAGCTCTTCTTTTGGGTGCTTCGTCGCGCCATTCTGGGCCCGAGTCCTGCCTGGACGGTCGCATCCGCAAGCCCAAGAAGTACCAGCAAACTGAGAGAAGAACTCGCAGCTCCTTGGGCTGGCTGCGTGCGGGCTTGCCGCGTGTTGGGCCTCTATCTGTGGCCACATGGCCCACAAGACATCCGAACGGCAACGGCCAGAACCCACTTCTGCTATACTTCCCTTCGAAGGATTTACACCCCCACTGGGCCACTCCGCCGCCGCCGGGACTTGGTCGGCGATTTCCTCCGTGGCCATCTCTGCATTAGAACATCAATCTTCTAATATGAGAAGCTGAGAATGGGATTGTATATGGAGAAAAAGGATATTACACAGGATGACACCCAGACTTTGCAATTTTTATTTTTAATTATTTCGTTTCTTTATGGGATGCCACATCATCGTTGACGTGAACGTCAATACCTTCAGCAAAAACTACTACCATCTCATAATAAAACTGCATCAAGGGTAAACACCTAACATGGCACCGAAAAAATGGCTGGCATTGAGCTCGAGAGTGAAAATTGGACTCCCCTGATAGTTTTACATGGAAGTTAGAAATAAATGTAGTGGATATACCGTGCATTCATTAACTACGCTGGTGTGCAAAATGACAAGTGCGGAGATAACCAATATGACAAATCCATTGCGTTGTATTGTTTACTTCTAAGACTTGCACATGAAAAATGTTGTAGCAACATGTCGTATGGCCCCTCCACTTCAAGGAATTGTACGGGTTCATTTTTACCATTAATATTATCAAAATTATCTATTTACGATGACAATTTTTTAAAGAACATAGATTTATGCATTATATTTGTACAAAATGTCGAAAGCAATGAAGAAGACTCGAAAGAAATAAAAAGAGAACAGAAAACAAAATAAAAATGTTTCAAGTGATTAACGTATTTATACCATTTAATAGTTGTACCACATTTAGACATCAGCACTTCTCCTTTTCTTCCATCAGAAATTGGCATCTTATCCTTTAGATTCATATCATCTCCACCTATTCGCACGAAACGGATATCTATAACGGCAAAGGTTTCTCAATCTTTTTATACAATCATTAATATTATAGCCTAAGAATAATGTATGTATATCATTGAATCCCCAAACGAATAAAAGATAAGCTGGATACATGAATGTATGTATATCATCGTATTATGAAATAAGTAGCAAATCCAAATTGTCCACAAAGAGCCTGCATAAATGAACGATCCAAAATAATCAGTCAAGGTGCAAAAGATATGCTATATCCATATTTGCTATTGCAGCCATGGAACTACCCTTTTCCATTGATACCAAGCCTACAAAAAAGTACAAGGACAAGGATGTCTCCAAATTAATTCGGGTGGAATTATACAAGTAATAAGCATATCTTTTGGGTATATTTTTTAGAAGGTTTGTTTAATAAGCTTCAAGCGTATATATTTGTTCACTTTACATTTTGCACCCAAAGTACTATAAAATTTTAATTTTAAATCCTTCTTATGTAAAAATAGAATGCTGCATATATTCGATTTTTTTTAGAATCGCATATATTCGAATTTCGACCATGTAACATGGTTGACTATTTTCTTCCAAAATGTTGTTTGTAAGGAACATTGACCGTTGTCCAAAAGCAAATTCCAAGAAACACGTAAAGCAACTGTTTTCGTATCGAATGGTCAAGTTGTCATATAACTATTAATTGTCGTATCACCGAGAATAAGTAGCTAGACATATGTGATGATACCATATTTGTCAGAAGAAATCATAACCAATGTATACAAAGCATGTTGCATGCATTCTGGATGTCGTGAAGTTTCGTCACTCGCAGACATGAGCTGAAATCGTTGCATCATCATCTTCAGGAATGCCAAATATGCAACATTACGCAAGAACCGTACAAAGCATCTAGACATATTTGATGATACCATATTTGACAGAAGAAATCGTAACCAATGTATACAAAGCACGTGACATGCATACCAGATGTCGTGAAGTTTCGTCACTCGCAAACATGAGCTGAAACTGTTGCATTATCATCTTCAGGAATGCCAAAAACGCAACATTACGCAAGAACCGTACAAAGCAGCCATGTCGTTCACGACCGTACTGATCAATAATGATCAACAATGCGACAAATACATTTAATCGATATGCTCGACCTAGCTGGCATTCTCGCATGCCAACTGAAAGAACCGCTTTTTCGAATACGTCCAAACCGGATCCAACTAGCTCCGGATATGCCAAAAACACATCGGACAACGTACGTGACGCCAGACAAACAACAGGCACGAATCGCGCGCGCAAAGCCGCACTGCCTGACTGGATAGCTCCTCTGACGAGTCGCCCCGTTTGCTTAGTTCGAACCCGTGAACCCCACGTTCTCCATCGTGGCATTCCTTTAGACATAAGAGCCCTCGGAAATCGAGACCCTCCCTCCTCTCTCCTTTCGCAGTACTGTTCTTCTACTTCTTGAGAAGTGCCTTTCACTAAAAATTGTTCTTCCACTTCTTGAGAAGAAACTTTTACTTAAAATTGCAACAAAATCCAGGTGCTAATTTGCAAATCAGTGACAGCTATCCACCTCCGGCCGCCCCTGCCACTGGTATATCTACCCCACCGCGGCTTCTCTCCCCCACAGGCCACACCACAGAGCACTCCAACACCCCACCGGAAACCAGCCAGACCCCACCGCCACCTCACTCCCTCGTCCCATGCAAGGAAGCTCGAGCTCCCCGTGCGTCAACAATCCCTCCTCCTCCTCATCGCTGGCACCACCAGCGCCGGTCGTCGTCCTCGGCGCCGCCGATGTCCCACCGCCGCCACGCCGCGTCGTGGCGGCGCACCGCCTCCCGCTCCGCGCGTCGCCGGACCCGGCCTCCCCCTTCGGCTTCGCCTTCTCCCTCGACCCCGACGCCCTCCCTCTCCAGCTCTCCCGCGGCCTCCCCGCGCCCGTCACATACGTCGGCACCCTCCCCCCCGCCGCCGCCGGCGAGATCGTCCCCTCCGACGACCTCGACGACTACCTCTTGCAAAACTACTCCTGCCTCCCCGTCCACCTCGCCGGCGACCTCCACAGAGACTTCTACGACGGGTTCTGCAAGCGCTACCTATGGCCACTCCTCCACTACCTTCGCCCGCCGTTCACCCCTGCCGACGCCGGCAATCTCCGCTTCGACGGCGGCGAGTACGCCGCCTTCCTGGCCGCGAACCGCCGCTTCGCCGACCGCGTGATCCAGGTTGTCTCCCCCGACGACGGCGACCTCGTCGTCGTCCACGACTACCACCTCTGCTTCCTCCCCGCTATCCTCCGCCGCAAGTGCCCCCGCGCCGGCGTCGGCCTCTTCCTCCACTCCCCGTTCCCCTCCGCCGACACCTTCCTCTCCGTCCCCGTCCGGTTCGAGCTCCTCCGTGGCCTCCTCAACGCCGACCTCCTCGGCTTCCACACCTCCGATTACGCCCGCAACTTCGCCTCCTCCTGCTCGCGCCACCTCGCCGCCGGCATCAACGCCACCACCAGCTCCGGCTCCGGCGGCGGCATCATCAGCATGAACTACCACGGCCGAGCCGTGCAGGTGAGGGTGTTCTCGGTCGGCGTCGACATGGGCCGGGTCCGCGCCGCGCTGGGGTCGCCGGAGGCCGCGGCGAAGGCGAGGGAGATCGCCGACGCGTACCGCGGCCGCGTGCTCATGGTCGGGGTCGACGACCTCGACCACCTCAAGGGCGTCACCCTGAAGCTCCTCGCCATGGAGAGGATGCTGGAGGCCGACGCCGACATGCGCCGCCGCGTCGTCCTCGTCCAGATAAACAACCCGGCCCGCAGCCGCGGCGCCGGAGCCGACGCCGTCCGCCGCGAGGCCGAGCGGATCAAGGACCGGATCAACCGGCTTGCGGCGGCGCCGGTGGTCGTCATGGTCGACGGCCCCGTGCCCATGCCCGTTAAGGCGGCCTACTACGCCGCCGCCGACTGCTGCGTCGTCGCCGCCGTCCGCGACGGCCTCAACCGGATCCCCTACTTCTACACGGCGTGCCGCGAGGAGTCCTCGTCCCCCGTCAGCGGCGGCGCCGGTGCCGTCGTCGTGTCGGAGTTCGCCGGCTGCGCGGCGACGCTCGGCGGCGCGATCCGGGTGAACCCGTGCGACGCGGAGGCGTTGGCCGCGGCGATGCGCGCCGCGGTGACCATGGGCGCCGAGGAGCGCGCGGCGCGGCACCGGGAAAACTACGGGTACCTCCGCGCGCACGACGCCGCGGCCTGGGCGAGGGCGTTCGACGCTGCGCTGGAGGTCGCCTGCAGGGACCTGCCGGCGATGAGGTTCGTCGGCGCCGGCTTCGGGATGACCTACCGCGCCATGGCGTATCGGCCGGCGTTCCAGATGCTCGCGGCGGCGCACGTACGGCCGGCGTACCGCGCTGCCGCGCGCAGGCTGGTGCTGCTCGACTACGACGGGACATTGGTGGCCGAGGTGTCCGACGAGAGGGAGAGGGCGCCGGGCGATCTGGTCATCCGACTAGTGAACGAGCTGTGCGGCGACCCGAAGAACGCCGTGTTCATCGTCAGCGGCCGCCGCAGGGAGCAGCTGGCGGCGTGGTTCGCCCCGTGCGAGAAGCTCGGCATCTGCGCCGAGCATGGATACTTCACAAGGTGGAATGCTAATAACGATTTTGATGACTTGCAAAATTTAGTGTTATTTTAACTCACTGCCTGCATTCAGTTACTGACAATGGTCAAGATTTGAGATCGAGGTAGCCTGCATTATGACACTGATTGTCCTATCCACTGGGATTTTGGGTAAATCTGATCCAGTGCAAGATACACTGTAGTTAGAGTACAAATGCACACTTGTAAATAAACCGTAATAATACTGAAAATTGACAAGGTAGTAGGGATCGATCCACAAATTGAATTAGTGTAACTCGATTGATGGGTCTCTGAGTGTATCATATCAGGTGGAGCAGGGACGATCCATGGCAGGTGATGAGCGACAAGGCGGCGCCGCTGGTGCGTGGCGCTACCAGTGGATGGGAGGCGGTGGCGGAGCACGCGATGAGGCACTACACGGAGGCGACGCCCGGGTCCTACATGGAGGTGAAGGAGACCGCGATGGCGTGGCACTACCAGAACGCCGACCCTGTGGTGGGCCCGTGCCAGGCCAGGGAGCTCCACTCCCACCTGGCGAGCGCGCTCGCCGGCGAGCCGGCGTCCATCGCCATCGGCACCCACGTCGTCGAGGTGAACCCAAAGGTAGTGGCCATGGATATGTATATATATATCTCGATCTATCGATTGCAACAACATGTCATATATCTATCAATGCACAATAATGCAAGTCGTTGGTACTGAATAATATAATTTTTTGCTGATAATAATCGAGCAGGGAGTGAACAAGGGCGTGGCGGTGGAAGCCCTGCTGGCCGCCATGGCGCGCCGCGGGAAGTCGCCGGACTGCGTGGTGTGCGTGGGGAACGGCGGCGAGGCCATGTTCGCAGCGCTGGAGAGGGCGTCCAAGGCCGGCGGCGCGCTCGCCGCGGGCGCGAGCGTGTTCGCGTGCACCGTGGGGAAGAAGGCGGGAAGCGCGGCGGCGTTCTACGTGGAGGAGCCCGCGGACGTGGTCGGCCTGCTCGCCGCCCTGGCGCGCTGCGGCGGCTCGCCGGCCGTGCAGGCCGAGTGAGTGATATGGTGTGTCGAGACTCGAGAGCAATGCAATGCAAGGCCGTCGGTCGATCTTGTGGCGGGCAGGCATGAGCAATCGAGATGGATATCTGTTCTCTGTTGTTGTAATGCAGGCAACAGGTGGGGATAAAATAAATGCTGCAGTAGTAGTATAGATAGGTTATCTCAATTGAGAGAAATTAAGAACAGCTCTCGCTGTTGTCTCAATTGAGAGTAGCTAGCTAGATATATAGCACATGTGTACGTGCAAGAACAACATATAGTAAGTTAGTAACAACCTCCATAATGGAGTGTGTTTAATTTGTTCGTCGTCTTTACTTGTATATGAGCGAGCGAGGAAGAGGAGTGAGTGACGCATGCATGGGCTGCATGCCACTGTAGCTGACGTACGAACGAAGGAAATTAAAGTTAATTTGCGGCTGGCGTGCTAGCTAGCTTCCATAGATGGAACGCGTATCTGAAGTTGTGAACTGAAGAGATCTAGCGGAGTGCCTGCGGGCATGCATCCATATACGTATACGGAGTATGCATGTTAGTATATATCTTCCTGCCTGTGTGCAGGTCAGCAGGTGCATTACCATTACATATGCGGCGCGCGAAGTTGTCACCCACCATCGATATTCGATAACTGACAATTAAGGCAAATTAAAGCGATGACGCGGCGGGTGCAGAAACGACAGCAAGGGGATCATATCGGTGGTGATGCGTGCTGCTCGTTGCATTGTCACTACTAGGCTCATCCACCACCGACCAAGGATACATATAGCTGTGGATGAACGGATCGGATTAGTTCGTAGGAGTTAGCAATCTCGATCTCTTCCAGCCTTCCAGGATATATACATGACGACGATATGTGGGTCGATGGGATGATGCCAGCCGGGGTCGATCAGACCGTACCTGCACTGCACCGAAGATCGGAGCAACAACCGGCTGCGACAAGCAATTCAATGCATCGATCAGCTGCTAGCTCCGATCCATCTCCTTGCCGCGCGCCGACCACCGCCGGCGACGAACGCCGGCGAGTGGTGCCGCCTTGGGTAGTTGGATGGTGCCGATCCACGCGTAGGCCATGGCAATGCAAGGCAGTTACTGCTACCGCTTGGGCCGGTGGCAGGCAGGCACGGACAGGCACACAACGTACAGCTGGGATAGCGTTCGTATGCGGCGACCGTATGTAGGCGACTAGATAGATAGATAGATACAAGTAGGTGTACGTGCTGGTCTTTCTATATCAACCTACGTATCTCTCTTGTCTTTTTTAAAGCAAAAAATCTATCTTATCTATAAATAAGTATGCGGCGCTGAGGATTCAGCCCAAATCAGTGTGGGCTGTGAGCCTGTGACCGGCCGGCGGCCCAGTAACATGATGCAACTCATCGGGTTGTAGGCCCGTTACATTGGACAAAATCTCCCAGTTCGGCATTTGTCAATTTCTTCAGGTGTACATGTAGGTAGTCCAGTAGGCAGTCTCTGTAGTGGTGGGTTAAGAGTTAAAATTTTAACAGAATATTCGAAACAACAAAAAAAGAAATTTAACAGAATGACCTTGAACCATGTCTTGGTCAATCTGAATTTGTTTCTTCATCATCGTCATGCTTGCAATTTGCTTAAGCATTCGTCAATCTTTGTCATAACGCCTGACGGATACTTCGCTGAATGGATCAGTTACCTTGCACATGCCAGTAAATTTCTTTGCACCAATCTTTTTCGTTGTATACAGGAGGTTGTAAGCTGCTCTTTATCAGCATATTCAACTGTGGCCTCACGTGCGTTAGGGAAAAAAAAAACTTTAACTGTAAGCTAAGCTAACTGAAAAGGCACTGAAAATAAGAACAATATGCTGTTTGCCATCAGTACCTGCTAACATGACGCTATTGAAAATATGCTACCAAAACCTAATGTGATTGTGATGGAACGTATCCCCTCTTGTACGTTGTAGCCATCCGTTCTGTTGTGCCTGTCCTTCTTCGATCTGTCACTGTTGGGCTAGCTGAGAGCTCTGACGCATGGACATTGCATCAGCAAAGATATCACCAGCTAGCTAATCGATCTCTTCCTTCCAACAACCTCTTGCGTCGGCCGTGCTCCCACTGAGAAGGGACCGGAAGGCTCTCTGTCTGTCCCCTCCTGCCCGTTTGAATTCTGAACCAACTCGTCGTTGGACAAAAGAAATTTCCATAGTCCTCTCACATTACAGATCCTTAGTTCCATCTCTAATTCTCTATGATCGTTCATCTTCCATCGCTGGCCTGCTGTGTTCAGAGAATCAGAGCCTAATCGGTGCCCAGCAGTCCAGCACCGTCCATTACCGGTTCTCCGGGATCTGTGGTAAATCTTCAGCTGGGGATACTTATCCCCACCGTTGCCTCGTCAAAAAAAGAGAATCAGAGCCAAGAACCGTCAACTGAAATTATCTGTTGCCTGTTGGTCCCCGGAGCAGGTGAGATGAGACCGATAACTGTTTGTTTTGTTTTGTTTTTTTTGGCAAAGAGAACTGAGATTTTTGGTGGCCGGAGTTCTGGGCCAGTTTAGATACGTTCCCTCACATGCATGGCATATTAAATGCAGTCGAAAAAAATAACCCATTATATAGATAGAGTGTACTTCGCGAGAAGAATCTAATGAGCCTAGTTAGGTCGTGATTAGACAATAAATTGCTACAGTAAACATGTGCTAATAACGGATTAATTAGACTCATTAGGTTCGTCTTGCGATTTACTGACAGAATCTATAATTAGTTTTGTAATTAGTCTATATTTAATACTTTAAATGTGTGCCCGACATACTCGAAAAAAATTTCACGTTTCGTCTAAACAGGAACGACGATTGACCTATTGACCTGCAGTTTGCATTCTGCAGACCGAAAATGCCTGACCTGTCAATTCCAAGCCTGCAATGGCCGCCACTGGTGGCATTGAATCAGGTCAACGCACACACTGCAGCCTGAGCCCACCTCGCTCTACCAGCCAGCCATGGTGAATGCATCGCGCTCGCCCACGCATGGGGACAACACGAGCAGTGGAGCTCATGGGTCCGACCAGGCGCCTTGATGCGCCGCCTTCTTCTCCAGAGCCGGCCCGCCGCCGTAGCCTGCGGCCGCAATCTCCTGCCAGTCCGCTCTCATTCTATAATGCTGGATGCAAGGCAAACGCTGCATTTATCTAGTACTAGTGTGATTCGTCCTCACCGTCTTTCATGGCGACGACGGGCCGCCGCCGAAATCTTCTGGTCTGGGGGGATTTAGGGCCGTGCGTCGCTCGGGAGGGTGGCCGGAGGCACATCTGGGGACGCAAACTTGGCGGAAGTTCTCGGGGATGCAGCGGCGCGACGGGCCGAGCGGTGGTCGCCGGTGGCGAAGCGACCTCGCCGGCAACCGTGGCGATCGCCGGAAATATTATATATAGACCCCTACTTATTTTCAAAATGCCCCTGGTTCGGATCGCGATTATTAATCGCGATCCGAATATATGCAAAATACCAACTGGTTTGGGTCGCGATTAATAATCCCGATCTGAATATATGCAAAAGCCCCCTGGTTTGGACCTCGAATTTGTTTCTCAGTCCCTCCGCTCCTCCTCCGTCTCGTCCGCCGACGGCCCCTCGCCGGCGCTGCCCCATCATCCGGAGCATTCGAGCCCTAGGGATCTCAGGCCTCCACCCTCTGGTCCGGCAGCAAGTCCCCAAAATGGCGGCGCGCCGTCGGAGCCAAGCGGGCTCGCCGAGGCGAGCAACCACACGCGCGCTTGAGCTCTCGCAGCCGGCAATGGCAGGTTTGTTAGTACCGCGCTCTCGTCTTGTACTGCGATCCCACGCAAGAGCACGTCAGTGAAGGTGTCGATCCTTGCCCCCAACAAATCTATCTGTGCTCTCGCCCTTTTGTGTTACTTGTACCTGACAAAAGGAGGTTAACGATTACCAGTTGATATATTGTGAACTAGTAATATGTTGATGCAATTTCACTTCTGCCAATATTTGCCTCGGGTTTATGCAGGTTCATCTCTCTCTGAACGGTTGTACCACGCAAAAGTAACAATTACATTACCTCCAGAAACAAATTCTGCATATTGTTCACTCGTTCAGATTATGTGGGGCCTGCACATGCTTGAGATTATGAGGGGGGGAGCTTGGTCAGAGGATGTCACCTCTATCACGCCATTACACAAGGAAGATTCTCAGAGTACCTCACTAAACTTTGGCTTCGTTCTAATGATGATATGAAATATGAATGGTTGTTGGCATTGGCACTAGGATCACATGCTGTTTTTTTTTTCAGCGTTCAGCAATCAAAATGCTATCGCAACTGGTGGCAATATCAGTCACTCGGTTTGAAGTTACCTGAGTTTTACTTACTGCACAGCAGTTCAGAGACAGTATATCCAGAGACTGTAACTAAAAGTATTAAGGCTCTAGTTAATATCCTAATGTTCATCTATTATCTTATTAAAACAGAAGCAAAAGGAGCCACCAGATTCACCGAGAGGGCCTAAAAAATCCCACGTTAATCTAAAAAAGAGAAGAACCTCCACCGTTGGATTTTATGAAGATCTAACGGCCTACGGTAGTCTAAAACGATCCATATCTAATAAGACTAATAATATAAATCCTGAATTATAAAAAGCCAATTAGCACCTCTTAACCAAGTCCACAAGTCCATATCCGATACAACTTCAAATAATATTTCCAAGTTACTAATGTAATTTTATCTTTCCGCTGGCAACATATACATATATATAACTTACTATTTTAATATTTTTTAATGGCACCCACATCCAATACACGTTAATAAATAGCAAGGACATAGTCATCGAGTACCCATATTTCTCTTTGACTAGCTAATACAATAAATGAAAAGATATATTCTATTAAATAGCCCTGTTACACTTGAGTTGTAACTCAAGCAGGATAATAATCGACTCCGTCCAAAATCAATCAAGGTAACAACATCAATTAAAAAAGAAATTGGCATCACCCTTGCTGCCAAGATGCCACCCGTCCTCAGTCTCGATGTGCCACCCCTCACCTCACGAGCCGCCGTAATGGTTGAGTCCCAAAGCTATCCATCTATTCCAAGAATTATTGCTCAAATACAAGTGTGACACCCCGTGTCACTTATAGGTTTAGTACAATGATTAAGACAAATAAATCACTCATCTCATCACTCATGATATTGGTTTGTGCATTTATTGTAATGTAATGATTTTCATTTTATGTGAATATTATGCTTTAATTACATATTTAATATAAAAATTAAATTGACAAGTGAGAGTTTTTACTTTGGTGCCTAACATGTTTTTGAACTCAGTGGCATGTTAGTTTGAATGTTCAAAAGTCAAATTTCGAATTTGAGTTCATTTGGTTCAAATTTGGTTAAGTTATAGCCTTTTCATTTTAACCCTTTTAGGAGCCAAATTAAAATTAAAATTACTTAAACATGTTACTTTTGGCTAACATGAAAATAACACTTTGAAGTATGTATTTTCATATAGGCATGTTGAATTTGATCAAAAACATCTTTTACTTGCTCAAATTGATGGTCAAAGTTGAGTCAAACCACTGATTTCAGCCCTGCTGAAATCTGGCTAAGTCTTGGAAAAACAGCAGCAGCTGGCCAACTTTAGGGCTCAATAACTTTTAATTTAAATCAACACCAAACCAAAACAAGTTCATGGTTTGAAAGCTGGTAGTTTGGACTCTTCAAAAATCATGAACAACTCCAGGATATCAAACCCTAGCTATTTCTTTTTCATGCTCAAAGTCAGCCAAACTCAATTCTGTTCTGGGACTTAGAGAAATTTCTGAGTTCGAGTTTTTGGCCGAAGTTTGATCGAATTTATCTCTCAAACCAAATCTTTTCGAACCTGGTGGCTTTAACAAAAGTTGTTTCCCTTGGTACCATCTACAGCTTTTGTATTGGAGTTTTGGAAAGTTTCTACACAAAATCTCGAGTTTGAATCAAATCTTTGGAGTGCATTTGGCGGTTACTGTTGATCTGAATCGAATCGATCGATTCAGACTTCAGACAGAGCGAGCTCGCGCTCGAGCTCTGCGCTGGCGCCGTCGGTGCCACGCGCCGTGCTCCACTGCCCTTTGCCACGCGCCATCGCCTCGCACTGCTAGTCGCGCTCCAAGTCATGCATTGCGCCTCGGTGTCAAGCTCGGCCGGCAACACCAAATTTGGCGGTGAGCGGCGAGCTCAGTACGCCGCCAGCACTGGACACGCGGATTCACCGCGGTTAAGCCGCGTTTACCCAATTCACCGCTCCAGTAAACTCTCTTCGTCGTCCTCGTCGTTCTCACCCACTCAGCTCCACTTTTCCCCGCCTCCAGTGCCCGTGCCGACTTGAATTCCGGCCGCCATTGCCGCCACCTCACCTCGCCGTGGAGTTTAGTCCTCCTGTCCTTCCCCGCCTCCCCAAACCACCCAAATGGAAGGCACTTGATCTCCTGAAGCCGTACCCACTCTCCTCGTGAACTCCGAAGCTCCGGTGAGCTCTAGCGCCGGCCATCTTTCCGGTCGTCCGCCGCCGCCCATGAAGGAGGGTCTTGCCGCCTCTAATCCTCGACTTTTTCATGTCTAGGTGGTGCGGCTTGAAGTCCTCGTGGTGTGAAGCATCTCCGGCGGGACTTCCGGCGTACCTCCGGCGATCCCTGGCCGGTCAATCGCCGGCGGGAGCTCTGTGCAGAGGGGAAATAGTCCAGGGGTGTTAAATTAGAAGACGAATTCTTCCCAGGGGGTTATGTGAAAGATTTCAGGGTTTAAGTGTTAAGGTGGAAAAGTTCTGGGGGTGTTCTCGTAAGATCCAGGGGTTATTCCGTAAAGAAAGGACCGGTTGGTAATGAATCTTTTAGATCCAGGGGCTTATCTGCAAAATCTGTTTAATCTTTTTAGTTTAATTAAACCGAGATAAATCACAGATCTTGTAAAATGCATAGTAAATCGTAGGAGTGTGAGAAAATTTTGAAACCAATTTTGTTGTACTTGTTGCATCTTTGGCTACAGCAGAAAAATATAAAATCATGTTGTTTATGTGCAGTTTTCTGTGTAGAAGTTTTTATTAGTTTATTAGCTTTCTGTCAAAATAAATAGTTCTGCATGTCCAAAAATTTTGAGAAAATCACAGTAGCTCTAAAATGTGTTTTTGTGGGCACAGTAAAATTTTGGGTTACAGGATATCTGTGTAGTTTAAGTTAAGCTTTTTCTCCATGCTTAGCTTGTTTGTGCTGTTAAAAATAGTTGTGAATATGTTTTTGAGCTCAATAAATCATGGTAAATCTGTGTTAGTGTGTAGAAAGTGTTTCTATGAAGTTTTGTAATTTTGTGCTTAATTTTGTTACTATTTGTTGTTTTAGTAGATTTATAGCCTTTTTGTCTTTTTCAAAATAAATAGCTTCTGTTAGATTTAAGTGTTGAAAATTTTTCAGTGATAATCTTGAGTTAAAAACTGCTCAGAGAAGTTTTTGTGCTGCTAGACAATCTGTGTAGATTTATTTCTTTATTTAGTTGCTAAATAACCCTTTATATGTGTGTTTAAATGGTTTTATATAAATAGTTTTGTTAATAAAATGTTTTCCAAACTGTTTAGATGAACTCAGTAAAGTTTGGATCTGTTGATATAATTCTTTCTTAGTGATAAGTTAATCTTGCTTAAAGAGATATGCACTTACTCTATAAAATGTTAAAAATGGTTTTTGCAACATTTCATGTGATTTCATGTGCATATCTTCTTTTGTAATTAAGCTGTATAATTGAATTGCTGCATGTGGAATTTTGTATCTTTTCTCGCTGTTATTCCAAACTCACACATGTGCATTTTCATGTAGAGAACGTACTAGCTGACGGGGTATATAACTTGGTACCTGAATCAGAGGCAGAGCAGCCAGAGCCCGAGGTCCTTGCAGTTGAAGCAGATCAAGACCCGAGCCAAGACTCGGAAGGGCCCAAGGCCAGCGAAGGCAAGCACCGGAGTGCATAACCTTTTTAACGCAGCCACAATTTAATTTATTTACTTTACAAAGTATTTACCTTTTGCATTTAAGTTTTCATAGGAGTTGACTGAAAACCTAGTTGCATGATCCATAGGAAAACCCAGAGTTTTCTAGTATGTGTAGGTCGATAGAAATGCTAGGCTGGTTAAACGGTAGAAGTCGAGTAATTGCCTGTTACTCGCGAGATGATAAGTAGTTTCTTTCAGAGTTATGTTAACCTGTCATCTAGACTGGAAAAGAAAGTTAGGCCGGGCGGAGAATGTTGGTAGAGAAAAGTATGGAATGTTGTAGCTCCGCCTGTGCCAGTTAAGGCCCGTTCGTTGTTAGCTCTGGGATCAAGATTGAATTGTACTACCTCACATGCTGGGAGTAAGAGGTAGTTGAAACTGGTAACTTATGTACTTTAGCTCGCACTGGTATGTTGAACTACGCCTGACTGCTTATTCAGGTACCGGTTAGAGTAACTCATGGCTGACCCGTCGTTGGTATCGGTGGGGACTGGTACTTGAGGGTAGCAGGGTAGGTCAAGTATTTAGTGTTGGCTGAAGGAACGGCTGGCATGAGCAGCCCGACGGGGCTTGTTTGTGCCGTGTGGGTAGGTTAACCTTGCAAGGGATAAAACCGAATCGATTCGCCGTACTCACGGTATTGAGCTCTTGATCACTGGGCAGCATCGCTAGATAAGAAAGTGAATATGATGATGATGGAATATATACATGCTGTATTGACTTAATCAAGTGCTTGCTCTCTTGGAAAAGTTTTATTTACAAATGCTTATCTAGAATAAATAGCTCAACATTAATCTGGATGCTAAAACTTGAAAGCAAGGATCTACTTTTAGTTGCTTATTTTTGGCAAAACAACAACCCAGCCAAAAGCTTTGCATACTAGGAGTCTTTTTCTAAGGATATCCTAGAGTCGGGTAAGACTTGCTGAGTTTTAGAACTCAACCTTGCTTGTGGATTAATTTTTACAGATGAGGAAGATGCTAGAATAGCCGAGCAGGTGGCAGAGACGTTTCCTTTTGGTATTTCTGATGGTTATCACCTTGAGTTTGTTCCGGCTCCTGCGGGTGTGGAGCCGAGGGATTGATAATGCCAGCTGGGCTACTTGTGCATTATCATGTTGCTATCGACGTAGACTCATACTGTTTTAAATTCCGCTGTGCTTTTCAAACTCTGTGTTGTAATAACTTTTATAATGACTTGTTTTGTAAATTAAATCCACGTGTACTGTGTTGTAAAATTTGTGACTCGTTATTCATCTGTGCTCATTGTGAAATGAGACATGCCTCGTATTGGTTTCGATGATGTGATCAGTGGTGTAATCGGGAGTTACCCGACAGCAACTACACGGTTATGTCAGTTGAAGTGCGAGTGTGCTGTACTGCTTGCATTAGCTAAGGGACAATGCACTTGAGCTGACATAATTGGGGTGGTTCTGCCACAGCTGGTACCAGAGCCGAAAATACTTGGCAGATGATTTAACTTGTCTTAAAAATGTGTTTTCGAAAATAAAAGTTAATCTGGTTTGCGAAAATACGTTGGTCACGTTAAGGAATTTTTTTTAGAACGTAAGCCCTAGGGGTTTATGGGTATGTGAATCAGGTGGCTATCTAATCTTTGCAGCTAACTCCCAGCACATTACTTTCTGTCAAAACTTACTTTATTGCACAATCAACCTTTATTTATGCATCGACAGAGGGTGAGGATCTCCGGTCAATGGGGACACCTTGACACCTCGGTCGGTACGGGGAAATCCGAACGCCGTGCTCAAGCGGTGGCCTCCTTGAGCTGCAGCCAATATACCCATGCACTGTTGTGGATTATATTGGGTGTAAAGTTGCCTCTATGTGTTGTCCATACGACACGGGATGTATGGATGCCGTTACTATAGAGCACGGTAATGTATGGGACGCTTTCATGAGTGCTGGCATGAAAGGTTCATTTATACACTGTGAATTTTCTGCAGGTACACTAACATGCGTTGCGTAAGTTAAGACGTGTACAATACGACTAGCTATTATAGTGAGAGCCGTAGATGTATGCCACCGATGCTAACCACGTAAGACCAAGAATACTTGGCAATTATTTTTCTTTGTGAGGACGGTTAGGTCGAGCATGCATCATGAATTAAGAACAACTGGACGTTTGCTGCTGGTCGAAATTTTCTCAGCTAGTAAATGATGTTTTCTGCAGGGAAGAGTTAAAGGAAAGTTGCTCAGAATTTGGTTAACTTGTTGCTGTAAAAATTTCACATTTTTATCTTCAGTATAGCTCGAGTTATGCCTGTTGTAGTAATCCCCTGTTTCCTGGAATTTTTCTGGAGGACAGCATTGAGACTTTGAATTTTTACTCCTTCTTAACATCAGAATCAGATCTTCCACTTCATAAGAAAGTTGTAGAGAATTATCTGACAGAGTTTCTGGCAAAGTTTGAGCATTTTTGCATACACCAGTTGGGAGTTATGAATTTTTCTTTGCTTGCCAAGAATCTGTCCAATTCTAAATTCAGCAATATCTTTTCCAAATCAAGTGCTAAGCTTCATTTGCTTTTCATTTCAGATGAGTTCCCAAATAACAACCCCCACATCACCACAGACATCGATGGTCGTCTTTTCTCCAATGGTTTGTACCGAGAGGGTTTTCCTTCTCAACTGTGGGAGACCATGCAGACTCTGGGATACGTGGTAGCTCCCCAGTACGTTGGAAGATACATCACTGAAACCGGAATAAATCGTTGTGAGGTCTCATTGGTGATTCCCAGTTTACAGCTAGGAGGGGGTGAAGAGATTCGTATCGTTGTTACTGGGGGAAACTATGAGGAGGCTTGTGATACCCAGCAGGTGTTTTCATGTCCTCTACAAATGAAGTGGGTGAGTCTAGCTCCAGCGTTAAAAAGGAAGACGCTACCGATGTGCAGAATATGACCCGCTATATGGACAATGTTAACCGTCTGATTGAAAGTATGGCTTTCAGTTATGGCGCAATGTTAAATGCTGCTAACTCACAGGCCCAGGAAAGAGCAGCGATGCAGGGACAAGTTGATCAGCATATGGCGGTAATTGGAAGCTTGGAAGAACGTGTGTATGACTTAGAGGTGGAGAATGATAATCTTATGCAGGAGCAGGAGGGAGTCTGGGCGGAAGGGCCCCAGGCTAATCATCCACCAGGAGAGCTGCCTGACCAAGGTGATTCTGGTTTGGATGACTCACCTGGACCACCTGTGGAACCACTGTCATCTGATCAGGAGCAGGAAGAGCCAGTTGCCCCTGTTCTACAGCCCCAACTTCCTGGTCCGGCATATGGGTGGATTAGCGAGGAGGAAGATACAGAAGAAGAGCTTGATGAGATGAATGGAGAAGAAGAAGTAGGGAATGAAGAAGAAACTGAAGAAGAAGAGGAAGAACCGGAAGAGCGTGTCTTTTACACTGATAACGAGGAATCCGATTGATTCATGTTTACCTTCGGAAAAGTTCCCGTTATCATGTGTTGTATCTTACTTTCCAGTTTGTAATAAGTTGCTTGGTGAAGTACTCTGTAGTAAACTCTTTTTCTTGGGGTTGTAATAATTATGATGTATGGATGTAAGCGGAACCCAATTTCTTTTTCTATGCAGCACTTTGTTTTCTCTGAAATTTTCGCAGCAGATTCGTATTGGAATTTTTACGCCTTGATAAACATTTTTCTAGGCAGACTGATGAATACCAAAGTTGTTGTAAATTTCATAAGGAAGCTGCTGGTAAAATTTCAAGTCCATTGGATAAGTAGTTTGGGAGAAACAACCGAAACAAGTCGACTCTGTCTGCTGAAAAACAGATTTGGCAGAGAGGCAAAGGACGAATTTTTGACCCCTGTTAACGTGAGATTCAGTTCAGGAGTTGAATACGAAAGTTGAGGACTATCAAATTCTGCATCTACTGGAAAAATTTGAGCATTTCTGGTTTAGTAGTTTGCGAGATACGAATTTTACGCTAAACCCGTACGGTCTGTCCACAAGAAAAGTGGAGGAGTGGTAGAATTGCGTCCAAAGAACGAGTGGATCTAACTCCCGAGGACTAACGTTATATTGGATTTTTATGTCATGCACTATGCTATAATATTTTCATTTCTGAGTATTGATTTTATTCATCATCGCTCATTGAGAAATTATTGCAAAGTTGTATGACTAATCTGCGTTTGGTGGCTCATGCAGAATGCCTGACACTTCGGATCAAGTTGAGGGTGGAAATGATGGAAATCTGCCCGGACCTCCGGATCTTCGGGAATTCATGGCACATCAGATGGCTCAGCATACCGAGCTTCTGCGGGTAATTGTTCAGTTGCAGCAGAATCAACCCCGCCATGAGCCACAACATGAGATGCCCCGTGAAGCCTCATATCCAGATTTCTTCGGCACGCAACCGCCACAATTTTTCAAGGCGAAGGAACCACTGGATGCTGATGTCTGGCTCAATATTATTGAGTCAAAATTTGCGTTATTGATATATCCATGTTCAGAAGCCAACAAAGCCAGATTTGCAGCTCAACAGCTTAGGGAGGATGCCCGCATGTGGTGGGATAATTATCGGGCTACACTTCCTGCAGATCATATTGTCACTTGGGCTGAGTTCAAGGCTGCTTTTCGCTCCCACCATATCCCTGACGGTCTTTTAGAGAGAAAACTTAATGAGTTCCTGGCACTCACTCAGGGTAATCAGGGCGTGGTACAGTATTCACAGGCATTCAATCATTTATCACAGTATGCTGGACATCATGTGGATACGGATGCTAAAAAGCAAGACCGTTTTCGTCGTGGGCTTAATACTAAATTGAAGAAAAGTTTGGTTCTGATTAAGCCTGCCAGCTTTAATGAGCTAGTGAATATGGCCATCACTCAGGAAGATAGTAATTTGGCTCATCAGGCAGATAAAAAGAGGAAAGCCCCGTCTGCTTCATCTAGTGCGTCCGGACAGAGGTTCCGTGTGGAACAAAAGGCCCCACAAAAGGCTCCTCAAGCTACTCAGCAAAAGAAAAATCAGTATGGCTATTGGGCTATTCGCCCAAATCAGTCTCAGGGACAGTTTCAAGGACAAGGATTCCGTGCACCTTCTCCTCAACAGCAAGGGCGTACCCATAATTTTCCATGTTATAACTGTGGGAAGCCGGGACACTTTGCAAAGGAATGCAGAGCACCACCCAAAGGTGGAAACAATAATAATGCACCAAGACAGCAGCCCAATACTCGTCAAGGCAAGAAGCAAATGGTGGTTAAGCAAGGCCGTGTGAATTTCACTACCATTGATGCTATTCCAGAGGGTACTCCAGTTATGGCGGGTACGTTTCAAGTTCGAAATAAACCTGTTGTTGTTTTATTTGATTCTGGAGCATCACATAGTTTCATCAGTATGGCATGCATTGAAAAATGTGGATTACAAGTGGCACAGTTAAATTGTAATTATATGATATCCAGTCCTGGTGGGAAGATATCTACCAACCGGGTGACTAAACCAATTCCTCTCCAGATTGGAAGTAAAGTGTTTGACACTGAGCTTATCTGTCTGGATAATCAGGGGATAGATATTATTTTGGGTATGAACTGGATGCAAAAGCACGGAGTTGTATTAGATTTATCAGCCCGGGGTGTTGAAATAAATTCCCCTAGTCATGGTGTTTCCACACTTTATTTGCCATCTACACCATCTCCAGATAATTGCACTTTTGCTATGATCCAAGTTGAGTTAGAAGATATTCCAGTCGTCAATGAATTTCCAGATGTTTTTCCTGATGATCTTCCGGGGTTGCCACCCGATCGGGATATTGAATTTGTAATTGAGTTGCAGCCCGGTACTGCACCCATTTCAAAAAGGTCGTACCGTATGCCGCCCAATGAATTAGCAGAGCTAAAGATTCAGTTACAAGAACTTCTTGACAAGGGCTATATCAGGCCAAGTTCATCTCCCTGGGGTTGTCCTGCACTCTTTGTAAAAAAGAAAGATAACACTTTGAGATTGTGCGTGGACTACCGACCCCTTAATGCAGTTACCATCAAGAATAAATATCCTCTTCCATGTATCGATCTTCTCTTTGATCAATTGGCTGGAGCAAAAGTATTCTCAAAAATTGACCTTCGATCGGGTTATCATCAGATCAAGATTCGACCTTGTGATATTCCCAAGACAGCTTTTTCCACTCGATATGGCTTATATGAGTACTTAGTCATGTCTTTTGGACTCACCAATGCTCCTGCCTACTTTATGTATCTCATGAATTCAGTCTTTATGCTAGAGCTGGACAAGTTTGTCGTGGTATTATTGATGACATCATTATTTATTCCAAGAATGAGGAAGAGCATGCTGAACACCTCAGAATTGTTCTTCAGCGATTACGGGATCATAAGCTCTATGCTAAGTTTAGTAAATGTGAGTTTTGGTTAAAGAGTGTAAAAATTTTTGGGTCACACCGTATCCGGCGATGGTATTGCCGTTGACCCGGTAAATGTGCAGAAAGTTTTAGATTGGGAATCTCCGAAGTCTGTGCATCAAATCAGAAGTTTTCTTGGAATGGCGGGATATTACCGTCGTTTTATTCCAGATTTTTCCAAGATTGCCAAACCCATCACTGAACTTCTGAAGAAGGGGGAGAAATTTAAATGGAGTGACAAATGTGATGAGGCATTTCATACTTTGAAAAGACTCCTGACATCTTCCCCAGTTCTTGCTCAACCTGACACCTCCAAGGCTTTTGATGTTTATTGTGATGCATCGGGCATAGGACTTGGTTGTGTTCTTATGCAGGATAATCGAGTTATTGCTTATGCTTCTCGAGCTCTTCGACCTCATGAGAAGAATTATCCGACCCATGATCTTGAACTTGCTGCAGTGGTACATGCCTTAAAAATTTGGAGGCACCATCTCATGGGTACTCATTGCAATATCTACACAGATCACAAGAGTCTCAAGTATATTTTCACTCAAGCTGATCTTAATATGAGACAAAGAAGGTGGTTGGAATTGATTAAGGATTATGAAATTGAAGTTCATTATCATCCAGGCAAGGCAAATGTAGTTGCAGATGCACTCAGCCGCAGGGGTAATTGTCAGTTCATAACTTTGAGATCCCAAAATGCCACCCTTGCGAAAGAGTTGGACAAATTGAATTTGGAAATTATTCCACAGGGTACTTTGAATCATCTTTTGATTCAACCTACTTTACAAGATCAGATTGTCGCGGCTCAGTCTACATCTAAAGGAGTACAGATTATTAAGCAAAAGTTAGCTGAGAATGATGGAAAATATAAATGTTTCTGTCAAGACAATGAAGGAGTTTTAAGGTTTAATAATCGGCTAGTAGTTCCTAAGGATCATGAGCTTAGGAAGAAAATTCTTGATGAGGCACATCTTTCTAAATTCTCTATTCATCCAGGGAGCAGCAAGATGTATCAAGATTTGAAAGAAAATTTTTGGTGGACTCGAATGAAAAGAGAGATTGCTCAATATGTAGCAGAGTGTGATACCTGCCAAAGGGTGAAAGCTAGTCATTTGAAAACTGGTGGAACTTTACAGCCATTGCCCATACCTTCATGGAAATGGGAGGATATAAGCATGGATTTTATTGTGGGTTTACCGTTGACTCCTCAGAAACATGACTCTATCTGGGTTATTGTTGATAGGCTCACCAAATCAGCCCATTTTATTCCTGTCAACAATGCTTATTCAGCAACTCAATTTGCTGAAATCTATTTAGATCAAATTGTGCGTTTGCATGGAGTTCCAAAGACCATCATTTCAAGTAGAGGTTCACCGTTTATAGCTCGCTTTTGGCAACAATTGCATGAGCTGTTAGGCACTAAACTCATTCGAAGTTCAACTTATCATCCTCAGACCGATGGGCAAACTGAAAGAGTGAATCAAATCTTGGAAGATATGCTCAGAGCTTGTGTCATCCATTATGACAAGAGATGGGATAAAAGCTTATCTTTAGCAGAGTTTTCTTACAATAACAGCTACCAATCCAGTTTGAAAATGGCGCCATTTGAAGCTCTTTATGGTCGAAGATGTCGAACCCCGTTAAATTGGTCGGGATCTGGCGAGAGAAAAATCTTCGGTCCAGACTTGGTTAAGGAGGCCGAGGATAAAGTCAAAATTATTCAGCAAAATCTTAAGACCGCGCAATCGCGGCAAAAGAGCTATTCTGATAAAAGAAGAAGACCTTTAGTTTTCAAGGTTGGGGATCATGTTTATCTTCGCGTATCACCAACTAAAGGTGTTCAGAGATTTGGAGTCAAGGGAAAATTAGCTCCTCGTTTTATTGGACCTTTTGAAATCATTAGCCAATGTGGTCCAGTTGCTTATGAGATACAACTGCCATCCAAGCTTGCAGCTGTTCATAATGTCTTTCATGTATCTCAACTCAAGAAATGTCTTAGGGTTCCTATCGAAGGAATTGCTCATGAAGAAATTGAATTTGAACCCGATCTTTCGTATGAGGAACAACCTTTCAAGATTCTTGATATGAAGGAAAGAGTTACTAGACGTCGATCTATTAAATTCTATAAAATTCAGTGGACGCATCATTCTGAAGAAGAAGCAACATGGGAACAAGAATCTTATCTCAATTCCAAAAATCCAGGATTTTTAGATTCCACATTAAGGTATTCTACACTCTCTCTTTACACCGGAATCTCGGGACGAGATTCTTTTAAGGGGGGGAGGGCTGTGACACCCCGTGTCACTTATAGGTTTAGTACAATGATTAAGACAAATAAATCACTCATCTCATCACTCATGATATTGGTTTGTGCATTTATTGTAATGTAATGATTTTCATTTTATGTGAATATTATGCTTTAATTACATATTTAATATAAAAATTAAATTGACAAGTGAGAGTTTTTACTTTGGTGCCTAACATGTTTTTGAACTCAGTGGCATGTTAGTTTGAATATTCAAAAGTCAAATTTCGAATTTGAGTTCATTTGGTTCAAATTTGGTTAAGTTATAGCCTTTTCATTTTAACCCTTTTAGGAGCCAAATTAAAATTAAAATTACTTAAACATGTTACTTTTGGCTAACATGAAAATAACACTTTGAAGTATGTATTTTCATATAGGCATGTTGAATTTGATCAAAAACATCTTTTACTTGCTCAAATTGATGGTCAAAGTTGAGTCAAACCACTGATTTCAGCCCTGCTGAAATCTGGCTAAGTCTTGGAAAAACAGCAGCAGCTGGCCAACTTTAGGGCTCAATAACTTTTAATTTAAATCAACACCAAACCAAAACAAGTTCATGGTTTGAAAGCTGGTAGTTTGGACTCTTCAAAAATCATGAACAACTCCAGGATATCAAACCCTAGCTATTTCTTTTTCATGCTCAAAGTCAGCCAAACTCAATTCTGTTCTGGGACTTAGAGAAATTTCTGAGTTCGAGTTTTTGGCCGAAGTTTGATCGAATTTATCTCTCAAACCAAATCTTTTCGAACCTGGTGGCTTTAACAAAAGTTGTTCCCCTTGGTACCATCTACAACTTTTGTATTGGAGTTTTGGAAAGTTTCTACACAAAATCTCGAGTTTGAATCAAATCTTTGGAGTGCATTTGGCGGTTACTGTTGATTCTGAATCGAATCGATCGATTCAGACTTCAGACAGAGCGAGCTCGCGCTCGAGCTCTGCGCTGGCGCCGTCGGTGCCACGCGCCGTGCTCCACTGCCCTTTGCCACGCGCCATCGCCTCGCACTGCCAGTCGCGCTCCAAGTCATGCATTGCGCCTCGGTGTCGAGCTCGGCCGGCGACACCAAATTTGGCGGTGAGCGGCGAGCTCAGTACGCCGCCAGCACTGGACACGCGGATTCACCGCGGTTAAGCCGCGTTTACCCAATTCACCGCTCCAGTAAACTCTCTTCGTCGTCCTCGTCGTTCTCACCCACTCAGCTCCACTTTTCCCCGCCTCCAGTGCCCGTGCCGACTTGAATTCCGGCCGCCATTGCCGCCACCTCACCTCGCCGTGGAGTTTAGTCCTCCTGTCCTTCCCCGCCTCCCCAAACCACCCAAATGGAAGGCACTTGATCTCCTGAAGCCGTACCCACTCTCCTCGTGAACTCCGAAGCTCCGGTGAGCTCTAGCGCCGGCCATCTTTCCGGTCGTCCGCCGCCGCCCATGGAGGAGGGTCTTGCCGCCTCTAATCCTCGACTTTTTCATGTCTAGGTGGTGCGGCTTGAAGTCCTCGTGGTGTGAAGCATCTCCGGCGGGACTTCCGGCGTACCTCCGGCGATCCCTGGCCGGTCAATCGCCGGCGGGAGCTCTGTGCAGAGGGGAAATAGTCCAGGGGTGTTAAATTAGAAGACGAATTCTTCCCAGGGGGTTATGTGAAAGATTTCAGGGTTTAAGTGTTAAGGTGGAAAAGTTCTGGGGGTGTTCTCGTAAGATCCAGGGGTTATTCCGTAAAGAAAGGACCGGTTGGTAATGAATCTTTTAGATCCAGGGGCTTATCTGCAAAATCTGTTTAATCTTTTTAGTTTAATTAAACCGAGATAAATCACAGATCTTGTAAAATGCATAGTAAATCGTAGGAGTGTGAGAAAATTGTGAAACCAATTTTGTTGTACTTGTTGCATCTTTGGCTACAGCAGAAAAATATAAAATCATGTTGTTTATGTGCAGTTTTCTGTGTAGAAGTTTTTATTAGTTTATTAGCTTTCTGTCAAAATAAATAGTTCTGCATGTCCAAAAATTTTGAGAAAATCACAGTAGCTCTAAAATGTGTTTTTGTGAGCACAGTAAAATTTTGGGTTACAGGATATCTGTGTAGTTTAAGTTAAGCTTTTTCTCCATGCTTAGCTTGTTTGTGCTGTTAAAAATAGTTGTGAATATGTTTTTGAGCTCAATAAATCATGGTAAATCTGTGTTAGTGTGTAGAAAGTGTTTCTGTGAAGTTTTGTAATTTTGTGCTTAATTTTGTTACTATTTGTTGTTTTAGTAGATTTATAGCCTTTTTGTCTTTTTCAAAATAAATAGCTTCTGTTAGATTTAAGTGTTGAAAATTTTTCAGTGATAATCTTGAGTTAAAAACTGCTCAGAGAAGTTTTTGTGCTGCTAGACAATCTGTGTAGATTTATTTCTTTATTTAGTTGCTAAATAACCCTTTATATGTGTGTTTAAATGGTTTTATATAAATAGTTTTGTTAATAAAATGTTTTCCAAACTGTTTAGATGAACTCAGTAAAGTTTGGATCTGTTGATATAATTCTTTCTTAGTGATAAGTTAATCTTGCTTAAAGAGATATGCACTTACTCTATAAAATGTTAAAAATGGTTTTTGCAACATTTCATGTGATTTCATGTGCATATCTTCTTTTGTAATTAAGCTGTATAATTGAATTGCTGCATGTGGAATTTTGTATCTTTTCTCGCTGTTATTCCAAACTCACACATGTGCATTTTCATGTAGAGAACGTACTAGCTGACGGGGTATATAACTTGGTACCTGAATCAGAGGCAGAGCAGCCAGAGCCCGAGGTCCTTGCAGTTGAAGCAGATCAAGACCCGAGCCAAGACTCGGAAGGGCCCAAGGCCAGCGAAGGCAAGCACCGGAGTGCATAACCTTTTTAACGCAGCCACAATTTAATTTATTTACTTTACAAAGTATTTACCTTTTGCATTTAAGTTTTCATAGGAGTTGACTGAAAACCTAGTTGCATGATCCATAGGAAAACCCAGAGTTTTCTAGTATGTGTAGGTCGATAGAAATGCTAGGCTGGTTAAACGGTAGAAGTCGAGTAATTGCCTGTTACTCGCGAGATGATAAGTAGTTTCTTTCAGAGTTATGTTAACCTGTCATCTAGACTGGAAAAGAAAGTTAGGCCGGGCGGAGAATGTTGGTAGAGAAAAGTATGGAATGTTGTAGCTCCGCCTGTGCCAGTTAAGGCCCGTTCGTTGTTAGCTCTGGGATCAAGATTGAATTGTACTACCTCACATGCTGGGAGTAAGAGGTAGTTGAAACTGGTAACTTATGTACTTTAGCTCGCACTGGTATGTTGAACTACGCCTGACTGCTTATTCATGTACCGGTTAGAGTAACTCATGGCTGACCCGTCGTTGGTATCGGTGGGGACTGGTACTTGAGGGTAGCAGGGTAGGTCAAGTATTTAGTGTTGGCTGAAGGAACGGCTGGCATGAGCAGCCCGACGGGGCTTGTTTGTGCCGTGTGGGTAGGTTAACCTTGCAAGGGATAAAACCGAATCGATTCGCCGTACTCACGGTATTGAGCTCTTGATCACTGGGCAGCATCGCTAGATAAGAAAGTGAATATGATGATGATGGAATATATACATGCTGTATTGACTTAATCAAGTGCTTGCTCTCTTGGAAAAGTTTTATTTACAAATGCTTATCTAGAATAAATAGCTCAACATTAATCTGGATGCTAAAACTTGAAAGCAAGGATCTACTTTTAGTTGCTTATTTTTGGCAAAACAACAACCCAGCCAAAAGCTTTGCATACTAGGAGTCTTTTTCTAAGGATATCCTAGAGTCGGGTAAGACTTGCTGAGTTTTAGAACTCAACCTTGCTTGTGGATTAATTTTTACAGATGAGGAAGATGCTAGAATAGCCGAGCAGGTGGCAGAGACGTTTCCTTTTGGTATTCCTGATGGTTATCACCTTGAGTTTGTTCCGGCTCCTGCGGGTGTGGAGCCGAGGGATTGATAATGCCAGCTGGGCTACTTGTGCATTATCATGTTGCTATCGACGTAGACTCATACTGTTTTAAATTCCGCTGTGCTTTTCAAACTCTGTGTTGTAATAACTTTTATAATGACTTGTTTTGTAAATTAAATCCACGTGTACTGTGTTGTAAAATTTGTGACTCGTTATTCATCTGTGCTCATTGTGAAATGAGACATGCCTCGTATTGGTTTCGATGATGTGATCAGTGGTGTAATCGGGAGTTACCCGACAGCAACTACACGGTTATGTCAGTTGAAGTGCGAGTGTGCTGTACTGCTTGCATTAGCTAAGGGACAATGCACTTGAGCTGACATAATTGGGGTGGTTCTGCCACAACAAGCCCACGCCTCGAACCCCATGTGGAGGAGCCTGTTTCATAGGCAGTTCTAGCAAGGACGGAGGAGCAGCTACCGTGACACCGACTGATGGGAATTGGGATGAACATTGGTTGGTGTTGCTGATATAGGCAGTGGTTATGACTGATTCGATAGATAAGTGATTTGGAAGGACCTCTGTGCATGGCAATGAGGCAAAAGCAATAGGAAGATAAGGTTTGCAACAGACCAAGCACCACCATCATCTCGACGTCTTCCCTGCCTTAACACAACTGCCATCCAAGCATGTATAAGAAACTAGAGCAGCAACAGTGAGTAATTGTAAAAGAAAAAAAGTAGAATATGAGCAGTTTGGAAAAGCAACATGGCGATTATAATAATATGGTTATTCACATCGTTTGCTTAATTGGCTCCTGGGCACAATGGAAGATGATGAAATACATGAATAGGAAGATGATAGTGGATAGAGAAGGCTGCTATCATTCTTCACATTATTTTCTTTCTATGAGGATCACACTGTTTAATTAGTCCCATTGACACAATGGATTAGCAGTGAGAAGAATATGAAGAAACATACTGCAAAAGAAATAGCTAGGGGGCTCTTGGAGGAATGTCACGTGCAATGCGGGTAGAGAAGTCTACAATAATTTGGCAATTCTACAAAAGAGATAGTAATGTTATTAGAAGCTAATTTCATATGCATACTAGATTAGCCTACTAGATTCATTTCAAATATGTATACTACATAATTCAGTCCATGCGCCGATAGAGGGTTTGATGTTACATGACTGAGGTTATGCCACCCAGAGAAACAACGCCATAACTAAGATTATAAGATCGATGGTAGAGAACATGCATGAAGCTGTAGTGCAATTCTGAACTAAGAGATATAATGAGGAAGTGCACAATTTAGAGAGGGTGATGGCAACCATGAGTGAAGAAAAGTGACAGGGGCGGGCATGGAGAAGTTGTGACGCGGTTCAAATCTATAAGACCATGAAAGAGTGTTGCAAGCTGGGAGAGTAAAATTTAATGACGGCCATGATAGTGGGTTGGCTATGAAGATGCAGGCGAATATCACATATGGAGACAACCAAAAGATATCGGAGAAGAGCGATTGGGCTAAAGAGAGTCAAAGAGAGTCAAGATAAAGCTCGACCTAGAAAATGCAACGACAAACAATGTATGAAGATTAAGACACGACCAATGACTGCTTAGTAGTGAATGTAGCCATGTCATGGCACAACCTGATCCTCCTAGCCCAGTAATCAACTCAAGTATCACTCTGATACAACCCAGAGCATCGCTGCCATGGAGGTGTGACAATCACCACCAGTGACGGCAAAAAATAGCGAGTCGATGATCTCTTCTTGCATAGCATTGTGATCAATGGATGCTGAGAGCTAAAAGAAATTTAGAAAAGAAGAATTGTGATGTAGTTGGTGAAGTAGGTATGTGATTTAGATTTGCTCTATGGTACTTTGAATTGATTGTGGACGGAAATCCATTTAGATAGATCATCTGTGGTATTATCATATATTACAAATGATGCATTGTTGTTGATCCTTGCCATGCAAAGGAGATCATGCACATCCTTTTTATATGGAGAACAATCCAAGTAACAGATGCTGCTATTGACAAAATTAATGAAAAAAATTCTAGCCTCGCTATTACCAGGACCACTTTAGTAGCAACATGTATTATTAACTCATCTATCCTTGACTTCTCGCTTGATGCAATTTCGAATAAGACCATGAATTATATAATTTTATCCCAACCAACTACTTTATTTATGTAATGATGTACTTTTAGAATAATTATTTTTATAAGAAATATAGTGCACACAAGTAGACATTCACGTGTGTAACACTAACTCGATGAAAAAACTCAGGAGATTGGGCCGGCAGATCTTGATATTAACGAATCCACCAAAGACATTTTAATGTCAGTTGGGACATCACCTATCATTGAAATAGTAGCGCCAATAATTCCTAAAAAAATACATGAATGGTTCGTGCTGAATCGAGGATCCAAACTAGGGTGTACTGGTCCCACCACAAGAAATAAACCTAACCAAACTTATCTATGCTCAATTTATTAAAAAAAAGGTGAACAGACACCATGTATCTTCTCATTATTTTATCCTTATATCACTGGCTATTGTATTGGTAGGCTTTAGATCCTCCTTGATTACAAACACATGTTGAAGGATGCAACTTGACATAAGGAAGTAGCTCGCAAATTTGTAAGCACAAAGCCAAGACTGATGGCTAGGAGGAGATGTTGATAAATTATTTCATCAGATCAACAGTTATCCATGGCCAATGTCAGTCATATACTACAAAAGGCAACCATGAAGAAAAGCGTGGAGGCAGTCATGTAGAAACACAACTTAATAACAATACCTTACATGGAACAAACAGGGTCAAAAGAAAGGAAAGAAAAAACCAATATGAGTTGGTGATGACAAACATGGAGAAAAACGATGGGTAATCCATGAAGAAGTGCAATCAAAGTGCATCGTATATATAGAGAAGTAATGTGAAATTAGAAGATAGAAAAGAAGAGTTGTAAAACTAATAAAATTAAAAATTACTAATTTTATTGGCTTACGATGTTTTATAATGCAGAGTAATTAAATTTCTCAAAAAATGCACATCATCACTAAATATGCCCGACTAGAAAACAACATCGGCAGTACTTAGGCCATCAGAGCAAACCAGCTACAATGATACCACTGAATAAATATATTTTCCCTCATTTTTAAATTAAAAATATAAAGGTTGAAAAAGGATATACTTAGCTACCCGCGCAAGTTGCGCGGGCCACCTTGCTAGTTCCAATTTCTTTAGTGAAATGCGCCGTTATCTAATAATCAGCGCGATGAAGGCAGACTGTCTCCACCAACGATGAGTGGGGAGCATTGACATGAGCTGTTCTTGCAATGAACGGACACTTGGATTGGCGATGACAGCGCCTGACGGACTAATCCATCCCTCTTCTGATGGCAATCATTGGGATGCATCTGCTTAGAGAAGGCCAAGGATGATCCGGAGAGCCATGGGCACAAGAAACGACAACCTAGTTCGGATCCAGAAGGATTTGCGTTGCAAGGATCAAGATGGTGAAATGCACCTTTGGGTATATTAATAAACAATGACCTCTGGAAGAACATACTAACAATGATAGGAAGCTTGGATGCAATCACCGAGGCAAGCGAGCTCACCGAGACAAGCGAGCTCACCGAGGCGAGCAACCGCGCGCGCGCTTGAGCTCGCGCAGCCGGCCATGGCAGATTGGTTAGTACCTCGCTCAACTTCTTATCCTGTGATCCTACTGAAGAGCACGTCCGTGAAGATGCTGATCCTTGTCCAAATAAATCTATCTGCTCTCGCCCTTTGTGTTATCTGTACCTGACGAAGGAGATTAGCGATTACCAATTGTCAATTGATCGAGTGTTGCTGCGATTTCATTTCTGCTGATGTTTGCCTTGGGTCTGTACAGGTTTATCACTCTCTGTACGGTCGTATTTTGTTACCATGTGTAAGTAACAATTACACTGCCTCTACAAGCAACCTCTGCATATTGCTCAGATGTGTCACACCAATGGTTGATTTTCTGAACATTGTGAAATTCCATGTGTCACAGCAATGTACATTGCCTTACAATCGCTACTTTGCAGTTGACATATCTTTTGTCGCACAATGTGTAATACACTCTGCTTTCGATGGAGCATGGTAGAGGCAACACAACTGAGCATCTGAAATGCATCAGATCAGAGTGTTGGCACCAACAGTGTTAGTGCATACTAATTCCATTGCTTCTACCACAATGAAAGTTTTCATTTCATTCAGCCTTCATGTATTCAGGGGCAACATTTTGTATGATGCGTGTAGTCTGGACATGGAAACTCATCTATCATCAACATTGCAGGTTTGCATGTTCTTATTTCTTAACAGATTAGATAGCGGATTGTGTACTTGTATAGCCAAATCCATGGAATTAGGGAAAACAATTGAGGAAAACACGGTCACGCCTTTTTTGCAACCGACCTACCCATAACAACCTTCACAACAATACAGGTATGCTAATTGAGTAAAGCATGGGTTGCTTGCAGTTAATCCCAAGATTTCACTTAACAAATTTGTTTTATGGAAGAGGTTAGGGGTTAATTCAGAGAAGAGACACAGGTGGGGCTGTGAGTGACTATATATATACGGTACTCGCACTGGCACTCATGATGCAACAGTCCTGCAATAGAAATGATTCTTCAGTTAGCGATAGCTTTCAGCTGATTCACTTCTCCCCCTCTGCTGAATCATTACCGGATTTCGTCACTGCCTTCAGAGGAAAGGTCACCTGGAAGCCAGAAAGGTAGCTTTTCTTCTCTCTGCTTGCTGTTTGCCACAGATTACCTAGGCAGGACTCTAGACATCATCATCCAGGTGAATCACAAGGATTTATGCAAATTTACTTCTGGTGTTTCTTATACATAAAAGTTAAAGTGCATCTACTTATAGATTGCTTTAGTTTAGAGTTCAGATATGAAGGGTCAGATGACTGGGCTAGTTTCATTTCATTTTCCAAGTACGATTCTGTTTGTGATCAGTATATATTTAGTAACACCAAGTAGTGATGATACATGACACCGAGCACATGAACAGGTCCATCGGGTCAGATTGTACCTTTGCATGAATCATCCTTGGCCTGAAGTTTCTTGCAGCCTTTTCTCACACCCATGACATCAACAGATCCTATCCTGATTCCTGACTGTTCGTTCAAAAGAAAAAAATCCTGCTTCCTGACAGCATGAAAGCGACTCTCGCGCATGCTCCAACTGACGCTTACATTACATAGCTTCTTGCTTCGCTGTGCTTGCAGCCACTCCAGTACTAGGCGATCGCCAGTGTTCAGTGCCATGGGAGGGGGAGATCACCTGTGCATGGCTGAGGCCTGCAGCCGCCACTGCCGGCGATGGAGGCGCCAGCGTGGAGGCTGCGTTGAGGCCCCTTGTTGGTGCAGACGCCTGGGACTACTGCATCTACTGGAGGCTGTCTCCTGATCAGAGGTAGCACCACTTATCTGACTGTGATCTGATCATGCTCCCTGTATGTGCTCGAAAAAAAAAAGATCATGCTCCCTGTACTGACATTTCCTGGAATTGTGCTGATCCATCATTCTCCTCTGCAACACGAACTGCATACAGGTTCTTGGAGATGACTGGGTTCTGCTGCAGCAGTGAGTTTGAGTCACAGGTTTCTGCACTTGGTGAGCTGCCTTCATCGATCCCACTGGATTCCTCATCTGCAGGGTAATTCACTAGCTGTTTTACCTTCATCCAAAGCAATTCTTACTCAGGAAGTCCGGATGGACTACAAGTTCTTTCTAAAGCTAACCGTTGCTGTTTGGCATCGATCAGGATGCACGCCGAGGCAATGGTGTCCAACCAGCCGATTTGGCAGACCAGCTGCCTATCAGAGCTTCCAACAAGTTATTCCAGTGTAAGCAGTTAAGCACGCCACAGTTCATCTTGAACCGCCACTGCTTAAGCATCGAACTGCCTGATAAAGTAGTGCCCATGACACGACGCAGGAGCTCGGATCCAGCGGGCCTAGGACACGGCTGTTGGTGCCGGTCGCCGGCGGCCTCGTCGAGCTCTTCGCCGCCAGATACGTAAGCGACGTCTGAACACGCACCTTGATTTCTTGATTTCGTTTTTTTGGGGCGATCAGTTTCAGTTAGGCTAAAGGTAGTTAGAGAGTTGTAAGAGCACACAGCTTCAGCGTGATCCAGCGACGCCGCCCGAGATGTCGCGGCGAACCGCACGCAACATCCACAGCCTTTGCATTTGGACGATGCGCAGGCGCACACAAACACATGACACACCTCCTGACACTCTTTTTATATATACGCCGGCGCGCCGCGCCGCGCCGTGCGTTCGTGCGCGCGCAGATGGCGGAGGAGGATCAGATGGCGGAGCTAGTCATGGCGCAGTGCGGCGTGCCGGCGATGGCGGCGGACGGCGACGGGAACGGCGGCGGCGCCGTGCAGGCGTGGCCGGAGCCGCCGGCGCCGGGCTTCGCGTGGGACGGCGGCGCGGCGGTGGCGGAGCGGATGTACGGGGCGGTGCCGCCGCTCAACCTGTTCGACGCCGCGGGGGACCCGTTCCTGGCGGCGGCGCCCGGAGTAGCGGTCGACGACGCGGCGGCGGCGGGGTGGCAGTACGCCGCCGCGGCGTCGGTGGCGGCCGGGAGCGAGCCGTCGGTGGTGGCGGCGGCGCAGCAGGAGCAGGAGCAGCAGCTGCACGGCGCGGCGCGCGGCGGTGGCGGTGCGGATTCGGGGTCCGAAGGGAGCGACTTGCAGGGGGACCCCGAGGACGACGGCGACGGCGACGGGCAGGGCCGTGGTGGCAAAGGGAGCGGCGGCGGCGGCGGCGGGAAGCGGCAGCAGTGCAAGAACCTGGTGGCGGAGCGGAAGCGGAGGAAGAAGCTCAACGATCGGCTCTACAAGCTCCGGTCGCTCGTCCCCAACATCACCAAGGTTCGTGGTGCCTTGACAAGATTTCAGTATATCACAGATCGCCAATGTTTTTTTGTTGCTTCTCTGATCGAGAGAATTCCATGAGCGTGCGTGCATGCAGATGGACCGAGCGTCGATCCTGGGGGACGCGATCGACTACATCGTGGGGCTGCAGAACCAGGTGAAGGCGCTGCAGGACGAGCTGGAGGACCCGGCGGACGGCGGCGGCGGGGGGCCAGACGTGCTGCTGGACCACCCGCCGCCGGCGAGCCTGGTGGGGCTGGAGAACGAGGACTCGCCGCGCGCGAGCCTCCAGCATCAGCCGCCGGCGAGCAAGAGGGCCCGGGCTGCGGCGGCGGAGGCGGAGGAGAAGGGGCACGACATGGAGCCGCAGGTGGAGGTGCGGCAGGTGGAGGCGAACGAGTTCTTCCTGCAGGTGCTGTGCGAGCACAAGCCCCGCGAACGGACCGGCGGCTTCGTCCGCCTCATAGACGGCGTCAACGCCCTCGGCCTCGACGTCACCAACGTCAACGTCACCTCCCACGAGTCCCTCGTCCTCAACGTCTTCCGCGCCGTCGTACGTTTCCTATATATGTATATATATATATATATATATAACCGCCGCCATTGATGAAGCTCGTATACAGGCAGCACGTGCTGATCAAGAAGGTTTGTTGCATTGGTTGGTTGCAGAGGCGGGACAACGAGGTGGCGGTGCAGGCGGACAGGGTGAGGGACTCGCTGCTGGAGGTGACGAGGGAGTCCTACAGCGTCTGGTCGTCGGCGGCGGCGGGGAGCAGCAGCAGCGTCGGCGGCGTCAAGCTCGACTGCGTCGTCGACGTCAAGCTCGACGGCAGCGGCGGCGACGCGCAGGCGTCGGCGGCCGCGGCAGAGGACCATTACGGCGGATACAACCATCTCCTCCAATACCTCGCCTGATCATATATATGCCTTCATGTTCATTCAATCGAAGGGGTCAACTAATAAAACGGGTTCCATATATAAGTATATATAGCGCTACTGTTGAATTGTGATAACAATGAGTTTAATTAATTAGTTTAATTTATGATGATGAGCATTCCATGGTTTTTTTTACTCCGCGACGTCTACAAAATAACCGCTGAAATCAATTGCGTGTATGAGGTTTTGAATCCTAATGCTTGAAATCGTACCGCATCACACTCACATACACATGAGTGTATGTGGGATCTTCCCCCCGATTTTGTTATAAAAAAAAACATACACGAGTGGACCCAGAATATGAAGTGAGGGGGCTGATTTAGTTGTTAAGAAATTAATTAGTGATCAATTGGTGTAATATTTAGTTAATTATGTAATTAGTTAATCATTAGAGAAAGGGGGAAAACCCCCTCATGTGGGGGTGCCTCCAAGGGGCACCTTCTCCCCAAGAGGTGTCTCCAAAGGGCCAAATGCCCCTTCACCATGTATATAAGAAACAGTCCCCACATCAATGAGATCAATCCCTTCCATTCCATTTCATTGTCTTTCACTTTTACTTCACAACACGTTATCAGTCACTTTGTTTCTCCACTGAGCAAAGAAAGAACAGAGGCACCATGCCTCACGCATACAGGCAAAGGAAGAACAGAGGCCAATAGGCCTCACATCCAAATAGGCCTCACATCCATCAAGTAAGCACATGAACAGACACTTACATTTCTTTACAACCGAAAAAGGTTTTTCTAGTTCTTCACGATGGCAATCTGGACGATGTTCTTGCCTCTGCTTCAGTAGTAGGCATCGCCATTTCTTCCCATGCCATGGCTGACGTCCTGCATTGTTCAATTTTGGTCCTCAGACTATGTAGCATTTGCATATTTCTTGTAAATAGCTATCTAGACTATCAAGTTTAGTACCGATGTACTATAATTACTGCAGTAATTGTACATTATGTGATCCGTAGATTCACATAATTATGCAAATATTATTTTAGAACAATCTTTTCATGTGTCATTTATTTAATATATTTACTACATGACACTTAAACACTACACTACATCAAGTAGTATTAAGCAAAATATAAAATTAAGGTATATAAATCTAAATTTTTGGAATAACACAAGGTGATGGAGACCTAGGCACTGGCTGCAATAAATCATATAGAATTGTAGCAAGTTCTATAACAATTTATTTGCCTTGAGACCAGGCCTTTAGGCAGCAAATCACTTGCCATCACCGAGAGGTCTACATCTTATGATGATTACCTACAAAGTGTATATCCAAAATTATTCTATACAATGATGGAGTCCTAGGCACTGGCTGCAATAAATTATATAGAATTGTAACAAGTTCTATAATAATTTATTTGCCCTGAGACCAGGCCTTTAGGCAGCAATTTCTTTGCCCATCGCTAAGAGGTCTACATCTTATGATGATTACCTCAAAAGAATATATTCAAAATATTATATACAATAACAGACTATCAAGTCATCAATTCCCATTGGAATACCACTAAAACAATTACATTGTTTATACCTTAATACACGCAAGAATATCTTGCCTTCAATATTTGCATATTTATAGCGCCAATATTATTAATTTACCACAGTAAATTAAAGCTATACATGATTTTGCTCATGTAAGAAACTTGGCATATCATACCAAATATAAAAATTTGGAATGATCAAAGGTAACACATGAGACAGTGGAGCCTAAGGCATGTAGCGCAATCATGCCAAACTATGCCTATAGCAACGAGTTTCTCGTCCACTGCTTTAAGATGCACACCATTCTGGTGACTATCTTTTGATGTGTCCAGACTATTTCGTGGGTATTTTCGGAGCTATTTTTGAGGGATTTTCGTTCTTCTCTTTCTAGGGCGTTTTCTCTCGGATTTCTTTGGGGGATTCACGTATGAGTGCCTTGTGCCTCTTTTGGTGGTGATCTCTTGCCCCCAAACGCCGGGAATCGCTCTGGATTTGCAGTTTTCGGGATGAACTCGGGGTGGAAGTGTTCTTCACGAGATCTGAGATTCCGGGAGTTCCAGAGTGTTTGAGGCCGAGATTTTTGGGGAATATACTCCACTGAAGGTGTGCATCATCTTCCCAAAGGTTCGTCTCAAGAGCTCAAGCCGTTTTGGGAGATCGACTCACGAGTTGACTTTTTCCCGAGAGCTCCCAGATTGACCGCCCCCCAGGAGGTTAAACCGCCCCTAGGGAGGTTTAAACCGCCCCTGGCTGGGTAGAGAAGATTTTGCCTCGTTTCGGTTCGTTTTGTGTTCGTTTCGATCGATTCGAGTTCCGCTGCGTGTTTCTTGCTCCTAGGGTCAGTAGCTTGACAGTGGCTACGTGATCTTGGCAAGATCGCTTTCGGAGGCGTTGGAGTTGATTTGGGAGAATAGCCGGATTGGTTGGAAAGAATTTTTATCGGCTCCCATTCACTCCCCCCCTCTCTGGTCGCCGATTCGGTCCTTCAGTTTATAGAGTAGCTAGAAAGTTGGAGTGAAACTCTCTCAACACGCCCTTAATGTCAAACACGCCCTTAATGTCAAAACAAGTCACAATAAAATATGACTGCATTCTTGTAAAATGCTCACATACCATATTCACCAACGGAGAAATGAAGGCACCTTACATTTGTAAAATGACTGCATTCTAATAACCAATAAGAGAACTTTCAGTCTTCCAGCTAGAACTAAAGTATCACTTACATGAGCTCAGTTTGTGATAAAATGAACAAACCCCCGAATTACATGAGCTCAGTTTGTGTGAAAAAACTGAAAGAACAAACCCTGGAGTCAATCATTTGACACATCAGCACCACAATACACTCGGAAAAGGATTCACACATTCCCTGTGACCATGCAACGCTCCCAAACGTGAACCCCAGGCACCCAAAATCTTCTACAGAACCAAAGCCTAGATAAGTCACTGATGTTCTCTGCTCTGAAACCTCACAAGCGTGACAATGAAAACAAGGGTACACAGGCGAAAGTGTGAAACTAATCCTCATCCATCCCGCCACCAGGCTGGGCATCTCTTCTTGGCCCCCCTGCTGGCTTTGCCATGATGATCTGCATAGTTCATGAATACAGCTTATGGAACTTATATAATCTTATTGTCTAAAAGGAATTTGATCATTAGATAGGCATCCTACCTGGTCAACCCGAAGCACGGTACATACAGCATCAGCAGAATATTTTAGGGCAAAAAACCTGCACAAGTGAAAACAAACAAAGTGAAACATATGCTAAGAGCTGAGGTTAGCAAAAACAGCTGAAACCAATACAGAATTTGTGCCAGCCTGTGCCCCAAATTTGGAACACATGTATGAGGACAACTGTGGTGCAATCAGTTTTCACATATGACAGCCAGAAGCACATGTTCTAGTTCCATGATAGACACCCTAGCTATAAAGATAAAAAAACATATTCAAAACAGCTTTCCACATGATTTCTAACTACATTAGTTCATCCAAATGTTAATGCATTAACTTACTTTGTGACGTAGAGGTCCCATATTTTTAAGGCAGAGACATCCTTGCAAAGACCTTCCTCCAGGTCAATACCAACTTTTGTATTCCCAGCAGCATGCTCAGCATAAAGGGAGGATATTATCTCCATCGCGCTAAGTCCAGCATTTTCAGATAGGGTTCTTGGAACCATTTCAAAGCTTTCAGCAAATTTTGCAATGGCATACTGGTCCAACCTGCATTAGTTAACCATTAACATTGATGAGGACAAACATACTATATACTACACGGTTTCACGGTACCATCCACTATAAACTACAAAAATTGCTAGTGGTAACAAAACAGTTGACAGATTATATAGATGAGGCCCAGCTAACCAGTAAAACACTATAAAACTCGCAACTTATTTCTAAATACAATGATACAGAAAGACATCAACTGATTTTTGTCCCATCTATCATCGTTGTCCCAATAAATTAACATCATACTGGATTCCGTTCACATCAATGAACCTTGTCATAATCTAACAAGCAAATGCAAGATGTTAAGATCCTTCTGCTTTTAACAAGAATACATGTTTCAGATGTCCTCGAGGTAACATTGTACAAGACATAAGTATCTTACCCTGTTTCCTTCAAAGAAAACTCCTTCAATCTCTTTGCCAGTTCAATTTCTGTTGCAGCAGCACCAGGAATTATCCGACTATCCCTGCACATTGACTAGAATAAAAATGGCAACAGTCAGACAAATTAATTAAACAGGAAAACACGTATAAAGTATATCTTTTGTACCAAAACAATGAAAAGAAGTGGATCAAGTCAGATACCGCGTATATACCTTGTAAGTATTGACACCATCATCGACAGCTCTTTCAAGATCATCTAGTATACTGTCAGTACTGCCTCTTAAGACAACAGTAGCCACAGAATTTCCACCTTCCTCATTCTTGACAACAGTAACCTATAGTACAGACAAACTGTTGTAAGAAAAGTAAGAAGCACAAATTATATTTTCTGCAAAAACAAAAAGGGGGACAGAACATACTCGAGTACCACCAATTTCCTCCACCGAAACAGAGTCTGCATATCCTAATTCATCTGCATTTGGTTGGCTAAGTTTCAACTGTTCCAGAGAAACATGAAAAATCAGAACAAGTATGCTTAGACGGTACACTATTGCAGCAAGCATATTTTAAAAACAGAACTTACAATTGCAACAGCCCCAGTAGTACGGCAGAATCTTCTCAGTTCAAACTTTGAGCTGATTTTCAGAACCATTAGTCTGCAAACAGAACATCATTAAGGGACTGGACATAGCAAGGGTTAACAGCTACAACACTTAAAATCCAACTTTGAGATGCTTTTGTGAACGACAACTAGAATTGAGGGTTTTGAAGAGGATACAGTATATACAATCGCTCTCCCAGTCAAAGAATCTTCCAACAAAGAAACGCATTGCACAAAACTATTTTATATCAGGATGTAACTCACTTGTAACGTTCACAGAAATGTAGAGCCATATCACCAACTGCTGCCCCACTGACAATAACCTTGGCACCTGCGTCAGCAACCGCTTTGATAAGCTCCTCCACCTTTGCTTCCTCAGTCTTAGCATAATTTTCTAGCTGCAAAAACAATTTGTAGATTACAGAGATTGTCATGCACCATAAAAGCAAAGCAATATCATGTGCTTAAAAGTGTTATTACGACACAAAGTGAGAGTTGAAACCAAATTAACTGCATATGTAGACAAATCCATGAAATAAAAATGACCAACATGCTGTTGGATGTAGAACTACTACAGAGTGCAAGACTATATCTTTAAATAGAAGTCAAGTTATTTGCAACACTCAAAACTATAAAGAGTGCAGTGAAACTAGGAACAAATTCACTGCAGGAAGTGGGAAAAAAAATCCACATCGTAAGAACATACCTGCTCAGCAGAATGGATCAGCACAGTTCCCTTTGTTTCAGTTGCAGAAGTATCAACACCACCGGCAAATACTGCAATCTGAATAGATGTTGATCTTAGACTTTAGAAAGAAGAAATGGCACCAGACATTGTACGGAGAATACATGGTTGCCCTTCCAGCACATATTAAATTTCTAGCAATCAACGTATTAGACGAGTCGGTTAAGGGAGACATTAAGGAATGGAATATCTCCAAGGAATTAGCTATGGATAGGAGCGCTTTGGAGACAAGCAATCAACGTGCCTGAATTGTGACATTTGTTTCTTTTTCTGTTTACCCCTAACTCTACCTTCTGTCTTGTGCCCTTTTTTGTGCTTCTCTTATCTTTGTTTCTTTTGGTTTTCATCTCTAGCCTACCCTTGGGACAAAAGGCTATGTTGTTATTGTTAACATAACGTATTAATGTATATCTCATTTAAAAATCACAACATATCCATTCACTGCATTTAGCAGCATTGAAAATTAATGCTTTGTGAATTATAAATTTTGGACATTTCAAGCACAAGAGTACCTTTACAACCGTATCAATTGTAAACCAAGTGCCTGAAATGTACCATGTAGTGACCACTCTAATAATGAACTGATTCATGATGGCACCACTTACAGAATTGGAGCGTAGATGCACAATTAAGTTGGCATGTGTAAATAATGATTACAGTTGAGCGTCCTAACAAAACATTTGTTCTTTGTGAAAATACTCTGAAACTACACTACTACAGTCACAATGTCTTTCCTTAACAAACATTTTAATTCAATAGAACGGATAAAAGTATAGAACATTGAGAGACAACTGAACAGAGTGTATTATGAATTAAGTATGCATTCTGAGGTTACCTTTGCCTTCTCCGCCCTTTTGATGCTCCCAACAGCATCATTTTTTAGAACCATTCCACGAACCACAGTAGAATTGTGCAAACCACCTCCAGCAAGCTTAGCCACTCTAACATTGTCGACATTGAAGTTTGCAGGGTTTTTGGGGCAAACTTGCATGCAAGCCTGAAGCGAAACAACACAACAAACCCATCATTAGTTGATATCAGGATGGCGGCTGGAACAAATAACTCCCTATAAGCTGGTACGGATTAGCTTACATCGGCCACAAGAGGGCACAGTATATCCTCCTGACCAAATTGCTTGCTCGCAACAGCAGACCTCATCCTCAACACAACCTCCTCCTTATTCCTTACATCCATGTTCTCTGAGCCTTTCTCAACAAGGTCCTCCAAGACTTCAATAGTCTGCATTCCAAATATAAAGGCACAAAGAGCTTGCCATCAGACTGTGGGTATTCGACAGTACAACAACATATTCCAATTGAGAGTGTAATAAGTCACCTTGCTGATGGCCTTGGTGTAGCCAATGATGATCTCGCTCGGATGCAAGCCCATCCTGATGAGTTCCTCAGCCTTCTCAAGCAGCTCACCGGCGAACGATATGGTGAGATTGGCCCCATCCCCAATCTCCTCCTGCTGAGCCCTGCCAGCTAGCACCAGGATCTTGGCGGCCGGGTGCTGGACCTCGAGCTCGTTCACGATGGTGGCAGCGTCGTTCGTCACAAACAGCTTGTCCAAGTGGTTGATAACCATCTTGTTCATTCCTGCATACAGGAAACACGAAAAATTAACCGGTGGCTGGATGAGATTTACAGAGTGTAATAGGCCAGTGGTCCTGGACAATATAATTGCTCCTGATCTAAACATTAAGCGCAGCAATGAACAATTTCAAACTGCGAGCCTGTGCACCAGTCGATTCACACGACCAAAACAATTGCCCCGCTAAGCTCCAACTCACTCCTCGCTCCAGATCCCCCTCACTCCCCGGCCATTACCCCTACCGCGTGATCCCACGGCCTCACGCTAACCCACCGAGCACGCGCTCTACTCGCTCCAGATCCCCTTGCTCCTCAAGCCACGGCACAGACCCAACCCAACCCGCTCAAACAGAGGAACGCGCAAGAGCACGGAACTCACCGTTGGGGCCGAGGGAGGTGCGCGTGATGGCGGAGAGCTCGCGGCAGGCGTCGATGTTCTTGAGCACGGCCTCCTCGAGCCCGGAGAGGTGGCGGTGGCCTTCCTTAAGCATGGACTGGATCCCGTACCCCGGCATGGCGCCCAACCCCACCATCCTCTGTCTCCGGCGGGCGGTGATCTGGCGGGAGGGACGGGCGGCCGGACGGCGGCGAGGCGGCCGGGCGACGACGATCGACTGGCGGCGCGAGCGAACTCCGGCGCCGCGAGGACCCACAGAGGAGAGGGGCGAGGCGGCAGACGCTGGGGACGGGACAGCGGGCGGAGGTTGCTGACGCGCTCTTGCTCAAACCCTAAGCGGCGTTGGCGAATGCGAGAGGGAGATGGGGGCGCGGGGCTTATCGGCTGGACCAGGCGGGGTGGGTTGGGGGGGGGGGGGGGGGGGGGGGGGGGGCGCTGCCGAGCGGCTGGGCTGATCAGCCCAGCAGCTGCTTGCCCACCAACCGAACGGGCACACTCGGCCAAAGCGTCAGATTACTGTATTATCTTCTCATTTCTGTATTATCTTCCGTTCTTGCCTATTCCTAATTACTGTATTATCTTCTCATTTCTGTTGCCGGATGATCGAGGTGGCATATCCCGGTGTTCACGTGCACGTTCAGACACCTGATTACATCTTTGCACTGGCACACTGCCGCACTGTATACATCTACGCACGAACCAGCAAAGATCCAGCTCGGCACGACCCAGTATCCCCAATTGAGGCATCAGCATGACAGACAGATTTTCCCGGGTCTTTCCCCACGTGTTAATCAGGTTACAACGAGGTCTAGGCTAAATCGTGCCAAAAGTATTTTTGTACAGCAAACGCACAGGATCAACATGGAATGGAACTGCAACCATGGCATGGGGGCAGAAGCTGCCTTCCTTTCCTGCTGGACGAACGATACACCAAGTCACCAAGGCGAATGGACTCATTGCCCTTGCTCCCTCCAGATGCGGCCGGTGACCCGCAGCTTGAGCTCTTGCCTGCTGCCGCCCGAGAAGAAGAGCGCCATGTTCCGGTGGATGATCAGCCCGTCGAAGCTGTCCCTCACCTTCCGGTGGCTGTCCCTGATGCTCCGCGGCGTGCCCTGCCATGTCAGTTTCCGGCCGCCACCGCCCACCTCCAGGCTGTACCCGAAGCCCTGCGCCTCACTCTCCTCTCCCATGAACCGCAGGAACGCCATGTACACCGGCGCCATCCCCAGCAGGAAAGCCTCGAAGTGCAGGCAGAAGTGCTGCCCGAAACACTTGAAGACCTGATCATATCAAAACAACAGCCACGTGGTGAAATGCAGCACTTGATATATACTCATTCAGTCTTGAAGTGCTTATGGTATAAGAAAAGAATGTACAGGGCTAAGGCAACACACACACACACATTCAGAATGTAAAAGACATGGCCAATACTATCCAAGTAATCCATCAACATCTATATACTGAACAAGTGAACATGCATTCCAGATTGAATGATCGGAGATGCTTATCATAAATCCGAACTTTCAGGTTTTAACATGCACAGAGATGTTGATTGTTACTTACAGTGAGCATCCATGTAGCGTTTTCCACTTCGTAAGGGTTGGGCTTCACATACCGGTGGTTAAACGTGCATCCCTCGTGCAAATCCACCTTATGGTCATTGATGAGATGAGACACCAGAAATGGGACATCACCTGTGATCAGACACTCTGAACCTGCATACGGACAGTTGTACGGCCTGAACCTACAGAGCTCCTCATGCTTGAGTTTGTTCTTGTATGGGTGAATCTCGGTGCATCCCATGTTTTGGTATTTGCATGGAAGCTGAAGTTGGTCTGCCACCTTCTCAAGAGCCAAGCACCTGATGTTTCCCAGTTCCTGACGGCAAGTTGGGCAATGGTTGTCTACCCTATGCTTGCAGCTGGAGCAAATTGTGTGGCCATTTGGACACTGAAAGAAGAACAAGGAATCAGTATGTTATTACCTTTCTCATTTCCTGCATTTTCTTCTATAACCATCGTATTTTAAACTGTTGTCTAACTACAACATCTAAACCCCGAAGTGATATGAACACTATCACTACTGAGCGAACATAAATTTGATTGCAATTACCTTATTTATTTTAGTGAGAAAAGAAAAGAAGGGTAGAAATAACTAAATTGAGGGATTACAATCGTTATAAAGTTAATCCATTGAGGCCAACAAAATGCAGAATGCACATAAAACAAACTACAAAACCTGAAAGTGTCTTGATGCAAGCAATAAAAGAAAACCTGAAATTTGTTTTTATAACCAAAACAATTTAACCTGTTGTCTAATTACACGATCTATACCCTGAAGGAATCTGAACATTATCATTATCCAAGCAATATATGTGCTTGCAATTCCTATTTTGTTTTGATGAAAAAAAGAAAGAACATATCTAAGTTTATAATTTGATCATAGTAAAGTTAATATCTTTTAGAACTATAAATTAATCCATCGAGGCCAATGAAATGTTGAAGAAATTTAAAATAAACAAAGCATGAACACCATTACATGCATGTGTCCCTCGACAAAAAGCAAACCAGGAAACCTGAACGTGTTCTAATGCAAGCAATAAAAGCTATAAACTTGTTGATTGTCAGGACCACGCCAAATTCTAAGAAAGTGAAGACAAACATGTACCCCAAAACTATGCATGCACTGACATAATATATCAAGGAACTCAAGGACTGATCTGTTCATTCCTGCTCTTTCATCATTAACATAGGGAAGTTCTGGACTATTTTGATGTGAGGGAGCCCATAATTCTAATGGATACTACGACAAGCACGCAGATGCAACCGACTTGAATTAGCATGGACAGCAGAAAACTTGTTGATCAGAATGTGACAATGAAAAGAGCTACATTATGCTATAACGAACATGAAGGCTCGGGAACTTGAGATTAATGGACAAAGCCTTATGTTAAGCTGGTGTAAATGCAGCATTCATAGCACGATGCCCTCTTTCTATACTAACCCAATCAAGACATCTAACAGGCAACGGAAATTAACAGCATTTTCTTCTCACTCAAAATGGACAGAACATGCAAACATGTATATTGCAATCATAAAAAAATGTCTGCTTCTCCCAACAGAGTAAAAGGAGAGAAGATAAGCCATGAGCACACACACCTGAAGTATAGGTGGACGCATTGAGTTTGTACACACTGGACATTCGAGCAAATCGTTCAAGCCAGCCAGTGATGATAATGCAACATTGGCTAGTGACGTAGACCATGGTTTACTTGAAGACTCTACGTCAAGCCTAATACTCCCAAGTGCTTCAGAAAGCCCATCATCTCCACAATCTGACTCGGGGACTACAGTCACAATGCTGCTTCCCGGTGCCATTGTGAAAGCTCCTTTCATGTACGGAAGTAGTATAAAAGATCAGCACCCCACCGCTCCATTGCTTCCTCGCAATCAGCTGCATCATTTGAATCTTATCAGGAGATTGTGGAAGGAAAGGACCATCACACCAAATTTTAACATAAAACAGACATGATATCTGGCGCAGCAGAATTAACATCCCCACACAAGTTGATACTGATGTTCAGTTTACCAAGGTTGCATAAAAAACTGGTAATTCCTCATAGTCACGGCTGAGATAATGCTAGCAATCTGGCACAGTACCATAGTATCAATTCAAGATTCACGGAATCAGTTATTGATAAATAAACTACACTCAGATCTCAGAACCAAAGAAACAGAACCTATTTCAGCGGCAATCAACTCATCCATGAACCTTGGCAGTTTCCTAACTCGAATTTGCCATTCAGTCAGGGTAGGTTACCTACTTCATCCGATCTACATTTTGCAGAAAAGTGAGCTGCTCCCTCCTCGCTTCGTTTGGTCTCACAAGCGTCAGTTACAATTTAAGATTCACGGAATTAAGACCCTAAGGGCCACTAGAATCATCCAGAACTTAAAGCTAACCCCCCACTGAACCGACATTGCTCTCGCACAGCACGAATCGGGAAAAGAGCTTCCCACCCATCTGCCGCTCCTGCTCACACCAACCATAACTCGCAACAAACATGTTCCAGTTCCGGAATCGCACCCCAAACGCGCGAAAGTGCGAAACCCCCCTGGGGCTCTCTTGTCTTCTCCGGCTCTCCCCGAATTGCGCCCTCCTGAAACCCCCCATTTCCCACCAATCTCACACAAACTCATCTAAAGTGCTTGCAAAATTAATCGAACAGACCCCAACCTCTAATCCCAACTCAACCCGCACACAAATTAAAGCTGGAGCGCAAAAATGCCTCGAAATCCAGTCTCATGAGCGAGCAAAAACCGTACCACTAGTACCACAAGAAACAAACCACAGAATTGCATAATTTAAAAAAGGAGAGGGGGATTTGCTCCCACACCAGTGAGAGCGCGCGCGCCTGCACGCGTACAGATACAGCACCGGCAGAAGCGCTGGGTGGGAACTCCGCAGCGGCGAGGAAGATTCCGCCCCAGCCGCAAATCGTGCAGAGGAAAAGCTAGGCCTAGGCTAGAGACCAGACCAGGAGGCTTCAGTCCAGGAGGCTGTTGGATTCAATTATTAGCGATTCCCGTTCACGGTGCGGGTTTTCCGCTTTTGGCTGGGCTCGTCGCGCTTGTCCTCCGACGGAGGCGGGGATCTGGAGGTTTCCGCCTCCCCGTCACGGGCGCGGGGCCCACGCGGTGGCCGTTGCGCGCTCGGTCCACAGTGCGCCGCGGGCTTCTGACAGGTGGGGTCGGTTGCCGATGCGCTGGCAGCGGTGCATGGACGCGGTCTACAGAAGCGGTGTACTGCCCTGGCAGCACGGGCTTTCGTTCGAGTCGCGCGGCAGCGTCGTTTCGCAATCAACGGCCTGTTTGACTCTTTCTTTCCTGCCTGGTGGCCTGGGCTGGGCCAAGGGCGTGAGGCCAGATCACAGGTCAGTGGGGCCCAGCGGGCGGGTGGGCCGTACGGTAGGGTGGGCCGGCCAGAGAGGCTGGGTGGATGATGGGCCAGCCAGATGATCAACGACGGCCCAAATCCTATGGCACGGGCAACGGCCCAAATGTTCGAATCTCCTCTCTCTCTCTGTTTTTTTTTAAATCTAATCTCGTCTCTGTTTTACTCCTCCCTCTTTCCCAAAAAGAACGCCTGTTTGGGTTGCGTGTCCGTTAAAGTTGTTCACGTTTGACCAAGTTTCTAGTGAATTGTATTATATTTATGGCTCTAAATAAATTTGCTAAAAACTACGTTTCAAAACGAATCTAATGATATATATTTCATATCATAGATATTTATATTGTTTTATTTATAATTGATCAAATTTAAGATTCTGGAATTTCTTAGGAAGCGAGAAGTGCATTCTTTCTTGGACGGAGGGAGTACTCATTAATTCATGATCACGTGCAAGTCAGAGATGGACCTTTGTTTGGGATCCAAATAAATAAGCGACTCTTGCAAGCTGCAATGCTAGCAATACTGGGCAGGGCTCATCCTCATGGTCAGCATTATTTTGAGAGTAGTCCTAAGCTTGGGAGGCATCTGGAATATGGCCTCAAGTTGTGCACTGATCTATAGCCTAGTCTAGTGGTAAAACCTGCCTGTTAGCTCCAGTGTGTCGACAGCATGCTGAGGCTTTCCAGGTCTGAGCGCGTGACTTGTACCTAGCTGATTCACTGCGAGTTCAGCTGCTCTGCCTCTATCTCCGACTATGTTCAGTCTCTGTGATGTCAAAACCGGCGCGAGGTGGAAGACTACGCTCCCCTTCTTCATGTGGCGGCAGTTTTTTGATTATCTTTGATTATTGTAGTTATAGTGGTGTTTCATAATAGTGTTATTCGTATTTCGTCTTCTTTATCATAAATCGGTAGGTTAACTTGTTGGCTTTTGAAAAAAGGGAATTGCTACAGTACCCAAAAGACCTGACTCCATTTGGTTAGATATTACCTCCTGTGAGGCAATAGATTAGTATACAATTATTATATTTATTCTAGTAATTTTATATTTTGAAAAACAGGGTAAAACGAAAAATAATCTGCCTTATAGATCTAACTAACCTAATGTGATCAAATCTTCTAACGTGCAGGCAGGTGTGTGACAACTCGCAAGTGATCCACAACATGTTAGCATGACAAAAAAAGACAACAAAAATTAAGCGACAAGTTAGCCTGAGGTTACACTAGGGAAAGCGATCAATTTTTCATGAAAGAAAAAAATGATTTGAACTTTCTAAACAAATTATAACGTGACATTTACGTATGCCATTTTTTTTAAATGTGCGCGGCACTTGCTGAATTGCACCGCGTTAGACCATATAAGGTGCACGGTTCATGATTTAATCTGGCCGCTTACCGTGTAAGGCATGCACTCTTTTTTTTTTTGAGAATGTGTAATGCATGCACTCGGAGCTGTGTCATTGTATATACTAGGTGATTCCTCGCGCGTTGCTGCGGGATTTGAGAGAGTTTTTCGATAAATTATGAACCACTACAAATTCAGATTAATACAAAACAAAAAAAATGCCCAAAACTAAATCTGACGCTATGACAATTTGAAATTTGATAGCTACCAGTTTATATATATATATATGACACTTAGTTGGTGGGAGATGACATAGATATGTTACATGAAGATATCGCACGCTTTGCTACGGAATTCTATAACGTTGTACGTATGGAGAAAATTAAAATTTGTCATTTTTAGCAACTGTTAACACTTCCCTTCATGTAGACAAAAATGCACATATCTACTATATTACAATATTCCTTGGCTTCTTGGTGAATGTAGCTAAAAATTTTAACTTCGTGAATGTAGATAAAAAATTAATGGAAAACAGTGATCCAAGCCTGATAAAGAACCTATTGACCAAACATTCTTTATAAAGAAAACGGATGTATATATGGCAAAAGAAAATGAGAAAGGCATACATGCAACTACTAACGCACGTCCAACATGTAAGTGCCTCTGGAGCTGCCTACCGTGTCTAGCACCATCTCAATGAGAATAACCCAATTTTTATGTATCTATTTTTCTTTTGTCCCGGAAGAAATACCTAATTTCAGCTCCTTAATTTCTTAATCTTAGAACAAATTTTGGACAATTTTCGCATCACAAGCAAGCAGTCTTGCAAATTATTCTAGGTTTGATTATAAAACACATATAAGTTCGATAAGAATGGTATATTGGAAAGCTCTTGATGGCTTTAGTGCAAAGAAATCACAAACAAAGTTATAATGCCAAAAAAAAATGCTTTAAATGATATCGAAGAAATATGTTAGCTACAAATAAATCAAGGAATCAAATTGATTCATGGCTGGAATTTAAGATACTGAAGCTATGGTTCTGAAAAATTTACGGCTGTTGTGTACTCATGAAGTTGTGATCCCTGAACATCACAACTTGAAATATATGAGTATACCAGCCGCCTATGAATTAACAACTTTAATGGCAGGAGTTGCAGTAAGCACCGCGCAGCAAGAAAATGATACCAGACTTGTCTGGATGTGGACATACACCAGTTGATAAATTAGCTTTGCAAGTGCCACTCGGTTACAACTCTCAAAACACTAAGGGCGTCCCAGCGGTGTCGAATAGCTAGCTGTTAGACTTAAAAGCTGATGGGGAGGAGAGAGAACGAGCAAAAAGCAACTCTCTAGCTAGGCCCTGTTTGGATGTTTCGCAAAAAAAATTTCGCGCCAGGCTCGCACGTCTTCCGATAACATGCATGTCGTTGTCTCTCCGGGCCTACTCCCTCCGTCCCTAAAGAGTGTCTTTCTCACTTCCCGAGAAATGACTTTGATTAATTTTATATTAAAAAATATTAATATTTATGGTACATAATTAATATCATTGGAAAGATCTTTTAGTCTAGTTTTTTAACAAATTTATTTGGAGATACAAATGTTGTATGTATTTTCTACAAATCGAGTCAAACTTGTGGCACGAACACCCAAAACGACACTCTTTAAGGGACGGAGGGAGTAGGCCTCTGCAGTCTGCACTTGGTTTTCTCTTCCTTTTTTATTCTTAGACCTGCCATATCAGCTTGCGATTTGAGCGCCTCGCTGCAGACGCCCTAACTACTCAGTTACCACTTGCCTTGAGGCATTTTCTCGAGCACTTACTGGGTGTTGTCCATGTCGATGGCTGCTGCAGCGCTGGCCGGCATGCTCTGCTGCCTGGGAAGTCACATATGGCACAGGGAGCTGTGCAGCGGTGGCTTCGCTCAACTTCTTTCTCGTGCGCGCAACGTGGCTTAAGGGGATCTCCTCCCTTTCTTCTTCCTCATTCCCCTTCCCTTCTTCTTCTTCCTCAAAATTGGAGGAGGGGGGGGGGGGGCGCTATGGGGGTATCCATGGTAGCTTGGGCAGTAGGGGGGCTGGAGCCCCCCGTGGCTCCGCCACTGCCTGCCAGCACGGACATCGTAACTCCTTTGCGAGTGGAATGCAGCTGATGTTAGGGCGAGCGGAAGGAGCATAGAGAGGCGCAAATGGGGAAGGTGCTTGCACGGGGTGACGGAGGAATGTGGACTTGGATGAAGCATCGTCGGTGACGTCAAAGTGCATGGGTCGACCTGGGGAGCCACGGTGCCACACCACCGCAGTTTGAACTGCCGCCTCATTGCGGGAGACCGTCACTTTCCCTCACTCTAAGCCGTCGGCATGGGGGAGTCCAGCCACTCGTCGTCGCATGGCCATTTAACACCAACGCGGCAAGGCACGCCATGGCCGTTTCGGCTCGCGCGGCCTACTGTCTCGTGATCCGCAGCTTCACCAAGAGATGATGGAGGAATGGGATGGGAGGAGCAGAGGAGTGGGAAGCACTCGCGTAGCCAATGAGGAATGACTCGAGTATAGCCGCGCTGGAGGGACAGCGGTGCCGGCATGCTGTCCCAGGCTCAGGCGGAGGCCGCGAGGCGGGCGAGTCCTTGCCGGCCTTGCGTTGCGATATCGACCACGTCCCGTTTCAGCTCTACCACGACCTCCTAGAAGCTGCCGTGCACGTCGTCGAGGCAGAGGAAGGCATTCGGGAGGTGGTCGACACTGCTGCCGCCGCTTGGAAGGAGAGTGCGCAGCCTGCTCATGGAAGTCGAGGACGTCAGCAAGAACGTCCTTCAGCTTTAAAGGGTTAGTTTGTGGCTGGAGAATAGGAGCAGACAGAAGAAAACTAATCACTTTCACCAACGGACAGTGAGTGCTCTTCAGTTCAAAATGTGCAGACCACTATCACGTTTGGGAATGGGAACAGAGAGTCACCTGAACGGGCGGAGAGTCACCCAAATGGGTTTTTATGACGTGGTTTAACCAAATCGCAGAAAAATCTGCTAGCGGGGATCTCCTAGATTTGGGCTTCTCCCGATAATATAATATATTCCTAGTCACAGCAATAACTTCTCCCAAGAATCTCGCACCCACGATTTGGGGAGGTTAACGGCAGAGTTTTTTAAGTCATTTCTTTTGTCTACTTTTTATTTCTAAAAAAACAAGAGTTCAGATTTATTTATTCTCTTACCTCCTCAAACGTAAATGGTGTACTCTAGCGAATGGGGATATTTTGTTCTTTGTACTGGTAATGGTTATTACTGTGTATAATTTAGGGGCTGTCCCTTTGTCAGTGTTATGGCTTTAATGTCAAGATGTGCATTTATGCTGTGATATAACACGCCAGGTGTGGGTTCAGTAACAAAAGTGTAGCAATTTCATAAACTAATGTCAATTTTGTATTATGATCACAAAATTCAAATGTGTAAATCTGCACAGAAGAGAATAGTATTGGAGAAACCAAGTGACCTTAATGTTTTCGTCATTTCAGGCTTCAAGGAGAAGAACAAATTGCTATGGAGGACATTCAAAGGATGCTGATGAGATAAACTGTGGTAGCGTTAAACTGTTTGAGGATTTCATAGTTGCAGATATTGCTATTCATCCTAGACATGCTAAGCAAATGAGACCACATCAGTTGGAAGGATTCAACTTTTTGGTTAAGAATTTGATCGGAGACAAGCCTGGAGGTTGCATTCTTGCTCATGCTCCAGGTTCGGGAAAAACATTTATGCTTATAAGTTTCATTCAGAGCTTCCTAGCAAGGTATCCATCTGCAAGGCCCCTTGTTGTGCTGCCCAAAGGGATATTAGGTACATGGAAGAGAGAAATTCAACAGTGGCAAGTGCAGGATATACCATTGTATGATTTCTACTCTGTTAAGGCTGAAAAAAGAGTAGACCAATTGGAAGTCCTCAAATCATGGGAAGACAAGATGAGTATACTTCTTCTTGGATACAAGCAATTCTCCACAATCATCTCTGATGATTCGGGCAGCAAAGCAGCAGCTGCATGTAGGGAGAGGTTGCTTAAGGTCCCCAACCTTTTGATAATGGACGAGGGTCATACACCTAGAAATCGGGAGACTGATGTACGAGAATCTCTGAATAGAGTGGAAACACCACGCAAAGTCGTCCTTTCAGGCACACTTTTCCAGAATCGTGTTGAGGAAGTGTTTAACATCTTGAATCTTGTTCGCCCAAAGTTTCTCAAGATGGAATCATCCCGTCCTATTGTTAGACGTTTAATGAGTCAAGTAGAAATGTCAGGTAGAAGTTCAAAAGGGATTGATGACAGTGATTTTACTGGTTCAGTCGAGAAAACCCTGTTGAATGATGCCAACTTCAAGAGAAGACCTCATGTCATTAGAGGCCTTAGAGAACTTACAAAGGATGTGCTTCACTACTATAAGGATATCTTGGATGAACTACCTGGCTTAGTAGACTTCAGCGTGTTCTTGAAACTCACTCCCGTGCAGAAAGAGAGAACTCAAAAGAACATGGGAGCATATGACAAGTTCAAAAGAGATGCAGTAGATACTTCATTGTACGTTCATCCTTGCCTTTCAGAAATTTCAGAATTTAATGCTGAGGACAGGGCCAACCCCTCGACAGATAAGTTAATGGACACTATGATTGATTCAATCAATGTGAGAGATGGTGTGAAGGCCAGTTTTTTCATGAATATCCTATCACTTGCCAATTCCGCAGGAGAGAAATTACTTGCTTTTAGCCAGTATACACTTCCAATGAGTTTTTTTGAAAAGGCTGCTTGTTAAGGTGAAGGGTTGGCATGTTGGGAAAGAGATTTTCATGATCTCTGGTCATACTAGACCAGAAGACAGAGAATTGATAGTGGATCAATTTAACAACTCTGCTGATGCAAAAGTGCTGTTCGGTGCTATCAAGGCATGTGGCGAGGGCATCTCCCTTGTTGGTGCATCGAGAGTTGTCATTTTAGATGTTCACCCGAACCCATCTGTCACCCGTCAAGCAATTGGGCGTGCATTCAGGCCTGGACAGCAGAAGAAAGTGTTTGTATACAGACTCGTAGCTGCTGAGTCTGATGAGGAGAAGCGCCATGAGACTGCATTCAGGAAAGAAGTTATATCGAAGCTGTGGTTCGAATGGAGTGAGCACTGCACTACAGAAGACTTCAAGCTTGGTCAAGTTGACATTGATGATTCTGGGGATGAATTATTGGATACAAATGCAATGCGCCAGGCTATCAAGGCACTGTCTAGAAGGTGAGCTCCTCCTCTCAGTATCTCGATACTGTTCTGCATGCTAGCAGTCTCATCTAGAATTTGTCTTTGTAGGTAGGTAATAAACTTTGTGCCTCTGGACACCATGTAAATATTGAAATGCTGATCTTCTGAGCTGTTCCTTGATCTGAACTTCTGAAGAAAGTATATTTTCCTCCAGATCATGCTCTACATTACATCATGAAAACACCGCTCCCTGTTCTGTTCCATTTTATGATCGCGATGGGTACTGTTTCCTCTGCAGGGTGTTAGTGTGTTACAGTGGCGACATGCTTGAGTTTGCTCTAAGCAAGGATTTTATGTAGAGGTCTTCTTCGGTGCTCCATACTACCCTATGGTAGTATGGAGTATGGAGGGATGGACAATTTTGTAATTAGACTGTAATATAATTTTTTTATTGGAGCTCCTAACCTAAATGAACATATGTGTAAAAGGAAATAAATATATCGGACCAAATGAGTATAAAAATAAAAATAATTTTTCTCATAATACCCCTATACCACTATATTACTCGATCTATACCACATTATATCACATGTTAAAAATAATTTTTTCCCATAATACCCCTATACTACTATACTACTCGACCTATACTACCTTATACTACAGGTGAAGGTCTAGTAGTATACAACTAATTTGGACCGTCAGATCCTTTTATACTGGTCCTTTTTGAACACCAGTATAAGGTAGTATGGAGCACCGAAGAAAACCTCTTTTATGTAATGGCCTTTGTAGTGTGTGCCAACTTGTGACAGCAATCAGGTTGATCCTCTTAACTGTTTCCTTGACTGCTGGTCAAGTTTGTGAGGATCAACAGCCACTGTTTTCTCCGCCTAAAGTTTTCGTGGGCAACAATAAATAACTCAATAAACGCTTTCGTTAATTGTCTTTGTGCGCTTAGTTTGGTTCTTGAGCGGTGTTTATGCAGTGCCCTTGTTTATGTGCCCAATGCAATGCAGGTCACTCTGATTTGTTTGGATGCAGAAGCCGAGCAGAGGTCACTATCTATCCTAGTTGATTAGAGAGGCTATGGTCACAACAGTAGATCCGTGAGCAAATGCTCGGTCTGTTTCGTCTTTGCGTTGCCTACTGAATCTCGTAGGCTCCTCTGGGAGCAAATGCTTGAGTCATCGGGTTTTTAACTTTGATTAGTATCCTTTTCCTTCTTAGAATAGGATTGTGAAAGTAATTTTCTAAGACAAATCTAGACATGATTTTTTTCTTGTTTCCAAACTAAATTTGTAGTGTAGTTTTATAAGCGTGTCATTGTGTCCGAAGGTTTTATCACGACGCTGCAAGTGATCGAGTAAGCAAAGCAAATCCGCTGGATCGCAGTCACGGCGAGTGGGAGATCCCCACGACGACGGAGAGGTCGGCCAGGCCACCGCTGCCGCGCAATGCATCCCCATGAGTCATTCGTAGTCACTTCACCGATGCTTCGTCAACTCGTTACCAAACCTGTCCACCCATCCACCGGTGCTCTCAGATAGGTCGATGTCGTTACCCACAACGACGGTAACGATTCGCTCCGGTGCAGTTATTTCCAGGCTGCGTGACTTCTCGCTGTCTTCTGCCACTTGCTGCACTTGATCGATCGGGCAAATTACCATATCACGACACTATGAGCAGTGATGTATCTCGAACAAATGCAAAAACTTGTACAAAACCAATCAAACAAGCATATCCCCTAGTAATGGTTGCTAAAGACAAAACTGAAAACGTAATGGCGCGAGTGTTCTCGTTGCCGGATCTCGGCGGAGGAACGGTGTTCTCTATCTAGATGGCTAAATGGTAAATCTATTGGGGAATGGGCGCCATGTTTGATCAACGCAGTAAGGCACCACAAACAGATCGAGAAGAACCGCACGGTGGCTGAAGCACTCCATAACAACCGATGGGCAAGGGACATCACTGGTGCACTAACTGTACAGATCATCCTGGAATATCTTGACATCTGGGAGAAGATCCGCAATGTTCATCTAGATGATGAAGTTAAAGACAAATTACTTTGGAAATGGACGGCTGATGGGTGCTTCTCAACAGCTTCTGTGAAAGCCTTTTTCATAGGGCAACATGCAATCCCGGGAGCAAAACTGTTGCACAAGACAAGGGCACCACCCAAGCACAAGTTCTTTGTGTGGTTGGCGCTCCATGGTCGATGTTGGACGGCTGCCAGGAGGAAGAGACACAATCTCCAAGAACATGATGAATGCATCCTGTGCGGTCAGGAATCGGAGACGATCACTGATTTGCTATGCTCACATCACATGCCCTTACAGCCGGGAGGTTTGGTACTTGCTTCTCAGGGAGATACACCTTCAGGAGATCTCGTGTGCAGCTCAATTCACAAACGACATTAGCAGATTGGTGGTACAACTCTAGGAAATGATTAGACAAAGAGGGCATAAGATGCTTTGACTCTATCGTCGTGCTCAGTGCTCACAACAACCTGGTCAATATGGCTACAACGGAATGCAAGGACCTTCAACAATCAACAGGCAGCAGTCAGTTTCGGCCATGCATCTCACTGATCAGATAAAAAAACGAGGCGGCTCTCTGGCTGCAAGCTCGCTGCTCTTCACCTTTACCTTTTGCACATGCTGTTGTAGCTGCCACCGTTTGTTCCCTTGTGTGCTGGCTGGTCATCATTTCTGAATGACCAAGCGGACTAGTTTGTACCATTTCTTCTCCTCTCAATCAAACTAGCAGAAGGGCACGTGTTTTTTTAAAAAATATTAAATTAGTGATGTAGTCAATATAGACTCTTTAGATTAATCTAGATCGTCGTCATAAAATCTGATGGTGTAGGAGGAATGGGCCCACCTGTCGAAATTTGACAAAGGACGAAACAAAAATTTCGTCGTTCTTTATATATAGATACGTGCTAAGGCACGATCGTTGCATGGTCATGTTTTCATCGAAAAAAATTAGTTTTAATTCCCATGTTTTCATCTGGAAATTTTACAGCGTTGGACAGAAAGAAGAAATCATCGAAGATGCTCGGGTTAGGACAGTTCAAGAATCTATCAGCGGCTTCCTGTTCGATTAAGTCATAAATAAAAACGGAGAATTCTATAGCGATCCCAAAGAAAGTGTCGCCAAAATTGATATGTTTCGTGATTTTCGTTGATGCATTCTTAATTTGTAATATCTCAAATATTACAAGTACTTTGCTGGATCTTTCAAATGTTGTGTAGTATGAACTCTATGTATTTATGTATATATATAATATTAATGTGATATCATCGTAACATACCTGCAATGCAAATAGTACAAGTATGTAGTCACATTCGGTACAAATACGCATACAAATAAGTATAAAACCAAAAAAAAAGAAAAAAAGAATTTAGTGTCGGCTGGTAACACCTGCCGGTACTAAACTGCCTGCCTGGCCCACTGCACACGCAAGGCGACCCCACGTGAGGCCAGTGGGCCAGGCAGGCAGTTTAGTACCGGTTGGTGTTACCGGCCGGCGCTAAAGGGCACACGTTACTATCGGTCTCTGTGACCGGTACTAACGTGCTGCTCGTCAGTGCCGCCCAGTTAGTGCCGGTCACAGTGATCAGCGCTGATGTGCGTTTTTGCTGTAGCAGGGCCGGGCATGGGCAAGTGCCACCCGTGCGATGGTACAGGGCCCACATATTTCAAGAGCCCCCTTTTTTATCTATACATCAAGTGTCTAAACAATTATACTACATCCTTTAACAGTTTAACTATTAATTTTATTCTCTTTATCTATTGTATACATGTATATGAATTAGACTTGAGTTCCAGTGTTCCATAATCAAAACTATGTTTCTACAAATTGGTTAGAAAATATGATTCTGGAAGCCAAAAGCTTAGCGAAGGGGCGCGTAGGCTAAAGGTTACAGTGACCTTAGTAGCACCCCATGATCCTTGGTTCAAATCCCTATGAGAGTAAATTTCAGACTGGGTAAAAACAAGTCAGTTGTCGGTTCCTTTGATCGGCATGGGTGTATCAACCTGTGGTGGGCGGGTTCTTGTGTAAGGGGTTGATCATGTGTGATCATAGGGGGTGGCACCCCATGTATAAGGAGACTACTTTCGTGACTTTTTTTTTTTTTTTATGTTGGACTCTGATTGAGCTTTCTCAGTGAAATGCCGTGCCCGTGCTGTAGTACGTATATATCATGCGCACCGGCCGTTGTTAGGATCCAAATAAATATAGCGATTATGCACTAGGCCGTACACAAGTTGGATGTTGTGACACACAATATTTGCAGTGCAGGGCTCATCCATGTTCTATATATCGTTATGCCTAGCATTGTTTTAATTTGACTGGGCTCGGGAGGCACTTGGAACATAGTCAGCGCAGCTCTCATCTCAGGTCCGGTCGGAAGCAGTGGTAAAACTTATCTTTTAGCTCATGCGTATGGACGCTACCGTGACGTCATCCAGGTCTCTGAGTGCCTGGCTTGTACTGATTAGCTTCCGTTCGTCTGCTCTCCGACTGTATTCCCTGACCCATTGTGGGCCGTTGCCGTGAACTCGTCGCCGTGGTAGCACGTACGTGAGAAGCATTACCAAGAAAGCCTGCTCACTCCTTGTCTATGTCACTGTGTGTGTGGATCTGGAGCATTAGCAGTCAGCAGACCTGCCCAACACTACGGGAAAACATGCATTCGCCGTCGCTTGGAAGGTATTGGGAATTAGCGATCTGCCATTCAGGACGAACTACCCAATTCACCGAAGAATGGACTTGCCAATTCATAGCCGTTTTCTTAGATCAGTTCATCAGGACTCCTTTTTCTTCGTGGAAGGTGCTGTCAATCACATGGCCATAGCCAGTGTTTCCAAGGTGGTGTAATGGGCGTGAAGATGGCGCCCCCCACTCCCGTCCCGCAGCCTGCTCCTGCTTCCCTAGTCGTCGCCTCTCCGGTCATCCTCATCGCTGGTGAGTCTGCCCACCTCTCCACCTAGCCTCACCGCGTCCTCTGGCACCTCAGGTTCCTGCTCCCAGGCAACATGTCCTCCATGGATCGCTCGCCTGGGAAGCTCTTGGAGCTCGAGCGGGGACTCCCAACTCACTTACTTGGTCAGGAACTGGGATTTCTCTGTTGGAAGGCGTTTTCAATCCGACATTCTCAGTAAGTTCAACTCCTCTGTTCATCATCCTTCCTCGTTGCCCGAAGGATCCTTCCACCTGCTTGCAATCTTCCGGCGGTACACCTTCCGCTTAACGGAAGACTCGGTCAGTCTGGCGCTCCACTGCTGTCTTGGTGGTACACCTGCAGGCTTCCATGTGCAATTTGCTCAAGATCGGCATTTCAAGTTTTCTGTCTCTAACAAACAAGTGGGTTTTCATGTTCGATCTCTTAGAAGAATCACGACAGATCATTTTGATGTCTATTTCACCTCTGGCGTGATGGTTGTGATCGATGGGAGCTAGAAAGGAAGAAGTTCGATGAGGAAGAAGAAGCAAGTTGGTCACATGTTTCATCACGCAAAAAGAAGCCTCATCAAAAGCATTTGGAGCTGAGGCCAAAATCCAGCAAGAGAGTACATTTCAAGGATAAACTGGTGCAAGATTCACCACCAATCAAATCAAGGCCACAAGAACTCAAGGAAGTGATCAAGGTGGGTACTTTCCTCTGCCCAGTACAATCACCATGCAATGAACCAGCGATCAGCCCCAGCAGACCAGTTTCAGCAATCAAGTACAACAATGTGATGAACAAAGCAGCTTGTGATCATCAGAAACAAAGCAAACCAAGTCAAAAGCATGACCGGGCCATTCCAGTTCAAAGAGTTTTTTGGAGGATCAAGGAAAATCTGGGCACTAATCACTCTGTCAACCATGCAAGCGACCCAAGAACAGCAAGCACACGCCTAGGAAATGACATTCCAGATACAGGTTTAACTCATTCCTCAATCCCCGTGCGCCCTTTGATTTTCTGCAGTAAATGTTTGGAGGCAGGGCATCTATTTGGTGATTGCTCAAAACGCTTCCGCTGCCTCTTTTGCTTTAATTACGGGCACAAAGCCCGGCGATGTTTTAAACGGTTGGCCTGCAAAAACCTCAAATGGGCTCGTAAACCCAGCTCCCAGCCCACTACGGGCCCAATTCCTAGTGTGGGAGCGGTTTCAGACTTACCCCCCAGTACTAGAAGAGGAAGGGACGCGGAGGACTTCTCCCCTTCTAAAGGTCCCACGCCTCCCCTCTCCCCGACTGCTCCGTCACAATCCCACTCTGCTCCACCCTCTCAATCCGCCCCCGATTCGTGTGAGAGTAGAAGAGAAAGGATGGCGAACTTTGCCATCAATCCTGGGCGATTCACTCCGGGGGAATGCTGATTGAGGATGGTGGTCCTCATCGCAGAGCAAGAAGAACGGTCTTCATCTCAGGAGAACTCGTGAAGAAGCATGAGAGTTGTCTCATCGCAGTGACAGAAGAGGCCCTCACCCCGGCGCAAACATTGCAGTACATGATGGAGATCCGTGAGTATATCGAGGTCCAACTCAGGAAACAGGTCAGGTTTCATTCACCCCATCCCCATGGCATTAGTCTCTATCAGCTCAGAGATGCCTGTCAGAGAGACACCTTGATTGCCATGAACCCGCATAGAGTTGGCCAGATAAATTTTACTTTCTGCAAGCATGATGAGGTCCCTGTGAACTTTAGGAGATCGCCATACACTAGAGAAGCCTGGCTGTTACTGCTGGGATATCCTCTAGATTTAAAAGAAGTTCACTTTGTGGAGCAAGTGTGTGCTGGCCTGGGGCAGATGATACAATGGCATTCAGGGGACAACAATATAGCCAGACTGTTAGTAAAGGTCCTGGTAGACGATCCTCTAGAGGTGCCAAGAAGTCTGATTATCAAGCATGGTAGGGAGCTTGATGGGGAAGGTCGCTCTTGGACAGTGCCTGTTTATATCCTGAACTCTCAGTTTGCAGACATGATTCCAGGTGATGAAGATGAGGCCCCTCCGCACAATGGCAACCCTCACCCTTTTGAGGGACCCATTGTTCCAGGAGAACATGTTCAGGTTGCTCAGTTTGCAGACCAGTTCATGAACATTCCAGTAGGAAATAATGTTGATCAGGGACAACAGCAGCAAGAGGACCTCTCAGATGAAAGTTCTGTTAATCAAGCATCATCCCAAATCTTTGAGCAAGGGCATGCTGAAACAGTCATTGTTAATGCTTTGCCAGCCCAACCAGTCATTGTTAATGCTTTGCCAGCCCAACCAGTCATTGTTAATGCTTTGCCAGCCCAACCAGTTGATGCCCAGGAAGGGGCTCTTGTCAAAACAAGTACGGTGGGGGAAGAAGACATACAAGGAGCCAGAACCTCTAAGAATTTCAGCATTCCTCAGTTTGAGCAGCTTTTCAAGGTGGCAATGCAGCAGATCATGGGGACACCGGGACCTAGCAGCAGACACTCTATCACTTTTGCACTGCCAACCATCAGAGTTAGCATGCAAGGCGCAAGCATAGAATCTATCCAAGTTCTCCCTAGTGATCCTGCCCCTGACACTGCCAATACTAAGATGAGAACTCACAAAGAATTACCAGAACCAGAGAATGATCAGTTTCAGTTTCAGGCAGTTGTAGAAAACCAGAGAAGCTTTACAAAACCACCAATTAAGCATACTTATATCAGGCGAGCCAGAGCATCCAAGAACATTGAACCTGCATCACAGAGAGCTACATCCACCAGGAAGAGGAAGGAACCAGTTGAGCCACCAGCCACTGTCAAGAGCCTTAGAAGGAGCACAAGACTGCAGCAGAAGAACAAGGGTCACAGGAACACTGCCTCCACTGATCCAGTCACAAGAAACACCAGAGCTGCCAAGAAAAAGAAGGTTGCTAGCCAGGCCACTCTTGCCGGTAATCTTCTTCTTCCCCCAACAAATCTTTCCAAAGATTTTCCTGGACTTGATGACTTGAACAACAGCAATGTGATTTACCCCCAACTATCTGTGCAACTGATTCAGGAGGTGGCAACCTCAAGATGCGGGCTGTCTCCTTTGGAGGTGGCCACTGAACTACTTCTGGCAACAAGTGAGGAGATGGGACAAGGGGAAAGAAGATCTTCTTCAAGTACCAGAATTAGTTCAGATAGTCCTATTGCCGTGTCCAATGATATACAAGCAATATAGTTGCACTCTAAGTAGGGAATGCCCTACTATCTACTGCTGTATCCCAGTTGGTTTGAACAGCCTGTCTTTTGGCCCTGTGGGCAATTGCTACTTAAGTATTGGTGTTTCAGACTCTGCAGCTGGAATGGCTAGACAAGGAATGTGCTATCAATATCAGTGTTGGTCTCTATTTCATTCTGAAAACTTGAATGGTTCTGGGTCTCAACTCAGTTGGGAGTGTGCTATCGATGGGGTAGAACAAAGGATCCCTTTTCTGACTTTCCCTTTGGGTATCAGTCTCCTCGCTTTTCTAGAAATGGTTTTCCATGAATAATACAACGAATAAAAAAGCTTGGAATGTCCTAAATTGGAACATTCGTGGAATAAATGGAGAAGATAAGTGTAATGCGGTCAAATCAAAAATTGAAGAAAGCAATTGCTCTGTATACTGTATCCAGGAAACAAAACGTAGTCATTTTGACCACTCCTTCATCAGGAAAATCGCTCCCAAGAGGTTTGATAAATTTGCTTTTGCTCCCTCCGATGGAGCTTCTGGAGGAATCCTTATGGGCTGGAATAGTGCTATTTTGGAAGGAGAAGTTATCCATAATCTGAGTTTTGCTGTCACTGTTAAGTTCACTTCTAAGCATGACAAATCAACCTGGTTCCTCACCACAGTATATGGACCATGTACTGGCCCTGGAAGAGATGATTTTGTGAATTGGCTCCACAACTTACAAATAGAGGAAGAAGATGATTGGATGTTCATTGGGGATTTTAACTTCTACAGATCCCTTGAAAACAGAAACAAGGAAGGAGGTAATATGAATGATATTTTTATTTTCAATGAAATAATCAGCAGCCTGGGCCTCCTAGAAATCCCTCTCAAAGGGAGGCAGTTCACCTGGAGCAACATGCAAGAGAATCCCCTCCTAGTACAGTTAGATTGGTGTTTCACATCAGCTCATTGGATCAGCTCCTACCCAAACACCTTGCTTTTACCACTGGCAAAGCCTCTATCAGACCATATACCATGTTTGGCACAGATTGATACATCTATCCCCAAGACAAACTTATTCAGATTCGAGAACTACTGGGTTGAGCAACAGGGTTTCTTTGAACTGGTAGAAGCAATTTGGAACAATGAAACCAACTCTGGTAATAGTGTATCAAGGGTATCATCAAAGTTTAAATTGTTAAGGAAAGCTCTAAAGAGGTGGAGCAAAAATCTGTCACAACTCAACAAGCTCATTCAAGAATGCAACACAGTCATACAAGTCCTGGACAAACTGGAAGAGCAAAGGACTCTCTTTATTCAGGAAAGCAATTTCAGGAAAATCACTAAGACACACATCCTGAAACTGCTCCAGTTTAAAAAAGAATACTGGAGGAAAAGGTACACAATCAGATGGACAAAATTTGGAGATGAAAGTACTGCCTTTTTCCATGCTGCTGCCACTGAAAGATATAGACAGAACACTATCACCAGCCTACAAACTCTTGAGGACAGAATTGTCACTGACCATTATGGAAAGGCCACCCTGCTGTGGCAAACTTATAAGCAGAGGATGGGTCAGTCCATGAATCCAACCATGCACTTTGACTTAGCAAGCTTGGTCCAAAGAAATGAAGGTTTAGAACAGCTTTCTGAGGCTTTTACCAAGGAAGAAATTGATGAAGCTGTAAGAAAAATGCCAACAGATAAGGCACCAGGGCCTGATGGTTTCAATGGAATGTTCATGAAAAGGTGCTGGCACATTATCAAACATGACATATATGAACTGTGCAATGATTTTTTCAGTGGGACTGTGAGTCTTGAAGCAATCAATAGTTCCTTCATCACCCTTGTCCCAAAGTGCAATAATCCCACAACTGTGAATGACTTTAGGCCCATTTCACTTCTCAACTCCATTCTCAAACTGATCACTAAGCTCCTTGCTGATAGGCTACAAAAACACATCATCCCACTCATCCACAAGAATCAATATGGATTTATCAAGTCGAGATCAATCCAGGATTGTGTGGCATGGGCCTTCGAATATATTCATCAATGTCAGCACTCCAAAAGAGAATTGGTCATCCTCAAATTGGATTTTGAGAAGGCCTTCGATACTATTGAACACTGCACCATTCTTCAAATGCTCCATCACCTGGGTTTTGATGCTACTTGGAAGGACTGGATTAAAAGAATACTTGAAACTAGCTCATCATCTGTCTTGCTAAATGGTGTACCAGGAAAGAATTTTGCTTGCAAAAGGGGTGTAAGGCAGGGTGACCCTTTGTCACCTTTACTATTTGTCATAGCTGCAGATCTTCTCCAGTGCATAGTAAACAGAGCCTTGCAGGAGGGGCACCTCACCATGCCAATTGAAGCTGATCCAAGCAACAATTTCCCAATAATCCAATATGCAGATGACACCATCATGATACTTAGGGCATCTCAAGAAGAACTGTTTTTCCTCAAAGAATTGCTACAGTCTTTCTCAGATTCTACTGGTCTCAAAATAAATTATTCCAAGTCTAGTATGGTGCCATTAAACCTTTCTGAAGAACATGCAAATCAGCTAGCTCAAACCTTTGGATGTAATCTGGCCTCTTTCCCTTTCACTTACCAAGGGCTCCCTCTTGGCACAACCAAGCCGAGAGTTGAAGATTACATGCCTCTGATGAACAAAATTGAAAGAAGGTTGTCCTCAGTTTCCTCAATGTTGACACATGCCGGTAGATTGCAATTGGTTAACTCAGTCCTATCCTCCCTCCCAACATACATGATGTGCACACTCTATCTTCCAGCAGCAGTGTTGGATTTCATTGATAGGGCCAGGAAACACTGCCTGTGGAGAGGCTCTGACTTGAATGCAAAAGGAAAAGCTCTAGTTGCTTGGCCTAAGGTGACCAAACCTAAAAACAAAGGAGGACTTGGAGTGATTAACCTAAGGGCTCAGAACATTGCTTTGCTGCTCAAACACCTGGATAAATTCTATAACAGAAGAGACATCCCTTGGGTAACCATGATCTGGCACTCCCACTATGGCAATGATCAAGTACCACATGCAAGCACTAATAGGGGGTCTTTTTGGTGGAAAGACATCCTCAAACTCTGTGATTATTTCAGGGGAATTGCAACTTGTACCATTGGAGATGGAACAACTGTTCTCTTCTGGCATGACATATGGAATAACCACAATCTCCAGCAAAAGTTTCCAAGACTACACTCCTTTGCAAAGAATGACAAAATCTCAGTGTCTGCCTTCCTAATGAACAATATCCTTGAGAATCAGTTCTTTCTCCCTCTGACAGAAGAGGCATTCCAGGAGTATCAAGAACTACAAGCCCTAATCAACGATTTACAGAGAAGCAATGAAAACAAGGATGAATGGACATATATTTGGGGATCGGGCAATTATTCTTCAAAGAAATTCTACATACATCCTTACATGAATGTTCATCCCCCAAGCCCTTTCCTATGGATCTGGAAATCAAGATGCTGCAACAAGCTAAGGGTATTCACCTGGCTACTTCTAATGGACAGACTCAACACTAGAAACATTCTAAGAAGAAAAAATTTTGTTATTCAAGGTGAAAATTACAACTGTGTTCTCTGCAACAGCAATATGGAGGAAACTGCATTGCACCTTTTCTTTGGATGCCACTTCAGTGCTCAATGCTGGCTACAGATTGGTATCCAATGGAATTCAGCACTACCTTTCTTTGAAATGCTTACCAATGCAAGGAATAGTTTCAACAAACAGTTTTTCATGGAGGTTTTCATCATATCAGCATGGAGCATTTGGAAGCAAAGAAATGGTCTCATCTTTGATGGAAGACCACCCACAAGAAATGGCTGGAAAGCTAATTTTCATGAAGAATGCACCTTACAAGCTCACAGATTCAAACCGTCACTTAGAATGCCTTTCCTAGACTGGGTCAACACTCTCTAGCTGTCTTTCTTTAGTCCCCCCCCCCTTCTTGTACAGGGTGTAGTTCACCCCTCTCTATCTTGCTTGTGCAGCTCTTGTAAGTATTTCTTTCTTCTTTTTTGATATTTCAATAAAATTTACAGCGGGGGCTTCCCCTGCTGTGTTTCGTTCAAAAAAAAAAAAACATGCATTCGCCGAGTGTCAAATCTTTGCCGAGTGTATTTTTTCGGACACTCGGCAAAGAAGCTCTTTGTCGAGTGTAAAAAAAAAGCACTCGACAAAGAAGCGCTTTGCCATGGCCCCTGCGGCCGGCGGCGTGGGCGGAGCGGCCATGGAGGCGTGGCCGGCGCGGCCGCGGCCGGGAGCGAGCGCGGACGGCTGGCAGCGGGGGCGGCCGGGAGCGGCGCGGCGCGGCCACGGAGGCGCGGCTGGCGGCGGCCATGGAGGCGCAGCTATGGAGGAGCAGCGCGGCGCGGCCATGGAGGCGCGCGGCCGGGAGCAGCGCAGCGCCGCCGGCCATGGCCGGCTTTGATTTTTTTATTTTTTTAAAAAAAGTTCGCTGAATGTCAGACGTAGCACTCGTCAAACCTTCTCGCCGAGTGTCCGAAAAAGGACACTCGGCAAAGAAGCTCTTTGCCGAGTCCATAGTCGCCGAGTGCTCTTTGCTCGGCAAAGTGTTTGCCGAGTGTATTTTGCTTTTTGCCGAGTGTTTCTGGCACTCGGCGTACTCCGGCTCTCCCGTGGTGCAGTTTCTCCATCTTGTGGAAGTATACAGTATATGACTATGATAGTGAACGATGATGACGAACAAATTAGTTGCTATACAATAGTACGTTACTGGTTAATAAACATACACAATGGCAGACTGTCAGCTATAGTGCATGACATCCCGTTGTGGGTTCGTCGTTGTGTTGCTAGCTTGTAGAGCGGTCATACCTTAAGAATTCATCATTTGATTGTGGTTATGATGTGATGTGTTGTAATTTTTACTTTTTTCTTTCGTACTTCTCTTTTTTATCTCATTTATCAGTACATAGGACAGTTGACAGATCGAATTCTCTTTTAACTGTCTCCTTCTTGTTTTCAGCATGTGCATCAGGGCTATCCATTTCGTGAAATGGTCCAACTGCTCCATATCGTAACCATATAGAACAGTGATGAAACATATCATTTTTGCTACAAAATAGTGCACTTGTGATATCACGATGATGTCCCGTTGATGTGTTATTCGGGGGAGTCCTTTGTTGTGTAGAATGGTTTAATTGTGGTTGCTGTTGTGTGTATAATTATTGCTGTCTATCGTATTCGGCCTTCCTTATTATAGATCTAACCTGCCGGTCCAATTGCTCCATCTCGTAACTATACAGGGAACAGTGATGAACAAATCAGTTTGCTAAAATAGCACGTTGCTTGTGGTTAATATATACACAAAGGTAAGGGCAGTGGCAGACTGGCACCTACTATATAGTGGTGTGTAGTGTGTACTGCACAACAGAACGTCAGTGAAAAAAAGAAGATAAAACCTTTGGGCACTTGATATATACTGTTCTGTACACATATACGCGATTCTTACCGGGCTCAGCTTGTTTTTCATGCTTTTGCCAATCGCTATGTGTTGACTCTTTGAACTTGGAAGGCGTCAGGAATAATGCATCTTGCACATATGCCTAGAACGACACTTACCCAACTTGATATCAATGTCCAGTTTAGTCTCCTTGCACAGTGTCTAGATAGGCCGGCGGCGCCGGGGACATCGTCGACTCACCGCGTTGCGCACCATATTCTGCTAACGGGCCTTGCAAAGAGCAGAGATCAACACCTTGCCGGGACCAGAGAGCCGAAGCTGAATCTTCAAGCGGTTGTAGAGTCGGTGCAGCAGTTTGAGGAGCAACCATTGGTTGTTCAATGTTAGATTGCGGACGCCTAAGGGGTGTTTAGATGGGTGAAAAAAGAATGAATAGATGAAAACTTTTTGCATTAGGCTGCGTACATAAAGAGAAAAAATGAACTAACACGGTTCTTTAAGTAAAAACTTTTGAGCTTTTTATGCAACTAAACACGCCTCTGGTCCTCCTCTCGTTCGTTCATGCTCAACTGCTCTCAGACCCACCAATGACCAATCGACAAACATCTGTCTGGATGCATGGCAGGGACGTAGAGTTCTGGTTGATTCCGTACTGGATGGCTTGATCACCCATCTAATCTCTGCCATGCCGTTCTGCCAAGCCGCTCTGAATCTTTTGGATCACAAACGTCGAGCCTTTATCTGGTCAGGTGCTGGCAGAACAACCGGTGCTCAAAGTCTTGTTGCCTGGCCCAATGTATGCACATCCCCAAAAGCAGCTGTGACCAGGGTTAAAAATCCCGACCGCTACCGGTCCGGATACCGCGGTAACCGGTCAAACCGGTCCGGTAGCGGTACGGGTCGATTTTCAACCGGCTAAATTTAAAATTTTCAAATTTAAATTTAAAAATCTAAAAATTAAAAAAAATTAAAAATACTTTAAGGTGAGTAGATTGTAATGGTGTCAAAATTTTTCAAATATTAGTTCATTTAGTATCTTTTGTTTGTATTAGAAGTTCAAACAGCCTACTAAATCAACACGTTAAACTTCTAATGCTCTTAAACCGCTACTTAAACTTCTTAAAAATGTTCTCTTTTTGACACCATTAGATTCTACATACCTTAAACTATTTTAGGAATTTTTTAGAAATTTTCTTTTATTTTTTATTTTTTAATTAAAATTTGAAAATTTGTCAAACCGCTCAAACCGGCCGGCTAACCGCTCAAACCGGCCGGCTAACCGTTCGAAACCGGTTGAACTGCGAATTTAATTTGATTTTTAAATTTGTCCGGTTTCTACCGGTTTCCGGTCAAACCGGTCCGGCTAACCGCTATCGGTGGACGGCGGTTTGGCCAGACCGGTCGGGAAAAAAAAACCCTAGCTGTGACCTAAACCAAAAAATCGATTTAACTTTATTCAATATATATGAACACACATAGAGCGCTAACGTGCATGACTAGTAGACTTCTACTTGAGACCGCAACTCTTGAGGATATATTTTGGGACATTAAGTCGTGGTACTTCAACAAAATATAGATTTAATTAAGAGCTCTTGACGTAGTAGCTAGAGGCTGGAGCTAGCTAATTACTAGTGATCGAGACTGCAACATATGCATGGGCTCATAAAGGTTGTGGGATTTCACTGAAATTCGCCCATCTCGGAATGGTCCGAAATCATTTTTTTTTTAAAATTCAAATATTCTTAGAATCTAACCGAAAATCGATAAAAAAATTGTCCATTTCGGTTGGGACCGAATTTTTTCCGAAATTGAATCCCACAACCTGCCTCATTAGTGTCAGTCGGCCAGTGCGTCACATTTTATTTGAGTCCGGCGGCTGCTCGTCGCATTGACACGGTGTCCTACGTAACACACTACGTACATTCCTTCTATTTAATTTCGGATCTCACTCTTGTTATAACAGAGATACGGTAGCTGTAACGATCATGCGCACGGCACGGCAGAGATGGCCCGTTGTTGGGATCCAAATAAATGTAGCGATTATGCGCTAGGCCCTACGGGAAATCACGCGTTTGTCGAGTGCCCGCGGCTTTGCCGTGTGCCACATCAGGGGCACACGGCAAACAGGCCTATTTGTCGTGTGCCTGTACACGTGGCACACGGCGGTCCGCCTCAGGCACACGGCAAAGAGGCCGACACACGGCAAAGAGGCCTGTTTGCCGTGTGCCCGTCCACGTGGCACACGGCAAACACGAGGCGCACGACAAACATGCCTGTTTGCCGTGTGCCTAACGGCAGGCACACGACAAACAGGCCGCCCCAAACGGCCGTGTTCCCGACCGTTTGTTTTGCCGTGTTTCCGCCCCAAAATGGGTACGTGTATTCATTTGTTGGAGGCACGCGGCAAACGCCAGCCCTCCCGTAGTGAGGGTGTCTATATGTGCGTACAGTTGGATGTGCACACACAATAATTTGCGCAATGCATGCTAGCAATAATGTGCAGGGCTCATCCATATTTCCATCGTTTTGCTTATTAGAGCATCTCTAGCCGGGCCCCTCTATCCCTTGTTTTAGTATCTTATTGGAAAAAATAACTCCAGCGGAGCTCCTAAATGGCTATCATTTTATGAAGGCCACCAATGCAAATTTTAGTCTAGAGCCCATAAAATTGGAGGCCCTCTGTTTCCACCAAATAGGGACTCAAATTTAGAGGCCCCGGCCCACTGGAGTTGCTTTTAGCCCTTAGAACTGGAGGCCCTCTATTTTCACCCAATAGGGGCTCAAATTTACACCGGAGTTATTGCTCTTAGCAGCATTGTTTTGTTAGGCTTGGGAGGCATATGGAACATTAGCCAGCAGCTCTACGCTGAGGTGAGGTCAGGTGCAGTAAAACCTATCTTTTAGTTCATGTGCATGGACACCACGCCGTCAACTCGTTCAGGTGTGAGTGCGGGCTCGTACCAATTAGCCGCCTTCTGTCTGCTGTATCTCCGACTCTATTCGCTGAAAAGCTGAGTGAAGTGGAAGACGATCAATATCCCCGTTGTGGGCCGTTGCCGCGTCCTCGTCAACCAGGTAGCAGCCAAAAGCAACACCAACGCTTTGCTGGCTTGCCTTATCACCTCTGACTAGCAGATTATTTCTCTCACAAAATACTATTGAATCGGTCTAGATCAACTAAAATCAATAGACAGAGCGTAAATCTTTACGGGCAACTGCAGGGCGGCATGAGGACAAGACAGTGACGACCCAGTGACTCAGGCTCATAGCTTAGTCAGCGCGTACGTACCAGTACCACATTCATCCTAATCAGTTTGTGACGGTATAATCTATCCTCGATTGCCTAGACCGTGAGAAAAAGCAGCTTGCGTGTGCATTGAGGATTTGGGGCCAAATCATTCGGTGAATGGCCGATCTAATGTAGAATAATATAAGTACCGATTCGAGAATTCGAACTTGGATGAGCAGGTTCCAATTTTACCAGCTGAGCTACGTTTAGTTTGCTATTCAGTAGGGTGTACTGCACATCTACATGTGACTCTTCCTTTACACAGAAGTTTAAAAGGACCCAACAATGTAACCGGTCAGAAAAAAGAATTAAAAATAAAATTTTGGACGAAATAAATAGTGCGTGACTGAGTTAGGGTGCAAAATAGCCTTAATCTTGGAAACTCCCTCTCGTTAAAACTGGAGATATGATGGTAGCTTACTCATGAATTCGTGTGATCACGTGCAAAGTCAGAGATTGACCTTTGTTGAGATCCAAATAAATAGAGCAGCTACGTGCTAGGGTTTCCAATGCTAGCCGTATACAGCTCACTAGTGTCCGATCATGTTGTGCTCCGCCATCAGCGTTATTTTGGGAGCTCCAGGCTCGGGAGGCATAGGAATATAGGTAGCAGCTGTCAGAAGACCTGTGGCCGAGTCCAGTGGTAAAACATGTCTGAAAGCTCTGGTCGTCCAATGTGTCGACACCATGTTAGGGTCATCCGATCCTGCGTGGCACTCAATTCATCAGCTCTATCATCTCCGACTCTAGCCCTGGTTACCGTTCGTTGACATCGATGTCGTTGTCTCCGTGTGGGCACGAGGTGGAAGACGAGATGCTTCTCCTGTCGGCTGTTGCCGTCCTCGCTGGTCGTCGCCAATATAGCGGGAAGCCAAAGATGATGGCCTACCGTGTTGTATCCTTTGTTGATCTAGGGCTTTATCATGCTATCCACACTTCCCTGTTATTTGTGATGTATGGGTTTTTTTTTTCGCGAATTCTCTGCTGGTTGCCAGAGCATCTCGATGTCCAGTTGACGTGTTATTCATCGAGTGGACACCTTTATTGTGTGGAATGGTCTAATTGTGGTTATGGTGGTGCGTATAATTATTGTTGTGTTTATTGTATTCTGTCTTCTTTAATTTATTATAGATCGCTATATATAGTCAACCTGTCAGCTTCGTAAAAAAGACGGCACATTGCTTATCGTCTTCGTGTGTATAGTATCAGGGACAATCCAATTCGACCGGTCCAATTGCTCCCCATCTCATAAGCATACATGGAACAGTGATGACCCAATCAGTTTGCTAAACTAGCACGCTTATGATTAATATACACAAAGATAATAAAGGCAGTGGGCAGTGGCAGACTGGCAGCAAGTATACAATGGTCACATCACATCTACACATACGTAAAAAACACCCAACAACCGGTCCGTGAAAAAAAATTAAACATAAAACCTTCGGGGACTTATATATACCAGTGTTCTTTACACGTGAGATTCTAACCGTCTCAACTCGTTTTCCAGGAACTTTTGTCTCTTTGAGCATGGAAGGCATCAGGAATGCATCCTGCACGTCCTGAATGTCACTTACGCAACTCGTGATCAATGCCCAACCAAATCTCCTTGTGCAGTGTTTTGACAGGCCGGCGGCGCATGGCATCGACTCATGGTGTTGCTATTAACTATATCTATGCTCCTACACCGATGCTTCAAGTTTTGAAGCAATTCTAGGAGGTTTGGTATTGATCTTGGGATCCTTGGTATTGTTCTTGAGATGCACGGGTTTCACAGGACGACACACGCTGATAGGCAGACCGGAAGTCCATTTATTTTTTTGTGAAAAGCAACTGCGATTCAAAGACAAAAAATAATTTAACTATTCAATATGAGCACACATGCATAGCACGCTAATTTGGTTAATATATTTGAGACTAACTCTTGAAAATATTATTTGAGATATTAAGTTGCGGTACTTCAACGAAATAGAGAGAGTTAACTAAGAGCTCAAGAAGTAGCATGCAGCAGCTAAAGCTAGCTAATTACCAGTGATCGATGTACGCATCACACAATGCAAGCATGTGCGGATGTGCCTTGGCACGAGACTGCCACATATGCATGGGTTCATAGTGTCCGTCGGCCAGTGCATCACATTTTATTTTGAGTCGTCGCATTGACTTTGGTGTCCTATATGAGTAGTATATGACAGTGACACTATGCTACCTTCTGTTTACTTTCGAGTCTCACTCTTTTTTTTAACAGATATATGGTAGCTTACTAGTGATCATGTGCACAGCAGAGATGGGAGTTTGTTGGGATCAAATAATTACTAAATCGTATCTGAAATTAAAAAAGAAGTACCGGAGCAGTTCTCATAATTAAATGGCTCTAATTAAATATAGAGCGATTATGCACTAGCACTCTAGCAGGGCACCTATATATGTGTGTACACACATTGGATGTTGGCACACACAACAATTTGCAATGCTACACAAATGTGCTGGGCGTGCGGCTCATCCATGTTCCATCGTTTTTCTTAGCAGTATTGTTTTGTTTGGGCTCGGGAGGCATGTGGAACATAGCCAGCAGCTCTCTCCAGAGATCAAGTAGGGTGCAGTGGTAAAACCCATCTTTCCAGTCATGTCGTCTAGGTCTGAGTGCGTGGTTTGTACCAATTATCCTCCAATAATCTGCTCTATATCCGACTATAGTATCTGCTAACCAAGGGTCGACGGTGTCGTCGTCGTTGGAACGAGGTGGAAGGTGATGTTGCCGTTGTGGGCCGTTGCCGTGTCCTCATCACCCCCAAGTCGTAGCAGCAAGAAGCAGCAGTGCAGCACCAAATCTTCACGGGCGGTTAGCTGCAGGGAACGCATGGCAATAAGAGTCAGGGTTTTTTTTACCGTTGGGAACCGGTCCGGTTTGACCGGTTACCGGTCAAACCGGTCCGGTACGGTATAATAGGGCCGGTTACCGTTCAAAACCGACCCTACCAAACCGCTCCTACTGGTTAACCGGCCGGTTTGACCGGTTTACCGGACCGGTTTTTATTCCCAAAAAAACCGGTACTGTAGCGAAAAACCCCTGATAAGAGTATAAGACAGGGACCCTGTGACCCAGCAATCGAGACTGTATGTCGCAACTTCCACGGATGCATTGGGCTCATATAGTTAGTGTGCCACTTTTTTCATCGTGATGTCTACGTGACAGTAGTTTACCTTTGAATCTCACCACCTGTACGTTAAAAGGGAGATCGTCGCAATTAATGACACGTTGCCTTGACTGCGAGAAAAAAGCAATAAGCAGATCTGCCCAACAATGGTTCTTGTCTGCGTGTGCATCATATCGGGGCCAATATCCATTCGGTGAACAGCCAAATTGTGTCCATGTGTGCTGGTGTTGTACACATCTACACGTGCCTTGTGCTGTTGTGCAACTCCCATGCATCCAGAAACTGCAGAACACTTTTGCCCGACCTTCACTGCCCGTATGCATTGCAAGTCTGGGACTGCATTACAGGAGGACCAACAACCTCCTCCAACTACAGGCTGCAGATATTGGCATTGAGGAATAATCGAGGAATGGTGGGCACGATCACTGCAATCCCATCCAAAGAACCAGCGACGCTTGAGTGCAGCCGTTTTGATGTGTGCACCACATGGAACATCTGGAACGAAAGGAATAGGACAATCTTTGAAGAGGTCTTTTACGGTACATAATACTACCTTGTATTACCATTTACAAATGACTCGTATGTAATAAAAAAGACCTATTTCGAAAGATCCGACGACTGAAATTAATTTTGTACTACCGGTTTTTTTACGGTAGTATAGGTAGTATTCATCGGTAGTATAAGGGTATGATTGGAAACAAAAAAATAATATTTTTGTAATAAATGAAATCAAATATATGAAATGTTTTATCTAGCCTAATCTCACGTTATTCATGAATTCTAAATAATATATTTGTGTGCAAATTACCTTTTTATCCACAACAAAAAAACCGGTTATACTATCATACTACCATTAGGTAGTATTGGGTACCGTAAAAGAGCTCTTGAAGGTGTGGCGATCCAGTTCGTGTCAAGCCATGCTGATCATTGAGGAGATGGATCTGCAGCGACAGGATCTCACTCTTGTTAAGATACAGGTAGCGTAGCTTTATAATGATCACGTGCAAGTCGGAGATGGCTTGTTGTTCAGATCCAAATAAGGCCCTGCTTAGTTCCATCCAAAATGCAAAAAGTTTTCATCTAGAGAACTGTGTCAGTTCATTTCTTCTCTCTGTGCAAGCAACCAAATGAAAAAGTTTTTCACATTTCACTCTCTCTCCTCGAACTAAACAAGCCCTAAATAAACATATAATTTATGCACTAGGGTGGCTATATAGTGTATATACTCCATCCGTTCTCAAATCTATGATATTTAGGACAAGCAAGTTCATTTTTTAACTAACTAGTTTGTTCTAGACGTCATATATTTATGGATGGAGATAGTAGCATATATGTCTATACAAGTTGGATGTTGTCACACACAACATTATTTTGCAATGCTAGCAATAGTGTGTGTGCAAGGCTCATCCATGTTCTATCGTTCTGCTTAGCATTGTTTCATTTAGACTTGGGAAGCATCTGGAATATATAGCCAGCAATATATTCTAAGTTGAGGTCTATTATGGTCCAATGGTAAAACTTGTGTTTTAGTTTGTGTGTATTGACACCTTTGTCTGGTATCGGAGTGTCTGTCTCCTACCAACCAGCAACCATGCTCAATTGGTCATCTCGATCTATCTCCATTTCTGTCCCTTGTTACCACTTGTCGACAATGTTGCCATATGCACGAGGCTAGGGTTCAGTTCCATCCTCATGGGGTGTTGCCATCCTCTCCTTGCCCAGTAGCAAAAGATTGCGAGGAATCATCAAGATGGTTCTTGTCAGCTGGATGCGAGATCTACAAACTTTGAAATTGGCAACCTTTTACATTATAGTCATTTAAATACCAAATAATCATCTAAAGATGTAAGGAAAATGCCGTCTAGGGCATTGTGCATGTGTACTATTTTTTAGATAATGGACATGTTCCGGCGATTTCATGAGTAGTGAAACCTGCTATTTCTCTTGACCATTGGATTAAATCCAGCCGCTTGGATTCATCTCTCTACTATAGAAAAAAAAAAATCTGAAAATTCCATTTTATTCTATTTGAAATTTTTTAATTCTGCTGCTGGAATTTTTTTAGAGTTGAACACTGCAAATCGGATAGCTTTTTGCTAGAAAATTTGCCACCCATGGTACCTGGCATAATCTTCGTGAACTAGCAGTTTTTCGAACTGGCAATGAATTGGAGGGAAATAATAACTTTTTATCTGGTATAGTGGTTGCAATCCAAACAAAAAGAGGACAGGTGACCACTATGCAGTAGGGTCTCTCTCTCACACACATACAAGTTGGATATAGTTGCATATGGTACATCTGCAATGCTAGTATAATGTATATACGATGCAGGTGTATAGTAAAAATTATAGACCTAGAAATGTCAAAACGTTCTATATTTTAGAACTGAGGGAGCGAGTAGTATACCATTAATGATATACACATGCATCATGTGCCTCTACATTGAGATTGCAACAAATGCATGGGCTCATAGTGTCAGCCTCGACCAACATGACATTTTATTTTAGCCCCTTGAATTGACACGGTTTTCTACGTGACAAAATGACACTAGCTTTTATTTTTATTTTTTTACGTTCGCTCACTCTTGGGAGGTGTCTAGAATGTAGCCAGCCGCTTTCAGTTGATGAGGATCACTAGTCAGGTCCAGTAATAAAACACATGTCCTTTTGTTCATGTGTGTCCACGCCTCCCCATGATTATTGTCTAGGTCTGAGTGTCTTCCTGGTACCAATAGTAGCAAGCATGCTCACTTCATCACCTCTATCTCTGAATCTCTGATTGTGCCCCCCATGGTTACCACTTGTCGACGATGTCGCCTGGACACGAGGTTAAAGATAGTTCTACCCTCGAGGGCTGTTGCCATCATCTCGTCGCCGAGGTAGAGCAGCGCGAACAAGAAGAAGCACGAAGACGGCCGAGCCCTCGTCTGCGCGTGTGCATATCAGGACCAACCAATTCGGTGGACCGTCCCTAATTGCTCCATCTTGTGGAAAGCTGAAAGCATACATGACTGTTAATGATGAGCGACACTGATGAATATTATGGGGTACCTTCACGCTTGTGGTTAATAACTTATATATACGAGTTAAGGGCAGTGGCAGACTGTCAGCTATAGAGGTGTGTGAGCTGCACAAGTACCATGTGAGTATGCGACTCTTCCTTGCATAATTATACATAAAAGCTTTGGGAACTAGAGAGACGACATATCTATATTGTTTCGTAGCACATATGACACTTGGAACACTTCTTTTTTTTTAAAAAAAATACTAGTCTGTGTCCGGTTGGGTGGTCAATTAATCGAGTAGTACAGATTATGTTGTTGCACAATGCATGGCATATATAGCGTGCTTGCATCCATATAAATATATCTATCTATATATATCCAAGTAATAAACACAGTTCATTCATATATTTACATACAATCCTCCTCACCCTGCAGGGGGTTAGCTTATGTTTTCTCCTCTTCCGACTCCAATTCGTATTATATTAGGCTTGTGAGGCGTCGGGAATATCCACCTCCCTTCGGAGACCTGCGTAAGTTGCAGTTCTGTCAAGTTTCTAGAATCTAGATATATTATTACGGGGGAGTATTTGTCTTCCTGCACGCGACCACCACTTTAAATTATCACGCCAATCCACGGGTTCAATTCCTATACGTTGTGATGAGTAACCTGTATGTATATATACTCTGATGTGCACGCACGCACCTTGCAGGCTAGCTGCATCTGACAACGGGTGACAAGGCGCGGCGTCGGGTACATCTTGTACAGCCATCCTGAGTTGCCGTGCGCGGCATTCTTCTTCACACGCGTGCCACGGAGGTAGCGGAGCCACGGAGGCCGGTGGCCGTCCTGAGCGGCGCCGAGATCGAACAAGGTGGACCCGCCACGCAAAGGAGATCGATTCCACCGTGTACGAGGGCTGCGACGACGGCCGCATGGCTACAGATGTTGGTGTGCTCCTGTCTCCCGATCGAGGCGATTTCCAGGTTCGTCGCCGGCGATCGATGAGGAGTCGTTCGTGCATGGAGGCCGTGAGCTGCGTTGTGTGATAATGGTAGTGCGTGTCGATGTGCTGTTGGTCGCGATCGAGACAGAAAAGCAGCAGAGGCAAGAACACACGAGTTTCCATGGCGGCGATCCTGCTAGCTTGCATTATTGCTTGTATTGTATGTACACCAATATATTGTCAGTGCTGAATGAGCGTCACTTGGACGTATATACCCACATCTTGCTAAATTAATTCAGATGTAGTAGAGCTCAGGTTGTCCTAGTCTGCCTATGAGTCTATCTATCTATATACTGTAAGGATTCTAAACAATTGAAAACCATTCTTACCTGAAAAAACGCAGGTTGCAAAATGATTGGACGAAACCGCGCGCGTGTAAAAATCATCGATGGAGAGTGTTTCCTGCATTTTCCCCGTTTCTTTCTCACCGCCCGCGATCTTACCCGTCCGCTGGCGTACCCATCCCCGACCCGCCCCTGTCAATCACGCCGCCCCCTTCTCGCCTCCCCGATTCCATCCCCGCTCCATCGGCATCGTCGCATCCCTCCACAGACCACCGCCTCCATGTCCACGCGCACGCGCAGGAGGATGGGCGTGGCAGCGTAGATGAGTTCCTCCTCCTACGGCGGGAAGAAGCCGGCGGCGGCCGCGGGGGACCACCATCCGTCCATCCGCACGTTCGTCGCCATTCGGTCTCAACGAGGGCCTGGACCCGCGGAGCGCCCCATGGCGGCGCTACTGCTCTGCCCCACCCTTGAGCGCCCGCTCGCCTGCGGCCGCGTCCACCGCCGCCACGTTTCTGCCGACGCCCATCGCCGGCTCGCCGTGTCCTAGCTCCCCGGCGTCCGCCCCATCCGCGTCTCGCAGGAGGCGCCTCCCCGCTGTCAGGTATGCGTGCACGGACCCCTCACCCTCGCCTCCTCGCTAGCTCACTCCGGCGCCGGCGGGCGCAAATCGGGTGATCGACCTGTTGGTTGCGAAGCTAAAGAATGCCCGCCATGGTGAGACCCCTCGATCCCGATCTGAAAGTCTGCAGGCGAAATGATCCAGGGCGTGCACGAGATCCAGCAGGCCGCCGCCAGCGGCGTCACAGCCACCATCGACCATTCCCCTCGGCGGCCGACCTTGGCGGGCGCACCTCCTACACTGCGGCATCAGGCAGAACGGCGGCAACCCTGTTTCTGACTACTTCAAGCCTAGGAGCACAGGTTCGTGCCTCGGAGTCAAACCTCTCGTTTCCTTTATTTCCCCTTTCATTTGGTTGAAATATTGGTGTGGTGCGTGCAGGTTTGGAGGGCGTGAGGGTGGATGACAGGACGAGACCTTCTTCCGCGGGACAGCGGGAGGAAGCTGCAGGCGCTACCCTTGCACTCCTGGATGGCTGGATGGCTACCGAGGTCAGGCTCAATTTGTTACGAGATGGGTGAATTTATCATGAATTTGGAAGATTTGGGCTGGCCGGCTGGGTAATGTGAGACTTTTCATCGATTCTTAGCAATTGTATCTCGAATTATAGTCTGGTAATGAAGTGATATTGAATCTGTGAAAGTGTGACTCTGCCCCCGATATAGTATAGACTTTTGATAAACGGATAAGAATCAAATTGCGACTCAAATGCATGCTTATAAACTGTGAAGGAAGCCCTTTGCAACAAAACCTGAAGTTTTGGATTGGGTTTGACTACAGAAGTGTTAGCTGAATTGCTGGACCTGGATTCCGTCAGGCCATGAAGATGCGACGGTGTTCTTGGCCACTGTCAGGAAGGCACCCTAAGATCAGGTAAAAAATTCTGCATAGCCCACTTTTGGTACGACTCATTTTTCTTGTTGGTTCGCTTCAGTCCAGTCCATTATTCAACACTAAAATTCTAATTGTACCTCTTCCCTGTTAGACTGATTACCCCTTTTATCTATCCGTCATTTAATTAGTATGCAGCTTCAACGAGTTATGTCCAAGTTAATTATGCACTTTTGCCAGATTAGCATTGAATCATAATTTATGACCAGTCATATGTGCAACTGAAGGCATCATAGCTTTTGTCATAGAAGATCACATAATTTAGTTGGAAAACTAGGGCAATTCTGCCTCTATTTGCTCCATAGAGTAATTTGAATAAGAATGAGCAATGAAGAAAGGTATCTTGCTGTTACAAGAGTCCAATGTTTTTTCTTTTGAGTTTTTGGTAAATTTCTTTCTCGTAGTTCAAATAAAATAATTTTGTGTATTCAGTGAGACCACTTTTATTCAGTTATAATATCAGTCATCTGCTGTATATCAACTTAGAATTGTAATGTTTATAGTTTGTTCATTGAAAATATCAATGTTTTGATAGTAGAAATCTTAGAGGGCAACAGCATAAAAAGAAAATCTAAGAAATTTTGACATAAGTAACTCTGTAACTGAAGGTACTAGCAGCAAAAGGATATGAGAAAGGATGGAGGCAAGAAAGATATTCATTCATGGCGAAGCTAAAGAATTGTAAATTTAAAATTGGTAAGTGTAATGCTGATTTTAGTAAATTTTCATCATTACACTATCGGTGATGCTAACAGCCAGTCATGCATAGAGTACGATTTGTCTGAATGATCAATGGTTTAATATGAGATGACATTAGTAGTTATGTACATTTTATTTGCACTCAATTTGTATAATCCCTGTGGTTGCTCATGATTCTTTTGAATATTAGGCACCACATCTCTTAGAACTAACTGGAAGTGAGCACCAAGCTGCAGAATCGATCATGGTCATGCACTAGAAGTGAATTTGTACAACGGTAGTGTTACTATGCAGTTCTGGACATTCACTGGAATCGAATTTGTACAATGGTAGTGTTATTCTGCTTTCGTTTGCGTTTGTTGGTTTATGAGTGTGTTATGAAGGTTAAAAAAAAAGTTGGAAAAGGAGGTACTGCCACTGGATGCAACATTCACTAAACTCATGTGGTGCAGATTCAGTCCATAATTTTTTTCCTTATGGATCCAAGCATTGATGATTAGAGATGTTTGTTCATCATTCATTTTTTTATAAAACTCCACTATTACTATGTAGAAGATTTAGTATTCTCTACCCAGACACCTCTGATTGTGTTTCTTAAAGATTTCAGGAAATCATTTACTTGTTTGCATTATTAGCATGCACTATTCCTGAGAAACTACACATTTGAACTCAGATTTCAAGTTCTGAAGGTATTGTGGTATATTAGTTCCTCCATGCCTTCTAGAATATAACAGGAATAATGGCTTATTTCACATTGATTCACTTTCCTACACTAAGAGTATTATGCTGGCATATCTCCTTTAACCTTCTTTATTTTTTATCAATTACCACACTTCAAGTTCCAGCACAAGTCTGCAAAGATGGTGTGGTGATCTTTGTTTTCTTTTCATAAAGTTTGCAAGTAGCCATCAGACACCTTTTTATCTTTTCATGGTAAATTTTCATTCCAATGTAGATGGTCAAATTTTGTAGTCTGATGAATCCATGATATGTGTTACCTCTTGATTTGCATTGTTCCAATTTATTATATATATATTTTTAAAAAATGCAGGATAGCTTTGTTCCAATTTTAGTCCTAATCGCATTTTTATTGAGTCCTCTCTCTACTAACATAGTACTTTGTAAACTTGCTTACACTTTCTTCCAGTTTTGTCCATGATAAGTGTAGCATACTTGGTTATAAACATTCATTATTATTCCTTCAAGGTGAGTAGTGTTATGATAGTTCTTCTAACAATAATGATGCTTTGTTCAAAATTTATGCCTGTAACAAAACACGGGCTATTACTTGGGATGTGTACAATATATAATATTTGAATCTAATATGTTGAATGATTGCAGCTTAATAATATTTTATTTGGCAACCTCCTGCTCGAATACTTATATCTGCGCCTGAATATTAGACATGCCTCTTGCATCTTTTATTTCTGAAACCCATAGCATATCTTTGGTGATTGTGTACTTTAACCATTGTGAGTGATGGCGCTCAGGATTTCAAGTCAATGGCCAAGGATTCTTGACTTCAGTGCTCAAGCTAGCAATGGTGGCCATTTAACAAGACAAATGGTTTTTGGTGCTCCTTACATTATAGGGGATCTATACTAGCTGATAGGACATAGGAGACTCAAGGATCATCTTGGTACATAGCAGCCGAAAGTAAAGGAAATGGTTCTTGCTATGTCGTTGCCGTCTTTGTAATTTCAGCCAGACTGGACAAAACTGACAAACGGATTGTGCTCCAATATATGATCTGATTTAATGGAATGAAATCGTTCCTTTTTCTTTTGCTTGTAACACAAGGTTTAGTTCAAAGTTTTAAACTACGCGCAAATATTTATTTATGTGTTCTTACTCTCTATGGACAAGGGCATGAACTATTCGGTTTTGCATTGATACAATTTGGAATTACACCTCCAATGCTTATTAGATTCTTTATTAGATTTTTAAAAATATGCTCATATATGCTACAAATATAATAGTTTCTATAATTTTTTAATTAATATAATTTTTATTGATTTTTTGAACACATGCCTGTGGCACGTGCACTCTACTAGTACTATAAAGGACGGCGAAATTTTCGTTCCGTCCGTCGTCATCTATATCCTACGCCGTTGGATTTTATGATGATCGAACACTCTATATTAATCTAAAGAGTCCATGTTGACTACATCTCGTCTTTGAGCCTACGGCGTCGGATTTTATGATGATCGAACGCTCTAGATTAATCTAAAGAATCAATGTAGATTACATCTCTAAATTAATAATTTTTTAAAACACGTACCTGTGGCACGTGCCCTTCTGCTAGTACTTTAAACCTACTTAATTAACGCTCATGTGCGCAACAAGGCCAGCAGAGATCAGCCTTAATTTCACATGTACTCTATACAGATAAATAGGACAGCCATATACTCCCTCCGGTTCGGTAAAAGAAGTCGTTTTGGACAAGATTTGAGTCAAACATTGGGAATATAAATCGTGAATGACTTTTAAGTCATTGAGTTTGGGAATGTAAAAACTACATGAATAGATTTGTCTTGCAAAATACTTTCATAAAAGTATACATATGTTAGTTTTTAATAAATATTTTTATAAAAATAAGAAGTCAAAGTTGTACTTTGGAGACCGTGTCGCTGTCCTAAACGACTTCTTTTACCAAACCGGAAGGAGTATATATGCATGTTGTAGAGTAGCTTGTCTTCCTATATACTCCCTCCGGTTTAGTAAAAGAAGTCGTTTAGGACAGTGACACGGTCTCCAAAGTACAACTTTGACTTCTTATTTTTATAAAAATATTTATTAAAAACTAACATATGTATACTTTTATGAAAGTATTTTGCAAGACAAATCTATTCATGTAGTTTTCACATTTCCAAACTCAACGACTTAAAAGTTATTCACGATTTATATTCCCAATGTTTGACTCAAATCTTGTCCAAAACGACTTCCTTTACCAAACCGGAGGGAGTATACCAGTAACAAAGTAAGGTTGGCTGCTTAGGCTATACTGTAGTAACCTGACCGCCCGCATCACTGCATGCAATCCAATGCTAGTAATTTAAGAAACGTTATATAGAGTACTACCTCCGTTTCAAATTATAGTTTGTTTTGGTATTTCTAGGTTCATATATTTTGATATGCATTTAGATACAACGTATGTCTAGGTATATAGCAAAATCTATGAATCTATAAATGCTAAAACGACATATATTTTGGAACGGAGGTAGTAATGTGCAGTGTGCAGGGCTCTCTATCTTGTTCGTCCATGGTCATATATGCTTAGCAATCGCTTGAGATATATTTTCGGCTTGAGAGGCATCGGGATCACAGTCTGCGCTAATGATTTGACAGATATATAAACAACACGTAATGATATCAAATGAGCTTAAAAGAGACAACTTTGTCCTCATCCGCACGCTTGTCCATCATATGACTCTTATCTCCATATATGCCCGCTCGTTCTATTTCTACGAGACAGGCAGTGAGAACAAGATTGTTTACTAATATAGATATTTCCCTGTTGCACTCTCTTCTTTTTCTGGAATACCCAGGACCAGACCAGTGTAACTGCCCGTTTGGTGCCCGAGATATCTGGTTCTCGGTGCTGAGTGTACAGCATCTAAACATATCGTCTTCCTCTTATTAAACCGGAGATATGGTACTTAATGCTCTTGAGCACGGCAGAGATCGATCTTCCACTTCTAGAAAAAACTTCATCACTCTTGGTGTTACTGCCAGTCCAAATCCAATAGTTATGGATTGTCAGTATAGATTTACGATATTACTGCTCGTAAAAAATTGGGACCAAGAAAAAGTTTATACTATCTCCCGTTCAAAAAATATATGACGTTTAGGCCACAAGCGACCCAATTCTGTGTAGCTTAGAATGAGTCTCTCTCATTTGAACTGGCTCAATTCTGAGCCGCTTAGAACGAGTTATAAATTTTTTTTAGAAAAATAAAATATCTACTCGTCGCGATCATCCAAAAACATTACACCAATATGAAAGTACTAAATTAACACATCATCCAAATTGTTCGCGGTCATCCAATGCAAATTAACACAAACATGAAAATAACTAAAATAATACGTCTGCGGTCTGCCTAGGCTTCTTGTCAACGAGCATGTTTCGGGCAGCAGTTTCCATCCGCGCAGTAGTACTAGGCGTGGCCATGAAACCTGACAACATCCGCCAGAGAAGGAAGCCACATGTAGAACATGGTGCCAATATCGTCATCCTGCATGATTCGGTAACTGAAGTAAATGATCAAATGCTTGATGACAACATTGGTGGTGACGAAGGGATCGAAATGTACCCTCATCGCGTAGGCGCCGACGATGTGATCCTGGTATCCGTTGCACACACAAAGTTGTTGGATCACCCGGTTGGAGACGGTAACCTCATCGATTGGCGGTGGTGGTCCGACGATGGCCGCCATGCTATGCTTTCCCTATTGATCAGATTGATCTAGAGATTAGAGATATCAAATCAGAGCAAATGAGAGAAAAGATGAAGAAGAGTAAAAGAACAACATCCTTTTGGCATGTCCGGGGATTGAATATCAATGAAGATCAAAGCGATGAAGGGCGATGGAACAACTGCTGCTCTACAGGCTGTCGCGGAAGAGGGAAGAGCGCCAAGTATGACTTTATAGGCGAAAGAAAACGCAACTGCTGCGCAGCAGTTGCAACTTACAATGCAAGATGAAGCGGTTCGACTAAATTGAGGAGTAAGACTCCCCACTTCTCATCTTCTCTCTCTCAATCTTTGTGAGCACGTATGAACACGGTTCAAATTTCTAAAACCCAACAGGTTAAAATTTAAACTGCTTCATTAAAGTAATATTATTGCCAGCTCAAAATAACACTAGTTTTCGTTCAAAAAAAATAACACTAGTTAGTAGTCTGTCGACGTATATGCATGTGCCGGTTTGCAGAAGCACCGACACGTTTAGTTAATGAAGCTGTTGAAAATTCACCGCCTGAAAGTCCAGCGACATGTTTGTAGCATTTTTTCATACCGTTGCCTGTTCGAGTCGCTCTGAATGAGTTAAACACACCGGTGTATTTTGGTCCGGCACATATAGGCTGATGCGGATGAGGGTTGCTGCAATAGTGGAATGACACTAAGCTAAGCTATACTTCCTTCCATTTACTTTCGGATCTTACAATTTATTAACACAGAGTTATGGTGCACAACAGAGATGGGCTGTTGTTGGGATCCAAATATATTTAGCGATCATGCACTAGGGTATCCACACACACATATATATTGGCAGTTTGGCACACAGAATAATTTGCATTGCTACGAATATGCAGGGCTTAATTATCCATGTTCCATCGTTTTTCTTAGCAGCATTAATTCCTTTGTCATGGGCTTGGAGGGCATCTGGAATACAATAATACAGCCAGCTGCTCCTTATTTGTCACTCTGCACTGAAGTTATCCAGTGATGGTGGACACAAGGTCTTGCACATTAGGGTTGTTGGCAATCCTTAGAATTCGCGGATCCCCAAGATGAAGTTCTCATCTTCTGCCAGATGCCCAGATCTTTGGAGAAGCTCTCAAGCTACATTAAAGTTGGGTGCAGTGGTAAGACACATATTTTAATTCGTGCGTTTGGACTCCACCATCGTGTCATATAGGTCTCAGTGCTTGGATTGTACCAATGTACTTACTCAGTTTCAAATTATAATTTGTTTGATTTTTTATTCAAATTTGATCCCTTGTATTTTTTAAAAACCTGTGCACTAGGATCTAAATATATTTAGCGATCATGCACTAGGGTGAGCGATACCGAAACTGAACGAGAGGGCAGAAAAGTTTTGATGGTTACCTGTACTCAGTCGCTAGATGTTCTGCTCAATTCGTGATAACGTGGCTCAGATTTTTGGTCTTTGACCCCGGCCTTGACGAGTGACACGTGACCACCAGCCAATCAAATGAGAACACGTGACCACCATCCGAATTCATGTTATATCTATTATTGGCTTCTAATGACTTTAAATAAAAAGAACTTTCAACTACAAAGTTGTAGATTTCATCGAAATGTACAAATTTTGTATAAAGTATTTCTCCATCTGAGATTACATGCAAAAGTTACAAAATTCAGAATATAACCTGAAATTCAAATTATAAGAGCGAAAAATAGGAACTGTATGCTAACATTATAGTTTTGGACATCTAAACAACTTCAAAACAAAAAAAATGTTCAACTACAAAGTTTTAGAGCTCGCTAAAACATACAAATTTCAGATTGAGTTTGTCGCCTTCCAAGTTCATGTGCAAAAGTTACGAATTTTTGAATTTTCATGAGTCATTCGAAGCCGCTCAATTTTGAGCCGGCGCGAATGCTGTGTCATTCAAAACGGCTCAATTACGGGCCGATGCGAATGATGAGTTATTCGAAGCGGCTCAATTTTGACCGGTGCGAATGACTATTCATGCCGGCGCTATTTAGGGCCGGCGCGCATGATGTGTTATTCGTACCGGCTCTAGTTATTCGAAGCGGTTTAATTTCGGACCGGTACAAATTAACCTACGCTGTTTACACTATAGTACGTAGTGAAAGCAGATTGTATTATAAAGATATTGAGCTAGAGTGATGAATATTCATGCAGCCTAAAAAGTATGTTGAGAATTTTGATTGAGAAACATCACGCCAAGAGGATGGTCGTCGGAAGTTGCCGCGTTCAATAAAGCAAAGTCTAACCTATTTTTATATTTTGTTTCGTTTTCTTCCATGAATTCTGCATGCACAGTGCACCGAAGATATAACGAACATGATAATGACCGTCTCTTGTCACGTCAGGCACTAAAACTAAAAAAAAATACTACTTCCTCCATTCTAAAATATAGGTCGTTTTGCTATTTCTAAATTCAAAACGACCTATATTTTAGAACGCAGGCAGTACTTTGCATCGAAGAACACACAAGACGTGAAGATTGATAGGATTATAGGAAGGCCTCGGCGCCGTCGAAGGCTAGGTAGATGTGCCTCCATGACGAGCCTGGCGAGCGAGGGGAGCGAGCGTGGCGAGGCGGGGTCTCCCATATCTCCGGTGGCAGCGTGCGCGGGACGTCTCCGGTGCCGCCATGCAGCGCCAGCGCCGACCCCATGTCCGATCCGCTGCTGCTTGTGCTCAAAGGGAAAAAAAAAGAGATTTGCCGTACGTGGCGATCCTTCCTGCAGTGTCGTATAATAATAGCGGAGTTCGTTAAAACACTTTTGTAGATCATGGCCTAGATGAGATCTCAACAATAGTTTAAAGACCTTCAATGAAAATTACTCTGACTTTTTAAGACAAACCTGTACTACTATCATTGTCAGATTGTGACACAAACTGGTGGCAATACTCTGACCATATATCACACTGAATGTTGTTTGTATGTTTTTTGAACGAACTGCACAAGATAGTACGAGTTTATTGATATAGAAGAAAAAATACAAGTCTACAATCCTGGAAGGCCATAGCCAGGAAAAGAAAATAAACAGAAAAAAACGAGATCCAACCGGTTGGATTGGGACGTCAACACGGTTGAATCGCTTCACTGTACAAACGGAAGCAAAAAACGAGACTTTGCCGCGGTAGTCACCGATCATCTTCTACACATGTAGTCGCCATTCAAAGTGTGACCTCACACCAACAAGAAAAGCTGGGAACCAGACCGCACCACACCAAGTAGGACACCGCCATGCGGAACCCATCGTCGAAGTGCCGTCGCAACACTACGCCACGTCCGACAGAGTGAAAAGTGTCAGATCTGGACCTCTCGCAGACTGCCACGTAGTCGCCACACAACGCGGGGGGCCTTGCCACGCCCGCCGTTAGACTCCTCCTCACTCTTGTCGCCCCGAAGACACCGCACGCGGGGGCCTCGCCAGATCCGCCACAGAGCTCCGTGTCGCGGATCCGTTTATGAAGTTGCCATCAGAAGGATAGCAATGTTGCCCTGTTTCCCACGAGCCTCATCAGCATCAGAGCCACCTTAGCATGTCAACGCAACTCGTTGCATCACCCTCGCATAGGCCTCCATTGTCATACTAGCAAACCAAGTTGTCGCTTGCGCCGTCTTTCGACGATGTATCGCACCGGAGTCGCCGAGAAAAGCTGAGCAACCCGCCACGGTACGCTGCAAGCCAAGTCGTCCCACAGTGTCGTTGCCGCAAGCGCCGTCTTCCGACGCAGACCATACCGCACTGGCAAGCCAACCAACGCCAGCCACCATAGTCCGCTGCAAGTAGCGAGAACCGACACCCATGTTTCAACCCCTGACCACCATAACATCGGTCGCCTCGTTGTGAGCTCGGCAAACCCCTTCAAAATAGCCTCCAGCACCCAGCAGCCATGCCCGCCTGCGAAGGCAGCATCGCCGCCATGCTTCCAATCACCATCGCAGCCGAGTCACATCTTCGCAGCCGTACACCGGGCGCACCCTTGTGCCCCTCAGCCCCAATGGGCTCGCCAGCGTCGCAGCAGATCCGGGTGAGGAGAGGTCGTCCCAGTACCTACATCATCGCCTCCGCATCACTTCCCGTGAGGGTAGATGGCTCGAAGCGCTGGCACCACCACCTCGGTGCCGCCAACGCATCCCCGCGCAGGGCCGACCCACTGCGCCTCCCGGCCACGGCACCACGCCACCGCCAAAGGAAAAAATGGAGCCACTGAGCAGGGGGCGCACGGGCCTCGTAGCCCGCCCGTGGCCTCCACCGGGCCGTCCGCCCTTGCTCCACGCAGATCCAGTACCGGAGATGCCGGATCTAGCCTCCCCGAGGCACCGCCGTCGCCTAGGCAGTAGGCACCCGTGGCCTCCTGGTGCCGTTGCTCCGCCCCAAGACGAGCGCCCGTGGGGGGAGCCGTCGCCGCTGCTAGATGACGCCGCGCTGCTCCGGGCTGCCGCCTCTGGCCGCAAGACCTTCACGCTCTGCAGCTGATCCTTCGCGCCGCCGGCCGTCGGTGCCCTCCGCGCGCCCTCCCAGATCCGCGTTGGGGGAGGTCTCCGACGAGTAGATGGCCCAGCCGCAGCCTTCCTAACGGGGGCGCGGGCTTCCGAAGCCCCGCTTCGGCGGCGGCGAGGCGAGGATGGAGTAGGGAGGAGGGCAGCGGCCCTGGGGGCACGGCTGCCGCCCGTGTCGCCCCTGGGAGGGGATATTTAACTTTTTACCATTATAGCGGTTGGCAACTCCTCAGATATCACTTTAACGGTTGACGCTACATTTTTACCACGACTGTGGAGAAAACGCAACACATTTACCACTTTTGCTGGCATGGCACGCCAGCTGCGCACGCCACGTCGGACACCTACCACATATGTCCACGACATTTACACGAAACCCCCTAAACTTCTGTCTTCTTCTCACCTACGGTCCGCCCACCTTCTCCTCCCCCTCTGCTCTGCTCTGCAGCTCGCTGCCCGCCGCACCGCCGGTCCGCCGCCCTGCCCACCTTCTCCTCCCCCTCGCGCTGCCACGGGCGCGTTCCCGATGCCGGTGTGCTTGAAAAGCGCGGCCTCCTCGCGCAGGACGATGCCGAGCGGCAGCAGCAGCATGGCGAACACGACGGCGGCGCAGACGCCGTACTCGGCGCGGGTGAAGCAACACATAGAGGAATGCGCAGAACGCGCGGTACTCGCGGCGCGCCACGGCGGGCGGGCACGGCGGCGCGCGGATGATGCGGATGGCGCTGAGGAACACGACGGAGACGGCGGCCGGGAGCCATCCGACGAGCAGGATCAGCGGCTTGGTGTCGCTGTCGCCGCCGGGGCCGTAGAAGGCGAGGTACAGCTGAGTGAAGATGGCGCCGCTCAGCCCGACGAACCCCTTGAGCAATCCCAGCATGACGCCGCGGCTCTCCGGGAAGTTCTTGACGCAGGTCACCAGAGCGCCCGTGTTGGCGAACGCCTGCGAGTTCGCCCCGATGGCGATGTACAGGCACACCAGCCACAGAGGCGGCGGGGGCCGGACGCGGTCGGCGACAGAGAGGTACAGCATCAGGTAGCCGCCGAGGTTCATGGTGGCGCCGACGGCGAGGACGACCCAGGGAGGGGTCACCTCGGCCACGAGCCCAGCGTGGATGCCGATGTTGGCGCCGACGTCCATGAAGAAGCCGACGGTGTTGAGCTGCTCCTGGGGGTGTACCCAGCGTCGACTTGATGTCCTTGGAGTAGATGCCGAAGATGTACGTCGCGCCGGTGGCCGACATGATGAGGAAGGAGTTGTACGCCATGAACCAACGCCCGCGCACCACCTGCGCCGCGAACGACGCCGCTGCCGCGGGCGCCATGGGTGGATTTGGAGCCTCCTCTCCCCTCTGCTGCTTCTTGGATTCCTTTGGAGAATTGGAGGTAGTGGCGATTGACGAAGGACCGTAGGTGAGAAGAAGACAGAAGTTTAGGGGGTTTCGTGTAAATGTCGTGGACATATGTGGCAGGTGTCCGACGTGGCGTGCGCAGCTGGCATGCCACGCCAGCAAAAGTGGTAAATGTGTTGCGTTTTCTCCACAGTCGTGGTAAAAATGTAGCGTGAACCGTTAAAGTGATATCTGAGGAGTTGCCAACCGCTATAATGGTAAAAATGTAGCGTCAACCGTTTGGCATGGCTCTTGCTCCATAGAGAGCAGCTCCACTCCTACACTCCAGCTGGAGTCAGCTCCATGTGGAGCAAGAGCTGACTGGAAGGGGTGTTTGGCTAGCAGGCTGCTCCAAACTCCAGAAACGGGGTTTTGAGGGTAGATTGTCAATCTTACCCTTGGTTTGATTGACTTCACATTTTTTTGAGTGAAATGATTGTACAATTATTTTCATCATGCATATTTACAAGTCCATTAGCTAAAACCAAGTATTCCATAATACAAATGCAATTGTGGAGAACTATGGTGGCAGCAAAACAGGACCTGATGCAGTAAACACATTTAAATTTCAGCGACAAAACACACATCATGAGTGCATGTGGTGACTAATTCATCATATTTTTTTTACAAAATCATCCGTTGTGAAAAAAAATAGATATAACTCGCTGATTCACCAACAAAACAGTCCCGTAGGCAAAACAACAAACACCTAGAGTGCAGGCCGCCTTGGATCATCTAACCGAACTAGAGACAAATAGTCTTTGTCTGAATCGAAAAGCATGAGGGCCGCGTAGCCTCAAAGCATCTGGAATCCCTCCTGATATCGGCCGTTGGTCCAGCAAAGCATCGCCGCCGCCGGAATCGCTTCTTCACCATGGCGCGGGACGGCAGCGCAGCCGCGCAGGGGGCAGCTCGGGGCCACGAAGACATGGTACAGGGCCGGCGGCGCGGTAATGGGGCAAAGTGGCGCCGCGGCGCGGGACGACGGATGGGATCGTCGGCCGCGGCGGGATGGGGGCGGCGTCACGGGGCAGTACGAGGAGGGGCCGGCGGCGCGGAGGAATTGCGATGGGATGGGGGGTGTCGGTGGATTGAACAGAGAGAAGGAAGGAACCATTTTCTGTGTAATCAGTGGCAGTGGTGGGTAATTACCCCCAAACTCCACGACTAGGTCCATATTTGAGGTTGCTGGAGTTGCAAAAGAGGTACTCCACCAAAATGAACTAGAGCTCCTCAAACTCTAGGGAGTTGGGCTGTTCTTGGAGTTGGTGGAGTTGAGGTGTTTGGGTAGAAAATTGGTTAGAGTTGGAGGAGTTTAGCTCTAGAGCCATGCCAAACAGGGCCTCGGATTGTTTAAATTTGATAACGTTGTTTATATGAACCGACAATAATAGTACATTAATTAGTACCTTTTCATTGCTAGATATTTTCAAAGTGGCCCTGAATATATGAGGGTAGTGGGCCTGATTTTTTTTTCTTTGAAAGACCGGTAGTGGGTCTGATCAAAATAAATAGGGCTATACAGCTTCTTGGTCTCTCTATATATACAAGTTGGATGATGTTCGCGCAAGCTACATCTGCAATGCTATGTGTATTTCCATGCTCAACAACCGGTCTACTCCCTCCGTCCCTAAATAACTGTCTTTCTCACTTTTCGAGAAAAAACTTGGTTTAATTTTATATTAAAAATATTATTATTTGTGGTACATAATTAGTATCATTGGAAAGATCTTTTCGTCTAATTTTTTAACAAATTTATTTGGAGATACAAATGGTGTACGTATTTTGTACAAATCGAGTCAAACTTGTGGCACGCACACCAACGGCGACACTTATTTAGAGGCAGAGGGAGTAGATTTGGGGTTGAGAGGCATCCGGAATATATAATCTGCAAGTATGGCTGTATAGTTGAGTCCAACGCTAAGCCGTGCCGTTTTGTCTTAGGCGCATGTCGCCAAACTCATAAAGCTCCAAGCAGACAAAGCCAAGTGATGAGCACATGACGTCGCCGAGCTCAAGAATGAGCTCCAGGCAGCCAAAGCAGATGTCACGCGAACTCGGAAAGTAGTTCTAGTTCTAGTGCTGCAAAGCAATGTATCGACAGGATGTCTGAGCCTTCCTCCTGTCATCTCAAAAGTTTGGATGTCATCAAGGAGTATTGCACGTATGGAGATGCGGTGAAAGGGAAAAACAGCTATGATTATTATGAATAATGGAAAACACATAAACTTTGTAATTGTTGAAAACACTATGGTGGTTGTGAAAATATGTACGTCAGCATGCATGGTTTTAGATTATGAAAAATTATGAAAAAATAAAATGAGTGAACATAAAATTTTCGATTAGATTGGACAAAAAGATTATCTGAACTCGTAAATCTTATAAGATCTTTTAACAAAGTGATCGAAGTTGCTCAGTGCATGATTAATAATTAACAATCATGCGGTTTCTCGTTGATTCGACTACTCGAGTTCTGGTTGCCAGATGCACTACGGAACCTAGGTGTATGCCGAGTGTCTCGGTCACTCGGCAAAGACCACAATACACTCGGCGTAGGCTTTGCCGGCAAAGAGCACTCGGTGAATGTAGACTCGGGACCTTTGCCGAGTCTCGTCTTTCGTGCACTCGGCGAAGGCTTTGCCGAGTGCTACATCTGACACACGGCAAACATTTTTGAAAAAAATAAAAAAAATCGTTGCGCTGCCGCTCGTCGGCCGGCCCTGACGAGGTGGCCGCTCGCCGGCCGGCCACAGGCCGTGCTCCTGCCGCGCAGGATGCCCGCGCCGCCGCCCCTGTCCCCTTCCTCCGCCGGCGAGAGGCGCCGCCGCTGCCCTCAAGCACCGCCGCCGCACGCGCCCAGGCCGGCCACCACCGCGCAGGACGCCGCGGCGCGCGCCCCTGCCCCCTTCCTCCGCCGGCGAGAGGCGTCGTCGCCGCCGGACGCGCCCAAGCCGGCCGCCACCGCGCAGGACGCCCGCGCCGCCGCCCTTGCCCCCTTCCTCCGCCAGCGACAGGCGCCGCCGCTGCCCTCTAGCGCCCCCGCCGGCTCCGCGCGCGCCATCCGGCTGGGGCGCCGCTGCTGCGCCACCCGCGGCCACCAGAGCCCGGCCGCAGTCAGCTGCGCCGCCCGCCGTGCCTCCCGCGCCGGCCATGGGGAGAGGAGAGAGAGATGAGAGAGGAGGAGGCAGGCCGGCCGGCTCTTTGACTTGGGAGAGAGGGATGGATCCACGTGATAGTGTGTGTACCAATGGGAGAGCTCCGTTTTCAACCTTTGGATTGATGACGTGGCAATGTGTTTATTTAACTGCCTTTTGATACATTTTAACATGATTAAATGAGCTCAAATCAAAAAATTGTAAACTACAAAGTTTTATATCTTGTCTAGATCTACAACTTTGGTATAAAATTTATTTACATCCAAAGTCATTTGAAACTTTTAAGTTTCGAAAATTTGAAATCGAAAGGCTTATAATGATATTTTGAAATATAAAACATTGTCAAATAAAAAAGTGTACAGCTACAAAGTCTTAAATCTCGTCTAGCTCTACAACTTTGGTATAAAATTTATTTACATTCGAGATCATTAGAAATTTTAAAGCTTTAAAATTTGAAATCGGAAAGCTTATAATGATATTTTGAATTATAAAACATTGTCCAATAGAAAAGTTGTCAACTGCAAAAGTTTTACATTTCATCAAGCCATACAACTTTGGTTTAAAGCTTTTTTTCATTTGAGATCATATAAAAGAGTTTGTATTCAAAAAATACATTGACAAACTCTTTCACATAGAGTAACACATATACTTCTTGTGTGATGTTTCAATTTTGGAAACATCGTTATGATAAAATGTGCGAAATCTTTTCAAATTTTTATCACGGCCTTTACGTATGATACCATCACATCATTCCAAATATCATGATTTTTAGACTTCATTTGTTTACAAATTAAAAAACTCTCATCTTTGCCTAGTGTCAAAAAAATACACTCGGCAAAGAAGCGCTTTGCCGAGTGTCAAAAAATACACTCGGCAAACACGGATCTTTGCCGAGTGTTTTTTTTGACACTCGGCCAAGCGTTTCTTTGCCGAGTGTTTTCTATTTGCCGAGTGTTTTTTATTTACACTCGGCAAAAGCACTTCTTTGCCGAGTGTCTGAAATAACACACTCGGCAAAGATTTGACACTCGGCAACTTCAGGTTTTCCCGTAGTGATGTCTCTTAATGTTTCAAAAATCAACAGATTTTCTTTCTTAAAAGAACACTATTGAATCAGTTCAGAATCAACCAAAATCAACAGACTTTTTAACCCAGCGCAGCCAAGAAACAAATATTTCATTTCACTAGTGAAATATAACGTTCTAGGTAGACAAATAATGTAGGGGGTGGCACCAGAGCAATTTTTTTTCTTTAGGCTGGAACATTGCAAATTCTATGAAAAAGACAAAAAGAATACCATTCTTGTTTAAAACAAACTAAGAAAATGTGGTGAAAACGACTCTCAGCGACACTACTATCTGCGTTACCACCCATGATTTTTAAGAACGTTTTATTTGTCTACGTGGAACATTATACTTCATTATGGGAACATGTCTTCTTAATTTAGGCTGGAACATTATTGCAAATCTCACGGGTTTTTGGCAAATAATCTGTTATCTGAAGACAGATTAATATATAGCGATTCTTTTCATTATATATATAACTTGTCTCCATCATCTAACTTCACATGAAAAAGTTATAACTCTTTTAAAAGACGAACTACGAAATGTACCAGCAGTACTACTATCATTGTCAGATAATCGTGACACAAAGTCTAGTGGCGCGATACGCTGATCATTATGACTGAATCACTGGAGGTTGTTTATATGAACCTGACCTGCACACTTGCTATGTGCTGATGACCATGTACGTACAAATAAAACGTTTCCAGCATGCGGAACCTGCGCAATGCTAGCTAGTAATAACATAGTAGAGCAATGTGCCGGGCTCTATATCTTGTCCCATATATATGGCCATCATGCTTAGCGAATGCTTGAGATCTCCGGCCTGGGAGGCATCGGGAATATACTCTCTACTGCTTTTCCTACAGATAGCTGAATATGTGAGATATCACGCGCTAAACTTTCCTCGGTGTACATCAAGACACGGTCATCGGGTCGTCTTAGGCCTAGCTGTCTGCAGTATGCCTCCTAACAACTGTGTCGTCAAACCTCTGACTCTATCTCCAGTTACATATATATATCCGGTTGTTAGTGATAACCATGCATCCACAAACTGTTGATCTCAACCAACCAATACCCGTTTGGATAAGCCAGTAGTAAGTAGTAACTGCATTGGTTCTTTTGTTCTGTGTATCTGGTTGTCAGGGCCGGATGTACAACACCTAATAACCATATCATCTGATTCCACTGCACTAGAAAAAAACTTCTTCACTGCCAGGGTTTAGGTTCTACTGCCAGTTCAAAAACCAATATAATACCGGCTCATGTGAGTATGTGACTGGCCAGCAGCAGCGATAGTTATGGACAATTGGACATCACTGCCGGCTCACGATATTATTATACAAAGAAAAAAATATTTAAAAAGCTTGCTCCACCCCAACATTTGCGCATATATATAGGAAGTCACGGGTCACAGTTTTCCACACAAGTTGAATCTACCATCTCGTTGAGAGCTACAATTTCATATACATGGGAGTATGGGACTATCTATTTATCTGTGAGCAGATTTCATGTGAAATCTGATACTTTCTGACCATTGGATTCAATATTTAAATTCAATAGTTTGAATTCACACACACCCTATGGTAGAAAAGGTGAAATAAAATAGGAACAACTTATTTGTCTACCTGGAGCATTTTGATTTTGTTGCTGGAACTTTTTTTTTTTGCACCGGAACAATGCAAACCTAATAGATATGTGCTAGAAAATCTGTCACCGTGATTTGAGAAAAAAATATTTGTCTACGTGAAACATATAAATTTACTGCTAAAACTTTTTTTTCTTTAGGCAGGAACATTGCAAAATTTGACAGATTTTTGCCAAATAGCTAGTACTCTTTCGATAGATAAGTAATAGTGTTTCTCTTCATATATAACTTATTTTCATCTGACTTTATATGAGAAAGCTTCATTTTTTTAGACAAACTACGAAACATGTTCGGATAATGACTATGAGAGTGATACTACTACCATTGTCATATCGGCTCAGCTCATTAACAGAACGAGCAAAAATGTTGACTCGGCTTGTTAATGATTCAAGCCAACTCGTTAGGCTCGCAACCTAGGTGTTTGGCTTGTGAGGAGATCACACGAGCTGGCTCGTTAATAAAATGAGTACGTAAAACTAGCTACTTGGCTCGTTTAAAAAATCCATCAAGCTGAGCCGAGCTACGAACGAGCCAAGCCATCTCGCGAGCTCTTGACTTAGTGTCCAACCCTACTTGTGTGTGTCTGATTGAATGTATGTCATTTATATTTAAATTAAACATATAATCATATCCGATCCCCCTCTCGTTAAATTGGAGATATGGTACTTAATGCTCATGGTCAAGAAGAGGCAAACAGACCTTTCACCACTATAGAAAAAAACCCTCCCATCATTTTGTCAGGTTTAACGCGGTGTGTTACAGCCCGTTCAAAAACTGATACGGGCTTGTGTGATTAGTAGTCAACATCAAATTTCCAACCTTTTTTAATTACTTTTTACCGAAACTTTCAACGAAAATTATGAATTTTACAAATTTTGTTAATTTTGTCTGGGAATGAAATTTTACGAAAACCGAAAAAACCCTCGATAGGAGTAGCTACACTGCTGGCTCATGACTATATCAGCACCGGTTCAAAATTGGGGTCGAAAAAAGTCTGAAAAATATATTTAAATAACTCCCTGTAAATAAATACGGATCGAGTTAAGGGTGCATTGACAGTCATCACATATTCACATGTGGTGTGCACTTGTAGTAAATAAACAGCACACCAAAATTAATAAAGAACCACATGCGCAAGCGCTCTCTATATATACAACACAACAAGCTGCTAAAATGTCACTCCTAGCATATCACCAGAAGAACCACAATGTGTTACAAAACTTGTTATCTATACACTGGGGACGTCTAATTTGCGCTCGCCCGCACGGGATGCATCGTGCGCTCGGCGGGCCCCACCATGCACGCCCGGCGGGCTCGCACGCTCGGCAGTCGGCACGCACGTCCGACAACACAGGTGGACCCCAACAACCACAGGTGGAACCCGCACCCAAAACAAACATTTTCCGAAAAAAATTTGCAAACAAAAATTTCAGAAAAAGTTTTGCAAAAGCAGTTTTTCAGAAAAGTTTTGAGAAAAAAGAAAAGATTTTCAAAAAAGTTTTTTAAAAAAAGAAAAAAAATTTAGAAAAAGTTTTTCAAGAAATTTAGAAAAAGTTTTCCAGAAAACTTTTGCAAAATGATATGACGAAAGATTTTCTTAAAATTTGCAGAAAAATTTTTCCAAAAAAATTATCAAAAAAATAAGAAAAAGCACCTGCCCTTCCACGCCCCGGCCAGCCGCGGCTTGGCTTGCCCCGCGGCCAGCCAGCGCCGCCGCCCTTTGCGTCCTCTCCCGGTCGTCGCCGCCGCCGCTCGGCTCGCCCGAGAGGTCTGGCCAGCGTCATCGCCGCTCCCACGCTCGGGTAGCGCGCCGCTGCTCGCTCGGCTCGCCGGGGAGATGAACGCGCGCCGCTGCTCGCTCGGCTCGCCGGGGAGATGAACGCGCGCCGCTGCTACTCCCTCCCCCGGCCACCACCGCCGCCGGCGCTCCCAGCCGGTCGAGCGTCGCCTGCTCTGTGATGCAGAATCTGGATCTGAGTGTAGACGCACGGGAGGGAAGAGAAAGAAAAACAAGAAGCCTTGGAGACAGAGAAGCGGGGAGTTTAGTGGAGCACGCGGCAGACGGGCGGGCCCACACACGTGGGGTGACTATTGACCGACGGCAAGAGCCACCAAGCGCTAGTCCTGTTCCGTGCGGTCGCACGCATATTTGGGATCTCGCTATACACTCTGTCTCCTGCGCTATGGGATCGGGAGGCATCGGGATCTGTGTTGTTTTCCAGTTTATTTTTCTTTTTCTGAAGCTGTGATCGAGAGGACAGAGTCCGTCTTCGTTCCACATAGCGACGCCAATACTCGGAGTTGGACAAGCATCGTCGGAGCTTGCATCGCTTCAGTATCTTCCCCGGCCGACTCGGCCACGGACAGCCGGCCGCTACCTCCACACTCATCGTCGCATTGCATTACGAATCCGAGTCGTACGCCTCTGCAATCCGATGTGTGGGGTCTCTATGGAATAAGAAGAATGAGCGTGTTTTAATTTCTATCGCAAAACGAGAGCAGGCCTTGAGGTCCCAGCTTGCAAAATTCAAAGAGTAAATATAAATTAGAGTGTGGGGCCTTGCTGGAGCGAATGGATTCAGCGATTCGCTACTACGTAATCGTCGGTTCAAGCCATGAACGGGCGGTGATATTTTTGTAAAAAATATATACATAAAAAGTAGATAATGGGTAGCAAAAGATATTTTGCACACCCAAGCGGCTACTACCGTACAACCGCCAGTCACAATGCTCATCACACGTTTTTTCCCCTATATGAAATAAGCAAAGTAGGCATTCTCAAGGGGTCTAACCATCCCTATCACCACACCACAAAAGCACAAAGTCACTTGCGACTTATACGTGGATGTTATTATTATTTTGTAATCATATATGTAATTAATTTTTGGAGGTCTCTAAAAAAAGTCAACTATTACAAAGATGTTGATCTCATCAAGTAGTACAACGTTGAAGTTTTTTTTTTTTTTGAACATGAGGTCGTTTGATAGGTCTCAAAGAACAAATATTGAATATTTTGGTCATCTATATAAACAATCTCAAATGAAAGTGTTATAAACTACAAACTTTGAAATTTTGCCAAGTTCTATAATGTATGCCCTAAGTGAATAGTTTGTAGTTGAAAACAATGCCCTATAACTAACTAAAAAATATACTCCGGCTCATGTGATTTGTCTGCTTTGATGGGTTAGGGCAATATTCCAACACTATGTACCTACATACACTATAGTATGCTGCCACGCAGGTTTTTTTCCCTGATTAATTCCATTAAAAAGGAGAGGGAAATACAAGAAATTTGGAGCCTAGCAACTTAGCAAGTATACTGCTATATATAGTTGCCTATAAGCCACATGTTATGAACTGATGTGGGGCCAGCGGCCAGCCCAAATAAATAAGCAGCAACTCAATGCAACAATTAGTATATAAGACCACATCCGCAAGCGCTCTCTATACCAATGCAAGCTGATAGAAATGTTATTCCTAGCGGACCTAGCTACTAGCATATCTCACCAGAGAACAACCAGTCAAACACACAGTCCACAGCGTTGTTACAAACTTGCAATCTATATATACTTCGCGCTTTGGGTATGGGAAGCATCGGGAGCCGGGACCTCAGCTCTTGCCTTTTGTGACCGTGAAAGCGCACCCTACCAGCCTCTTGCATCGTTGATGGTAGGCCATGCTCGCTAATCTGAGCTGCTGCTCCTCTGCGTAGTTGTCAAGTTGTCATCTAGCTATGGCACCTCGCGAACGTAAGCATCACCGCCGCAGCAGCAACAACTTCAACACCTGCGGCAGGGGTAACTGATGAATGTATTGAGAGTAGGAGTTGGACTAAGACAAGCATCCAAGCGCCGCATACGACAATCGAGTCGGAAAGCGGACGGCGATGAGGACACGCGCCGGCACAATTATTCGAGCTCTCTCCCGTATCCCTTCGATCCGGAATCGGACACGGACAACAGCCGGACACAGACGACGACATGTTGCATGCAATTCTAGTAACAGATCAGTAATGTGTGCAGGCTAGCTCCATCTTGTCCATATAGCTAGCTGGCCTGGTCATGCTTATTAGCGACCCGCTTAAGATTTCTGGCTCGGGAGGCATCGGGGATATAGTCTGCGCGCGCAGTTCTACACGCTTACGTGACGAACTTCCATAATCTAATCTAAAAGGCTTGGGAATCATCCAAGTGCAAATTCTTTGTATGGCTCGATTTGCAAGACAAACAGTGGACCTCGAATAGACTTGCACAAAGAGGTACGTTTCACTGCACAACCACCGTTGTTGTACCCTTTGCCACCAAATATGGGGAGCCGGCCTAGCAGCTTGCACCAGTTCGCAGACTGCCGGTATAGTAGGCGGGTGTGCGTGAAGATTTTGCCCAAGCGTTGTCAAAACAGTAGCCAAATGGTGGACTTCCTTTGCTGGAGGTCGTTCGATAGGTCATAGGTGTCTAAGAACTCATAATGTATATTTGATTATTTAAACAATATCAAATAAAAATGTTATAAACTATAAAGTTTTAAATCTCCCCGAGTTCAATATATGCCTTAATTAAATACTTTGTAGTTGAACAATGCCCTAATAATTTCTAAAACCGATACTGTAGAGAGGCTCATGTGATTAGTGTGCTTAACTGCTTTGATGGTTAGGAAAATCTAAAATCGAGTTCATTCTGCTTAACTGCAGAATGAGAGTGTTTTAATTAATTTCAATTGTAACGAGCAGGCCGTGTGGTCTCAGCTTGCAAAATTCAAAAAGGGAATTAGAACGCGGGGCCTTGCTGGAGCGAATGATTTGAGGGATTCACTACTACATAACCACGTCGATCCAAGCCACTAACCGGCGGTGATATTTTTCCTGAAAAAACTACAAAAAAATATAGACAATGGTGGCAATAAAATATTTTTCTCACCCAAACGGCGCTACAACACAATTGCCAGATCACAAGGCTCATCACACTTTTTTTTCATGTGTAATAACCAAGTATGCATTCTCAAGGGGTCTAAGCATGCATCCCTACCACCACAACACAAAACACAAAGTCTCTTGTGACTGGAGGTTATTCTTTTGTATTAATTTTTTTAATCTTATATGTAGTTTTTGGAGGTCTTAATAAATCTCAAATAAAAAATCATTAACTGTTACAAAGTTGTAGATCTCGACAAGAAACTACAACATCAAAAGTTGATTCTTTTTTTTTTTTGCACACGATGTCATTTCATTTGATAGGTGTCTAAGAACTCATATTGTATATTTGATTATCTAAACAATCTCAAATGAAAATGTTATAAACTACAAAGTTATAAATCCCGCTGAGTTCAATATATGCCCTAATTAAATCTTTGTGGTTGCACAATGCCCTAATTTACTAATTAAAACCGATACTGTACAGGCTCATCAGCTCATGTGATTATTAGTCTGCTTAACTGCTTTGATGGTTAAGGCAATCCCAACACTCTGACTAGTTTACGTAGTACTTACATACGTACCTTACTATGTTGCCATGAAGCTAGAATCTTTTGCTGATTAATTCCATTAAAGAGGAGAGAGGGAAATAATACAAGAGAAACTGGGGGGGTCTGTATCCTGTATTACACTATTACTGTACTTATAATTAAGCGCCACATCTTAGATGAACAGATGTTGGGGCCCAAATGAATAGGCAGCAAGCCAATATAAGATCGAGCACATGCGCAAGAGCTCTCGATCTATGCATGCAACAGAAGCTGATAAAATGTTACTTGTAGCATATCACCAGCAGAACCACAACATGTTACAAACTTGCATTGCAACCCTTACTTGGTCTCCTCATTCGTGAATCGTGATGCGCTTCGATCAGGCTCGGGAGGCATCGGGAGCTAGGACCTCAGCTGTTGCTGTTTCTGACCGTGAAAGCCCACCTTACTAGCCTCGTTCACTGTCAATAGTTGGCTATGCACATGATGACGCGTGCTGCTCGTCCATCATGTAGTTCCCATCTCGCCATAGCGCCTCGGGAGCAATACGGGACATTGTTGAACAAATCAAGAGAGATCAAGTGCCTTGCGGCAAATAAGCACACACGGATACATGGAAGGCAAGACCAAAAGAGCATCTGAAGTGAAGTTGTGTCATGTTGTAGTCTTGCCCAATCTGAGCCTAAATTTTTCTTTAGCAGCTTCCTGCCTGTTTGCCAAAAAACAACGCAGAGGCAATGTGTTTTTCCCGACCTTTTTCCTCTTAATAGGATCCACAGCGACAGCAATACCAGCAGCGCTGCAGCTTCAGAGTTGGAGAAGCATCATAACTGCTTGTCGAAAATAAAGCGGACGGTGACGAAGACACTCGCCAGCACAACTCGATTTGAGTTCTCTCCAGTATCTCCTTGTCGATTCGGACAAGGACAGCCGGCCGCTACCTCTGCCGCGCTCGCTCATAACTGTCCCAACACTATAACTAGTACTCCATCCATTCCAAAATTAAAGTCGTTTCGATTTTTTTAGGTTTGTAGTTTTTGCTATATATCTAGCAATACATTACATCTAGGTACGTATAGCAAAAACTATTAACCTGAAAAAGTTAAAACAACTTTAATTTTGGTATGTTTGCCACGCAGGATTTTGTTGCTGATTAATTCCGTTAAAGAGGAGAGAGAGGGAAATACAAGAAACTGGAAGCGTAGCAAGTAGCCAAGTACTACTTATATATAATTTCTTATAAGCCACATGATAGATGTACAGATGTTGGGGCCGGCTCAAATAAAGAAACAGCAAAGCCAATATAAGACCACATGAGCAAAGCGCTCTTTTATACTGTACAACGCAAGATGATAAGAATAAGATGTTACTCCTAGGCATATCATCACCAGCACAACCACACAAGCAGTGTGTTAGAAATTAAACTTGCAATCTACACTGCGCTTTGGGCTCGGGAGGCATCAGGAGTCGAGGCCGCAGCTGTTGCCTTTTCTGACCGCGAAAGAGCACACTACTTGCCTGTGACATATGTTGCTGATGTTTGGCCATATGCATGCCCACGGGCACAAGAGCCATCTCTCCCGGCAGCTTCAAATTAAGCAGCTGCGGTGGGTGACGTCTTTGGTAGTGAACAAGTCGAGAGTTAAGTACCTTGCGGTTGCGGTGAATTAGTACACGTATAATACATGGAGTCGTCGAAGACGAAGAGCAATTGAGGACAAGCTGAAAGGGAGAGCAGAGGCAGGCAATGTGTGACGTTTAATACATGACGATATCTAAAACCGTCACAGGACTGCTTTATGATGAATTTTTAACGATCTGTTCCAAATTTAAATAGTTTCTTTTACTAGCAACCATCACCGCGGTAATTTCAGCACATGCGGCAGGTGACACTTATGAACAAGCGGAGAGCTTAGCATCCATGCGGTGAATTAGTACACATAATACATGGCGCGAAGTGCATTTGAGGTCAAGCTGAAAAGGCAAAGGTAGGCAATTAATGTGTTGTTTTCCAGGTATTTTTTCTTAACAAGCTATAGCGATCGAAAGGACGAAAAAGTCCGTCTTCCACAGCCACACCAATACGTTCATCCAGCCAGTGCATCACATTTTATTTTATTCCATCTCATTGAATTGACAAGGACTCCTATGTGTGAGTGACACTACACACTTTCTTTTATTTACTTTCGAATCCATTTCTTGTTAATTAAATCACAAAGACACTACGGGCCATTGTTGGGATCCTGTCTTAATAATTATACGCAAAAGCTTTTGGCACTAGATCGAGCAATATAATGGACTGGTGCATGGGTGGGATGATCCAAATAAAGAGTGACTACGCACTAGGGTTCCTATAAATATGTGTATATATGTTGGATGCTGGTATACACAACATTCTGCAATGCTAGCACTGCCGTGCAGGTTCAGCCATGTCGGACCACATATAACGCTTGGCATGCTACAGTATTTTTGAAGCCTTTTGGGCTTGGGAGGCAGGCATCCGGAATAGCCGGCTGCCTCAGCTGGATCGAGTTGGTTCTAATGGGCCAACCTGTGTTTGAGGTCCTGTGTATATCAAGAAAGAGTTAACTATGTGTGGTGCCCATAGTTATGCTAGTTAGTCATCCAAGATTGTTTGTTGCCAATATTGCAAGAACAATCATCAAGACCATACATTGCTTGTTGTCTGCTGCCTGTGCAGGGCCAATCTATTCAACGGACCTGCACGGCTCGATCTTGTAAGTATATATGATAATGATAATGGACAGGGAGGATCGCATTGACCAATTAATGTGATGCAAAATCAGCTACTGCAGTAGAGCTAAGGACAATATAATGGCAGCTATAGTGAAGTGCGCTGCACACCACACATGGCTCTTCCTCGTCGAGAAGTGCAAAATTAAAGGTCCAAACGGATTTGCTGCAACAAATCAGTCAGTGAAAAAAAAGATTTGCTGTTTCCTCTTGCCATGATCTATACATGCACCCTCGCGAGCGCAAGCATCCAGCTATCAAATTTGCCGTGCTTGGATGCCCAAAGTTCTGAATGGCAACGCATCAATCCTGATTCTGTAGAATCACCAGATTAATTAGGGTTTAATGAACGCCATTAACATAAAGTGGCTGTAGTTTAGTGGTGAGAATTCTACGTTGTGGCCGTAGAGACCTGGGCTCGAATCCCAGCAGCCACAGTTTGTGTTATACTACTTTTTTTCTCCTCCGGTCCTGAATACTCATCGTCGCTGCTTTAATTTGCTCATTACGAATCCGAGTCATACCTGCATTCAAGAGGTAAATAAATGTTCTTTAAATGGTGCAAATTTTTAGAGAGGCGCGCCAAGTCTTTTGGGCTTGGGAGGCATCCGGAATAATAGAATATAGACGGCTGCCTTCAGTTCAGCTCGAGTTGGTTGAGGTCTTGTATATCGACGCTATGGTTGGCTCCATCATCAACTCTATCTCCAAAACTCTATTCCCTGCTTATCACGTGTTGGCACGGTGTGGAACAGTGGAACACGATCCCTCCCTTTTGGACTGTTGCCGTCCTCGCATCTTCTGTAGAGCCTCAAGATTAATTATAGTTTAATTGCCTTTGTCGACGTAAAGTGACATTTGTTTTACTTTTTACTCATCGATCAGTCGATCCGGTACTGAATACTCATCGTCGCTGTTTTAATTTGCTTACGAATCCGAGTTCTACGTACGCCTCTACAAGCGGTAGACAAATGTTCTTTAAAATGGTGGAATTTTTTAAAGGACTCTGCATGTCGCCCGCTAGAATGAGCGGAAGGAGAGTGTGTTAATTTCAATCCCAATGAGCAGGCTGTGTGGGATTTGCTGGAGCGAATTCGAGACCTAGCTTGCAAAATTCAATGAAAAAAAATTAGAACTTGGGGCCTTGCTGTAGCGAATGGTTTGGAGGGATTAGAAACCGTCGGTGCAAGTCACAAAACAGCGGTGATATTTTTCTAAAAAAAACTACATGAATATAGACAATGGTGACAGAAGAATATTTTTCACACCCAAGCAAGCAGTGTTATCACACAATTGTGAGTTACAAGGCTCATCACACTCATTTTTTCCCATTATGAAATAAGAAAGTATGCATTCTCAAGGCTTCTCATCTTATATGTAATTTTTGGAGATCTAAATAAATCTCAAATAAAAAATTGTCAATTAGTATAAAGTTGTAGATCTCGACAAGTACTACGATGTCGAAGTTGATTCTTTTGTTGCACATGAGGATATTTGATCATCCGAATAATCGTAAATAAAAATGTTATAAACTATAGAATTTTAAATCTCACTGATGATTCTATGATTTATACCCTAACTAAATACTTTGTAGTTGAACAATGCCCTAACTAACTAAAAACTAAGGATGGAGATGGATGTCTGGACATCCGAAACATCCGTATTCGTATTCGATAAAAACGTAAATATGGATATCCGTATTCGTATTCGATTTTAATATAGATGTCAAATGGATGTATCCGAATTCGATTTCCAACAATTTTCTCTATCCGATTCCACATTCGTATTCGAGAAAAATCTGAAACATTCGACATTCGACATTCGTATTCGAGAAAAATCCGAAACATTCGACATAAATTTACTTCTCTTTTTAACTAACTATTAATTATAAATGATATAAACTGTTTAATCAATTTAAAAATTATCTACATGATAATTACTAATTATATTGATTATAATATTACTAATGGTATATAAAATAAATTTTAATTAACTTTAAGATGGACAATCATATCCATTTTAACTACTTTAATTTATTTATCTAATTAATAAATTATATTTACTTACTAATGTACTATTATTCAAATATATATAACATACATGAGATATATACCGATAATTTACTCTTAAAACAATCCATAAAGTGAATTAATACACGCTAAGACATTTTCTGTCAAAATCAACTAAACATCCGAATGCGAATTCGAACTATTCGTTTTGTATTCATATTCGATAAGATTCGTATTCGTATCCGAATTCGAATTAAAATGTGGTAAATAGTGGTATCCGAATTCGAATCCATTCGTATTCGATCCGAATCCATCCTTACTAAAAACAATACTCCTGTACTTGCTCATGTGATTAGTGTGCTTTGATAGTTATTACGGCAATCCAGCAGTGTATGAGTAGTAAGTACGTACTCCCTCCATACTCGTATTAGATGATGTTTAGGACAACGACACGGTCACCAAAATGTAACTTTGACTTCTTATTTTTACAAAAATATTTATTAAAAAATAATATATGTATACTTTTCTAAAAATACTTATCAAGACAAATCTATTCATATGGTTTTCACATTTTCAAACTCAACGACTTAAAAGTTATTCGTGATTTATATTCCCAATGTTTGACTAAAACCTTGTCCTAAACATCATCTAATACGAGTATGGAGGGAGTACCATTTAGTATGCTGCCACTTGGGATTATTAGCTGATTTGGAAACTTCATTAAAGATGAGAGAAGGGAAATACAAGAAATTGGGGTACATAATTGCCGAGAACTTATGTTAGATGAACAGATGTTGGGGCCCAAATGGATAAGCAGCAACCCAATATATAAAGCGCTCTCTATACAACGCAAGCTGATAAGATGTTGTGCTCCTAGCTTGCATATCACCAGAACCACCACACGTCGTCGTGTTACAAAAACTTGCAATCTATACTTGGTCTCGTGCGCGCTTTGGGTTCGGGAGGCATCAGGAGCCGAGGCCGCAGTTCTTGCCGTTTCTTACCGTGAAAGCCCACCCTGCTAGCCTCTCTCAATTCTCATGGCCGTCTATTGGCCCTATGCTGATCGATGAGAGCCGCTCTTGCCATGGCCTATGGCGCCTGGCAAGCGCAAGCATCAACCGTCGCTGTGCTTTAGTTCCTGCCTCGATCATTGGGACGCTGAATAAGAATAAATCAAGAAGTGTATGTTGAGGCAAATTAGTAGAAGTAATAAAGAGTAAAGAGCATGCATGGAATAAACTAGCTAGCGAAGTGAAGCTGAAAGCTGTTGTTTTCCAGTTTTTTCCCCTTAACTAGCTCGCTAGTGATCGAGAGGACCAAATCTATATTCCACGTACTGGACCAATGAGATACCAGCTGCAGCCTGCAGGTTCGGAGAGTTGGACAAGCAGCATCGGACGGAGCTCCGCCTCCGCGTGCTTACGAATCGGAGAGCAGACGGCGACCAAGACACCCGCCGGCACAACTTGACTTGAGCTCGGCGTCGTATGCCTCACAGCCACAACCCGCTTAATTTTGCCGCAAGGTTTTGTTCAGGTAATTGCGGATGCCGCTAACCCGCAAACAAGTACAGTCCGTGGGTTGGTGACTCTCGCGGCCAACCCATGAAGACCGCGAAGACCCGCAAGTCCATCACCATGCGTCGTGGACTCGTGGCCTCGTCGTGGGAGCGGCGAAGAACGCGTGCATGCATGTGTGAAAACAGCGCCATGTGATCTCCCTCTCGCCCTGTGTGTTCTCCCTTCAACAACAACTGCGTGATAAAATCTTTGCAGTTGAACAGTGCCCTATATAACTAACTAAAAACAACATGTACGGGCTCATGTGATTTGTCAGCTTTGATGTGTTAGGGCAATCCCAAAGTCCGGACAACATCAAGCACGAGATCCAGCTTTGGGTTCTAGCAGGTGCCACTCGTTTAGATTGTCTAAGGTGTGAGTAATAATCCGTTTTGTAAAAGGCCGACAAGGCCAGGTCAAGTGTGTAACTGTTCGTGTGAACTTAGTGTAGCTCAGCTGGTAGGGTTCCTTGTCCTGCCCACCAGGGTTTAAGTACGTCCTCGACTTGGCATTGGTGTTCACATTTTCCTAGATTTATTCCAAGATTTAACTGACGTTATTTTTTCAGTGGTAGGCAACGTGCTCGTCTATAGCGAGGCACTAGTGGTGACTTCGTCAATCTCATGGATCTGCCGGTACAGTCTCTCGGATGTGCTCATAGGGGTAGGGTCACGTGCGTACATTTATAGGGCTCGGTGTATGTGCGTTTGTGAGCGTCTGCGTCTGTACTATGTTTCGCAAAAAAAAGTATGTAACTGTCCGTTTGATTATTTCTTCTTAATACAAAGGTGCGCAACTCTCCTGTGTATTCGAGAAAAAAAGGTACCAATGCTATGAGCTAGTACCAAGATTTTAGTATGCTGCCATGTAGGATTTTTTCTAATTAATTCCATTAAAAGGGAGAGGACGAGGGAAATACAAGAAATTGGGAACCTAGCAACTTAGCAAGTACTAATAATATATAACTAGGTGATTCCCACGCGCTGCTGCGGGATGTTTGTTATACTTTTTTATAATTATTATAAGATGATATCAAAAATAAAAAACTTAACATTTTTTGTTTTTATACCACATCAAATTATTTAATTAAGGGATACTTGATACAATATAATTATGATTATATATGGAATGAAATTTAAAGTTTTTGAGAAAATAAATGTTTCAATTACTTGGAGCATTATCGAGAAATTTCTCTCATATGTGGTGATTTCTAGTGGGTTGTGGATGGTTGAAGATGAAATTTGACAGTAGAAACACTAAGAGTGATTGCATCGCAACATTCATTTGCAAACAACATTATACATGACAACATGTTCATTTTATTGAGAGAGGACAACTTGAGAATCATGCATGGAAGCTATTAGCCGCAGATTATCGATAGAAAGTATAAATTGATGGTTTTAGTGGATGGTGACGTGACAGCTTGCATGCTAAGAGAAGTTTAGTGGATGGTGACTTGAACAATTTGCATGTTGAGAGAAGACCTTTAGTGGGGTGCTTCTATATAAGTTATATAGATTGCTTATAATTAAGCCATAAGTTATTAGATGAACAGATGCTAGGGCTAGCCAAAATAAACAAGACCACACATGCACAAGCGCTCTCTCTATACAGCGGAAGCTGATAAAATGTTACTCCTAGCGGACCTAGCATGCATATCTCACTAGAACAACCACAGTCCACAATATATAATTTGTTACAAACTTGCAATCTACTTGGTCTCCTGCGCTTTGGGTTTGTGAGGCATCGGGAGCCGGGACTTCAGCTGTTGCCCTTCCTGACTGCGAAAGCGCACCCTACCATCCTCGTCCATAGTTGACTGCAGGCCATGCGCGCTGTCCTAAAAGATGTTCTCAGCGCATGCGTCTCTCCTCCCCCTTTCACGGACGGCCTAGATTTCCTTCAAGATTCGTGCAAGGATGCAACAGTGGAAAGTGAGAAGGTGGAGTCGTATGACTTGGCATGTATTAATTGTATCTTAGGCTCAGTTTGGATCCCATAATTATGGATTCAGAGAAACCAAATTTTTGTTGAATTTTCAAAATCTGGATTTTCAGTAAAATCTAGGTGGACATGAAAGCACACCCTACCAGCCTCTCCCATTGATGACGGTAGGCCATGCGCGCTGATGCGTGCTACAGATCTTCCACGTAGTTGTCATCCAGGGATGGCGCCTCGCGAGCGTTCGGCGTCACGCTCTACACCCTATGGCAGATGGTGGAGATGCACGAGATGGTCCACGACAAGCGATTCGACCGGTACCACGAGCTGGGTTAACTTGTCTGACTCGATCAGCTCGGCTCATCTTTAACAACTGGGCTCTTTTTTTAACTTATTTGGCTTGTGAGGGACTCGCGAGCTGGCTCGAGGTAGCTCATTAACAAAATAATAAAAAATAGCTGCTCGACTCGTCCAAAATTCACCGAGCCAAGCTATTTTTCCAGTCCTACTCCTACTTATGTGTCTGATTAAATATATATATATCATTTAAATTAAAATTTAATCATATTCGATACCCCTCTCGTTAAATTGGAGATATATATGGTACTTAATGCTCATGGTCAAGAAGGCAAACCATAACAAACCCTTTCACTACTATAGAAAAACACTCAATCATTTTGTCACGTTTAACGGTGTGTTACCGCCCGTTCAAAAGCTTGTGCGACTAGTAGTCAAAATCAAATTTCCAACTTTTTTAATTACTTTTTACCGAAATTTTCAGCGACGACTCTGAATTTCAAGATTTCGTTAATTAATTTCTTGTCCGGGAACCAAATTTTACCCAAAGCCCGAAACTGAAACAAAAAAAAACTGCATAGAGCAGTTACACTGCTGGCTCATGACTATATTAGCACCTGTTCAAAATTGGGGTAAAAAAAATCTGAAAAAATATTTAAACTCGTTGTAAATGAAGACAGAGTTAAGAGCGCACTGACACTCTACATGTGGTGTGTGTTGGGAGTAGCAAATAAACCGCACGCCAATAAAAGACCACATGCTCAAGCGCTCTCTACAACACAAGCTGCTAAAATGTCACTCCTAGCATATCACCAGAACAACCACAATGTGTTACAAAACTTGTAGTCTATACATACGTTGTCTCTTGCGCTATGGGCTCGGGAGGCACTGGGAGTTGAGGCCGCATGTGTTGCCGTTTCTGACCATGAAAGCGCCGCTTAATAGGCTCTGCCATAGGTGACACTGGTTATACATGCTGATGCCTGTCATATTGTCCTCATGTAGCATTGGCTCCCCGCGAGCGCATACATCTTCCTCGAGCGAACAGTAATGTGCATGCAATGCTAGTAACATAGAGTAATGCAGGCTAGATCCATCTTTTCTCCATGGTCATGCTTAGCTATCCGTTTGAGATTTCTGGCTTGGGACTTAATTAGGAGGCAACGGGAATATGGGCGTGTTTTAATTTCAATCGCAACGACCAGGGCCTTGAGGTAATGAGGTCCCAGCTTGCAAAATTCAAGGACGAAATTAGAGTGTGTGTGGCCTTGCTGGAGCGAATGGGTTGAGGGATTCGCTACTACGTAACTATCGGTTCAAAGTGGCATAGCTAGAGTGTGGTCCAGGTATGCCTAGGCATACCCTGAGTTGCAGCTCAGGCTAGTAAAACAAAGTAAACAGTCGTTCAGCCCAGCTGAGAAATCGGCACAGCCGCATACACAGTAGGCACGCAACATATCTCAGATTGGTGAAGGGGGAGCATGCATGGAGCGTTGTTATTTTTATTCTTGTCGGTAAATTACTCGACAAATTCTCAAATAGTTAATCAAAATATATATAAATTTGTCATTTGTATAATGAAAAATTAGTCGAGGCATACCCTGAGCTAAAGTTCTAGATATGCCGCTGGGTTCAAGCCACGAAGTGGCGGTGATTTTTTTTGTAAAGAAAATATATAAAAATAGACGATGGTGGCAAAAGAATATTTTGCACACTGAAGCGGCTACTATACAACCGCCGGTCACAAGGCTCAGACATGGTTTTTTATTTCCATGTGAAATAAGCAAAGTATGCATTCTCTAGAGGTCTAATCATCCATACCGCCACATCACAAAAGCACAAAGTCACTTGATGTTATTATTTGTTTATTATCATTTTAATCTTATATGTAATTAATTTTCGGAGCTACCCACAAATCTCAAAAAAAAAAAGTAAACTATTACAAAGATGTTGATCTCATCAAGTGGTACAACGTTGCAGTTGATTTTTTTTTTGTTTTGTTTTGTACATGAGCTCGTTTGATTGACAGGTCTCCAAGAACTAATATTGTATATTTGGCATCTAAACAATCTTAGAAAGTTTTATAAACTATAAAGTTTTAGATCTCGCTGAGCTGAGCTCAATAATGTATGCCCTAACTAAATAGCTTGTAGTTAAATAACGCCCTATAACTAACTAAAAACAATAATGTACCGACTCATGTGATCCGTCTGCTTTGATGGGTTAGGACAATCCCAACACTAGCCACACATTTTAGTATGCCGTCACGTAGGGTTTTTTTATGATTAATACATGATATTGGGATCCTGGCGACCTAGCAAAGTACTACTATATTAATACATTAATAGACTTTTCAGTCCAATTCTGCCAAACGAACAGAGTGATATATATATATATATATATATATATATATATATATATATATATATATATATATATCACTCTGTTCGTTTGGCAGAATTGGACTGAAAAGTCTATTGATTTTGGCTGATTCTGGGCTGATTCAATAGTGTTCTGTGAGGAAAATAATTTACAGGGCTGGACTGATAAGTCAAGCAAATAAAGCCACATGTTAGATGAACAAATGTTGGGGGCTTGGTGCCGGCCCAAATAATGCAATATATATAAGACCACGTGCGCAAGCGCTCTGTACGTACAATGCATGCTTATAAAATGTTGCTCCTAGCAACATATACCACCAGAACAACACAATGTGTTACAAACTTGTAATAACCTATACTTCGTCTCCTGCGCTTTGGGTTTGGGAGGCATTGGGAGTCGGGACCTCAGCTGTTGCCTTTTTCTGACCGTGAAAGCGCACCTTACCAGCCACTTCCAATGCTGATAGCATGCAGGCCATGCATGCTGATGGTGGATATGTACGAGAGGGTCCCCGGCAAGCGCTTCGACCGGTACCACGAAGTGGGCCAGCACGCCTTCGGCCCCGCCTGATGCAGCCGCTTCATTTAAAAAAACAAAAGACACCCTCATGCAATCTAGTTTGTTCAAGAAGTACAATGTCGGCAACCAATTAGTGCAAAACCAAGAAGTACGTAGGTAATCACTTGTTTTTTCTTTTGAAAAAACTTCCTGCTTTTGTACTGAAAGAATTTTCCTGATTTATCAGATATCCACCAACTCAACGCAAGTACAAATAAAAACAGTGACCGCGGTCAGAATGTGGAGTGTGTGGCTTTGCAGAAGAGAGCACATGCTGATCACTTGGCAGGCTGCAGGTTCTTTTATTTTTTTTAATAATTGCAACAACCTTATTTCCCCTAATTCTGAGAAGAAAAAGGACAGCTATTTCAATCAAGTTAAATTGCTTTGGATCAGCCTTTGTCTTGGCAGCCATACATGCATAATATAGCAGACGGTTGATGCTTCAAAAGCTACATTCGCTCCACGAGAATGATAGGGCATTTCTTCTCGGCTTGCTTGTGTGCTCAGCTCCACTCTGCAACCGAGCTTAGGCTTGGGAACCATCAGGACTTTATAGGGCTGTCTTAGAGGCACGATGTAAGTAACTGCTATTATGTAGCTTTTGTGTTCTATGGAAACGTGGTATATCACCACACACAAAAGTTTCCATACTTAAGCATGGTGTTTCACCGGAACCTTTTCATTTCTCTGCAGGTGCAGGGGATCTTCGCCCGGCTGTTTTCTAGACGACGGCAAGTTCTGCGACGAGAAACTGAACGGATCAGTAGTGTTACAGGTTAGCAAACACTGTGACGAGAAACTGAACGGATCAGTAGTGTTACAGGTTAACAGGCTGTGGGCATGGTTCGTCAGCATGTTCTGCATTGTGATCAGGGTGCTCTTGATGCTAACCAGCTCCTGAGTATTTGCTTTGTGAAGATTGGGAGGGACCAGAATAAAGTCGCGCACGAATTAGCGCACCTGGCTATTCGTACGGGCGAGAGTCGTGTGTTTTTAGATCAAGTTCCGGAGTGTGTGGAGTCTCTTATTTGTAATGACGTTCGTTAATTAATAAGACTCTAAGCCACCAGTTCTGCAACAAATTTTAACAAGCTAGTTGTGAAACTCAAAAATTTGCTAGACGCATTTCTTTCCTACTACAATGATGATTTTTTTTCTGTTTTCTTTTTGATTGTCTATGTGGCGCGCCAGTCGCTCAAGAAGGTCCACGACCTCCTCTGGCTTATAGATGTCCAAATGGGCGGCCTGGCACAACACGGCACTGACACTATTTGGCCCGACACTATTAGGCACTGACACTAATAGGCACTAACACTAATCGTGTCGTGTCGCGTTGTGCTGTCGTGCCGACCTTCTGGCCCAGACACTACACTATGTCGTTTTTATAGTGTCGTGCCGGCACATGGGCCTGATGGCCCATCGTGCTCGTGCCGGCACTGGCACTATGCATCCACTCATTCAATTCCAAACTTTATATATTTCATCACAAATTCATCTAGATATGCATCAATTTCATCCATTTCATCATGAACATATATGAACATTGATCAACATCATAAATTCATATAAAGATATATACATCTCATCAAATATTTTAACAGAGACATCTATTTCACAGTACTATGATCGAGGTAATCGTGTCGCATCGTGCCTGGTCAAAAATCGTGTCGTGTTCGTGTTGGCACTGCGTGCCGAGGTCGCGGCCCAAACACGGCCCAACCATCGTGTCGTGTCGGCACTGACACTACGACATCGTGTTAGTGTCGTGTTAGTGTTGTGTTTTTTAGTGTCGTGCATCGTGCCGCCCATCGTGTCAGGCCCATCTGGACATCTATACTCTGGCTAGCCTACTGGATCATGGCGTCCACCACCGTCCATCTCCCGCTGTCCTAGTTTCCCAACTTCAACTCCATCTCCTTTGGCTTTGTCGCCGCCGCAGTCATGTCGCTCACCTACTGATCACCTTCTTCGCCTCTGCCTTCGTCAAGGGCGCCTCCTCCACCAGCGCTGCTGCCAACTACGCGCTCCGGGCGCAAGGGAGTTCGAGGTAGACTTGGCTGTTGTCAACAAGACAGATTCGTCACAAGGTGATACCAGTCGAGGTGCCAATAAGAACACGCTTTGTGAATTTGATCTGATCTCTTTACTCATGCATAAGCGCATAACTCATGGTGGAAAGCCACTGAGATGGTTAAGGTTCGAGAGAATTGAGCTGGCCGCCTAACACGAGTACACGCGTCTTCTGCGCATGGGAGTAAGCAAAATTTTAGGTATGCCACGGCCCACCTGGACCACCCATTGGCTACGCCCCTGGAGTTCGGGGTGCTGAACGCGCGCTGGGCGCCGTGGCATTCGCCGGCTACTACTACGCCGTCGACCCCAACTTGCTCATCAGCCTCGACAAGCACGGTGGCTCAAGCAAGGTGTTCGACATGACGGAGATCGACATGGTGCTGGTCAAGAAGCTCCGGCCGGTTCAAGCCGGGGATTGGGCTCTGAGGTTCGTGGGCATGACGTTCCCGTTCTTTCGATGGCCTTCTGGGGTTCTTTGGCTGATGCTCAAGAAGCCGAACAAGTACGGGCTCACGTGGTTCGTCAACGTCTTCTGCATTTCAATCGATCCACATGCTCGCGTCACCCATTGGAGGCATGAGGCTGATGCTCAAGAAGCCCAACAAGTACGAGCAGCAGGTCCCAAATTGTGTTTACATGCAGTCAGTCTTAGCTTGTAGGGGAGTGCACATGTTGAGAGCTCTGCAGCAGAGGTTAAGTCACTCCAATATTACTGTCAACAATGACAACACTTGTACTTTTTGTTAGGTTTTAATACTGCTGCGCCTGCATTATTTACTTGAGCCTCATATGCATGGTTGCCTATAGTCAAATAATGCAAGTGCATATATAGGGACACCATGGCATGGATGTTGCTCGATCTGCATTTAGCTACCCAAAAGCTTGCTAACTACGCTACCCAAAGGCACAGCTTAGTTTTGCATTAATGCTTGCACAGTTGCACGGCACCTAAGTTTTTTTGTGAGGCCTAGTTTAGAGGGGGCTTAGCTATATATAGGAGGCATTAGGAACTCAGCATGGACACCGACTTGAATTGTTCCACCAATGTTCCTGGACCCCGACCGGGTGGCGAGAGCAAGAAGAACTGAACACTGGGGTGCATGGACCTGATCGGGCACTGCCTGTCGTGGTTGGGGTGGCTGGTGCTGCAAGCCCCGTCATCAAGAAGTACCCGCCCTGGCTCTCTGTCACCTCCTACACCTGCTTCTTCGGCGTCATCCAGTTCCTCATCATTGCCGCCTTCATGAAGGAGACGGACGCCGACGCATGGAAGTTCCATTCAGGATCAGAGCTCTTCACAATCCTATACGGCTGATGAAATGCGAAAAATACACAGTCTAGACCTGAACTCGTTGTTGTCTCCCATTACCTAACAAAACTGGTTTCAAATACATGCATTCAACTTTGCAGGGGCGACGACTGGGCGAGTGCACATTTGCTGAGAGCTTCTCAGGGGGTTAAGTGAGTGCAATAACTGTTAGCACTGACACTTCCCATATACTGTTTTTTCCCTATAGATTTGAGAAGGCAGCCGCAGCATATATCACGTTAAAAAAAAAGCGATGGATAGCCACATAAGTACTTAATGTACTTACAAACCTACCAATGCTCGCGAAGGCGATAAAAATAGTAAATAGGAGTCCACCATGCATCGCTGTAGTTAAGCTCATCAGCTATATCAATGAGACGAACTTGTTTCTGAAAAAAAAAAACTACTTTCAGTTTTGTGAACCAGGGCCAGTCATCAGACAAAGAAGCAACACCCCAATTTGTAACTTGTAAACAGCTCAAATCGCAACCAAGGTATAATACATACTGTACTAGGGGGACAGGCTACTGACCCTGATGCAATCTAAATGGCAGAGTAGATGAAACTAAATAGCTACTCTTTTGTTCAAGAGTCCAATCTCGCAAACCTAATTACTAGTAGTAAAAAAGTAGGTATCACCTGGTTTTTCTTGTTAAACAACTTCCTGCTAAATCTGCCTAATTTCTCAGATATCCGCCAATTCAAGTACAAATAGTAGTGACAGGTCGGAATGTGAGCACATGCTGATCAATTGGCAGGCTGCAGGTTCTTTTACTTTTGAATAATTATATAGCAACAACCAAATTTTCCCTAATTCTGAGTAGAAAAGGGGCAGCTAGCTACTCAATCAAGTGAAATTGCTTTGGACCGGCCCTTTTGTCTTGCTTGGCAGCTATATGTACATAGCAGGCGGTTGATCCATGCTTCAAAAGCTACATGCACTCCACGAGATGATATGGCATTTCTTCCCCGGCTTGCTTGTGTTCAGCTCATTCTTCGCCACTCTGCCACCGAGTTGATATGGCTCCTCACCCTGCAGCCACACCACTGTTTACACATTCAACACCACAAGTATGCCTGTCGATATATTACAATCCGAGGAACTGATACAGCGATAATGTTCAAGAGCTTAAATTTCATGATCTCCATCCGAAACCCAGAATTCATGTCTTAACTGTAAGGCATGCATACAAATCAGCTCTGACCAAATTTGCAGGCCGCATAACCATGTACATTCAGAATGAGGTACCTACACTGATAATTCGATAGTCTTTACTTATTAGCGAAGTTCACAAGCATGACAAAGATGTTATTCCAAACACAACTGCAGTCGAGTTTTAATTATAACCCAGACAATGAAACAGTCACCAATGCAGCAGTTCACTCTCAAACACCAAACATCAGGCTGAACTTGGTGGCAAGAGGGACGGATAAGATGGCAACTCCCAATGCGACACCGAAAATACGGTGCGAGATTGAGAATGTAGCGCTGAACTGTGGTTTCTTCAGTGGGAGGTGGGGCGACATGGGGCGGTTCGCAACAGGAGATGACAGGGGGCGGCTTGTGTGCAGGGTTCGGCTTCCAGTTTGAGACATATTTGGTCGTAGGGCTGCTAGAGGCGAAGATGTGTAGCCCCTGTCTTGCTCAAGATTTGAGGTTGAGCTATCAAGAGCACCTGAAAAGATTAATGCAACAAATTTAGAATGACTAATTGTGTGGAATGAACTGCATACTACTACTGGGCAGAACCAAATAAAAGGAGGGAAATCTGACTGCATTCCAGTAAAAGCACATGTAAAGATGCATATAATTTACAACAAACAATGCATGCATTTACATCCAAATAAAAAGAAGAGACCACTGAAATGGTTGACGCCACAGGGCATGGATCTTTTACTTCCATGTCCCAAAAAAGTCATGACGAACCATGAACAATTGTTACCTACCAGATATAATGGCGCCAAATGACTCGTGACCTATGGCATTACTGATCTTCTGTTGGATTAAGCTCTAGATGTCAGACTAATACTAAAAAATATACTAAATGACAATCTACTTGGAAAGATCCTAGTGTGCTTTCAGCCTACCACTATCTCATAACAAGTATGCGGTGTCGTTGATACTCAAAACTATGCCAGAAGCAAATATCAAAATAAGTGCAGGTCTCCAGGACTGCTTACCACGGAGAGCAAATGGTGCATCTCTCAAGGGTACAAATTGAGTGTTGGTGTTATACTTCTCCATTTCTGCACATCAACCAATAGCCATGCATTAACACAGAACAACATTTTGGTAAAAGAAAATCTGAACACAAAATTTGCAAAGCTCAATGTATAAAGATTAACTCATTCAATTAAATTGGAGAACATTAAAACCAATTGATCCTAATAAACTTGATTGTTTAGAACAAACCAAGTAATATATTTCAGCAAATTACTAGACGCTAGTCAATCTCGATACTAACCACAACCTGAAATATCGAAACACAGGATCGCGATCGAAGATATATATTGCAGTTCATTATCGACAATCCAACATAATATCTTAGCCTCCTCATTATGTGCAGATGTGACTATGTATGCAATGCTAGAAAGGATATAGGAACTTCTGATGGCACAACGAACATAAATTTGAGCATTATATTATCATATTGAAATTCAGCATTTTACTCATATTTAAAGAGAGTGTGTCCAAAAGTCCAGATACACACATAAGTATAAGCATGAGTTGTCATACAGTCAAGCTATTGCAGCTAAGTTATATTTCCACTAATCATCAATGAAGCAAACATGTCTATCATAGTAAGTCCTGTTGGCTTATAAAATGCATCAAGAGGAGAAATATGAAAATTAGAGCAACCTGTGATTTTCTAATACAACTGAAATTGAAGGATGCAACTTGTAACTACATTTACAGCAGTCAACTTTAAAGAATATGATTGAAACACTGAACCCCAGTATCATTGCAGGGGTCGGGCATTCATTTGAACCCAACAAAAAACTTTGGGAGAGAACAACAAAATTATTGATCCCAAGCAACATGAGATGGATCAAGCATTCATCTGAGGAATGAAGATTAGGACTTGACATTAGAGGGTTTCTTCACAACAAACCAACCTATCTAGTCAAGCAAGGTAGTGCTTCCTTACTGAAAATAGAATCAACACTACATCACTCTGGCAGGCAGGGCATGTTATGAAAGTTTTGTAAGTTAACAGTTAAAGCTGCTAAATTACTCACAGCTACTGCACTTTTGCTTGGGACAAAAGAGTTAATACCAAAATAATATCTATAAAACCGCTACTTCTACCCACAAGGACACAACTATACTGTAGTACTTTTCATTGATTCTGTGTTACTTTAAATACAAGTTTGCAAATTTATCAGTGACAGGTTGTTAATGCCATGATTTCCATAAATTTTTCTCAGAGCGTCTAAGGTCAATACCATTGTAGGATTATAAGTACTTCAGCGACGCCGTCTCCAATTTCAATATAGCAGTAATGCTACGCCTGTGGTGCTCAGTAGCACATCACATAGCTACCTTGTCTCACTTCACTGAGCACCACATAGCTACCTTGTCTCACTTCAAATATAACTCTTACGGATGGAAAACAAAGATTCTTCTTCAGTTTTCTTGTCCGCTAAAGCTGGCATCTAAGGTGCATACATATATGAATGGATCAATTCATCAAGTGCTGTGTATTCACATCAGATCAACAATTCAAGACTTGCTAAATTTTCACTATGAAGAAGACACTCTTCCATGTTCAGTACAGCACCAGATGTTCAGAATTATGCAGCAATTGTGTGCTGGAACAGAACTATCTAACACCAATGCGCATCTCAGAATACATGACGGGTATGGTATGCAGCCTACAACACGTTAGGGTTGCAGTACCTTGCAAATGCAATTCGCATACACAGAAACAGAGTCTAGACTTGCGCTTACGCTGGCTCTGGATGCGATGGACGCAACCGAAAAAACCTTGGACTGGTCTACCTATCAAGATGTCGCCAACTGAAGAAGCACTATTCCGAGTCTGCACAAGCAATAACAATTGGCAATGGGACGCGAACTAACTTCTGGAAAGACAGTTGGCTTCAAGGGCGTGCGCCAAAAGACATTGCCCCTGATTGCTTTCGTCTGGCTTGGCGCAAAAACAACACAGTAGCCGTTGCTCTGACTAATCGGAAATGGATGCGTGGCCTGCCGCCTGCACCGCATCTCCACAGAGGATGAATTGAGGCAGTACATTGAATTATGGACAATGACTCAACAAGTCAACCTGACCAACAGTGATGATACAATCTCATGGAAGCTTACGGCCACGGGCCAGTACTCAACCAAGTCTGCCTATCAAGTACAGTTCGCCGGTTCTCACCCGGACTATTCCTGGCAGCCTATCTGGACAGCAAAGGTCGAACCCAAGTGCCGGTTCTTCACCTGGCTCCTTCTGCAGCGACGGTTACCAACTGCTGATCGCCTCAACAAGCGAGGGGTACAGGCAAACCCAACTTGCCAACTATGTCGTATACATTCAGAGACGCACGCGCACATGATTGCCAGCTGCTCCTTCTCCAAGTTGGTCTGGCACCACATAGGCTCCACAAACAACCTTCCACAACTCACTCAAACAGCAAACTTCAGAAACATCAGAACTTGGTGGCAGTTTGCTTCCACTCTTCCGCCTACTGCCAACACAGCGAATTTCCTACAGATCATCATTTACACAGCATGGAACATCTGTAAGGAGCGTTGCAGACGGGTCTTTGACAACAAGTCCTTAACTGTGGATCAGTTGTGCGAGCGAATCACCAGTGACATAGCAGCTTATAGGATAGCAACAACTAGTAGTGACTGAAATTGTAGTCCTTTTCTAGCGTTTTTCCTGCTTTGCTTTTCTCCCTACGCGCCTCTTGTGGCGTGATGTACATAAAACTTTGCTTCCTTCTATAATGAAATGGCAGAGCACCTGCCGAGCTTGCTCGAAAAAAAACAGAGTCTAGACGGTTAGTGTTTTATTACCTTTGATGTGGAACATTTTTGCTAGTGGATCCAACTTTAGCATTTATTTTTTTCCTAAATAAATCCATGTTGACCCTTCCTCTGTCGATCTAATTTTGACCATCAAGTCCAAAACTGTTTAATTTGGGTACATAAACTTTCAATTGCATCTACTACTGCACTACTACAATTGGCCCTTGAGTCCAATCACAGCGGGGTTGATGTGGCAGCGGTTTTTTTTTATTTAGAACACAATTAAATCTCACGTAAATAACTTAGAGCTCGTGAATTAGTTCTACAAGCTTCAAATTAAGATTCAGTGAATCTAAAAATTAAATAAAAAGGTTTTGTAAAATTTCAAATTAATCCTCATAGACCTTTGCCATCAACGACAAGAAAACATCGCTTCATCTTTAGCATAAATATCTATGGATGGCCACAACCTTTGGAGAGGATGAAAAGATTTTTGTCGTTGATGACTTGGTCTATCTATATATTTAAAAATATTAATAAAGCTCTTTCTATCTTTAAGATTTATTCAATCTGTTTTTTTTAAGATTGTACAATTTGCTTACAAAATCTAGTTTTTTTTTCTTTTTTTTATGGGAGTACTTATGTCGTCCCAAAATAACTCAGGATTCACATTATAAACAACTTGCAAAATAGAAAAAAAGAAGAAGAAAAAGGGGTCACTGATATATATCTCAACAGGTAGGTCCCAAGTGTAGTAGCTAATTGTTGGTCCACCAAGTATTAACATTAGCAACAACACAGTCTCAGTGTTGAGCATGCAGCAGAGCTGAGTGCACATGCTGGCATGCACACTTGGTGGGGCTTCAAATTAACTGCAAGAACCTGATTTTGCTTCAAATGAATAACTGCAAGAAGGAAAAGGACAGCAAATAAACTAAACCAAATTTATTTGGACGTTCCCTAAGGCCAGGTCTGGCTACATATAGAAGAGGCTAGATGCACTACCCGAGAATGGTAGTGCCACAATAACATAAACTCTGGCACTCTGTTACCATATGGAAGCAGGCTTTGAATTATGTTCATGCTTATAATTGGCTTAGGAGGCACCATGAACTCAGCATTGACATACACTCGAATGAGAGCAGGTTAACGTGCAAAGAAACGTGTAGATCATAGCACAACAAGGGCACTAGATGATGTGCATCTCGTCTATGTCCACATTGCCACATCATCTTTGGTCTACGTTGGTGTTTGCATCAATTTTTTCTGATCGAAGAATCGAACATGATTTATCCTCATTTCTAAATTCACAAGAGGGCGACAAATTAGATAAGTTGATTCAGAACTGTACAAAAGGCAGCTGGGTCTGGCTATATAATTAAATACAAACTTATAGGGCTTATTAGCTTGGGAGTTATAAAAAAATTTAGTGTTGTATGTCAATAGTCAGATTAATTATAAATTCTACACCAACAGTCATATTATTTAGAATTATATATCATGTAAAAAATACAATGTGGTTAAATAGTAATCATTGGTCATAGAGACAACTCAAAATAGTTTGAATATTTAAAAGTAATCATTAGTTATAGAGACAACTTAATAGTATCATACAACTTCAAAATGTGGGATATTTAAATTTAAATAATACATCACTATTCATATCAATTAAAATTAATATCTAGTATATTGAAATTAATAATTGTATATCATTAGTCACTTCAAAGTATGAGACAATGTTTAAATAGTTTTTCATGCATGCTGTTTTCAAATAGTTTCAAAATAATTAAAAAGAGTATATTTATTGCCTAGAGAGTGCATAAATGATAAGTACTAGGCCTAACGTGGATCCATATTCAAGATAATAAACTCAAGTCTAGAGATAAGAGCATGGACTCAACAAGTACTTTTATATGAATGCGAATAATGTCGGATGTTCATGAAAACGAATTCGATGCATGCATTTTAGAAACAAATGTGGGTATGGATATGCATATTTACATTCTAGCATATACAAATATCGGTAGTTTGGATTCCTGCTATCCATTTTCCAACCTAAATGAGGTTGCAATATAGTCATAAGAGCTCGGCTTCAAATGGCCGATTGGCTAGCCCCCGTGTCCTAAAAGTTACAGTTGCAAGATCAAACCATTATTCAGCATCTAAGTTGATGTTTCTTTTTTTTCATTTTCTAATTGCAGCAATGCATATGCTGGATGCATAATTTGGCCTCAAGGAGAGATCACATGTTGACCAAGGTTTCATTAACTTTTTTTTTATTTGGACGCCCTCTTCAGTTAACACTTGGATCTTCTTTTCATTAACCTGACTTGGGCAAGTCTAAAGCATCTTTATTTTGTTTTCATCGTTCTATTTTTTATTTCTCTAGCCTAGGAAATGCCCCACGCTCCATGGGCCACATATGCTGACATACATTGCACAGTTTCATGTTTTATGTGCTGAATAACTAACTACAGCAACTAGCTTTCCCCCATTTCTAAGAGGCGAGAGGACCATAAAGCATAGTATTGATTATTTTTTGAGTTCTTTTGGACCTGCCTGCTCAATGGCAAGGTGAGTAGCTATAAAATAGGAGACGCCCGATGCTGTAGAATCTGCAAACCACCTTACACGGGAATGACAAAGCTTCTCTTCCTGCCTCCTTCCCAGCTTTGCCTTGCTTTCGTTTTCAGTGCTAAGTGCTAACTGGTAAGCTGACTGCGCCAACCCTTTGCGCGTCTGAGCTTGGGCATGGGAGTCACCGGGAATCTGTGGAGAACAATGAGACACCTCACCACTCTACCACACACTGACAGAGCCAGTACTTTCACACCTGCCATCTGCCGCTCAAACTCAGCTTGGTTGCTTCTGCACAGTGGTACACTCAAAGGCCGCGGCAAAACGATGCTGGTTAGGTCATGCCTTGGCGACCTCAAATGCGGGTGGGCCTGTTCCGGGAGCCTAGTAACTGCAGAAGCAGTAGGTTTGCGACACAGCGGGGCAGACCCGGAGGAGGAGCCAGCAACTAGGATGACCAAGGTGTCAAATCCCATCACAGTTGCGGAAGTACTTGCTTCGACAATAGCAAGACGTCCAGTCCTCATCTACCTCCGGCATGAGTCCTGTAGATCGATCGGCCGTAACACAGTGAACCAGGTCAACGCCACAAGAAGGATCGGAAGAGCTTGCAATTGCAGCCGTGCCCAGGATCTCCACAACCGTCGTCATGGGCTCGAACCTTAGTCACCGGTCCCGGGAACGCCGTTCCAGGGACGGAAACGCGGGAATGTTCGCGTTCCGGCCCTGTAAAAGTTCACCAAAAATGGCGTTCCTCGTTCCTCGATCCCGTTCCGCGACCCCTTTGTTCCGGGAACACGGTGACTAAGGCTTGAACTTGATGCCTCCCCTCCCATGAAGAACTGCTTGTAAGCGGATTATTTGGTGTGGAGTGGATGCCATCGAGTTGAAGTCGATCTCATAATGTTTCAGCGTTTTTTTTTTCTTGTTCTCATCACCGGTGTGCTCGTAGCAATGTTAGGTCGATCTCCACCACCACGGCCCAAAGGCCGTGATGGGCTCGGTCCATGCACCCTGATCGGGGGAGCCCAACCTAGCATTGGTTGGTGGGCCCCAGTTGTACAGTGCTATAAAGAAAGGGGTGGGGGCTAGGGCACAGGTCACGAGGTTCACCGCGCCGCCAGCCACCACCCCACAACCCTACCGATCGAGGGGCACTGGAGCAACGGGAAGCCGCACCAGCGCCGCCTGCGACCTCCGGGTGGATCCGGAGGACGAGGTGCCATCGTCCCCGACCTCAACCGGAGAGCCACCGCACCGTCAACGTCTTCCCCACCTGCGGCCGCCCCTGCGACCGCCACCGCCGCCATGGCCCGCCGTCGACCCCGTCGTCACCACCAATGGTCTGTGTTCCTACTCTTCCTCCCTCTAGGTGTATATGCTCTAGATCTAGGTGTTCTTCATGCATGTATAAATGTTAACCATGTTTTACCCTATTAATCAAGTTATACCCGTGATTAATCTACTGCTAATGATCCTAGAAGTCTATCAAGCAAGTCTTGCAATATTTCAGGGCATGAATGCACGTCCATTCAACAGACTCAAAAGAACAGACTACTCCCTCCATCCACGACGTGTGAGCAGTACTGCAGTACTATATGCACATGTAACCTGTTGAGATGGATGCATCTATTGTGCTCACAACTTAACATTTCAGTAGTAAACGTCAGGACCTAGTATACATATATAATGCTACTACCAGAGTACCAGCGAAGGACTCATTGGCTTAGCCTGTTAATTTTTCAACAAGACATTGGCCTAGTTCCACCGATGCTTCTAGCATTTTGCCCCTCTTTCCTATTAGGCTCTTTTCTATCACGATCAGCTGCCGCGAGTCCCGACTCTCCTCGCGTCTCGCCTTGCTTCGGGCAATCAGAACTTTATCAGCATAGCCATAGATGGCTACATGGGCACGCATCCTACGATGAGCATGCATGTATGCTTGTGACCGAGTGCAGACCCACATATGCTTGCGGCTACGAATGCTAAGAACCCCAGCACTATCCATCGCTCTAATGAGAAGAGGGCCATGCCTTGCACACATCATCCATTTGCGTACTACTAGGCGGGCTTTGGCCCGATGCTTCAATGCTCGAGGCCAAATCATTGCTTTAATATTCATGAAAGTAATAAAAAAAGAAGTTTGATCAAAAGGAAACATTCGTCTTTGCAACAATTAATCAAAGCATTCTTTAACTAGTGGACAAACCTAGTACTTGATTACAAAACGTAGGCTTCAATGTCCACACGATCACTCTTCAATCTCTACACTATCACTTTCTATATATGTTATCCATTCTCTTTATGTATATTTTCACTCTCTTTATGTATATGTGTGTATGTATTTGTCGCTCACAAAAAGAAGAGAGAAATAAACAGGACATCAAAACCCCCATGGAAGTGAATCATTAATCTTTTTCATCAATATATCCAAGCATTTCATATTCCTAAGCACATAGTCATCCTCATCCATCTACCAATTCAATAATCAAAATTACGCATTTCAGCCACATATATCATACCACATTCATATTTCAAGGCTAATAGTCATCCATCTATCAAATAATATCATAGAACATTCATTAATCCGCGCATCCATAGGGCATAATGAGGAGGACTCACCTCAGTGGAGAGCAGACACGTCGGGGAGGAGGGCGAGACGGTGCAGAGAAGGCGCACGTCGGTGAGTAAGGGCGCGTCAGGGAGGAGGTACAACGGTGGAGAGGAGGCGCGCGTTGGGGAGGAGGCGCGGTGGTGGAGAGGAGGTGTGTCAGAGAGGAGGAGGAGGCCACACGCTAGTAGCTCCATGGTTCGTGTACATGACAAACTGCAGAGCTGCCAGCATGCAACAAAGAGCACTTCCTTTTGTTTTCAAAACCCAGTGTGTTGGTGACCTAATATTAGACTAACTCCTATTAAAGAACAGTATATTATGAAAAAACTATAAAACTAATCGTTGCTTGTTTAATTTTTTCCTTAACAAATCTGCCCTCATAATGAATTGTTTCTTAATTTTACAGATGTCAGCCAATTCAAACACTGAAGGATGTCTCAAACCAAAAAATAAATCTTCCAAAAACGTGAATAAGGTCTCGACCGTTCTTCTGTGCAATTTAATGTTTGCAGCAATGGTTCCTCAATGCAGAGTTTAGCATGCAGTAGAGCACTTGATAGGCTTCATGTTCTTGGTGTCTTGGTGCTGCACTGCTACTGCAAGAAACTGATTTCCTTGAGACCTCATAAAGGTCAGGTCCAGGTATAAAAATACGAGAGATGAGAAAGAACCATTTTGCATATCCCTGTTTCATCAGTCAGATCACATGATTTTCTACAAGTGCAATGGCCACTCCTGTAGTAATCTGCAGTCCAGCGCAAGGGGTTACAGATTATTATGATCGTCGAGGCCGTACCGAGCTCATCATAGAGTACATTGCGTTTTGAAAAAGAACATGAAACATTAAGAGTATTTTGGTTTCAAGAATCAAATCTTCAGAACTCAATGGAAGAATTAAGAGTAACTTCTGAAAAAGAACATGAAACATCAAGAGTATTTTCTCAAAAAAAAGGAAGAATAATTAAGAGTGTAGGCCCAACTTCTCAGAAAAAAAAAACTTTTCTTGATATATATTGTACTGAAATTGATGCTCCTATATACCACCGTACCTCAAGTACTGCAATAATTTAATAGGTGGTGGAAAATGATATTTAGCAATCGAGTGACATTGGCAATTCATAGCGTTAATTCCTGGTAGGTCGATATCGATGCTATTGATACCTCGGCTGTGGCATGCTTCAGGCTCCATGTGCCGAACAATTACATTAACTTATTTCTAATAAGAAAAAAAGGACCATTAAGTAAAAAGGTTGAGCTGTTGATGAGCTGCCTAGTGGCAAGATCTAGCTATAAATAGGACTATAGGAGAAGCCCGAGGCCTTAGAAGATGCTGCATGGGAGTACGTGGCAGAATTCAGTTTCAGCACTCAGCTTAGCTCGATCGGCTAATCCTCCATTCCTGCGTTGAGCTTGGGCATGGAAGTCGCCAGGAATATTACCAATAGGGCATTTTGCCTTGTACGCGCAATCAGATATTTTAGAGCCTGTTGCAGAGGCACTCCACGGCTCGTGTTCAGCTCAGCTGCTCCTGCACAGATTGCGCGTGCAACAACGGAAGTGGGAAGGTGCTGATCGCGCCATGCCATATTGCTATGGCCGCCATGAAGGTCAGTTCTCCGGTTCGAGCAAGCCAGTGCGTGACTGCGCGGAACGAAGAAGCGCAGATGGTTTTCCACAAGGATGGTTAGAGCCGCACTCGCACCAGGCCTGAAAATTTTGTAAGATTGGTAACCCAGCTTCCGATGCCAAGAGATATGAGATATGTCCTTATTAGTTGCATTTGAAGATCGAAATCTGTTGGAAACAACTTGGTGTACATGCCAAGTTAATGGATGCCTTAATTGTGTGTTCAGTGTGCTGAAGGACAGCACGATGTTTGGTACAGCAAAACTAGCCAACAACTAGGCATCTGTATGTGCCCAAAATGACGCAAATCTCAGTCATTTTCAGATCAGAAAAAATACATAAGAAGCGATGATTATATTACGTACTTATGTCTCTGCTCATATGTACATGCATGATTATATGATATACTAGGAGTATAGGACCCAGATGCATGCTAGATATATATCAGTTCAGGATCCACATATGCATTCGACTGCACTTCTGAAGAAGCTTTTGGCATGCATGTGCATGCGTCTCTCCTTGCAGCACCATACTGTTTCTTTAAGAATTGAGACTCGGCACGCACGCTACTCTTCCGGCTGCTCTTGAGGCGTTTTATGCCCCCCATAATTAAATTCATGAGCAAGACTTCACTAGAAAAGCTAAGAAATGTGGGGCGAACACTGAGAAAGGAACACACTACTAGCTATTGCAGAAGGAACGTTTCAGAGTGTTTTCGGTGCTTTTTTCTTGATTTTCGAGAGATCGAGTCGTTCAGAATATAACGACACGAACACTGACGGGGATCGTTTTGTTTCTTATTCTTTTGTCTAATGGCTGGCAGAGTTATATTAATTAGAGTATGATGCCACACTTCGCTAAGAGTAACAATAAATCTTGGACCGAGGATAAGCTGCCAACATTACTTTTTCGAGAATACACATAGTGTTGCGTGTCTTTGTATTAAGAAAAATAAATTCTCGAAAAAAAAATTTTACAACGCGAGCTCCTGGAAAATGCTCGCCGAGGACCAGTACAAGTAAGGTTGTAGTGCTTCTTACAAACAACCGGGGAAGGGGCACTGCCGGAAAACGGCCCTTTGCCATGTGTTTTGCTCTTTGCCGTGTGCAGGGTCGCGGGCACACGGCAAGGACCCACTTTGCCATGTGCCAGACCAAAGGCACACGTCAAATAGCCAACACACGGCATATAAGCCTTTGCCGTGTGCCCCGGACCTCTAGCTCATGGCAAAGAAGAGGCACACGGCAAAGGGTGCCCTTTGCCATGTGCCTTGGACCCAGGCACACGGCAAAGGTCCGCACACGGCACAGGACGGCCTTTGCCGTATGTCTGCTGTTTGCCGTGTGTCAGAATGAAGAGCACACGGCAAAGGCCGGCCCTTTGCCGTGTGCCTGATCGCGTGGCACACGGCAAAGCCTCCTGTAACGGACATGGCCGTTAGTGGGGCCCAGCACACGGCAAAGAAAAAGGCACACGCCAAAGCCTTTGCCGTGTGCCCAATAAAAGACACACGGCAAAGAGGCATTTGCCGTCTAAACTATGTCGTGTGTTACACACGGCAAAGCTTTTGCCGTGTGTATTTAGGCCTTTGCCAGACAACACGGCAAAGGCCCGGAATCCGGTAACGGGGAACGCACTAATAATCTAAAAAACTACTAGTTAAGTGATAACTCCGCCTCCCGATCGTGACCGCTGGCCACGATGATATTGCAGCAGCTCCTCCAGATGGCGCGCTCCAGCCTTGATCCATAGTGCAGCTTCTTTTTCAACATACCTTACCACATTGCCAGTGTTACAAGTTGTGCTGTTAAACACCCTTGCGTTTTTCTCCTTCCACAGCTGCCGGGCCACTATCATGAATAAGGGAGAATCAAGTCATTTCCGTTTGTTCTTGCCGAGGTCTACCCGGAATCTGAGTCCACCGAGCTGTGATACTGGTGTTTGCCGGCAGCGGGGAGCAACTGGCCAACATTATATATTCAACGACCATTGAAGGGCCGACATGTTCTTTTTCTCGCCAAAAAGCCATCTCACGTCCTCCTCTTGGCCAGTAGGTCATCTCACACCCTCCACGTCATGATGACGTACTACCATGGAGGCTAGGCGGCTATTTAGAGGCCGATAGGTCCCTTCACGACAATTCTCGACCCGACGTATATGTATTTTCACAATTCCAGAATGTTTTTACCTATTTTTGCAATTTTCCAATGAAATATTATTATTTAAAAAAAATTGATATTTGATGCGACTTTTTTTCACCAACAAGGTCACTTTACCCATTTCTTCTTATCTAACCGAACATATGCATTTACCATGGCCAAAAACGTTGAGATATCATCTCAAAAAAATAATAAAACGACAAGTCGGCCATTGAAGTGCCGACAGGTCCTTTTTCTCGCCAAAAAGCCATTTCACGTCTTCCTCGTGGCCAGTAGGTTATCTCACACCCTCCACGTCATGATATAGTATTGTCATGTAGTTTAGGCATCTATTTAGAGGCTGATAGGTCCCTTCACGACCATTCTAGGGCCGACATATATCTATTTTCACAATTCCTAAATATTTCCACCTATTTTGCGATTTTTCAATGAAATAATATTATTTTTAAAATATTGATCTTTGATGTGACTTTTTTCTCCAACGCGAGCACTTTGTTATATAACCGAATATATGCATTTCCCATGGCCAAAACGTTGAGATATCATCTCAAAAAGAAAATAAAAAATTAAAGGACCTATCGGCCATTGAAGGGACGGCAGGTCCGTCTCCTCGGCAAAAAGCCATCTCACGTCTTCCTCGTGGCTAGTAGGTCATCTCACTCCCTCCACTTTATGATATATAGTATTGCCACATAGTTTAGGCGTCTATTTAGATGCTGATAGGTCCATTCACAACCATTCTAGGGCCGACATATATCTATTTTCACAATTCCTAAATTTTCCACCTATTTTTGCGATTTTCCAATGAAATAATATTATTTTTAAAATATTGATCTTTGATGTGACTTTTTTCTCCAACCTGACGACTTTGTTATATAACCGAATATATGCATTTTCCATGGCCAAAAACGTTGAGATATCATCTGAAAAAAGAAAGCCGCCCCTCCACCTCCTCGCCACGCCATCCCTGCCGTATTTGCCATATGTGCTCGAGAGTGGCCGGCACGAGCTGCGGCTGTTGTTCTTCCTGGCACAAGGTTCGACCCAGCTAGCTTTCCCTTTATCTTTGCCACTGACGAACGCCAGTTGTTGGCTTGAATCCAATACAGGAAGGAGTCCATCACGTGGAGAATGGACCTGCCGCCATTGGGCATTTGCCGCCACCTACGCATCGTCTCCACCTGTGTTCCTCGTCTGTTAGCCCAGGTGCGCTTCCCCCTTCATTGCTCTCTGTTCCATGCACTGATCCGCTGCGGACATTGGATGCTGTAGTGGCATTGGCTAGAGTCAGCCGGCCAAGCATTGTCCGACGTTGTCATGTCATCTGTGTCTTGCAAAAACATGCTCCAGTAATCTTGTCATTTTAGGCACAATTCTAATATCTTGCAAACCTTGCAGTTAACCCGATGCAAGTTCGTTGCAACACAGTGTGCGAATGCATTTTGTGTACTTGTGTTGTAGTGTTTGATTTGGGATGGATTAAGGTTAAGCATAGTCAGGTATAAGGCCAATTTGGGTGAGAAGGGAACTCGTAACTATGAGAATGCTCTGTAAAAAGAAAAAAAACATAGATAAGAAGATGCGGAGCCACATAGTGCTGATAAAAAAAAATTCAGAGCATATAAGGAGATAGGGAGGATGCTTGATGAAAAGTTGATGATGATAGTAAATTGTTTCTTTCTTTCAGATTAAAGAGAAGTGAATTAATGTCAAGCTGCTAGAGTTTGAGTTTGGTGTTTATCCTATTTGCAATATATAATTATTCTTGTCATTGATGAGTGGTTATGAAATTTGTACTCTGAATAGGATCATAGCTTGTCTAGTTAAGTTTGATTCCTTGGGATTACAGAACATCGTTTAGATAAAGAATGAGTATGTGCAATATATAATTATTCTTGTCACGTTGATTACTTTTGTATGTGTATGATAGTGCCTATTTAAGATTTTTCAGTTTGCTGTGTTTTTCATTGAGAGCCCTTTGATTAGGATGCTATGACTCATACTGCACAATGAGCTCATAGGAAATTGATCTCACTGGGCTAAAATTCAGACTTGTTTGGTGAAACTGAGCTCAGTAGAATAAAAAGATTAAAAGACTCGCTCTTTCGAAATGAATTGGTGAAATTGTTACCGATGTAGACTAGCTCAAAGCATTATAGGGAGGAGTGTTAAGAATGAATTTGCAGGCTAGTTTAGACTGCACAAGAGTGTAATAAGTTCAGTGATGCCTTTTAGTACTACAAAGGTCAACCTTGTGGCCATTATTTCTCTTTTCTCCTTCCATTTGGAAGGAATCTGGTCGCTCGACATCAGTGGCAAGTATCTGATTGTAGCATATGTGAGGGAACTATATCAATGTGATGAAATAATAGTTGCAGTTCTCACTGGTTCTCGTACAGTAGTGCAGTTGCATATGTTCAGAGTATAAATCTGTCCAGTAGGATTGGATCCTTTGATAACCTATATTTTTTTTGTTTCCATACCTCAACTGTCGTTCTGCCAAACGTTGTCAGATACACCTTGTTCCGGCACTATTTAGTCAGTCCTTTTTTTTTTCTTTTGAGTATCTGTGCTGATTCATGTAAACCTGATTCAAGTTTTTCAGATATTCTTTTTGGAATTAGTCTTTTAGGTGATTAGGCAATCGTATTATGAATAGGGTTGTTTGATTGTTTTTTATTGGCTTGGTTTGTTAGACTATTTTTTGGCTGCTGCATGGTTATTTTTGAGCTGTCAGCTCAGTAAAGGATTGTGATCAATGGATGCAATATGTTATTCTTCATGCAGGTAGTATTCATTATGTTTCTCGCAGTTTGGTATACTGTCATGTAATTTAACTTTTGATGGCATAATGGCAGGAAACACATCCATCGTGTTTTGGTTTGCTGGGCACCTCCTACTCTTATGTTCCCCTGCACATGCTATTTTCTGGCCATTCCTGCCGTAGCCTGTAGGATGTGATTCAGCATTAGTTAGCCAATGTGTACAAACAACGAATGCATATTGGAGAATTGATTTCCCTGAATGGTTTGGCAAATTACCATGTCAGGACCACGGGGTTCAGTTTAACATAAGAGCATGTATTTTGACTTTGTGATTGATTAGCTGATTCCTGGATTCTACATGTCGTACATCAGATTGATACTAAAATTAAATTACGTGTGTGGATCATTAACCCACAAGTTGTGACTAATCCAGTTAGCTGTACTGATGAACTAGGCAGCATTTTTCAAGTTGCTTTGAGACAACAAAATTTTTAAAAGGAACCTCTGTATCTCAGGGTTGGCATAAGGCTGACTTTTTTTTTCTTTCAAAATCCACCTTTGTTCATCTGAAAGAAAAAATTTGAATCTGTAGCTGCTTCTTTAGATTTGTTTGTCCTTCTGATGTGCTGTTCTTATACTCTATTTGTTTCCAACATGATTGTTGCAATGCAGTTCTGTGTCAGATTATAATTCATCCGATTCCTTGCTTCCATCCTCACAAACTTAATTAACTTAGGTGCAACAGGAAGCTTTTAACAGTTCGATGCATTGCTCAATGATGCTTCCCAGTAACGTTCGAAACTAATTCACCTGTACATTATCACCAATTCTCTTTTAAGAAATATGTTTACACAAAACTGATTCTATCTTGTGCAAGTATTAACAGGATACATTATACATAGCCTGGCTCTAGATTAAGTGAATTATCTTTGCTGTCTTGCTGATTTCTGGAATGCTTATTCAAGTATGCCATAGGCTGTGGTGATAGTTTATATAGATAAATGTGTGCAATATGCTTGTATTAAAATAGTTGGTAATTTATTTCTTCCACTAACTGAGATGCATACATGATTGTTCACGATATAGGCTGACCAGATGAATCCAAATCTGATGCTAGGAAAATATACTTCTCTGTTGTCCATATATGTGAGAATATGTTTGGACCAAATATACTCTGCTAATCGATACAAAAGTTCTGAAGCTTTGGAAAATATTGTGGATCATGATAGTAGTTTGTTTGATCGATATGCCTTGTTTTTATCTGAAATGCTTATGGCTTGGCAGATTATTTTGGTCGATTAATTTTATAAAGACATAATTGTTCCTTGCTGAGCAATATTTGTTCTCGCAGCTGACGATCCAGAGGAAGTTGAGGCTGGCTGAAAGCGTGCATGGGCGATAAATTCAAAAGTCGTGACTGATCAAGTTAGCTATAGTGCTAAACTAGGCAGCATTTTCCAGGTTGCTTGGCGACGGCAATCATTTTTAAATGTCACCTATGTATCTCTGGGTTGTTGTGAGACGGTTTCTCTTTTTAAATAAAGAAATGCACTTCTGACTTCTTTACCTCTGACATTAAAGAATTCGAACCTGTAGCTGCTTATTTTATTCACATGTCGATTTGGGATTCTCAATCTCATTCAGGATGATTGCTATTTTGTTGTATATACCTTAAGTAACTACAAGAACAACAAGTCGTAATTAATTAATTAGCTTGACATGTGTATCAAGTGAAAACAGAATTTTTCTAGCACTTTTCGTGATGATCTGGACTGAACATTGGCTGCTTAATTCAGAAGTCGGCACCCAGTTTATGCAAACATTCCTTGATTGCTACATTCAACGAAACATGCAGAGTTATCTCATGTCACATCGCATCTCACTTCCATAAACATAAGGGTTCAATTTTTTCACGCGTTCAATCGTAGTAGTTTGTTTGGCCGCCGCCGCTGTGCGTATCTGTGTGAGTTTGGGAAGAAAAAAAAAAATCCGGACCCAGCTCCATCTCACACGCACGCGATAAAAGAAAAAATTAAACCGTCAGGTGGCTCTTGCTTGCCGCGACAGTTTCCAATGCATTATAGGAAACTTTCTAACGAAGATTGGAAAATGATTGAGGACAGGATTGAGAAAAGATTAAGTGGTTGGAATGGAAAGCTCTTGTCAGCCGGGGGTATATTAGTTCTAATTAATTTAGTTTTGTCTAGCCTCCCTATGTTCATGCTCTCTTCTTTTAGGTCCCAAGAGGAGTCCTTAAAAATAGAATACTATAGGTCTAGATTCTTCTAGCAAAATGAAGAACATAAAAAGAAATACCGGTTAGTAAAATGGGGGATCCTATGCCAGCCAAAAGAGTAAGGGGGATTGGTATTCGAAATTTAGATCTACAGAACAAATGTCTTCTCAGCAAATGGCTTTTCAAGTTATGTAATGAGGACGGTTTGTGGCAACAATTACTTAGAAATAAGTATCTCAGCACTAAAACACTAAGCCAGACATGTAAGAAAGCAGGAGACTCACACTTTTGGTCAAGCCTTATGGGTGTAAAAGATCAATTCCTAAATCTCGGTAAGTTCAAGCTAAATAGCGGCAACCAAATAAGATTTTGGGAGGACAAATGGTCAGTTACCCTGGCATTAAAATTCCAGTACCCGAACTTGTTTAACATTGTACGAAGAAAGCAAGCAATTGTGGCGGAGGTGCTCAGTACAAATCCACTCAATGTATCATTTAGGAGAGCGCTAGTTGGGAACAAATTAATTGAGTGGCATAGTCTTGTTTTAAAATTAGTACATGTTAATTTAAATGAGGGCATGAATTTATTTGTGTGGAATCTCCATAAGAATGGTCTATTCACAGTTAAGTCAATGTATAAGCACCTAGTCAATAATAATGTTAAAGTTACCCAGGAAATGTTAAAGGGAGTGATCTTAACGAAAGACAATTTATCTAGGAGAAATTGGAATGGAAGTAAAACTTGTTGCTTCTGTAGTAAACAAGAAACTATCCAATATTTATTTTCCGAATGTTGTGCAGTACATATAGGGTTTTTGGATCTCACCACTACGTAATACCTTTTTTTCTCGAACACGCACGAGAGCTGCGTATCATTATATTAAGAAGAAACTACAAAATACCTTTGACTTATTTGATTGTTGGTCTAAACTCGGAAACCATAAGCACAATTTACTATTGTTGACAGGCGCTGTTTCTCTATGTTGGGCAATATGGCTCACAAGGAACGATACTGTATTTAATAAATGCAAACCAAAAACTTTTTTCAGGTTCTATTCAGAGGGACGCACTGGCTCCGGTTTTAGGCGTTGTTGCAGCGCCCTGATGACAAAGATGAGCTCGTTAAAGCATGCCAGTGCTTAGAATCAAGAGCCATGGAGTTCTTCGCGTCCCATGGATGGCCGCTTATTTTGCGCACTAGTCAATAATGTTGGACCATTATGTGTTGGACTGATACTCCTTCTATGAAGAGGTCTAAAGCTGGATATTTCCATTATCTAAAAAAATCATTCCTCCTCCCTCTGAGATCCAATCTTCTGCCATGTGCTTGTTCTTCCTTCCCTTCCCCTACCCTACTGGATTGCTAACAATGTGGATCCTTTTTTAGCTTGATGTTTTCTATTGAGTATGAAGGGACCGTGACACCCTAAGAGGGGGGTGAATTAGGGTTGTCTAAAAACTATGGCCAAGAGCACATATAAAAACCTATTTCAATTTCTATCTAAATGTGCACTTATTTTTTCTATGTGTTGCTAACTCTACCGCTAAAAGATTTGCACCCAAGGTTCCAATCCTAGCAACTACACATGGCAATTCTAGGAAAGGTAAATGTGGAATGTAGTGCAATAAGTAAGGTGGAATGTAAAGAGATAGAGCAAGCAAACTCTCGATATGACGATGTATCCCGAGGTATCGGAAAGCCACGGCTTTTCACTAGTCCTTGTTGTTGGAGCCCCTCTCAAAGGGAATGCTCACGCAAGGGCATATACTCCCCGGTCGAGTCACTCTGTAGGATAGCCTACGGGACTTCCCCACACGCGAGTGGGTCTCCGCTTGGCCTCTCCCGGAAGCTCCTCGCAGCCTCCCCTTGGTTGAGCTTCGGCAAATGCCAAGGGCCTCACCTCCCTAGTACAAAGTAACGGCGGCCACTCCACAAACGCGATTGGAGGGTCTCGCAAGACTTACAAGCCCTGATACTTACAACTCTTGATGCGTGCAAGCACCAATACAAAGAGGTGTGTAAACCTCGCCTAAACTCTAGGCTAACACCTAAAGCAATGCGCTAAAAGGTCTAACTAGCACTTAATCAAGCACTAAGCTCAATGCTAATCACCTAGATCTTCTATTTTGCACTTTGGTGGAACAAGCACTTGCAAATGAGTAGAACAACTTCCCACAACTTCCCAATGCTCAAGCACACTCCAAATGGCCAGGGTTGGGGCTATATATAGCCCAACACTTGAAACTAGCCATTGACGGCTTGCATTTCTGCGTACCACCGACGTATACCACCGGACCATCTTGGACAACTAGCCATTGCACTGACCGTTGCCTCAAACTGACCACCGACCTATCCGCTGCTCTATCACATGTAGCACCGGATCATCTTGTGCTATGCATATTTCTTCCAAAGCCGAATCTGAGCCGAGCCGACACCATCGACTTATCCGGTGCTCCTTGGTTTAGACCACAGTTTCATCCTGTGCTCCATTCAAACTTGACCTTGTCAACTTCCCGCGTTGACCACCGATTTATCCGCTGGTCCATGTCTTGGACCACCGTACCATCTGGTGCTTCATTCTTCCTTGTCCTTGCTGACTTGACTGTGCTGACCACCGACTGATCCGGTGCTAAGCACGAATTAGTCCCGTGCTCACCCACAATTGCGTCGGTGCTCCTCCGAGCAGGATTCTCTTGATCATCTTGTGGGATCTTCGGTATAGTTTGGATAGCTTAAACACCGTCACTTGGAACCTAAAAATACCTTCAAATATATATCTTGACAAACATGTTAGTCCCAATGACTATGTTGACATTAATCACCAAAATCATAAACATGGCCTAGGGCCATTTTCCTTACAGACTATCCTTCAAACATATTGCGCAGCTGATCCTGTTGTAAGGTTGAGGCATGACCACAAAAATTAAGGTGAGACAGCCTTCTCCGAATTGTTTTTTTGATGGCAGCAAGCTGTCAAGCATGATCTAGAAAATTCAAAGTTCATTCTGTTCAGCGAATCACCAAGTTAATAGCATTGGCCTTCGCAATAACAAGTTTAGAAGGAAGGAGTTTGAAGCCTCAAATACAAACTTCTAGCAGTAAAAAAGCACAGTTTCTCGGAATCTCATCGGCTAAATTTGAGTCAGTATCTTTCAGAGACAAATTGTATACACACAAGAGATTAGCCTAGTAGATACATTGAGTAGATAGATGTCCCTTGTTGTGAAGGAAAAACAACATTTATGCAACTATGCTTGAATGTTTTCAAAAAAAATTCTATGCTAGATATATTATCCTAAAACAAAATATTTTATATTTCAGATGCCTACCGACCCAAAAGAAAAAAAAAAGGAAAACTAAGATGTTGACTGCTTGTGAAAGCATTTTAGCTCATGGCAGGTCTATCATATATGGTATGCATTAAAGGTTTAAAGTTTGCAGCAACCCACTCTGATACAGAGTCTAGCCTGCAGCTGCAGCAAAACCCACATGTTGAGCACTTGCAAGGCTTCTAGTAAGGTGTTGGAGTGCCAAAAGAAAAAAAAATATTTTGTTAGAGGTAAATAAAAGAAAGAAAAAAGGAGACCCAAGTCTTTCTAAGCACACAAATAATGATGAAAAGGGACAGACAAAATATATTCCTACCCAATGCCTATCAATAGAAGATTGTGCGGTGGACGCTTCATTCCGAGCCTACATATGCACTCCACAATAACAATGAAACATAATTTCTTCGTCTATATGTGCCAGAGCTTAGGCTTGGTAGTCATCAGGAATTCATATGGCTCCAGGGAAGCAGTCATATTTAGCCTATTACTATAACATGCAACTGAGTGCAGGGAAAGATGCTGCCAAGTGGAGTAATTTTTGAAACGAGTGCCAAGTGGAGTAGTTGCCCATCTTCTTGTGGCGTGTCCATGTGTGCATGAAGCTTTCTCTCTTGAAGCTCCCTTCAACCTCCATGGTCCGTCAGGTGTTCTTTCGTTTTATGGAGGTGCAGCCATGGTTGCTTCCGGAGCCATTTTCCAGATGTCACTCCAGTAGCCAAGCTTAACGTGGAAACCTCAAGGTGTTCAAAGCAACAGATCATGGGGTTTTACAACCTAACACGGGCGTCTTTTCATTCCTCTGGAATTCATGTGTCTTCACCTATGTAATTAAAGACCCGGGGCTGTGTATGACATCTCTTTCCTGCATATTTTTTTAACGAAAATGGCAGGAGCTTATTTACCTCTCAATTAGAAAGAAAATACAGTGTTTACAAAAAGCAAATGGCGTAATGGTGAGAGAGAGGTGGCCGCCGTGGACGGGGCATGCATGAGCGTAGGAAAGAACGAGCGCAACAGCAACTGTTCTGTTGCATTGCTTAAAGGAATAGATGACAATCGTCCTTGGCTTATATAGTCAAATCCAACTTGGTTAATAAACTGATAAGCCAAACAAACCGATAGTAACAAACCATGATCAAATCTCTTAACCAAATATCCTAACAACCAACTCGATCAAACTGATAACACTTGAAGCAGAAGAGGGTCCTGGCGTCATGGCTCTGAGCTGGAAGAAGTCTAGGTAAGACTGCTTGGACATGTTCACGGTCTTCCATGTCGCATCGGCCTCCTCCATGACCGCTCAGTGCACCAACACTTCCCACACCAGGCAGCGAACATGCGCGCAAGATCAGCGGATGTGGAAGGAGACGACCATTCTCCATCAGCGGCACCGAGAAAGAGGGTGAGCGGTATCTCTGAGCCATTGACATTGTGAAGCCTGCACGAGGGACAACAATAAGGTTCCTGGGAAGCACAATTGCGCGACCGCTCAAGGTCGATCGACTATGTTCTGCGCTGCCTCGACTACAGTTTGCACTGCATAAAGTCTCCATGAGGACGGATCGTGATATGTAAGTTTGATGGATTTATATATTGTTTACATGTGTAATATTTTGGTTATTATCAATATGTATGCAAGTAGATTTGATTTACATAGGAGTAGCATTGTTCTATATAATATGCCTAAAATTAAAATCAAATAGATTTAAACGGATATCTCAAATAAAACGAAAAAATGTAAAATTAAGATCAACGGCTACGTGACAGTGCGTTGTTAGCTCATAGTAGAATGACCATGTACTCATGTTTTTAGCAATACTTTCTTAATGCACGCGGCAGAGCGCACACATGCATGTTGTTCACTTGGGCCGTGTTTAGATGGGCCTGTAAATTTTTTCCACCCATCACATCAAATAGAATCTTACATGCATGAAGTACTAAATGTAGACGAAAAAAATAATCCATTACATGGATGGAGTGTATGTCGCGAGACGAGTCTAACGAGCCTACTTAATCCACGATTTGCAACAGTAATGTTACAGTAACCGTCCACTAATTCTTAATTAATTACCCTCTAATTACCCGTCATTAGATTTGTCTCGCGATTTGCTGGCTAGATCTGTAATAGTTTTACCAATAGTTTCTGTTTACTATGCCTAAATGATAAATTTTGTTTGATGTGACATCTCAAAAACTTTTCGCTCTTCCATCTAAACGCGGCCTTGGTAGGCTGCAATATCTTGGGGCTGTGTACCTGCAAGAACATGATTCCCCCCTATTTTCTGCAAGTAAAAAAGGACAGTGAAATCAAGTTGAATTATTACTTTTGGACCTGCTGGAAGGTTAGGCCCGCTATAAAAAGAGAATTTTGATTTTTTTTACACCTCAAATATGTGGCTTTGCACATTTAAAACTATAAATATGGGCTTTACACATTAATTTATTTGACATATTTTCTATTTAATGATTTTATTTTGCCTATTTAATGACATCATTGGCACACTGATACTTCAAAGAGCTACATGCATGAAGTATATGGGCACGGCACAACATTTGTTCCCAACCTCCTTGCTCGGATTCGTGTATCTTTCCAACCTGCTTGCTCGGATCCGCTTCAGTGCTCGTCTCGTTCTCCGTCCCTCGTCCGAGCTTGGGTTTGGGAGTCATCAGGAATTTATAGGCTACGACCTGTAAATCTTGCACAACTGGATAGTAGTATGTGATTACTCCGGCCTATTCTGATCCTTGTTACATCAGTCAAAGTGCAAACAGGCCGGGGGCGGTTGCAGCTTGGGAGTAGCTGTCCCGTTACTTTGTGTTCTCTCCAGGTGCAAGTGCAGCGGTCACTGGTGAAGCTGTTTTCCAGATAACAGCGCAAGCTTGATTTGGTAGCCAGACATATTATTCAGAGAAAAAAAAACTATGTAAGAAGCTTACTAAGCAGACACCATTACCGGAGATACAGTTTTGAGCCGCGTCTCTCCTCTAACCAAAGGAGACGCGGCTCGACCAACCGCGTCTCCCCTAAGTTGAGCCAGGTCAACACGCGTCTCCCTATAGCAAAGCCGGAGACGCGGACCAACAATGTGTCCAATTGAAAGGGTCTCGAAGCCTGTGCATGTAAATGTGTATAGTAAATCGTTGTGCATGTACTATATGTCAGTACGTATGCAGGTTGAACTCCTGAAAAAAAAAAACTACTGCCTCTAACGACTCATTGTATATATTGGGCGCCATATTCTGGTTGTAGCAAGTCCTCAATGCAAGATTCCGAATGCGAAACAGAACTGAAGATTTAAACTTACGGTAATGCTACAATACAGATGTCCGTCGGACGTACGTCTGCAGCTCCTCATGCGGCAGCTCATCCGTGATGATGGCCTTCACGCCGTCGCGCGTCAGCCGGACCCCCTCCTGTTCTTCTTCCTCCGGACCTTCACCCTGCTGAGATAGCTGTAGGAGCACGTCCAGTAGGTCCCTCGCCAAGAACTCCTCGCCGGCCCCATGCTGCTCCCGGTGTCGCTCGTGCTCGGCCAGCTCGAGGAATGGGTCGAACACCTCGTGCACGCGCCTCATCCGCCGGGGGAGGCCCTGCGCGAGCCACCTGGAGCCACGGGACCCACTCGCCGGCGCTCCTAACGCCGGCGCCGGCGACGGCGAACGCCTTGCCGAAACGCCTCCGCCTCCTCGCTGCCGTAGCACCACGACCATTTCTCCCGGCGACGGCGAACGCCTTGCCGAAACGCCTCCGCCTCCTCGCTGTCGTAGCACCACGACCATTTCTCCCCGACAGCCATGCGGAGGACGTTCCGCATCGTGAGGCCCAGCAGGAGCTCCTTCAGGTCCACAGCGACGCGCGACGGGGACGCCATCGAGGCGCGGATGCTGCTGGAGCTCGTCATCCTCATCCTCCTCTCCCTGCTGCTACCCCGTGTTAGGGTTTGCTGCATGTTGCAAGAGTATGTTTCGCGTGTTTCATATGTTTGAGAAGAATGTTGCAACTATTTTATGCGAATGTTGCAAAAAATAGATCTGAATGTTGCGAATGTTGCATATGTTTCACACGCATGTTGCAAGTGTTTTATCCGGATGTTGCATTTTCATCGAGAGGTTTTGACTGCGGCCGCGCGTGGCTGAGAGTTGGGAGCACATTGTTTTCAGTGTTTGCAAACGACGACTTTCCATGTTTCAGAAACAGTTCTTTGATGTTGCAATAGGTTTGTTTCAATGTTGCAAAAAAACTTTACATGTTTCATGCAACATTACCTGATGTTGCGGCAGGAATTTTCACCGGATGCTATTTGATCGATGAGGTTTTCGATAGCATTTCTGTACGCATTTCCGATGTTGCAACTATTGACTTTTCATGTTGCAATCACGCATTCTTAATGTTGCAAATGTACATTTTAGATGTTGCAAAAAAATTTTTACTGCTACAGTACCGTCCGAAATATTTACTCCTATCGGACGTCCGGGCGCTAGCACGTCCATTAAACTTAATTCCTTCAAGTTCATAAAAATAGCAAATATAACAGATATAGTTTTTAGATGAAAAAATTAATATATAGCAAATATATACGAATTCGAGGAGCCAAACAGAGTATGCAAAAATATGAAAGTTGCCCCTACAAGTTGAATGCTAGCTCATATCTGTGTGCAGCGGTAGTGCATGGACCGTTTGGCCTTTTTTCTCTCGGTTTTAACTTTTTAAGCTAGGCGCAAGCTAGTTTTGATTGGACAGCGTTGTTGTAGTGCTTATGGCTTGGCAGGCACCAGGAACTAGAATAGAAGCTCGTTCTGTTGGAAGTCTACTGTGTCAACGACCATAGATCCGGCAGTGTCATCTGGCTCAGTACAGAGAAGAAACTATGGAGAGAGGCTCATGAACTATAGTCCTCTTTCTAGTCGTCCATGGATCAGAATGGAATATGTGCAGTGGTGATCAACTATCACCAATATACTTTGGTAGTTTGCTGTACATGCGCTGCATCCTCCTAATACAATAAACATATGCTGGTAAATAATCTTTGTATAATTTTTTTCGAATGATCCGAAACATTGCCGGCACATATTTACAACAAGGTAGAAATGACAGGCGCCAGAAACGCCAAAAGGAGCCAGAGATGCCGCCAAAAGGAGCCCTGCTCAGACAGAGGCTAAGAAATCTTTGTACATATCGCTGTGCCAATGCATGTGTAGGAGTACGTTATATACTCGATCAGAATTCATCCAATTCGAGTACACATATATATGAGCACCCTAAAAATACATATTGAAGAGACTACATACACTAGCTGCTCTACAAAACTTGAAATGCTCCTGTATGTAATAAACAAGCTTGTGTGTACATTCGTGTAGTGCGATGCTACGACGCTACTAGCATGGATCGTCCGGTTCTTTCGTGCTTAGGCACTACGGGGAAAATTTGTCTTTGCCGTGTGTGGCATGCTTTGCCGTGTGCGGCATATCGGGCACACGGCAAAGAGCCCTCTTTACCGTGTGTCAAAAAACACACGGCAAAGAGATTTGTCGTGTGTTTTTTTTTACACACCGTGTGTTTTTTTTTACATACCGCAAAGAGGGCCGTGTGTTTTGTTTTAACACACGGCAAAGAGGCGACTTTGTCGTGTGTCTTCTTTAGCACACGGCAAATTTATAAATAAAATTTCTCTTTTCATATCAAATTTTTTTCTACTCTCCACATACAACATGTGTTACTCCATGTTAAAATTTGGTACATTTTTGTATTTGTTTGCTATATTTAATTAATTAATTACATTTCAAGCAATTTTTGAATCGAGTCAAATTTGAACCACAAGTGATTGAAATAATAGAATAAAATGAGTGAAAAAATAATATTCATGCTATTTAGCCCAGTTTGAGGCCTTGCACATGAAATGAAAAGAAATTTTGAACATCTTGTTCAAATGATATGACCACTGACATGTGTCCGAATGATTATTAAATTCAAATAAAAGAAAATAAAGTCTGAAAATCTTGATCTTTGTCATGATGTGATGACATAACACATGAAAGCTGTGATAAAAATTTGAGACGATTTCACACATTTTAACATAACGATGTTTACAAAACCTAAACACTCATAAGAAGTATATGTGTTAGTGTATGTAAGGAAGTCAGTAGATGTAGTTTTAAATACAAATTTTTTATATGATCTCGTATGAAAAAAACTTTATACCAAATTGTACAGCTCGATGAAATTTCAAACTTTGCAGTTTGCAACTTTGGTATTTGAGATTATTTAATATTTAAACATATCATTATAAGTGATATAATTTGAAATCATAAATTTTAAAACTTTCAAATGATCTCGGATGTAAATAAGTTCTATATCAAAGTTGTAAATCTCAACAAAATATACAACTTTCTAGTTGAAAACTTTTTTGTTTGAGATCGTTTAGTATTTCAAAAATATATTATAAGCTATCCAATTTCAAATTTCAAAATTTTAAAAATTTTAAATGACATCGGATGTGAAAACGGTCTAAATCAAAGTTGTAGATCTCAAAAAGATATAAAAGTTTGTAGTTTACAACTATTTTATTTGAACTCATTTTGATATCTAAAAATGCATTTTATAGTTATTAAAGAAACACGCTCACATCAATCCAAACCTTTGAAATAATGCAATTCTATTGGTCCTACACCTCTCACATGGATCCAGAGGCCCACCTCCTTCTCTCTCTTTCTTATCCTCTTCCATCTCCCTCTCTCTCGCAGACTTCTCTCTCCCTCTTGTCCTCATCCTCTTCCTCCGGCGGGCGGCGCGCCTCCGGCGGCGCGGCCATGGCGGACGGCGGGGGCGACGCCGACGGCCGGCACCACCAGTCCCGGGCGGCGGGCCTGCTGGCCGATGCGGCAGCGCGCGGCCAGCGCTCTGCAGGCCGGCGGCGGCGGTGGGGTAGTGGCCTGCGGCGGCGGCGGTGGCCGACGGTGAGGGCAGCGGCCGGCGGTGGCAGTGGCCGACGGTGGTGGTGGCCGGCGTGGTGGGGCCGGCTGCTGCCTCTATTTTTTTATTTTTGAGAAAAGGCTTTGCCAAGTGCCCCTACGGCACACGGCAAAGCCTTTGCCGTATGCCTGAAAAAAAAAAACACACGGCAAACGGGGGTAAACGTTTGCCGTGTGTACTTTGCCGTGTGCAACACACGGCAAATGCTTTGCCGTGTGTTTTGGGCTTTTGCCGTGTGCAACTGGCACATGGCAAAGGCCCGTAATCCGGTGTCGTCCTTTTTCATCTCGTGGAAGTTCACTGTCATCCCAGTTGTAGTGAACACATCAAGGTCTACTAGGGTGACTCAGAATCAAGCATCGTTCTGTTTGCTCGCTCAACATTTAAGACAATGGAGCCAGAAGTATTTCACGGTCCGTTCGCCAACAAATTAAAATGGATGGTCCACTGTGTGAGTGTGAATAATGTCCAAGTTCTTCGCAGCACCTCACACCAAGCTCAGCCTGTTAGGTCGATCTCCACCAAGTGTGAATAATGTCCTCTAATTCATCACAACTACTGCCATCACCAGCTTCATCCCTAACAATGTCCTCTACACCATCATCCCCACCAATGTCCTCACCTCCACTGACTTCATCACCACCACTTCCAAAGTCAAGACCATCATCCATTTCGTCATCCTCTAAACCATAATCTTCATCATAACCCTGGAAATATCTGTTCGTGGCTACAGCGTCTAGGCTAATGTCTTGTAACAGGTCCACAACGTCAGTATCCTTCTCACCATGGTATGTCCATAATGTGTACTCCTTCACGAAACCATTCACCATCACATGTGATCGGATTGTAATCAAGTCGATGAAAACACGATGGTTCTGACAGATTTTGCACGGGCAACGTATATCGTTAGACCTCTCATCCCTTGCATGATTCTCTGCGACTCTAAAAAACTTGTTAAGCTCTACACGAAAAGAAGTATCGTGCCTCGATATATTGTACATCCATGACCGATCCATCTTCTAACCTTAAAAAATAATTAAACAGGTAGATCCATAAAAAATAAAAATTAGACATATCCATGACAAAAATATTAGACATTAGATGATGTTAAAGTTGAAAATGCAAGAAACAAATGCACGCTTGTAAAAACATAAATATCTCCTCCATAGCTTTAGCAATTTCCTCATACATGAATGAGGCTTGAAAGTCAAAATTGAAGCAAATAAATGGAAGGATCATCTTCCCCTACTTTACTAACCTTGTTACATACTCAAGTTTGAGCCAAATTGGGGTCCAATTGGCCATGTACTACCATGGAGATCTAGATCTAGGTAGAGGTAACACAAACCCTAATTGAGTCTAATCAATGCAATAAGCTCAAAAATAGTCATAGGATAAGTATCAACTCACCTCCTAATGAGGCGCGACCCGCCCCTGCTAGTGTATTTTCAGGGGCGGGGCATGGGGTGACCCGCCCCTGGAAAGTGTACCATCTTTAGGGGCGGGTGATCCCACGGTCCGCCCCTGCTAATGTCCATCTTCAGGGGCGGACGAAGTGGTCACCCGCCTTTGAAGATGATCGCCGTTTCCAAGGGCGGGTGACCCCATGCCCGCCCCTGGAAACCGTTCTTTAGGGGCGGCCCCTTAGCTACGGTACCGTGCGCCCTTTTGTAGGGGCGCGTCGCCTTTTAGTCCGCCCCTAAAAAACGCCCGGCTTCTACAAATGTTTTCGTAGTGTAATCCGGATCGCTAGTTAGTTTCAAGAATCGAATCTTCAGAACTAAATGGAGGAAATAAGAGTAATTTCTGAAAACAAGAATATGAAACATCAATAGTATTTTTTCCAATGGGGAACTGCTGTAGTGCAGTTGGCAAAGGCTCCAAGGGTGGAGCTGGCTGGCCGGGGGTTGGAAACCCAGCACCCACAAAATAGCCTCCAAAGAAGGCTGGGAGGATTGCCCCTTTTAAAAAAAGGAGTATTTTCTCCAAAAGAAATGGAAGAATTAAGAGTATAGGCGCAACTTAATTTTTTTTACTGAAACATATGCTCCTAATTTTACATATAAAAATCAACTCAAGTACTGAAATTTATTAGATGGTGGAAAATGATACTTGGCCCTCGAGTGACATTGGCAATTTTCATAATGTTAGCTCATGGTAGGTCGATGCTTTTGATACCTCAGCTGGGATTCAGAGCACCTGGCATGCTTCAGGTTTCATGTGCCGAACAATTACATTAATTATTTGTAAGAAGAAGAAAAAAGACCATGAAGTAAAAAAAGTTGAGCTGTTTAAGAGCTGCCCAGTGGGAGGACCAATATATGGCCTACGATCAGATCAAGTTATGACAGAAGCAGATGGTCGGTACTTGAGAGGGAACTACTAAACTCTTATACCTAAAGAAAACCACGCCACGGTAGAAACTCTGACCGCTCTACGCGTATCAGGAGGCGACACGTGTTTTTTTCACCGAGCGCTCCGCTGCTTCGGTCATTTCTCAGTACACGTTATTCGTCCGGAGTGTTTTTGGATGTGCGTGCGCCGCGACTGGCCCATAACCGGCAACTTCCATTCATGGGCCACGCAGATTCGTCTTGGGCCTCAGTTGTAGCCCGTGTCTCCTAAACAATTGCGTCCGTGGCCGCCGGGTCACAGCCGTCCGTTCCTGCTAGGTTTACGAGCCTCTCCTCGGTCGACCCTGGCGTATTTCTCAGGGTGCGCCGACGCGTCGACCAAAATAAAGCACTCCTTCTACAGGTATGAAATAACAGCCGCGCACGCACCCTCCATAGCCTCATAGCTACTAAAAACTTCAGCACTAAAGAACTTCTCCTGCTTCTTAATAGGGAGCACACCAAAAGATGGAACCTCCATTTCGATCCAACCACGCATGACATGGTCTGACTGAACGACAAAACCATATCCATATACTGCAAGCTGCAGTGTACTAATTACGTCCTTTAAAATAACCTGCTTTGATATAGGAATAATCTGAACAACCTATAGAAAAAAAACATACACACATTTGCTTTCAGCACTACCTACGTATACCACAAATAACCAGAAAAACAAAAGAGATTACAAACCGAAAGGCCAAACAAAAAGGCACAAGCAAATGGTCTTACCCCAGGACCATACACGTGCACATCGTCTACATGGTTGGGACCCGCCAAAGTTTCAGAGTTGAGCACACCCACCAGATCAGACCAATCGAACGACGATATAGCACGCGCTGGAGCATTCAACAAAATAGCAGGCTCATGAACGCCCTGTGCAGCAACGTCAACAAAGTCCACATTCTTGACCATAGCAACAGATACATCAGTACATCCACTTCCCTGCAAAAAGGCATATGGTGCCTAAGACACGCCTACCATATAGTCAAAACAAACTGAAAATTGGCCGTACCTGACGTCTCAACTTGGCCGGACGCAAAGACGATGGAGCCCAATCGGCAGCCATCGCTATCTCTGAAAGGCAACCACTTCGATGTCTCTGAGAACCGAGCCTTCTGACTCCCACCGTTTAACAGCACAGCGTCAGATATATCGCCCCACTGAAACGGTCTTTGTTGGAAAACGTGGCAGAACAAACGAGCAACACAAAAAAAAGAGAGGGTGAGAGAGAGAGCCTTTTGGATGGTGGGGAAAACGTTTTCATGCCCACGCGTCGCTCCTCTAGGGGGCGACTCGGGCGGAGCCAGCGCCACCGCGCCGAGACCCCCCCCCCCCCACCTTCGTCCTCGGCGGCCGCCGTCGCCGCCGGCGCGCGGCGGCGGCGGCCAGCGGCCTCCGGCGTTCCCCTCCTCCTCTCTTTCTCTTCCTCCCCCGGTCGCCTTTCACCCAAACCCTAACCCTAGGCCGTGGTGTCATCTCCCCGCCGCCGGCCACAGGTGCCGCCATCCTTCCCGCCGCCGGCCGCAGGTGCCCGTCCTCCCCGCCGCCGGCTGTTGGTGTCGCCGTCCTCCCTGCCGGCTGCAGGTGCCGCCGTCCTCCCCGCCGCCGGCTGCTGGATCCACGGCGGCCGCCGCCGGATCCACGGCAACCGCTGCCGGATCTGGGTCCGGGCAACCGGGGGCTGCCTTGGAGGCGCGGCGAATCTCGGCGCTTGCCGCCTCCAGGTCGCGCCGCCGCCCTGGGTGCCGGCTGCCAGGGACCCCAGATCCACGGCTGCCCGCCAGATCTGGGTCCGGGCAGCCGGTGCCTGCCTTGGGGGCACTGTGGGGACCCCTTTCCCAAGAGGTTCCTTAATCACCTGTATCAGGTCCTGGATCGGTCACTGATACAGATCTCGTTGCGGATTAGTATCAGAGACAGTAAATGGCGTGTAAATAAAATAGTTTCACCGTTTAAGCTAGCGGAGAGCGGGCGGGCACTCATTCTCAGTTGGAATGAGCTGTAGCACCTCATCGCCCTAGAGTCCTAAACCTGTATGACAATGAAAGCAAGAGTGAGTGTTCAGAGTTGAATACCCAGCAAATCTCACAAATTCAATAATATAATTATAAATTAAAAGAATATAAATGTTGGGCCTGGAGGGGCATTTCCTCCCTGCCAGTCCCGATATTAACCCCAGAACCCAATCATCGGCACTCCTACCGTCCGGGTTCTCCTCGCAATAAAATAAATCTAATCAATGGAGGCTTTGACTAAGTGGACTCATTCCGGAGTCACGGCTATCAAGATAGATTCTACACTCTGCAGAGGTCGTACTTATCTACCCCGCATTCGGTCGGTCCCTACCTTCGTCAAGGCAGGTACTGCCCTACGAGACTCGTACCCACCGGTGACCATCGCTGGTCAGCATTCCCTAGGTCCAGCCACAGGTAATACTGGGGGCTAAGCAGGGGCCACTAATCATCCGCCTCGCGGATGTCGACCCGGGTCTGTGAGCGCATTAGTTAGGGACCATCGGCCCTCAGGGTCTCCGAACCTGTATCCTAGTCGACCCATGTCGCCCAGTCCCAGCCCTCTGTCTGGGGCTGTCTCCAGTATACCCGTTCCCGACTTGGTACGTGCCCGACTCGGCACCATGCGCTACCTAGTTCGCCGGTCGGCACTCTCCACCAATCATACGGCTCCTTGGGATGGATTACTAGGTTCAGCTGGTGGAGTGTGAATCAGGGCCTCACATAAATAGGCACTCCCGTAGGCTGTGCCTTTTTGGCATGCGGGGTTGTACTAGGCACTAGAAAGACTCTCCCATGAACCGGTTCTTAGCTGGGATCAGAGCGGCTCTTAGGACAGAATCCCCTCCTTCGGATCTTGCTTCCACTCCCAATCAGCATCCTATAACTACAGCGGGGCCAGGCATTCACCCACGTGATGCCTCCTCATAGCTTACGCTGCAAGAATGGTAAACTTTAGTTATTGGGTGATATTATTGGTGAGACTTGCCTTCATTGTCGGTCCTTAGACGTCCTTACGCGAACGTATACCATATGTTGACCGGGCTGGGCTTCGGGTCTTCTGGAGCTTCGGCGTCTCGTCGGCCCCGATCATGCTATCGATAAAACACAATAACAATCAGTATAACAGTACACCAATCAATTCGTAAAACAAAAGAAGAATGGAAAGGGAGGTGGGGACCGGAGGATTTGCTAAGGGTTAATGACTAGAGATTGGATTAATAATTCATTAATTATTTCATATAATTAATGGATTAGAGATTTTGAAGAGAATTATTAAATAATTCCCTGGAAGATGGCTAGAACGGTGATTATTGGTATTTCGAGAATTATAAGGATTTCTATGAATAAATCTCGAATAACCGATATGGATTTCTAGAGAATCCTTACATGTTCCTTGGGCAGCATGACGGCTAGGGTTTTATGGATAACTAGGGGTTTGTGGACTGTTGGTACGGCGACGGGGGTTTAGACGGGGTTTAGGGTTTATACGGGCGGTGTACCGACGGGGTTTCAGATAGTTTAATGGCTAGGCTAGGCTTAGGATATAAATATTAAGGAAGTAAGCATATGGAAATGCTTAGAATAATCCCTAATATTTATAGGAATTTTCTAGGGATTTATCGGCCTAAGATATGGAAAGGGAAATTTCCTCGGTACACTGAGGGAGGCTTTCTATTGGTTAGAACCTAGCATAGTGGGATTTAGGCTCTAATGGGATGCTAAAAAGGATTGGATGGCACTAATAGGCTTAGAAATATTTCTAGTATTTTTGGGTATTTTTGGGGGATTTTGGAAGTGAGGAAGGGCTCTAAATACACTTGTGTGTACACTTACCGGGATGTACCTAGCATTTTGCTAGGGCTGACGCCGCGGGGGTGGGGTCCAGCCTCGGCACTGTTCCATGGGCCGGGCGCGTGGGCGCGGTGGACCGCGGCCGCTGAGCCGCCGGTTCAGTGGACCGCGCTCACTCGGCCGTTGCGGCCGTTGTACCGTGGACCGGCCGTGGGCTGAGGCGGCCGTAGTGCCTGCGGCTCACGTGGGCCGAGTGCACCGAGCCGCTGGGGCAGAGGGAGCGGACGGCGGGGATGACGGCGTTGGCTTCTGGGCCCGCTTGTCGGGTTATGCACAGAGAGAGAGGAAGACGGCGGCGAACGGCGGGGCGACGGCCGGTGACGGCGGGGCACCGGCTCGGGAGAGGGAGGCGGCGCCACCGCGAGCGCCATCAGCGCTGCCGTCAGGGCTCGCTGGCGCATGCCGTTCTGGCGCTAGAGCTCGCCGGCGGCCTTGCGGCTTGCCTTAGGCGGACGAGGGGAACACGGCGGCCTTATTGGCGGCAAGTGGAGGGGCGGTGGGGGAGAGGAACGGCGTAGCCGTGCACGGGGAGAAGGGGAGAAAGCTTGGGCTTGGTTTGAGCCCCTGCCGAGAGAAGTGAGAGCGCACTCCTCCTTTTATAGGCGGGGAAGGACCCAGTGGGCTCGCCACGTCGCGCTGCGGAGGATGACGCCGACGGGGTTGCTCGCTCGGGGACGGCGGCGCCGCACTCTCCTTGCGGCGGCGGCCGGGGAGGCCGACACGCGGCGACCTTGCACTCCAGGGCCCCATCCTGGCCGTGTGATGGTCATCTGGTGGCGACGGTGAGCTAGTAGGGGCCAAGGCCTACGGTGCCGTAGGGCGTCGACATGGCCACCTCGGGCGCCATTAATGGCGCTCGGGTAGTTGGCCGTTGGGGTGTCCAACGGCGGTCGGCCGGACACGCGGTGGTCGTGATCCGTGCGAGGCCTGCCCGTGCTTGGATGCGGGGTATCTGACGGTGGGGAGGGTTGCGATGGCGCGACTGCGCGGCGGGGCAGTGCAGCCGGCGGCGGCGCTCAGCGGTGACGTCAGCGCGGCGGGATGAAGGGGAAAAGGAAAGGAAGGGGAAGGCGGCCGCGTGGGCCAGGCGGGCGGCTGGGCTGGGAGCGCGTGCGTGGGCCGGGAGGCGAGCTGGGCCGCGGCCTTGCTGCGCGCGCGGGCTGGGAGGAAGGGAGAGGAGGTGAGGTGGCGTGGGCTGGGGGCGAACTGGCCCGGCGGAGGCTGGCTGGGCCGGACCGCGGGAAGGGGATGAGGCGGTCGGAGAGGGGAGCACAGGGGGCGGAGATGAACTTTGTAGTTGGGTTGCGGAGAAATGGTTGGGCCACAGCTAGGGTTTCAGCCCAATTACATTTAAAAAGGTTTTCTATTTATTTGAAGGAGTTTTTCAAAAGGAATTCGAATTCAAATTTATCTCAAATCTTTTCTAGTTTTATTCTAGGGTTTTAGAGACTTATTTTAGCATTCAAGTGGTGGAACATCCCTTTATTTTCCCATAGTTTATTTTCCATATTTATTTCTTTTTAAAACTATAATTACTCTAATGAGTCTAGTATTTATTTAAATAATCCTAAATTAATTTTATTTAATTTTGAGGGTGTTACACGCACGATGGCGGCTGCCCCCCTCTTCTCGGCGCTGGATGCTGCGCCGACCTCCAAGTCGCACCGCCGCCCTATGCCGGCCCGTTAGGGCTTCGGGCCCAGACCCGCCCCAGCCCGCTCGTTTTGGGGTCAATCTGGCTGCAGTAGCTGAGTTTGGTGTCGGCACTGTCCTTGGTTGTGCGTGTGGTGGGGAGATTCGCGGTTGATGCTATCGGTCGCTCTTTTGTAATCTAGTTTGGGTCGTCGAGGTCGTCACTCCTTATGTTTGTGCCTGTGGATGTGCTTCATCATTGTCATCATCATGGATTGCTCGCTGCCATCCCATCGTTTGGCTCTCATCTTAGTCTCGGCGGTCTGCAGTGTGGGGTTGGCTTTGGAGGCCTTTGGCGAAAGCTAGGGCCGACGTTTGCCGGTGTCGACAACGGCTGCGTCCTTTGACGTAGTTACCTCGCTGGAGGCGTTGTTGTGGCCTCCAAACCCATTTGGTTTCGCCAGGTAAAAACTTGGACTGCTCCCCTGCGGACAGTCGGACGATAGCGGCGTCGTCGTCGCTCCCTTTGTGAAGGCATCGTCCTGCATGACCCCACTCGCTCTACCTCCCTAGCTCGGACTGTTAGTCGTTCGGTGATGTGCGTGTGTTCGTGGTGCTTATCCCTCCCGCAGGTTTTGGTCGGGTTAGGTGCATTTCCTGTCAGTGGTCGTTGACTCTTCTTCTGCAGCCTTCGTCTCCATGTCTCATCAACATCACCACGGATGCCTAGGTCGTCGTCTGTTGGCGGATGCATTGCCGCCCCTTGCTATGCTCACGGTGCTTTGCAGTTGCTCAGTGGATGCTTTGCCACCTCTGTCGTTCCGGGCGGATGCTTGGCCGCCATGCCACTGTTGTCCGATGGATGTCATTGCCACCGCTGCTGTGTTCGGTGGTTACCTTGCCACCTTTGGTCATCGTCTGATGTGGGTTGTCGCTCGTTTCTTCGCTGGCGGTGTCTTTGCCGTTGCTTGGTGGATGCTTGGCCACCTCTGCTGCTTCCGGGCGGACGCTTGGCCGCCATGTCTTTGTGTTTGGTGGATGCTTTGCCACCGGTGTTGTTGCTTGAGGGCCTTAGGCGATCTTGACGGTGTTGTTTATCTTCGGTAGGCTGAGAAGTTTAGCTTTGTTTAAGTTGGCAGGTTTAGGGTGGTCGTTTGGCTCTTCTGTTTAGCTTTAGCTTTCGTTTCGTGTTGTGTTTGCGCTTTGAGGGTCTCTCAAAGTTGTTTCGTTGTAAAACTCTCTTCTGCTTAATGAAAAATGTGCTAGGCACGTTCTCAAAAAAAATGGAAAAAAAAGAACAAAATGAACGTACACAGAAAGCCCACCAGAGCAAGAGCACGACAAAAAGAAAAGGCCCAGCAAATAACCCAAGGCAACTAAATAACGCTACAACCCAGCCCAAAGGACGGCCTGCTATGCGGCCACTCAACCAATAGGACCCAGTGAATGATCCAACCCAACGTACAAACACTAGCCCACGCCACAAAACTCTACAGCTGATTGACGATTTACTACGCATCGTAGCCTCAAACCGCCGAAAGTACAGAGCAGCGGAAAAAAGGCCTCCGCAACGTACAGGCGCTGCGAAGCGCGCCTCCCTTCCTATTTATATGTGCTGATGCATGATAGCTTGAATTATGTGCTCTTGCAGTTCAGCTTATGGCATGTCATGTAATTGCGTTAAGGGCCCGTTTGTTGGTCAGAATTTGCATACGTGGCTTGAAATTTAACATTTCACAACTTTCCTATGCTCACGAATAAACCTATCCCAAATTCATAGCGTGTGAGATGGAAATGAATTATATACGGTGAAAGATAAAAATATAGGCTTATTCATCGGGTGGGAGATAAAAAGAAAGGATCACTCTATTATATTCATAGGGTGGGAGATAAAAAGATAGGCTTATTCACAAGGTGAGAAATAATTTATCACTAGATTCCAATTTCTCCAAATTCTGACCAAACAAACGGGCCCTAAGTTTTTCCCCCTCAAATGTCGACCGGTAGATAAACCAACTATATGACACACGTGAGGGGCCAATCAGTCAGATCTGCTTATTTGTTTTCCAACCATATAGCCAGATTGTTCTGTCTTATTCGATCTTCTCTCTTACAAAATACTATTGAAATAGTCAAACTCAACACAGCCAGCCAACTTTTCTATCAGCCAAAATCAAAATACTATTGAAATAGCTACTAGTATATACTAGGACTGAAGAAAACCATCTTCTTCGTGCACAGCTTCAGGTTTCATGTGCTGAGTAACTTCATCTTTTTTCTACCCAGAGGCAAGGTTTAACTACTATAAATAGAAGATGCTTGGCGCCTTTGTACTTCCTCCCTAGCTTTGTCTTGCACTCCTGCTCCTAGTTTCAGTCCTCAGCTTATGCTCCGATTCTCTGCGACAGATCGAGCTTGAGCATGGGAGCCGTTGGGAATCCATGAAGAACCGGTCCATCCTCCATCATGCACTAGTACAGAGTACAGACAGCCCCACAGGCCAAGTTACCAGCTATCGCGCTTGACCTCTTGTCTACCTTTGTTTCTTTGGCTCAAACAGTGCACGCAATCACGGCAGCTCCAAGGTGTGGTGCTTATCCTCTCAATATGGGGAGGAAACTATTGCACACATTTTGTGTTTTTTCCTGCTTTGTTAATACAGACGGGCGCGATCTGGTGCTTTGTTCATTAAAAATAGGTGATTAATGAATAAAAATGACCACTTAAATGAGTAAGATTTCGGCCATAATTATTCTCGAGCACATTACCCCGTAGAGGTTCGGCATGACGACATGCCTGCAGAAAAACTACAATCTGAGCACCTGGCAAATTCTTGGAGCTGAATAACTGAAAGAGCATGACATTAAAGTGTTTTGACCAACCTAAAATCAAGCTCCGGCTACAAATTGCTAGGAGATGTTCGGTGGTTCAGAAGCTACATGGGCCGATACAACATTTCTTTCCACCGTACCCTGCTTTAATGTTTCAGTTCTCATCTCAAACTTTGTCTCTCTGCGTCCGAGCTTAAGGAGCCCTTTGGTAGGGCTTATGAGGAGCCATAAGCTGATGCTTATATATAAGCTCTACCAAACGTAAAACTAGAGAATGGCTTATGCAATAAGCTAGGCATAAGCCGGCGCTCGATTTGCACTGCACGGCATGAGCCACGAAACTGGCTTTTTCCCCGGTATTTCCTTGCCCACCCCCTTCACGTACACGAATGCCCCTCGAGTTGGCTCAATTTACAGAAAAAATGCCACTGCCCCCCAGTGGCGGAGCCAATATTAAAATCTACCTATGGCGAACATACTACTACTCAATTTTGTGATTATACCCTTGTTTTATATCATATTTTAGCAGCATTTTAATAAAAATATAAACTTTTCATGATTTATGAACATGCATAGATATATAAATCTATTAATTGCTACAAAACTAAAGTAAAATTTTATGAAACTAAAAGTATTAAGACATAAAGATCTAGCATTTTATTCAATACATATCTATGTAATAGAGCCAACAAAACTGGTTTTACATTTTTATCATTTTTCTACATTTAGATATGCATTTTACAAGGTTCAACATATTATTCTAGTGTCAAATAAACCAAATAAGGAAAATAACTTGCGTATAAGCCCTTGGAAATAAAACTTCTATTGCTAACAGATCCTTTCTTAACAACCCAGCCCTTGCATCTTGCACGAAACCCCTTGGAATTATCCCACCTCTCTCACATAACACCAGTAGATTTACCTATACCCCCTTGCACTTTTATTTCTTCTCATCTAAAGCCCCTTCTTCAACCTCTCTATACAAACGAACGGAACTCAGGAGGTTCCATGGCAAGGGAACTGCCGCCGGGGGAGGGCTGTTTCTTCGGCCGGCAGGTATGGCAGCCGCCATGGCTCGCCATACTGGTGGCTCCGCCACTGCTGCCCCCATCCGCTTTGTATCAGGCGCCTCCTCCGTCGACAAGACCGTATGACAATCACAGATTAAGCCCTTGTTCCAACACGAAATCTTTTCACCTATCAAATCGAAGGAGAATCTTAGATGCCTGGAGTATTAAATGTAGACGAAAAAGGTGAAAAGTTATATGAATAGGCTGTAAATCACGAGACGAATCTAATGAGCCTATTTAATCCATGATTTGCAATAGTAATGCTACAGTAACCATTCATTAATTATGGATTAATTACCCTCTAATTACCATAGTTAGGTTCGTCTCGAGATTTCCAACCTATCCATATAACTTTCCACCTTTTTCGTCTACATTTACTACTCCTAAATTGGTAAAATCATAACCCGAAATCTTTTCACCGAAATGTTTTCGGGAACTAAACACGGCCTAAAAATACTATAGGAAGTGCACGTGCACGTGTTTTAGAAAGAAATTACGTATAAGATTGTGTGTTTAGATTACATTAAGCTAACATATCATATCATATCCTGTCAATTTTATAATTGGTTAGTTCAGAATATAAAATAAAATACTAAAGCTTCTCAGTTATATACTAATCAAAGTGGTACGGTGATTCACAAACAACAGTACGACAAAAGATCGATTCTAATGCGAATGGATGCTTCTACAAAAAATTTCAAACATCCTATAAGAATCACCCATCTAAGATTGTCCGTCACCATCAAGAAGGCTGAATCGAAGATCGAATAGGAGGCCACAATCACAAACCAAAGCTCTACGCACCTATGTTTGCGCAGAATCACACGGCAAGGATGTGCTGTCGACATGGACACGAGAGCTAGCTGCATCGTCGATGGCAACGGGCCAATCCGGGTTTTTTTTAGATTAAGGATAATCCGGCCTCAGCCATTCAATGGATGAATGTTTTACAGCCACTTACACAAAAAACCAGAAACGACCATTATAGCCACTTTGGCTGCTATTGCAGCAGAAAACACCACTCAAAATGCAGCACTTAGACCACACAGAAACTTAGATGCTACTCAGACAAAGTTTGGCAGATGCGTTGTTGATCACCACGTGCATCCCCCGTCTCCGACTTCACAGACGCTAAAAGATTGGATCGTGATTCTTGACGCTCAATTGATACTTGTGTAATGATTTTGACGTGGATCTGGGTTTCTTCTCTATGAAGAAAGGAAAGAGTCCAGACGTGGACGTGATGGAGTCCAGGAGACGTTAAAAAAGTTTTGGAAGGCCCACCGGTCAGACCACTTTATTTCTCACAAAGGGTCCACCTGTCGGACCAATGTGTCTTTTGACGATTGACCATCAAAATTCTTTCGTCCTTTATAGTATAACTAGCAAAAGGGCACGTGCCACAGGCACGTGTTTTAAAAAAATTACTAAATTAGAGATGTAGTCAACATGAACTCTTTATATTAATCTAGAGCGTTCAATCATCATAAAATCTGACGTTGTAGGCATTATAAGAGTAAGATGTAAAATTTGACATCAAAATTTTGCCGGTGATGGGACGAGGTGGCGCTGCGGTGACGACCTCGAGAATGGGATGGCCGGTGATCGGTGTGATGGTGCTCGGCGGCGGCCGGTGACAGGACGGGAGTGGTAATTTCAAATCTTTGAGTACTTATTTGAAAGTACTACAGAGTCTACTCGGCAAGAAGAGTAGTGATTTCAAATCTTTGAGTACTTATTTGAAAGTACTACAGAGTCTACTCCATAATAAGAGTAGTGTTTTCGAAATCTCTGAGTACTTATTTGAAAGTACTACAGAGTCTACTCCATAATAAGAGTAGTGATTTCAAAATCTATGAGTACTTATTTGAAAGTACTACAGAGTCTACTCCACAAGACGAGTAGTAACTTCAAACCTCTGAGTACTTATTTGAAAGTACTACAGAGTCTACTCCACAAGGCGAGTAGTAACTTCAAATCTCTGAGTACTCATTTGAAAGTACTACAGAGTCTACTCCACAAGGCGAGTAGTAACTTCAAATCTCTGAGTACTTATTTGAAAGTACTACAGAGTCTACTCCACAAGGCGAGTAGTGATTTCAAATCTCTGAGTACTTATTTGAAAGTACTCTAGAGTCTACTCCACAGTATGAGTAGTGATCTTCAAGTACCAGTTATCAAGTGCTTTGAAGTATAACTCGCCAAATGAGTACAACTTGGCGGGGGCTTCCTGAATACACTGCAAGAGTGGTTTGGATGACATTTCGGGCACCTCATGATCAATGGAATTCATCAATGGAGTACTGCAAGGACTCTTCTCGATATGGAAATTAGTCGTATGACTTGTAAACTACTCGGATTGCCTTGAAAAGCACTCTCCGAGTAGTAATTGGTTAGGAATTCTACTCGAAACCAACCTTGTAACCCTGCCCGCCGTGAATATAAGGGACACATGGATTCTCTCCAGACAGAGTCGTACCAGCCGTGAAGAACAAGAGTAGAGTACTGCAAGGACTCTTCTCGATATGGAAATTAGTCGTATGACTTGTAAACTACTCGGATTGCCTTGAAAAGCACTCTCCGAGTAGTAATTGGTTAGGATTCTACTCGAAACCAACCTTGTAACCCTGTCCGCTGTCCAAGACTGATCAAGAACTCGAAAACGCACTCGATTGGCTTACTCGAACATTGAAAGTATATATGTCCTCTCCAGACAGAGTCGTACCAGGCGTGAAGAACAAGAGTAGAGTACTGCAAGGACTCTTCTCGATATGGAAATTAGTCGTATGACTTGTAAACTACTCAGATTGCCTTGAAAAGCACTCTCCGAGTAGTAATTGGTTAGGATTCTACTCGAAACCAACCTTGTAACCCTGCCCGCCGTCGAAGACTGATCAAGAACTCGAAAACGCACTCGATTGGCTTACTCGAACATTGAAAGTATACATGTCCTCTCTAGACAGAGTCGTACCAGGCGTGAAGAATAAGAGTAGAGTACTGCAAGGACTTTTCTCGATATGGAAATTAGTCGTATGACTTGTAAACTACTCGGATTGCCTTGAAAAGCACTCGGATTGCCTTTAGATCGCATATTAAAATTATTCAATAGCATCTCATATTAAAAATTATATATTCATACATCGAAAGCTTGGGCCTCCGGCGGAAACAGAAGGAAAATATTGACGATACATGTATCCATGAGCAACTTGGCACCGCAGCCAGCTTTTTGATGACGGGGAGGCCGAGAAGGTTGTTCTCCTCGTCGTCGGTGTCGTGGAGCAACGACGCCACGCACTCGACGGCACCGGACACCGTCACAACGCGGAGCACGTTCCGCTTCTACCTGGCGAGCTTGGACACGACGAGCGTCGTGGCCACCCTTGCGCCGCGCTCGACGCCGACGCCCTTGCAAAGAAATCAGTAGTCTTGAATAGATGATGAGAATGAAGGGAGAGATTGTGTGCTTTGAGAATAAGGAGGGGCGCCTTATATAGGGGGCAGGAGGGCTAAGGAGATGAACCTGGACGCCCACGACTATGGTAAGTAATCGATATGATGTATTGTGGCTGTTATGGAAATAAAGTTTATGGAAAGAACGATTTCGGTTCGAAATCACCTAACAATTGCATCTATGGCGCGGTAAATCACCTAACAATTCCATCTATGGCGCGGTGGGTGCAGGGGGCGGGTAGATTGGACGGTGGTGAGTGAAATTTTTCGGTTTAATGCCGCCTAAACTATCCCTCATGCGTTGGATCGGCCACGGACGCCCAGATGGCCTTCATTTGAATTGGTTGATGCCCAAACATTTTAGGTGGGTTTAGACGGGTTCCTTACAAGTGGGGACGCTGTGAGGGGTACGGGAGGTTTTATAAAAGCAGTTTTTTACCAATAGTATAGATATATAGAAGATAATTAATATGACAATCACCTAATTAGTAGTTTAAAAATATAATTAATATCGTCATTATATTTTTGTCTCATGCAAATCACGTTATCAATAGAGGCCATGTATTAAACTCATGTATGGACATACATATGCAAGGGCAATATAGACAATTGACATCTTCTATACATTCTAAAAAGCTAGAAGAAGTTGTTTTGCCAAACGTTTTCTAACAGAATTAGCCAAAGTCAGTAAAAGCCACTTTTCTAGAAAGGTCAGAGCCAAAGCCATTTTTTTATAAGCCAAAGCCCTGCCAAACGTCCTAAGAGTGGGAGTCATCAGGAGTCTGTAGAGCTATCCCATGAAGACAAGCAGTACAAGTTACTGCATACTCCTGCCAGCTTAGAAATTAGAATGTTGTTCAGCCATGCAAGGTGCATGGTAGCTTATCCTCTTCTCATATGACCACATCAGAGATTCCTTCGTGTTCTGTTGGTGCAGCAGAGACATCTTGCGCAGGGATCTTCGGAAGGCATCCCACATGCTGAGCACTAGTAGTCCCACGTCCTAATTTTTTAAAAAATAATGGATAAAATTCTCTTCAGACATCAAAAAAAAAGATGCACTAGTAGTCCCACACGTCCTAATATGAAGAGTTTCTGGTAATGCACACCGATACAGAATTTAGCCAGCAAAAGACTCACTGAGCACTTGCAAGGCATCCATTCCTGGTGTTGAATGAGTGCAAGAAACAAATTTAACCTATTTTATAAGAGGTAAATCTCATATGTAAAAGAAGATAAAACAGCTGAGCAGCTAGCTCTTTCTAGACTCACAAATAAAGACGATTAAGGACGGCAAATAATCCGCCTACCCACCAACGCCAGATCCAGTTATAAATAAGAGAAGGTGTGACACGGACACAGATCAAGTGCAGTACTGCACGTGCAGTGGAGGCCGATGACACGTGGGCCCCATAGCCCTGCAGGCCCACGTGCAGTGACTTCCACTGCACGTGCAATACTGCACCGGATCCCTATCCGTGTGACACAGGCTTTAGGGCCTACATATTATTCACTGCAAAATAATAATGAAACAACATTTCTTCTTCTCTCTGTTTGAGCTTATTAGGCTTGGTAGTCGTCATAAATGGAATTCATACGGCCCAAGGCAATCCGTCCTGCACTCCTGCAGTTCTATGATGCAAATGGGTGCAAGCAAGGTTTTTTCCCCGACCGGAACCGGTCCGGAAACCGCGGTAACCGGTCTAACCGGTCCGGACCGGTACCGGTTCGGGACGGTTTCGAACCGTTGAAATTCAAAACGTTTGAATTTGAAAAAAAATTACCTAAAAAATTCCTAAAAATACTTCAAGCTGCCACAAATGTAAGGATGTAAAAAATTTTCAAATCTTCATTCGTTTACATCAGTTTACGGGAATTCAAAGTTTAATAAAAAGAAAAAAACGTCGCGGCCCGTTAAGGCCCATTATGGCCCATCACTACTTAGAGCCAGTTAACCCCCCCCCCCCCCCTGACGCCCCTATCCTCCTCTACTCTCCCAAATCGCCAACGAGCTTCCCCCTGCCCCCGTCCGCCGTCCGCTCCGTCGCCCTCCCGGCCGCCTCCCACCGCCGGTTAGCCGGGCGGTTTGACCGGCCAGCCGGGGCGGTTAGGGATCTGTGGTGCGCGGGCGGGAAGCCGCTCGGTTAGGCCGGCTAGCCGCTCTCTCTGGGCGGTAAGCCGGTCGCATGCGGCGGCTAGCCGGCCCGGGTTGGTGGCTTAATTCTCTTTAGTAAATTCTCAACTTTAGATGTAGAGATGAATGATTTGTTTAGGATTTGTATTTGATTCAAATGTAAAGATGAATTTGTATATGATTCGTGCAGATTTGTGACTTGTGAGTCATATGTAGAGATGAATGATTTAGCATTTTGGATTTTAGGTGTATATATGAGTTAATTGAGAATGTATATTTGATCTATGTAGGTGACATATATATGAGTTATATATGAGTTGGATTTTAGGTGTATATATGAATTGTGATTTAGGTGTATATATGAGTTGTGATTTAGGTACATTTGATTTAGGTTTTATTTATGGTAGTGTTACGATTTTGTTGTGCATTTGTGCAGATAGACAATGTCTGAAAGAAATCAAGATGTGGTGTGGGAACATAGTCAGAATCTTTATCGGATGGAGGTGCAAGTATTGTCATCTATACCCCTTTAAAAAGCACCAGTTGTGAACTTTTTTACAGCTACCCAACAAACGTCCCCCACAGTCAAGGCCTCTCCTAGATGCACCAACCCAACTGCACCTAGAATCAGTGAGCCTTTGAAATGAAGGCACGAGATCAACCATAGCCTCTCCTTTCTGTTGCTCACTCAAATCCAACGGCCCAGGTTGTTTGGATCATACTCATCCCATCTCGCTACCTCCCCTCTCATCCACGGACCACGGCTCCACCCCCTCCTTTCGCCGCTCTGTCTGCCCCCATTCTCTTTCTCTCTCCTCTCTTCTCTGCCACCGATCCAGGAGTCTTTTACCCCTGTGCCATTAAGAAAGTTGCCCCTTACCTGTGTGCCACAAAAAAGTTTGAAGACACCTGTGTGCCATGAGCCTAACTTTGGTTTACCTGTGTGCCATTCCGTCCATGTTCTGTTAGAAATAAGCTCTGACATGTGGGACCCACATATGCAAAATGACTTCTCTGCCCCTAGCCACTGACGTGTGGGACCCACCCATCGAGGTCATCTTCAACCTCTTGCTGCTCCCTTCTCTGCTCATGGCAACCAGGGGCATCCCATGGCCGGCGGGGCAAAGCTCCAGGCGCCCGCCGCGGCTGGCGGGGCCGAGCTTCGAGCGCCCGCCGCGGCCGGCGGGGCCGAGCTCCGGCCGCCCGCCCTGACCGGCGGAGCCGAGCTCCAGGCGCTCGAGTGGCCGGCGGGGACGAGATCTGGCCGCCCGCCATGGCAGAGCCGAGCTCCGGCTGCCCCCCCACAGCGGCCGTGGGGCCGAGCTCCAGGCGCGGCCGAGCAGCCCGCGGGGACGAGCCCCAGGCCAGGCAGGCGCGGGGCTAGGCCGGCGCGCGGTCAGCCCGCAGCGCGGGGGTGGAGGGCGGGTTGGAGATGGAGGGAGGAGGGAGATTGGCATGGGGAAGAAGAAGAGGAAGGTTAGGGATGACAGGTGGGTCCCGCAGCAAAGAAGGACAAAACAGTCAATTCCCATCTCCGTTAGTCTCTGTTACTACTCCATCCGTCCAAAGTGGTACACAGGTAAACTAAAGTTAGGCTCATGGCATACAGGTGTCTCCAAACTTTTTTGTGGCACACATGTAAGGGGCAACTTTCTTAATGGCATAGGGGTAAAAGACTCCCGATGCAGATGGAGGGGCGGAGGGCACAAGACGGCGGCGGGGCTCGCTCTCCGCCGGGGAGGCGCAAGGATGGCGGCGCGGCGGGGCTGGCTCTCCGCGGCACGGAGAGCATCTTTCCCCCGGCGGCTCGGCGAGCGCGACGGGGAGTGGTGGCAGGTAACGAGCGCGGCAGCGGCCCGCCGTAGCTCCGCCGGGGGGCGCGGCGGTGGCAGCAGCCGGCGGGACGAAACTCCCGGACTCCTCCTCAGGCCGCCAGGTCGTCGGCTACTAGCACGGCTGTCCAGTCCGGCCGCGGATCCCGTCGCCTGGCCCTAGCAGGGAGCCCGCGCGGGGCCATCGGCTAACGGACCGGGCTGTAGGTCCGCGGGCGCCACGGCGACGCGTGGGCTTGGAGCAAGAGAGGCCAACAGCGAGAGAGCGGACTCACTTCTCCCACCTGCGCGTGCTGCTCCCGAAGTCCTCCCGCACACTGGCGCTCGACTCCTCGTGAACTCTTCCCCGCGCGACCTCTCCTCTCCCCAATCCCCGTGCGTACACCTGCAACTGCAACCCCTTCGAATGTGCATCAGTAAGGATCTATCTGTTGCATACTGCACATATGTGTTCATTGATCTATGAATTTTTCTGCTGCCTTGCTACATGGCATATATGTTCTCTTCGAACTGTGCCGGCAAGTGCAATATGCATGCATAGTCCTGAAATGTTTTCGATTGTTTGATTAATTTTTTCTTTCTTTTCTCCGGTGCTCAAGATTGTGATGCCATGTCTTGTGCCAAGTCCACCACTGGGCCATGCAGATTTAGGATGGTTGCATTTGACACGATTACTGAGCTTCTCCAGAAAATATTGGAATTTTTTTTCTCACCATACCAACCTGTAAGTGCCTTACTGTCCGTCTGTCTCTGCAACTTTTGCAATCTTTTATGCCCTTGATAAGCTGTGCAAGTGCTATGAACTACCTGGGTTAAATTTGTATTGTACACCAACAATATCTGCTACTGTAAATGCTCCACCTCTTGATGTATTTAATGATTATTGAACAAATGCTAACAATCTGTTTGACCTAATGAGAAATTTAATTCTAACAGTTGGCCTGCTTCGTTTGATGTTGCCGGGGTGGGATAAGGTCAAATTACGTATAGATACTTATATGCCTTTTTGTCTGATGCTAATTGCAGTGAGATTTAGCCATAAGCCTATAACCAATTTTCCTATCTTGAGTGATGTGGCTGAATGGCAGGTTGAGGAGGAAAGTGACTCTGTCTTGGATTTTAAGTAAATAGCAATCTTTGTCTCACGTTTCGTTACTGGACTGTGTGACTTATTTATTTTGTAGGACTAATATTTTAAAATAAAATACAAACAATTAGATACAGTTGGGTTGAAAGTTTCAGTAACTAAATTGTCAGAAGATGAGAACCTTCTATTTCCTTTTCTTTTTTCAGTTGTCCTGCATGAACACAAAATTTGTAATTTAATTCATCTACATATATCTGTAGTTCAATATATTGTAGGCTAATGTTGCCTAATATTGCCTCTGCATGCTAGGCCACACCAGCTTGAGCACTTTGCGATCCAAACCTAAATGTCCATTTATTTTTGCTTTGAAACGAGACTTTACTCCATTCCCATTGTCGTGATCCCTTGATGATTCTCTTGCATTGTTTGAGCTCATTGCTATTTGGTCAGACTAGAGCTACTGTATTAGAGTAATAGGTTACACATTTATTGGATCAGCTAGCAAGAAAAAAGGTATGATTTTTTAGCAAGAAAAGGGCATCTGTGTACTATCTAAACCTTAATTACTTATTGTCAATAACAAATTCTAAAAGGATTGGCTGTTGGAAATTTTAGTATGATTATCATGTAATAGTGAAGATTCTCACACTGATAGTCACTTGGCAAGAAGGTTTGGTGGTGCATGCCCAAGATATCCACAAATTTTTGGGTAGCATCTGCAGCAAATCCTGAATATTTTACTTACAATAGATCAACTGAGGGGTACATTTCTAACTCGTTCTCATTTCTTTTGCAGACTGACATCCAAATGCGTGGTAAAAATGCCCCAAAGGAGTCATCATTAGGAACCCGTAATTCCTTGACAATTATCTCACTTTTATTCCAATTTCTTTCAAGCAAACCAAGTTAGGCTATTACTGGTTCGTTTTCTCTTTCATATTGTACTGCAACAATTTGGGGGTGAGAATTCCATCTGGATAAGTGTACTGATCGCAAAAAAAAATTACTGATACACATGTCATTACAATTTTAGTGCCTGCAATTTGCAGTTACCTTTTTCAATGTGAACCCATGCTATTAAGGAATATTTAGTCTTGTTGCACCAAGAGTAGCACCTCAGATTAGACCTTTCTGAATAATCCTTTTTTCAGATTCACAATGTCTGCTCTTTTGGATGGTGATAATATGATACATCTATAGTGACTTTTCTTCTCATTTGTCAACTAACACTTTTTGACATCTGGTTTCTTAATCTTTTTCTTTCAACTCACAGTGCTAGCAGTATTTTGGATTTCTTTTCGACCAGGACCAATTGGGGCCTTACTTGGGAGATGCTGAGTGCTGAATGTCATTGCACATCCTCATGGGGTGCTTTGTCAACTGAAAAATTGTGTAAGCAATATTCAAGAACTTCTGTTAGCATTATCCCAAGATCAATGCCACAAACACCGTCTTCCTCTTTTGGTTATGCAGGAACCTAGCACTTGTGATGGCAGATATTTCAAGGCTCCCTTTTACTTCTTGTTCAGTAGATGCTATTCATGCTGGAGCAGATATCCATTGTTGGCCCTCACCCTCTCATCATCTTTCTCATTTGGACTTTATATTTGTGTAAATATTTCAAAAAAAGTTCTGATTTGTGTTGCTATTCACTATGCAGTATGGGATGCATGTTAACTATACTCTTACATTCTTCATTCAGACCATTTTGATTTTTTTTATGTTTTAACAAACTTCATAGAAGAATGAAAAGCCACTGTCTGATATTAAACAGCGATAACAATAACATTCTTCCTAAGATTACCTGCTTATATTCATGTTATTGTTTATCTGAATATGACATGGTACATTTTTCTGCTCTCTAATTGCAGGTAGCTGAAATAAGCCATGTACTGAGACCTGGTGGTGTGTTTGTGGGCACAACTTTCTTTATCCTCTCCCACGAACAACTCATCCTCTGTTGAAGCATTAAGGCCACCGACACAGGTAAGTCGCCATCTTTTGCTCCTTCTTTGCTTAATTGGGTTTATATAGTTGTTTGCATTTTACTGCTTTGTGTTGCAAATTGTTGGACCGGTTAACACCAGCTACAACTACTTCACCGAAGGAGAGCTAGAAGACCTGTGCAAGTCGTCAAATCGTGTGGCCTGGTTAACTACAGCAGTAAGGAGGTTTAGAGGTCATTTATCATGTTCTCGGGACAAAAACCATACTGAAGAAATCTCTCCAACCTCTACTGTTTCTTCAGAATTCCTTGTAAAATGTGTTCACTAAAATTTCACATATTTACGTCTCCAATATAGAATAATGTGTCTAAGGGTTCCTCATTTATGTATAGATGTGTTTTTCTCAATGTATTCAAAACAATGATGTAGTACAAATATTTTTTTTCGAAAAGATAGCAGGAGCACTGCTCTGTCATATAAGAAGAAGAAGCATTGATACATAACGCGCCGAAGCGTACACCACCACACAAACAAACGCACACAACACTACACCACCACCACCTGGGAGAGGAGCTGAAAGGAAGCCGTCGAAACTGCGCCATCGTCACCAACGTTGTGCCACGCCTAAGCCGCAACCCGCTGCAAGCTCGAGCGGCTATCCGGACTCCTCCACCATGAGACTATCACCCTCAAGTCGCACACACGATCGTCGATCCCCCAGCTCCAGTGATGCTTCAGCAAACCACTCCCGTCGCAGCACCAATGAGAACCACTGATCCGGCCACTCTGCGTGGGGGCCTCGCCTCACCCACCGCCTCACACTCCTCTGCCAAGGACTCAGATATCTGAAACTGCTAGAAGAGTATCACCTCTGCCCAACCATCGCCGAGATCACCACTGCACCTTGTGCGCCAGCTCAAGCCATCCAGCGCCCATGGGCCCTCTGCACCTCCCCGCCAATACGGACTGAGCGCACATCCTCTACCGCTACGCACGGGCACCACCATCCAAATCACCACCACTACTGCCATAAGCCGAGACATGTCTCGAGAAGCGACGCCTTCAAGAAGGACGCGACGCCAAAGGCGCCGCCGTCGCTCGTCCAAATCTAGACCGGGTTTTCACCCCGACAAACCTTGTGCAGCAAAGCAGGGTGCTTCACAATGGCGCCCCCAACGGAGAAACGACGTTCCAAGGACGTCGCCACCATCGCCACCGACAGGATAGTCGATGCAAGCTTTCGCCCGGCTGAACCCCAAACTTGCCGCACGCTCACAGGCCTGCGACAATAGCACCCTCCCCTCCACCTCCGCGGCCCCTGCCAGAAAGGAGGCCCGGCACAGCTCGAGCCGACACCATGACGCCACAAGCACCTCCAGAGCTGGGACACCCAGCGCAACCGCCTGACCCCATCACCTTGATGACACCGACCCTGCAAATTACCATCGAGGGAGGAAGGGGAGCACCGCCCAGCAGTCACCGCTCCCACTGCCCAAACGCAGCACACCGCCGGCGTCGCCCCCGGCCGCCACGGCCAAGGGCAGCCTGCGCCGAGGGCGCCCGTCACTGGGTCCACCCATAGCACCATGGCCAGCGAGGCACGCATCGCTGCCTGCCGCCGCTGCTGCCAACGCTGCCAACCCGTGCGCCCCCGCACAGGACGCCGCCACCGTCGTCGCTGCGTGCAGCACCGCGAGGACCATCACCACCATGGCCCACCCGCTCGATGCCGCACGGAGCCGCCGCCGTCGCCGCCGCCCCACGCGCCACCGCATCCGCCTCCGCCCGCCTCCGAACAGCACAAGCGCGCTCCACCCATGCAGCCTCCAGATCCAGGGGCAGGCACCCCGGATCCGTCGCTCCCCGCCGCCACCGCCGCCGCAGCGGCCGCCGGCGCCGGCGAGGTCCACCAACGTCAGAGCGGCCGCGCCCACCGCCGACTCCAGTGGAGGGGAAGAAAGGCCGCGCCGCCGCCTTCATAGGGAGCCACACGGGCTTCCGGGACCCCCTCGGGCGGCGGCACGGCGGCGAGAGAGGGCGGGGAAGGGGGGCGGCGGCGTTAGGGTTCCCGCTCGGGTCGCCTGCGCGGGGCGACGCGAGCGGGCTGGCGTATGAAATGGTGGTCACCGTAGTACAAATATTCAAGCTGCAGATTCTCGAAAGAAACATTGTGCCCTACTTCTGTGATTTAGCACGCTCCCGAGTGTCAAATATCCTTATTTTATTTGCATTATTGAATTAAGCCGTAGCGTTAGCACGGGCATTCTACTAGTACATAGAAAGGAGGAGCTGGCGCAACAAGATTGAAACAACACTTGGCAGGGCGCGGGACGGAGGTGCTGCATTGCAGGCATGTTCCACCAGACGTTCGAGCCTTCTTTCAGCGTGACCTTGACAGGGCTAAAAAGGCCACTGCTGACCGGGCTCGAGAGAAGTTGAGACGGGAAAAGGCTGCAGCGGAGGGAAACTATCCAGTGCAAGAAGAAGATGAGAAGGAACAGATGAAACGTGCCATGGACCTATCGAGAGCGGAAGCAGAGTACCGACAGGGGGTGGAAGAGCGAGGAGGTGCATACGAGCATGGAGGTGGCAGTGGTTCGGTGAGGGGGAATCCTTTGCAGAGGATGTTTGGGAGAGTTTCTTCGCAGAGGGAGAGGCCGAGTCCAGCGGTGGAGGACTATAACTTGGCATCCGGTGGGAGAAGGGGAATGACACAACCCAGGATTGATACAGGCTCGTGGACACAAAAGGGTAAGAATGCAAAGGAAGCTATTGGTAAAGCCCGGAGTTCACACAAAGCAAATGGATCCACTCAGAAATGGGTAGAATTGCTCATGCTAGGTTGACAAGTTTGGAGTGGTGGGATGGAATGAAATACATCATTGACACTGTGATGCCAGTGTACAAGTTGCTTCGCTTCGCTGATCAGGACAAGCGGCCAAACCTTTGTGAACTTGTGATGCATTACCAGACCATGACAAACGAGCTGGAGTCTTTCTTTGGACGTAATCGATCCACTTGGAATGAGTATAAAATGATCCTGAATTCGAGGATACGAGACACGTACGATGACAGCACCTATGTGGGTGCATGTATGAATTCACACCTCACTCAACTTTATGCTAATTGCCCTTAATCCAAGTCATGCATACATGGCGAGTGCAGGGGGCACAAGCCCCCCTACCTCCCCAAAACTCATGGATACCTAGACCGCAATCTAGGGAGAAATCGAACGGAATTGCAAGGCGCTAGGCTATCGTACCTTGTTCCGAATGAGCTAGCATGGGGAAAGGAGAGGAAAGTGCGTGATTTGGATCGCCCTCGACATGAAGGATGGGATTAGAGCACCGCGTGGGGTGTGTTTAGTGTGGGAAAGGAGTGTGAGGTGCGAGGTGTGTCACCAATCACCGTCAAGAGAAGACCTTGAAGACAGGCGCCAACGGTCAAGTGCGTCCCAAGACCATGACATGTGGGCCCTGAGTCGTCGAGTCTCTCGGACCATCCATCTCTCTCGTATTTCTCTTTTGCTCGTATATCGTTTCAGACATGTGGGCCCTGCCTCGTCGAGTCTCTCGGATCATCTCTCGTATTCCTCTTTTGCTCTCAGATCCAGGCGAGCGAAGAAGGCGGTGGCGCGGTGCGTAGATGGTTGGGGTGTGGCACGGCGGAGAGGCCACGGTACGATGACGGTTAGTCTTCTGCTCTTACCACCTCCGCCCGTCCCGACTATCGCTGCCATCTACCCAGGCGGGACCCCTGCCAACGTCCGCCGTGCGAGGGGACCGTACGTGTGGAGCGGTGGCGCGCAGATCGGCCGGGGATCGCCGTCCTCCGCGGCGCTCCGCCCCTCAAACCCGGCGCCCTGCATTGGCAGGAGCGTACATCAACGCTTGTAGTCCTTTGATGTATTGATGTACGCCCGATCTGCGTCGCCTTCATGCCCGGCTTCTTCCTCCTCACCAATGCACCTCAACAGCGTTGTGCAATCTAGCCGCTGCCGCTTCTCACGAATTTCACGAGCTCCTTCCTTGAAGCCAATCAACTTAGCAGTCAGCACCATCCTCTTCTTTGTTAGCAACCGTCATCTCCTCCGTTTTCTCCCTTCGCGCTGCAACCCCGCTGCCTCCGTACACCCTCGCAGGCAAGCGACGCACGGCCCTAAAATGCCCGCCCCCTCGCCATGTACTGAGGCGACGAGTGAATCAGCTGGTCGGTGACGAGTGCATTAGGCCGTTAGCTCATAGTAGGACGACCATGTACTGATGTTAAAGCGGACAGCAGAGCGCACACATGCTTGATACTTGGTAGGCTGCAATTTCTTGGTGCTGAGTACCTGTAAGAACATAATTTTCCCAGTTTTGGACAGCAAAATTAAGTTGAATTATTGTTTTGGACCTGCCAGAAGGCAAGGCCTGGCTATAAATAGGAGATAGCTGATACTTCAAGAGCTACATACAAGGAGTATATGGGAACGGCAGAACATTTCTTCCCAACCTTCTTGCTTGGATCTGCGTTTCTTCCCAACATACTTGCTCGGATCCACTTCAGTGCTCGTCTCGTTCTCCGTCCCTTGTCCGAGCTTGCGCTTGGGAGTCATCAGGAATTTATAGGCTACCTCTTGTTTCTCTTTCACAACAGTGTAGAATGTTACCACTTTTCTGCTCCTTGCTACATCAGGCAAATGGGCAGGGGAGGTTGCAACCTTGTGAGCGGATGATCCTGTTCTAATACATGAAAGATCAATGAAAACAAGTGGGGGGTCCTCTCCCCTTCTGTTGACCCCCCAAAAAAATGTCCACATGATAGTTAAGGTCTGATCCGTGTTTCATCAGGCACTTTGTTTTCACCACGTGCAAACGATCACCGGTGAATCCATTTTCAAGAGAACAATGCAAGCTTGATTTTGCAGCCAGACAGATTCAGAACAAAACGGATCATCGGGGTTGTTGTGATACATAAGTAGTGATGTTACATGACACCGAGCACATGAAAAGGTCCATCCGGTAGGATTGTAACCTTGCATTTGATCGAACCTCCAAGTCTAAACTATAAACCGAAGATGTCTAAAGGAGCTGCAGTGTAACTTCTATTCTATGTACAAGAAATGCAAAATGGTGCATAGCTCCCTGTAATTCACCTAGGTAATATGTGGCAACAATAAGCAGAGATAAGAAAAGATACCTTTCAGCTTCCTGCCTTCCTGGTGACCTCTTTTCTGAAGGTGATAAACCCGGCAACGATTCAGCAGAGGTGGAGAAGTGAATCAGCTGTTGCTAACTGAAGAATCATTTTTATTGCATGCATCATACATGGGGTAAAATGCTCTAGCTGAATACTTGAACGCGCTGAATGAAATGAAAACTTCCATTGTGGCAAAAGCAATGGAACTGGTATGTGCACCTAACGAGTCTTGACACACATAAATTGGTCGAGAGGTTTGGGCACCTGTTGGTTGCAACACTCTGATCTGATGCATTTCAGATGCTCAGCTGTGTTGGTTTACCTTGTTTCGCTCGGTCGAAAGCAGAGTGTATTGCACATTCCACTATTCAATAATCATGGTAGGTGCATAGGATTTCACAATGTTCAGAAAGTCAAAAGTGCTGTGATACATCTCAATATATGCAGATTCGTCATAGTTATGAACGAGGCCACAACAGTGGATGCAGTGGCTTTTATCATCAAGGAAGACATACAGCAGTTCACCTTAGCGACGCAACCAACCGTTTAGATGTTTATTTGTTTTTTCGGTTCTGTTTTCTTCTCGATCCTAAGTTGTAAGTTCAAAATTGAATGTTGTAAGTCGTAAGTTGTAATTTCTATTTCTTTTCTTCTAATAAAAATTCGGCAAATCTCTTGCCGTCCATTTAAAAAAAATGAACGAGGCCACGATTCGTTTGTGAACGTAATGTAACTGTTACTTGCGCACAGTAACCTGCATACTCTGTTACAAAGAAAATATTAGAAGAAACGAAATTGCAGCAGCATATTATATAATTTGGCAGCTCTCAATCAATTGGCAATATTTTCAAAAAGAAAAAAAAATCAATTGGAATATTAATCGCGATCCGAATATATGCAAACAGCGCGATCGGGGGCGTTTCCGTAAATTTTAGGGGTGTAAGTGTAAATTTTAGGGGCGTTTCCGTAAATATTTGGATCGCGATCGGGGGTGTTTTGTAACATTTCAGGCCGGCGCCATTGGAGCCAGCGAGGTTGCTTTGCCGCCGATGCCGGCCGCTCGCCCCTTCGCGTTGGATCCCCGCGAGCTCCTGCCTGCCAAGTTTGCTCCCTCGGCCGCTGCCTCCGCCACCGTCGGCTCCGAAATGCCCCCAGACCAGAAGGCCCCGCGGCGGCTCCTTGCATTGCCATGACGGTGGCGAGAGCTGGCTTGCCGCCGGCGTTTGCCGTTGCCTTCTCCCGGTAGCATTTCAGAGTGAGAGTGATCCACGAGGAGATTGCCGGGGATAAAAGGCTCCGCATCTCGAGCCGGTGCTCATGCTGTCCACGTCCGTGCGCGATGAAAATTGAAAATGTTCAGTTTCGACAGTCAGCCTCTTGTTAGCTGGTACCGATATACAGACTCTTGTTAGCTGTAATTTATTTTTTTCAGTAAGGTCGCACTTGAATAGACTGATAAGAGCAAAGATTCTCTGTCTATAATGCACAAGATTTGGTCCAAACAGATACATGGCCACGTTCAAGAAAATCAACCATTTAGTGAAAACCCCATCAGTCATATGATAAAGATTTGAGGAATATGTTTAAGCAAATTTGCAAGCAAAACGATGGCATGACAATTTCAGAGAAGCAAAACATGTCTTTTGGAACTTTGTGCGTGTTCAAGCCTAAGGTGTACTGTCAACCATCATGACAGCGAAATGTGGACCAGTACTACACACCTGGAGAAATTGTAAAAAGGAAATTCCTAACTGAGATCAAGACAACTGGTTAGCTCATCGCAGGACGAGATGTTTTCAGCGATGATTTCATAATGCAGGCAGCAGAGCGCACACGTGCATGCTGATCACCTAACACACTGCAATTTCTTGGTGCTGACTGCTGAGTCTGCAAGAACGTGATTTCCCTGTTTCTACAAAGTAAAAAAGGACAGCCAAATCAAGTTGAATTATTGCTTTTGGACGTGCTGAAAGGTCGGGCCTGGCTATAAATAGGAGATAGCTAATGCTTCAAGAGCTACATACATGAAGTATATGGGAACGGCGGAACATTTCTTCCCAATCCCAACTAACTTGCTTGGATCGGCATTTCTTCCCAACCTACTTGCTTGGATCCGCTTCAGTGCTCGTCTCATTCTCCATTCCATTGTCCGAGCTTGGGGTTGGGAGTCATCAGGATTTTATAGGCTACGTCTTCCACAACTGTACTAGTATGTTACCGATCCTGCTCCGGTCCTACATCAGACAAACAGGTGCAGGGGCGGTTGCAACTTGTGAGTACCTGATGTCCACATGATTGTTAAGGTCCGTGTTTCATCAGGCACTTTTGTGTTTCTCCGGGTGCAACGGTCACTGGTGAAGCCATTTTCGGGAGAACAGCCCAAGCTGATTTGGCAGCCTGGCATACTCAGAGCAAAAGGGATCACCGGGATTGTAACTTTGATGGGCGCGACAACAAAACATAGCAGCTTGGTCAAACCATTCATGGCCGCGGCCACGGGTTGTAACACTACTAGTTCTTGAGCCTGTCTAGGCTTTCCTTTCTAATCAATACAACAGGCAGCTCTCCTGCCTTGTTCTTTTCCAAAAAAATCCAATCCCCTTGTCACTGCCCCTCCCTTTGCTCTAAAGTGCCACAAATAAACAAATAAATAAATAACTGAATCTGGCTGATGGCACGCTAGACTCATCAAATCTGTCCATGCAAAATGCAAACACAGCAATGTGATAGAGGAAAGACGACGTGATCATTAGTTTTCAATCTCCCTAGGCAAAGCACAATGCTGCATGGGCATCTTCTGATAGAGGCAAATAATCAACTTAGCAGTCAGCACCATCCATTCTCTTAGTGCAGAAGTATAAAGCAGTTGCGGAATGTAGATAATTTGGGCGTTTCATTCTCTTTTCTACCTTCCTATGTAGAACCGAAGAAAAAAAGGGTCATGAAGCATTGTCCAGATGTACATGCGTTGTTTTGTAAAACAAGCAACTCTTGAAAGATCCTAACTATAGAAGGAAGGATGTCGAGGGCCGCTTCCTTCAACGAAGGCATTTGCTCTTGTTGATGCAAGCAGATGTAGCTGCCAGACGTTGCTTTTCTAAGGACCTTCCAAGTTCCAGGGTAGCACCTACCAGATAATATTGTTTCGCAACATAAGATGCCTATTCTCGGTTTACAAAAAGATATGGTCTTTGTGTCATCACAAAATCGTATTGCGAGGTCAGTTTTTTGCTTAAGTCTAAATTACAGTTAGCAATATAATGGATCCTTTGTGAAGTGTGACAGGTGAAGCCTTTCATAGTGATGTTTCGAGGGCCACAATAATTAACCTTTCATTATTAGCGATTTTGACTAATCACAAAATGATATCAACAAAATTCTGTGTAGGAATCTATACTAAATTTGTTTATGTAAGTAATGCATAGGATTAGAATGCAAACCTGAAAAGTGTTCCCCTTTGACTCCCTTGAAATTGTGAATATATAGTAAACTGTGTCCAGCTTCGGGAGAAATGTTTTGGAAAGCTCAGCAAGTTTTGGGTAGAAGAATGCAAACCTGAAAACATTTCTTCAGGTTTTTGGAAACCTGAAGAATGTTTTCGAATAAATTAAATGATGAGATGGTTATCAACAACGAACGCACTTGGATGTACAAATCGATGATGAGATGTCAATCTTGGCTAGGGGGTATGCCCGCTGAAGCAGTCATTTTTTTATTACATTTGGAACGGCTCAAGTATGCTCACAATTTCTGTGGTTAACGAACTAAGCATAGTGATCACACATTACTGAACTTTGGCTGACACAATTCGAACAAAAAAAGCAAACATTGCTGGCCTAACTCTCCCATTCATTACACAATAATGACCCAAGTTAGCTCATCAGTACAGAAGTCAAGTTCGAACTAACAAGTACTGTACTGATGCTCTAAAAGTCAAATCTTCATGATTTTGCACATGTGCGACAATTCCAGTGCCCAAAGAGATGTCTCAAATCAACAAAGAAGGTAACGATCGCTATGTTCTCAATTGGTAGGCACCATGCATTTGCTCATTAGAACAAGAATGATCATGTGCTGTGTACTGATGTTCGCCGTGATGTTTTCTTAATGCAGACGTGTTGATCACTTGGCAGGCTTCAATTTATCGGTGCAGAGAACTTAATAATTTCCCCTATTTTCCGTGGATAAAAAGGACAGCAAACTCAAGTTGAATTATTGCTTTGGACCTGCCGGAGGGCCTAGTCTGACTATAAATAGGAAACGGATGATGCTTTCAAGAGCTACATGAGCTACATGGAATTGTAGAAAACTTCTTCCCAACACTTGGATCTGCTTCGGTGCTCGTGTCATTACCCGTTAGTTTCTCCAAGCTTGGGCTTGGGAGTCGTCAGAAAATTATAGGGCAATGTCGTGAAGAAATGTGGCATGCTACTATACTGCTATTTTTCTTCGAAGTTTTCTTCGATGCTCCATACTACCTTATACTGGTGTTCAAAAGGACCAGTATAAAAGGATACGGTCCAAATTAGTTGTATACTACTAGACCTTCACCTGTAGTATAAGGTAGTATAGGTCGAGTAGTATAGTAGTATAGGGGTATTATGGGAAAAAATTATTTTTAACATGTGATATAATGTGGTATAGATCGAGTAATACAGTGGTATAGGGGTATTATGAGAAAAATTATTTTTATTTTATACTCATTTGGTCCGATATATTTATTTCTTTTTACACATATGTTCATTTAGGTTAGGAGCTCCAATAAAAAAATTATATTACAGTCTAATTACAAAATTGTCCATCCCTCCATACTCCATACTACCATAGAGTAGTATGGAGCACCGAAGAAGACCTCTTCTCTTCTTGTTGTATCATGCAAACAGGCGCAGGGGCGGTTACTAGTCACAAAACCCGAGTACGTAGCTGATCTTTTAAATCTCTTACATTGTTGCAATCAATGAGTGCAACAAATTGTGGTAGAAGCAATGGGGAACCGGTATGCAGTTCTGTGTCCTAATCCTGACACATAAAAAGGTTGAGAGGGTTTGGGCACCTGCTGGTAGCAACACTCTGATCTTGATGCATTTCAGATGCTCTTGTTGTGTTGGTTTACCTTGCTTGATCGAAAGCAGAGTGTATTATCCATCCACAATCATGGCAAGCACACGGGATTCCACAATGTTCAGAAAATCATAAGTGCCATGACCATGATACATCTGAATATGTGCAGATTTGTTAGAGTGAATACCAACGATACCACAATTTGCTTGTAGACGTAATGTAGCAGTTACTTCCCCATGGTAACCTGCATACTCTGCTGCATACATTAGAAGAAATGAAATTGCAGCAGCTCTCGATCAATTTACAATCCAATAAAAAAACAATCCGCAACCCTTTTTTTTTTTTTTTTTGCGGGTAAACAATCGGCAACCTTGATCTCCTCCGTCAGGTAGAAATAGAAATAGCACTAACGGACGTGCCTTGCGCAGGATCACAGGACGTACTGACCAGCCTGCCATGGCCGGCTTGCGTGAGCTCGCTCATCTCCGATGGCCGTCATGTTGGGGACTTGCTGCCGGAGCAGAGATTGAAGGAGCGAGATTCTAGGGATTGAGTGCACCGATGGATGGAGATGGGGCTTCACGTTCCCTGCTAGCGCGGAAGATGGGGAGCTGTCGGCGGCGGCGACGTGCCGTCGGCGGAGAGCCGGAGGTGGACGGAGGGACTGAGAGCAAAATTGAGATGCAAACCGGGGGGGCATATGGCATATATTCGGATCGCGATTAATAATCGTGATCCAAACTAGGGGCGTAAATGTAAATATCAGGGGTTCCTTAGTAAATATTCGGGCTGGCGCCATGGGAGCCAGAGACTCTGGCAGAGAGGCCGGCTTGCCGCCGGCGAGCAACGTCTCACCTCTTCGCGCTGGATCCCCGTGAGCTTCCAAGTTTGCGCCCGCAGCCGCCGCCTCCGGCCAGGGTTAAAAATCCCGACCGCTACCGGTCCGGATACCGCGGTAACCAGTCAAACCGGTCCGGACCGGTAGCGGTACGGGTCGGTTTCCAACCGGCCAAATTTAAAATTTTCAAATTTTAATTTAAAAAATTGAAAAATTAGAAAAAATTCTTAAAAATACTTTAAGGTGAGTAGATTTAATGGTGTCAAAATTTTTCAAATATTAGTTCATTTAGTATTTTTTGTTTGTATTAGAAGTTCAAACAGCCTACTAAATCAACACGTTAAACTTCTAATGCGCTTAAACCGCTACTTAAAATTCTTAAAAATGTTCTCTTATTGACACCATTAGATTCTACGCACCTTAAACTATTTTTAGGAATTTTTTAGAAATTTTCTTTTATTTTTAATTTTTTAATCAAAATTCGAAAATTTGTCAAACCGCTCAAACCGGCCGGCTAACCGCTCAAACCGGCCGGCTAACCGTTCAAAACCGGTTGAACTACGGATTTAATTTGATTTTTAAATTTGTCCGGTTTCTACCGGTTTCCGGTCAAACCGGTCCGGCTAACCGCTGCCGGTGGGCGGCGGTTTGGCTAGACCGGTCGGGAAAAAAAACCCTGCCTCCGGCCACCCTCGCGAGCGACGCACTGCCCGAAAATGCCCCAGACCTGAAAGACCCATGCCGGCGGCGAGAGCTGGCTTGCCGGCGTTTGCCTTCACAGTGTGCGCGTGGACTGGGCAGGAGATCGCCGCCGTAGGCTGCGGTGGCGGCGGCGGGGCGGTAGCCGGTGCTCGAGTAGGTGCAAATGTATTCAGTTTTGAGTGACACTGTATTTTCAAACAGCCTCCTGTCAGCAGGTATACAGCAAACAGAATCTTGTTAGCTGTATTTATTTTCTTCAGTAAGCTCACAGTTGAAGACCCTGATAAGAGCAAGGATTCCATTTCTACAATGCACAAGATTCGGTCGGAACAGATACATGGGCAAGTACAAGAAAAACAATTCATTCAGTGAAGACCTCTGTGCTATGAAAAGATTGAGGAACATGCTTACGCGAATTTGCAAGCAAGACGATGGCAAAACAACTTCAGAGAAACAAAACGTGTCTTTCGGAAATCTGCATATGCCCAAGCCTCGAGGTACTGCTAACCGAGTACTATGAATTTTCAAACGCCTGAAGAAACGGCTGCAAGCACGAGGTTGGCCGCACAACAGTGTGTGCGCCTTATGTCGCACGACGCAAGAAACGGGGATTCATCTTTTTGCCGAGTGTCGTTTTACACAGAGAATTTGGGACACTATAGCTCAATGGACTGGAGTGCCGGGGTTGAGGACGGCGACATGGCTACGGCAAGAATCAGTAGAATACTGGTGGACAGTGCTTGCACGGGTAGCCTCAAACGATCGAAAAGGGTTGACGAGCCTCATCATCTTAGTCGTCTGGAGGTATGGATGGAGCGCAACGCGAGAATTTTCAACCGCAAAGAAACACCCTGTCCTTCGATAATCGCAAAAATAAAAGGCCAGGCGAGTAGTTGGGTGGCAGCAGGCGCGTCGCATTTGGCAGCCCTCGTACCTTAGAGCATCTCCATTCACCCTTCATCCCTCGTACCTTAGAGCATCTCAATTCAACCCTTCGTATCTTCATTTAGCTATCCACTCCAAAAGATCCCCCCTCCCTATTACTCGGTGCTCCAGCAGACTAGCCAAATCTCACCCTCCAAATTCTATTAACCTATATTTTATTAGTATTCGAACTTTTTTAACAAACATATTGTAAGATTTCACTTTTGTGCTACCCAACAGTGACACGTGTCAGGGAGGCGTGTAATGTGCCTAGATGGCGAGGGAGAAGCGGCCAGCCAAATTTGCCGTGAATGGCTCTCTGGATGGCGGGCTGTCAAAGATGGCGTGTCGCATGGCGTGACCGCTGGAGAAACTGTCTCAGTAGCCAAAACAGAGATGGCGAGTCAAATGGACTGGCCGCTGGCGATGCTCTTAGCTTGCCCTGTTGTGTTTCTCTTCCTTTGGGTTCGCAACTCCGGATGCTTTTTGACGCATCCTCAGAGTGCCGCTCTCTTTTCCTTTCTGTACAGCTGGCTTCCTTTTTGTATTTGCCCGTCCGGGCCTCCTTTTTATTAATATAGTGGACAGCTCTCCTGCCGGTTCGTTTCAAAAAAACATACGAAGAAACTGTAAAAAAAAATGCTGAACTGAGATTCTCCATGTAATGGGCCTTCAACATGATGGGCTGCCAGTCGCAGGCTCTCACGGCCCCGCATGAATTGGTGTTGAATCCTCAGCACCGCCAGTCACATTTTCATTTTACGTGTCTCTTTGTCTCTCTGTTTAGTCAGCTTAAGATCATTTATGTTGAGAAAGGTGCTTCTCAATGCAAGATTTTACTGTAAGAGTATCTCCGGCAGATTGATTTTTCTCTTTCTCACCTATAGAGGAATCTCCTTTCACAATCTCGGTGTATTGAGGAGAAGGGATAAAATCAGATTCCCTTCTCCATTTCCCCTTCCCTTTCCCCTGCCAGTGGGGCTCACCCGTCAGTTGCGTATCCCTCTCTTCCTTTCTCTCCTCCCTCCCTCCTCATCTCTCCCACGCGCACAAGCATGGGCAGGGTCACCCGGGGCAAGGGACCGCCGCCGCCCGGGCTGGCGGCGACAGGGGCGCGCGGCGGGCGGCACGGAAGGCGGGCCCGGCCGCGCGGCTCGACGGCCTGCGCGCGAGCGATTGATGACGCAATGGCGTGCAGGGAGGTCGGGCGCGGCTCGCTGGCCTCGTGCGCACGGCGGCAGCGGCGGCCAGGGCGGCCCGCAGCATGTCTGGTGGCCGGCGGCCAGGCTTGTGCGCGGGCGGCCCACGTCGGCGAGAGATGCGACGGAGCAACACAGGCCGATGCGCGCCGGCGGGAGATGCGACGGCGCACGGCAGGCCGGCGGACCGGGGCATGGTCGGCGGGCTGGAGGCAGCAGCACGGGGTCGGCGGGGCGGAGGTAGCGGTGCGGAGTCCGGACGCGGGGCGTGGTCGGCGGTGGCGATGTAGGCCGGACGCGGCCGGCGAGCTGCGCTTGAGAGAAAGGGGATGAGAAAACAGAGAGGGTGGTTGAGAAAAGAAAGAGGAGAAGGGAAGGGATAAAGGAGATTGAGAAAAAATTATAGGGAAACGGGATTGTTTTCTCAATCAGCTGGAGCACGTTTTTTCTATCTCAATCCCTTTATAACAAGATACAGGGGAAGAGGATCGGTTTTCTCAATTGCTGGAGATGCTATAATAGACAATGATGTCGAACAACGTGGTTAACCTAGGCACCACGCATTAACTAATTCATATGAGAATCTTCATATATTCAGAATAGGACACATCAACGGGTAGGTGACGAGTGTGTTAGCTCATAGTAGGACGACCATGTACTGATGTTTTTAGCGATGTTGTTCTTAATGCAGACAGCAGAGTGCACACATGCATGCTGATCACTTTACAGGCTGCAATTTCTTGGTGCTGAGGACCTGCAAGAACATGATTTTTCACCAATTGCTTTGGACCTGCCGGCTAGGCCTGGCTACATATAAAAGGAGACGGTGCATGGAGTATAGGAAGGGCAGAACATTTCGCCCCAACCTACTTGCTTGGATCCGCGCTTCTTCGTAACCTGCTTGCTTGAATCTGCTTCAGTGTTCGTCCCGTTCTTCGTCCCTCGCTCATCCGAGCTTGGGCTTGAGAGTCATCAGGAACTTATAGGCTACTTCTCCGTAGTATATCACTACCATTACCTTTGAAGTTTCTACATCAGGCAAACCGGGGGCAGTTGCAACCTTGTGAATAGCAGATCCTGTTCTGATATGTCCACACACGCTGATCAAGTTCCGTGTTTCATCACGAACTTTGTTTTCTGCTGGTGCAACGGTGACCGGTGAATCCGATTTCAAGAGAACAGCCCAAGCCTGATTTGGCAGCCTGACAGAGCTCCAAAGCAAAAAGGATCAACAGGGTTGCAATTAATTAGATTGGGCGTCCACAAAGCACAGCAGCTAGAATGATAGATCAAACAATTTAATCCCATGTCAGTTGTCACTGCCCCTCCCCTTGTTCTAATAAAATGATCCCCGAACCATCTCCACTAATAAGCAAAAAAAAAAAAAAAAAAAAAACTGGGATCTGGCTGATGGCACGTTAAACTCATCATATCAACAACGCAAACAACAGTAATATGATAGAGGAAAGACGATGTGTTCGGTAGTTTTCAATCTCCCTAGGCAAAGCACAATGTTTCATGGGCATCTTCGGATAGCAGCAATAATCAACTTAGCAAGAACATGATTTCCCCTGTTTCTATGGATAAAAAGGACAGCTGATTTATTGCTTTGGACATGCCGGAGGGCCTGGTCTGACTATGAATAGGACATGACTGATTCTTAAAAGAATTACATGAGCTACATGGAGTGGTAGAAAACTTCTTCCAACACTTGCTTGGATCTGCTTCGGTGCTCTGTCATTATCCATCACTCTTTGTCCCAAGCTTGGGCTTGCGAGTCGTCAGGAAATTCTAGGGCTACGACAAGAAGATATGTGGTATGTTACTACTACTGTTGTGCTTGTCATATCATGCAAACAGGCGCTGGGACAGTTACAAGTTAGAACTCGTAAGTATCTAGCTGATCTTGCTCCGATGTCTTCATCATCAGGCTCCTTGTTTTCTGCAGGTGCAACGGTCGTGGACAGCATGACTCCAGCGCTTGGTGATAAAATGAATTTTCCTCCAAGAGATGCTTTGTTAGGAATAAGTCTAATGGTTCTAGAAAAAGATGTATGGATTAAGTTTACAAAAAGATGTATAGATTAAGTTTACAAAAAAGATATTTAGTCTTTTTTGCCATTACAAAATCATATCAAAAGGTCATTTAAAAAAAGAAGTCCAGAGACTACAGCTAGCAACACAATTAGGATCCTCTTTTAAGTGTGACAGGTGAAGCCATTCATAGTAAAGCGCTAAGTGCCACTAACTAACATTTCATTATTAGATATTTGATATATCAGTACTAATGGAGGGGATATCTCAAACTTAAGCAATAAGAGAGAATGCAGACCATTGACATTGAATTGAATTTGGACTGATTCAGTTGTGGTCACAAATGTAGTAACATCAAGTAGTGATGATACCTGACACCGAGCACATGAACAGGTCTATCGGTCATCTGAACATTCATGTGGATGATGATGTATGTCTTGAGTCCTGCTTAGGTAATCTGTGGCAACAATAAGCAGAGAGAAGAAAAGGTACGTTTCTGTCTTCCTGGTGACCTCTTCTCTGAAGATGGTGACTAAATCCGGTAATGATTCAGCAGAGGGGAAGAATTGAATCAGCTGAAAGCTATTGCTTAACTCAAAAATCATTTCTATTGCAGGATTGCTGCACCATGAGTGCCAGTGTGAGTACCATATATATATAGTCAGTCACGGTGCACAGGCGTCTCTTCTCTGAATTACTCGAACCTCTTACATATAGCAGATTTGTTCGCCGAAATATTGGGATTAACTGAAAGCAAACCATGCTTTACTCGATTAGCACATATTTATTCAGATGCTGAGCTTTCTTTAGTGACATTGAGATGTTGAATTGTGTTGGTTTACCTTGCTCGGACGAAAGCAGAGTGTGTTAAACATTCCAGGTACATATAATTTCATAATGTTCAGAAAATCAGAAATGCTGTGAGCAAGTGATACACGAATACATCTGAATATGTGCAGATTTGTCAGAGTTGATATGAAACAACATGTAACTGTTACATACTTGTGCACAGTAACCTGCATACTCTGATTCAAACATTAGAAGAAACGAAATTGCAGCAGCATATTATACTAGTTAGCAGCTCTCGATCAATTGGCACTATTTTTTTCAAAAAAAATCAAGTGGAAAGTGTAAAAGAAAAACCGTAATCTTCTCCTCGTCAGGTACAAATAGCACTGACGGCGAGATCATAGAGATTTATTTGGACAAGGATCAGCATCTTCACGGAGGTATTCTTGAGCAGGATCACAGGACGTACTGAACAACCTGCCATGGCCGCCGGCTCGGCGTGTGGCTGCTTGGCGTGCTCGCTCTCGCTCGTCCCCAATGCCCGTCATGTTGGGGACTTGCTGCGGGAGCAGAGGGTGAAGGAGCGAGATCCTAGGGGCTAGGGCTTGATTGCACCGGATGGAGATGGGGCTTCGCTTTCCCAGCAAGCACGGAAGTTGAGGAGGCCGGCGGCGGACGAGCCGCAGGTGGAGCGGAGGGGCTCAGAGCCAAAATCGAGATGGAAACCCGGGGGGGGGGGTCATTTTGCATTAATCGCGATCCAAAGCAGGGGGCATAGAGCAGTAGATTCGGATCGCGATTAAATGTAAAAAGTAGGGGCGTTTCTGTAAAGGTTTAGTCCAGTTTTGAGGGGCGTTTTGTAATATTTCGGGCCAGCGCCATGGGAGGCGGCGAGGTCGCGCTGCCGCCGGCGACGACCGCTCGCCCCTTGACGCTGCATCCCCGCGAGCTTCCGCCAAGTTTGCACCCTTAACCACCGCATCCAGACACCCTCACGAGCGACGCACGGCCCTAAAATGCCCCCGGATCAGAAGGCCCCGCGGCGGCAACCTCGTTCCTCCATGTCTGGCTGGAACTGGAAGAGCCCGATGATAATACTAAGAGCAAAGGTCTACTGTCTGCAATACACTGTGCGAGTATGTACTGCTACGCCTTTACCCGCAAAAAGAATGTACTGCCACACCTGAAGAAATTGCAAAACAACCATGCTTCCCAACCGAAATCTTTTCACCATCACATCAAAGGAGAATCTTAGATGCATGAAGTATTAAATGTAGACGAAAAAGGTGAAAAGTTATATGGATGGGCTGTAAATCGCGAGACGAATCTAATGAGCCTACTTAATTGATGATTTGCAATAGTAATGCTACAGTAACCATCCGCTAATTATGGATTAATTACCCTCTAATTACCATCGTTAGATTCGTCTCGAGATTTCCAACCTATCCATATAACTTTCCACCTTTTTCGTCCACATTTACTATTCCTAAATTGGTAAAATCAATACCCGAAATCTTTTCACAGAAACTTTTCATCAACTAAACACGGGCAATGCCGAACTGAGATCAGATCAACTGGTAGCTGACAAGTGCCGGAGTGCGTTAGCTCACAGTAGGACGACCAAGTAGGACGACCATGCATTGATGCTTTCAGCGATGCTTTCTGAATGCATGCAACAATTTTTCTTTAAAAAAAAAAGAATGCACGCAGACACGCAGCAGAGCACACACATGCTGATCACTCGGTAGGCTGCAATTTCTTAGTGCCCATTACCTGTAAGAACATGACTTTCCCCTATTGCTACGGGTAAAAAGGTACAGCAAAATCAAGTTGAATTATTACTTTGCACCCGCTGGAAGGCCAGGCCTGGCTATAAAAAGGAGACGGTGCTGATACTTCAAGAGCTATGTACATGGAGTATATGGGAATGGCAGAACATTTCTTCCCAACCTGCTTGATCGGATCCGTTTGAGTGCTCGTCTCGTTCTCCGTCCCTCGCCCGAGCTTGGGCTTAGGAGTCATCAGGAATTTATAGGCTACGAGTTGTATATACTGACTATTCCTGTTCTGCTCCCAGTACTGTGTGTGTTACTAGTCCTTTACTGCTCCGGTGCTCCCTGCTACATCAGGCGCTGGGGCGGTTGCAGTGTGTGAGTAGCTGTTCTGATGTGTCAACATGATGTTAAGGTCTGTGTTTCATCAAGTACTTTGTTTCCTCCAGATGCAACGATCACTGTTGAAGCTATTTTCTGGAGAACAGCCCAAGCTTGATTTGGCAGCCAAGACATATTAAGGCCCCGTTCGTTTACCTGGGATTCAAATCAGGCTAGGATCTAAGCCAGACCAGGATCGATTGAATCTTGGCTTGTCACTCATTCCTAGCCATCAGCCATTCCAGGCCAGCAAACGGTCAGGATGAAAAACAAGTGAACTGTTGGTTTACACAGGATCAAAAAACAACAGATAAACAACAAACCATTACACTCCAACCGTCACATATACAAACTGTTACACTCCAGCATAAAAAACTAAAGTTACAGCCTTTTGGTTCCATGGCAAGCAAGAATGAATATCAGAACATGATTTTTCTGAGATGAAATAAAATCGCAGAGCTAAAATAAGAATGTCCTTTTGCACTCCTTTGGACCTTGAGACCAAAATGTTTTTTTCGCACTCCTTCAGACCTGAAACAAAATCTCAGAGCTCAAAGCCTATCGAAGGCCATCATGGTGCGGTATAAAGTGACTATTGGTTGAGTGGCCAAACAAATACAAGATAAAAAATTTAGATAACTGTTCTACGCACAGTATCCAAGTAAATGCAGTTGACACTTGACAGTGCACGGTGAGCACCAGTGTTCTGAACCTAAGGACTGAACAAACTCTTCCTTTACTCATTTGACAACCATTGTTGCCTCCATATAACTACATTAAAATTATGTTTCAAACAACATTCTAGAGTTCCTTTCCCCACTCAAATCAAGTACACCAAAAGAAATATCGATGAACTGATAAAGTTTTAGTAGATGGGGTACTAGAACAAGCCAATAAAGGCAGATATATCATACCCCAAGAAGGGGGAGGTTCACCTTCTCCAACTCTGAACCGGTGCTGATGAAGGAATCTACAAGTAACAATAAAAGGTATTCATTAAGCTGTAATATTCATGCAAATGGTTCCACAGATACGTGGTGACTTGATTCTCGAGTTGGAGAAGTCACACTGTTACAAAAAAAGGGGATAAAAATTCACAATTTCACAGTAACATATCCGTTGCAAGGGCTACAAGGTAACTTTCAGTTTCAGTAGCATAGCTACCACAAGGTGCCTCATACTGGAACCTGTTTCCCCTCCCAGCTTGATACTTACTAATAAGATAGCTTGTTGTTCTCATGTAAACTCAGCATAGGTGCATAAATATGATTGGAAAAAAAAATGTACCTCTGGTACAGACTCAACTGCCTGTACTCCATAGTACCTAATAAAAAAAATTGTTCGAACCATGAATTGTAGATAAGAAGTAACACTTCTCTGTTTTTTTAAAGATCAAGACTGAATTTTAAAAACAGAAGTCAAAATTGACAGATAACTAGTGCAAAGCACAGCAGCTAGATCAAACTATTCAACCCCCCTGTTACTGCCCCTCCCCTTCTAAAGTTCCACAAATAAGCAAATCAATGAATAACTAGTGTAAAGCACAGCAGCTAGATCAAACTGTTCAATTTCCCTAGGCAAAGCACAATGCTTCATGGGCATCTTCTGATAGCAGCAATGATCAAGTTAGCAATCAGCACCATCCATTCTCTTAGTGCTGCAGAAATTAAAAAAAATACCGAATTGAGTGTCAGGTGAACATACACCGGCGATTCCTGTTGAACGAAGATGAACACAGGAGGTTTTTTGTGCTGCTAACTGGCATGACGATGGAAAAAAGATCGAGGAATATGCTTAAGCAAATTTGGAAGCAAGACGATGGCATGACAGGTTCAGAGAAACAATTAAAGACATGTCTTTTGAAAGTTTGTACGTGCTCAATCATCGAGGAACTATGAACCATCGTTGCAGCGAACTGTGGAGTATGTACTGCTACACCTTTACCCGCAAAAAAGAAAAAAAAATGTACCTCTACACCTGAAGAAATTACCAAACAACAATGCCGAACTGAGATCAGATCAGCTGGTAGGTGACGAATGCCGGAGTGCGTTAGCTCACTGTAGGACGGCCATGTATTGATGTTTTCAGTGATGCTTTCTGAATGCATGCAACAATTTTTCTTATTTCTTTTTTTTTTAAAAAAAGAATGCACGCAGACACGCAGCAGAGCACACACATGCTGATCACTTGGTAGGCTGCAATTTCTTGGTGCCCATTACCTGTAAGAACATGACTTCCCCCTATTGCTACGGGTACAAAGTACTGCAAAATCAAGTTGAATTATTACTTTGCACCTGCCGGAAGGCCAGGCCTGGCTATAAAACGGAGATGGCGCTGCCGCTGATACTTAGAGCTACGTACATGGAGCATATGAGAACGGACAGAACATTTCTTCCCAACGTGCTTGCTCGGATCCGTTTGAGTGCTCGTCTCGTTCTCCGTCCCTCGTCCGAGCTTGGGCTTGGGAGTCATCAGGAATTTATAGGCTACGAGTTGTATATACTGAGCAGCTGTGTAGTGGTGTGTATGTTACTATTCCTGTTATGCTCCCAGTAATGTCTATGTTACTAGTCCTTTTCTGCTCCCTGATACATCATACATCAGGCAAACAGGCGCAGGGGCGGTTGCAGTGTGCGAGTAGCTCATCCTGTTCTGATATGTCTACACACAATGTGAAGGATCGTGTTTCATCAGGCACTTTGTTTCCTCCAGCTGCAAAACGATCAGTGTTGAAGGCGAAGCCATTTTCCAGAGAACAGCCCAAGTTTTTTTTTAATGAGCACAGCCCAAGCTTGATTTGGCAGCCAAGACGTATTAAGGGAAAAAAGGATCACGGCGAATGCAATTCAGATGGGGGCGACCACAAAGCACAGCAGCTAGATCAAACTATTCAACCCCCTTGTCACTGCCCCTCCCCTTCTAAAGTGCCACAAATAAGCAAATCAATAAATAACTGGAATCTGGCTGATGACACGGTAAACTCGTCATATCTGTCCATTCAAAAACGCAAACACAGTAATATGATAGAGGAAAGATGACGTGTTCAGTGGTTTTCAATCTCCCTAGGCAAAGCACAATGCTTCATGGTCGTCATGGGCATCTTCTGATAGCAGCAATGATCAAGTTAGCCGTCAGCACCATCCATTCTCTTAGTGCAGAAGTAAAAAAAATTTTACCGAATTGAGGGTCAGGTGAACATCGGCGAGGTGTACACCGGCGATTCCTGTTGAACGAAGATGAACACAGGAGGTTTTTTGTGCTGCTAACTGGCAGTTTTTTCGGACTCTATGTTTGCAATATCAAGAGTATGTACTGTACAGTACAGGTTCTAGCGTTGTGCCATTCCACGACGCCTGCTCTTGCGCACGTCCACCAACTAATGGGGTACGCCTTGACCCAGCAAACAAACTAGCTAACACAAAGCCTAAACAAGCTAACAAACAGATCGAACAGAAAACAATCTGACATGCTAGCTAACACTAGATACACGACACACTTGGCAACATTGAGATCAACTGGTAGGCGTTGTGTGCGTTAACGTTAGTTCAGACAGAAGAACACATGCTCATCACTTGATAGGCTGCAATTTCTTGGTGCTGAGTACCTGCAAGAACATGATTTCCTCCTATTGCTAACTGAAAAATCATTTCTTTGAAGATGGTGACTAAATCCGGTAATGATTCAGCAGAGGGGGAAAAGTGAAACAGCTGAAAGCTATTGCTAACTGAAAATCATTTCTATTGCAGGACTGCTGCACCATGAGTGCCAGTGTGAGTACCATATATATATAGTCACTCACGGTGCACATGCGTCTCTTCTCTGAATTACTCAAACCTCTTCCATAACGCAGATTTGTTCACCGAAATATTGGGATTAACTGAAAGGAAACATATTGAGATGTTGAGCTGTGTTGGTTTACCTTGCTCCGTGGAAAGCAGAGTGTGTTGCCCATTCCAGGTACATATAATTTCATAATGTTTAGAAAACTCAGAAATGCTGTGAGCCTGTGATACACGAATACACATCTGAATAATTGCAGAATTGTCAGAGTTGATATGAACGATACCGCGACATGTTTACATACGTGCACAGTAACCCGCATACTCGGATTCAAACATTAGAATTTAGAAGAATCGAAATTGCCGCAGCATATTATACTAGTTAGCAACTCTCGATCAATTGGCACTATTTTCAAAAAAAAAATCAAGTGGAAAGTGTAAAAGAAAAACCGTAATCTTCTCCTCGTCAGGTACAAATAGCACTAAGCCACTGACGGCGAGATCGTAGAGATTTATTTGGACAAGGATCAGCATCTTCACGGACATGCACGTGCTCTTGCGCAGGATCACAGGATGTACTGAACAACCTGCCATGGCCGGCTTGAACTCAAGCGAAGCGTGCGGCTGCTTGGCGTGCTCGCTCGTCCCCGATGCCCGCCATGTTGGGGACTTGAAGGAGCGAGATCCTAGGAGCTAGGGCTTGATTCCATCGGATGGAGATGGGGCTTCGCTTTCCCAGCTATCACGGAAGGTGAGGAGGTCGGCGGCGGCGGAGGGCCGTCGGCGGACGAGTTGCAGGTGGAGCGGAGGGGCTCAGAGCCAAAATCGAGATGGGAACCAGGGGGCATTTTGCAAATATTCGGATCGCGATTAATAATCGCGATCCAAATTAGGGGGTATTTTGCATATACTAGAACAGGATGCGCGCTATCGCGCGCCCAACAATTCAACAGTGACATCAATCTGAACAAAACATCAGAAACTCATTTGAAATCAACAGAGTGCTATAAAGCAACGTGTAAAATTAAAGAACTAATGCATCTCGCAATAAACATGTCAAGGGACTAACAACATTAATATTTCAAATGTCTACGGAATTAGAATCATTATAAACACAACATCCAAGCATCATGGCTACCCTATCGATCAGCAATATAGGCGTTTGTTCGGCATTTGAATGAAACATCAGAATACATCTGAGCACCTTGGCTATCCTATCGATTACCCAGCACAGCTGTTTTAAGGGCAATTTGCATGAAAATATTAACAATTTCTCACGTTTGCAGTCCAATCAATGTTGTCATACACTCTCAGTGACGCAACTTAGCTTTTGATAGAACGTCTCATCATAAAACGATAAAATAATCTACATTTCAATGGATCAAAATAACGTTGATGCTAAGACCATCACAATCACACCCAGGAGATCAATCAAAATCCAACACAGTAAACAAAGTTCAATAAACGTAGTGCTTGCTCACTGTTTTAGTAAAACAAGTACACACAGGCTTAGTATGTTTACTACGACAAGTAATGGTAAGCCACTGAATACATACTACTACTATCATGGTAGCTTTGTTCAGAGAAGACAGAGAAGCTGTTCAGAGAAGACAGAGAAGAGAAGACAGTCTCTCGCTTTTTTACAGAAAGCGAGCCATGGCGACTCCTGCGTCTAGACATGCAAAGGACAACTCCTCCCAGGTAATCAAATAGCTAGTCAGTAGAATTAACTGGAGAACCAAAAGAGGCACTAATATCTAGCAAGTCAAGGTCAAGAATCAAGAATGGCTGTTCATGTCTGTTGGCTGCAAAAAAATGAAATTGTGAAACAGAGAACTGTGTGCATAATAATAGCCCAGCAGGAGGTTAGGACTCGATTGCACAACATATTGATGCAACTTACAATGATTATTATTAGATCTGCATTGTATGATCTGCAATGGGACCAGAAAAAGATACCATGCTTGATAGGTATCTTGCTTTGCATTATTTCAAATTGTTGTTCTTGCCTGCAGTGAAAAAATCAATCGAAGTGAGATTGCAGTGAAAAATGAAAACGATTTAAAGAAAATGTATTATGTTAAGAATCACTAATTCTATTAAGATTATAGCTAACAGCATCAATCCTCTGATAAATTTCCTAAATTCACCACTGCCATAAACTTCAATTCCAAGCTATTATATTTTGTTTGGCTTAAAGGCACATCAGAGTCTCCACCTGAGCAAATAAGCACCTGTTTAGGCAGCAAGTGAATGCTGCATTATAGGATAATAGATGGCAGTGTGAAGCTCACCATCTAACCTCTAACTTTGCACTTAAAAGAAATCAAATACTGTGGACTGACATTGATAGGATAGTCAATAACTCTGAAAATCCAATTGTTATCTCCAACTTCAACTATTGCCATCCTGAAGCCATTTTGGCATACAAATTTTCAATCTAAAAAGAAGCTACCAGTGAATAATCACTAATTCAATTTGGAAGTTTTCAGATAATAATCAAAGGATTGCCTATTACTTCTTCTATCACAGTAACATCACAACAGAACATGTAAACAAAGTAAATTAACTCGATCAGATGGCAACCATGTTCAATTTTCAAAACAGCAAAGAATTAATAATGATGGAACTACCAATTCGTCCAGCTTCATGTCTAGTTTTGAACTAAAAAGAACTTGAAACTTAAGGTAGGGCATGCATATCACAAATCGAAATGAAGTTCAAACTACAGGTTTTAATACTTCATTTGTCACTATCTCTGGGTGCATGAACTGCTAACCAATTCACAGCATATGCTGCAGACCTAAGTCACCAAAATGATTTTTTTTCAGAAGGCAACACCACCAAAATTAGTGGCCTTTCATATTGATGTTGATAAACTTTAAAGAAGAACGCTAGATTTATGAGAGCAGAAGATCTAAAATGACCCCTAGAATTCCTAAACAGCACAAATCAGCAATCAGAACATAGCTAGCTCCTACGGAAGCAGAGAAGAAGGGGTGGAAGCGGGGAAGGTACCTTTGCTGGATGTGTCCCTGCGGGAAGTAGAAGACGAGGTCGCCGTCTCGCCGATGCGCGACCTCTTCACGGATCGATGGGCAAGGCTGGAGTCGCGGCCGCCAGTTCGCGAGAGGAGATGTGCTGCGCCGTACCGTAGCCGCCCGCGTTGGGCCCGTGCCACGCCGGAGCCAGGCTGTCGTGCTGCCCCTGCACTGAGGCCGTCCGGACCGGGCCGCCGCGGCTGGGCTGCTGCGCCGGCCACTGCATCTGAATAAATGGCATCATCCCAGGCGTGAGGTCCCACCGCTCGTTGCCGGCCGCCAACGCGGTGAAGGAGGCCGATGTGGAGGGCTGCCCGCGCTGGGTCCGTGCTGTGCGGGTCAGCATCGGGGCCGGTCGCGCTGGGATAGGTCCGCGCCGCTACTCCTCCTCGCGGCCACGCGCTCGATCTGGCGCCGGCGGCCGCGCCGTCAGCTCCCTCGCCTTTGGATTGGGCAATCCCGCAGGCCGACGCTCCCGCCGTCGCATCGTGCGCATCGCAAGAAGGGAGAGGCTGGCGGGAGGGAGCAGCATGCGAAGACGGGGAGGGGCGGCGGCGGTGGAGGCAGGCGGAGGGCGCGGCGGCGGTGGAGCGCAGGAGGAGAGAGAGGCCGGGAGGAGAGATACGGCGACGGCGGGGAGGGAGAGCAGTGCGAGAGGAGGGCAGCGGCGGAGGAGAGAGGGCGACGAGAGGAGAGGGACCTGGCTCGCCTCGCCGCCGGATCTGGGAGGTGGAGCGCAGGGCTGGCGGCGCAGTAGGGCAGCTTGCACGCGGGCCCAGAGGCGGCATCTGAGGCGCGGGGAGGAGGGGAAAGAAAAAAGGGGAGACGTGGCTCAAGCGCTGTCGAACACGTCGCCCGAATTAATGTGGGAGCAGCAAACGGGAGGGGATTTTAACCATTGCGATTCGGATCGCGATTAATAATCGCGATCCAAAACAGGGGTGTATATGTAAATAGTAGGGGGGTATCTGTAAATACTCAGTCCAGTTTTGGGGGGCGTTTTGTAATATTTCGGGCCGGCGCCATGGGAGGCGGCGAGGTCGTACTGCCGCCGGCGAGCTTCCGCCAAGTTTGCGCCCTTAACCACCGCCTCCAGACACCCTCACGAGCGACGCACGGCCCTAAATTGCCCCAGATCGGAAGGCCCCGCGCCGGCTCCTCTCCATGCCGGTGGCGAGAGCTGGCGGGCCGGCGTTAGCCTTCTCCAGGATGCAACCTCATTCCTCCATGCCTGGCTGGAACTGGAAGAGCCTGATAATACTAAGAGCAAAGATCTCCTGTCTGCAATACACAAGATTTGGTCCGACAGATCCATGACCACGTACAAGAAAAATCAATCCATTCAGTGAAGATCCCGTCAGTGCTATGAAAAAGATCGAGGAATATGCTTGGAAGCAAGACGATGGCACGGCAGTTTCAGAGAAACGATTAAAGGCATGTCTTTCGAAACTAACTGTGAACCATCAACCATCATTGCAGCGAACTGTACCCGCAAAAAGAATGTACTGCTACACCTGAAGAAATTGCAAAACAGCAATGCCGAATTATTATTACTTTGCACCTGCTGGAAGGCCAGGCCTAGCTATAAAAAGGAGACGGCGCTGATACTTCAAGAGCTACGTACATGGAGTGTATGGGAACGGCAGAACATTTCTTCCCAACCTGATTGCTTGGATCCGTTTGAGTGCTCGTCTCATTCTCCGTCCCTCGTCCGACGGTCCGAGCTTGGGCTTGGGAGTCATCAGGAATTTATAGGCTGCGAGTTGTATATACTGAACAATTGTGTAGTGGTGTGTATGTTACTATTCCTGTTCTGCTCCCAGTGCTGTGTGTGTTACTAGTCCTTTTCAGCTCCCTGCTACATCAGGCAAACAGGCTCAGGGGCGGTTGCAGTGTGCAAGTAGCTCATCCTGTTCTGATATGTCTACACATGATGTGAAGGATCGTGTTTCATCTGCACTTTGTTTCCTCCAGGTGCAACGATCACTGTTGAAGCCATTTTCTAGAGAACAGCCCAAGCTATTTGGCAGCCAAGACATATTAAGGGAAAAAAAAGGATGGGTACGACCACAAAGCACAGCAGCTAGATCAAACTATTCAACCCCCTTCTCACTGTCCCTCCCTTCGGTGCCACAAAAGTACTAAATATGCCTTCCCAGCTGAAGGCCATTTTTCCTCTAGTGGCCACAATCGTTAACATTTCATTATTAGCAATTTTGACTAATCACAAAATGGTATCAACAAAATTCTTTATAGGAATCTATACTAACTTTGTTTGTGTAAGTAATGCATGCTACGCTAGATTTGAGAACTCATTGTAACAAGCATAGGATTAGAATGCAAACCTGAAAAGTGTTCCCTCTTTGACTCCTCCCTTGAAATTGTGTCCAGCTTCGGGAGAAATGTTTTGCAAAGCTCAACAAGTTTTAGGTAGAAGAATGCAAACCTGAAAGCATTTCTTCAGGTTTTTGGAAACCTGAAGAATGTTTTTGAATAAATTAAATATGAGATAGTCATCAACAACGAACGCACTTGGATGTACAAATCGATGATGAGATGTCAATCTTTGGCTAGAGGGGTATGCCCAGCCTTTTTTTTATTACATTTGGAACTTTGGAAGTATGCTCACAATTTCTGAGGTTAACGAACTAAACATACTGATCACACATTACTGAACTTTGGTTGACACAATTGGAAAAAAAAGCAAACATTGCTGGCCTAATTCTCCCATCCATTACACAACAATGATAAAAAAAAGCTACCTCATCAGTACAGAAGTCAAGTTTGAACTAACAAGTACTGTACTGATATTCTAAAAGTAAAATCTTCATGATTTTGCACATGTGCGCAAATGTATTCAGTGAGGACCTCAGTGCTATGAAAAAGATTGAGCAATATGCTTACGCAAATTTGCAGGCAAGACGATGGCAAAACAACTTCAGAGAAACAATACATGTTTTTTCGGAAATCTGTACATGCCCAAGCCTCGAGCTACTGTTAACCAAGTACTATGAATTTTCAAACGCCTGAAAAAACTGTAAAAAAATGCTGAACTGAGATTATCCATGTAATGGACCTTCAACATGATCGGCTGCCAGTTACAGGCTCACAGCCCCGCATGAATTTGTGCTGAATCCTCAGCACCGCCAGTCACATTCTTATTTTACGTGTCTCTTTGTCTAGATGTTTAGTCAGCTTAAGATCATTTCTGTTGAGAAAGGTACTTCTCAATGCAAGATGTTACCGTAATAGACAATGATGTCGAACAACGTGGTTAACCTAGGCACCACTCATTAACTAATTCATATGAGAATCTTCATATATTCAGAATACGATACATCAATGGGTAGGTGACGAATGTGTTATAGTAGGACGACAGCAGTGCGCACACATGCATGCTGATCACTTTACAGGCTGCAATTTCTTGGTGCTGAGGACCTGCAAAAACATGATTTTCACCTACTTCTACAAAGGGGAGTGAAATCAAGTTGAATTATTGCTTTGGACCTGCCGGTTAGGCACTTAGGCCTGGCTATATATAAAAGGAGACGGTGCCGATACTTGAAGAGCTATGTACATGGAGTCTATAGGACGGGCAGAACATTTCGCCCCAACCTACTTGCTTTGATCCGTTCCCAACCTGCTTGCTTAAATCCGCTTCAGTGTTCGTCTCGTTTTTCATCCCTTGCTCATCCGAGCTTGGGCTTGGGAGTCATCAGGAACTTATAGGGTACTTCTCCGTAGTATATCACTACTGTGACATTTGAAGTTGCTACATCAGGCAAACGGGGGACGGTTGCAACCTTGTGAATAGCTGATCTTGTTCTGATATGTCCACAGCACACATGCTGATCAAGTTCAGAGTTTCATCAGGCACTTTGTTTTCTGCTGGTGCAACGGTAACCGGTGAATCCGATTTCAAGAGAACAGCCCAAGCTTGATTTGGCAGCCAGACAGATTCAGACCGATTTCAATCCCCATGTCAGTTGTCATTGCCTCTCCCTTTGTTCTAATATCAAATATCAAATATATCGGTACTAACGGAAGGGATATCTCAAACTTAAGCAATAAGATAATGTAAACCATCGACATTGAATTGAATTTGGATTGAATCTGTTTGTGGTCACACATGTAGTAACATCAAGTAGTGATGATAGCTGACACAGGAGCACATATGAACAGGTCCATCGGTCATCTGAACCTTCGTGTCTAAACTCTAACGGAGGCAGTCTACAAGCCTACAAGGAGATGCACTGTAACTTTTATGTGCAAGAATGCAAGAAACAAAGGTTCATAAATTCTTGTTGTGATTCACCTGGATGATGATGTATGTCTTGATTCCTGCTTATGTAATCTGTGGCAACAATAAGCACAGAGAAGAAAAGGTACGTTCCTGTCTTCCTGGTGACCTCTTCTCTGAAGATGTGACTAAATCCGGTAATGATTCAGCAGAGGGGGAAAGTGAATCAGCTGAAAGCTATTGCTTAACTGAAAAATCATTTCTATTGCAGGACTGCTGCAACATGAGTGCAAGTGTGAGTAACGTATATATATAGTGTATATATATACTCACGGTGCACATGCATCTCTTCTCTGAATTACTCGAACCTCTTCCACAAACCATGCTTGGCGTGTTCGCTAGTCCCTGATGCCCGCCATGTTGGGGACTTGCTGCGGAAGCAGAAAGTGAAGGAGGTGGGGCTTCGCTTTCCCAGCTATCACAGAAGGTGAGGAGGTCGGCGGCGGCGGAGGGCTGTCGGCGGACGAGCCGCAGGTGGCGCGGAGGGGCTCAGAGCCAAAATCGAGATGGAAACCAGGGGTCATTTTGCATATATTCGGATCGCGATTAATAATCGCGATCCAAACCAGGGGTGCGCATGTAAATATTAGGGGTGTTTTATTTGGTCCCCTTCGGAGGGGGCGTTTTGTAATATTTCGGACCGGCGTCATGGAAGGCGGCGAGGTCGCGTTGCCGCCGGCGACGGCCGCTCGCCCCCTCGTGCTTCATCCCTCGTGAGAGTAGACTGGCAGGAGATCGCTGCCGTAGGCTGCGGCGGCGGGCCGGAATGCAGGAGACAAAAGGCTGCGCGGCGAGAAGGTATTGATGCCTTCTCCAGGTATGTATTGATGCTTCACTTGGCAAACTGCAATTTCTTGGTGCTGAGTAAGTGCAAGAATTCCCTATTTCTTGTAGGAAGTAAAAAGGACAGCGAAATCAAGTTGAATTAATGCTTTTGGACCTGTCGGAAGGCCAGGCCTGGCTATAAAAACCAACCTGGAGTGTTTGGGCACGCCAGAACATTTCTTCACAATCCCAACCAACTCGCTTGGATCAGCATTTGTTCCCAACCTACTTGCTCGGATCTGCTTCAGTGCTCGTCTCATTCTTCGTTGTTTTTGTCCGAGGGCTGCTACACCTTGAGGAGTTGCAGTATGTAACCGATGCTGCTTTGGTCTTTGCTACATCAGGGAAACAGGCGCAGGGGCGGTTGCAACTTGTGGGTACCTGATCCCAGGAACTCCTCTTTCTTCATCGACAGCAAGCACGGCAGGTCTGGACATTGGCCGGCGCAGGCTCTGTCCAGATCCACGAAGAACTGCAGCAACTAATTTGGGGTGCTGTGGTGTGGCCGACCACCACAGTCGGCATGCAGCGTCACCGGTCACTGCTTTTCTTTGTTTGGAACATATGGTAGAATCGTAACGCAAGATATTCGGCGACAGCCACGATTGTTCTTCGAGATGCAGATGCCATCGTGTGAAAGACGCTGTAATGAAGCCAAGCTGCGTGCTTGGTCTCAGAGTTTAGCCGATGTAATTACATAGCGACAACCTTTTGCTGTTCTTCCCGCCCCTCCCATTTGCTTATACTGTGATGCAATTTTCATGCGTCGTCAGAGCTCTCAGCCCAACAATGATAAAGAAGGAAAGGACAGCTGCAACTTTTAATAGCAAACTGACTCTTGTTACCTGTTTTTTTTAAGTATAAGCTCACAGCCTGATAAGAGAAGATCTCCTGTCTGCGATGCACAAGATTTGGTATAAAGACACTTGGGCACATACAAGATAATTAACCCATTCAGTGAAAACCCGTCACTGCTATGAAAATGAGGTGAATTATTGCCTTCGACATGCCGGAATGCCAGGCCTGGCTATAAATATGGAATGGTCTGATGCTTCAAGAGCTACATGACCCTCGTTCAAGCTTGGGACCCGATTGAGTGCTCGTCTCGTTCTCTGACCCTCGTCCAAGCTTGGGAGTCATCAGGAATTTATAGGCTATATCTTTAACAACTGTAGTATGCCGTTCCTCCTGTCCCTGTCCTTGTTGAAGATGCAGGCAACGGGCACAGGTGAATCCATTTTACAGAAAACAGAACAAGCTTGATTTGGCAGCCAGATATATTCAGAGCAAAAACGATCGTCGGGGTTGCAATTTAGATGGGGTAACCAAAATGCACAATGCTTCACGGGCATCTTTTGAAGTTTTGATGGCGGCACAATAATCAACTTAGCAATCAGCACCATCCACTTCTCATGCAGAAGTATAAAGCAGTTGAACAACGATAGCAGCAACTCTTGAAAGATCCTAGCTATACAGAAGGAAGGATGTTGAGGGCCACTTCCTTCAACGAAGGCATTTCCTCCTGTTGATGCAAGCAGATGTAGCTGCCAGACGTTGCTTTTCTCAGGACCTTCCAAGGTCCAGGGTAGCACCTGCCAGGCAATATTGTTTCGCACCATAAGATGCCTAATCTCGGTTTACAAAAAAGATATCAGTCCTTGTGCAATTGCAAAATCGTATTACAGTTACCAATGTAATTAGGATCCTCTGTGAAGTGTGACAGGTCACAGGTGAGGCCTTTCGTAGTGAAGTTTTTAGGGGCACAATAGTTAACATTTCATTATTAGCAATTTTGACTAATCCAGAAATGATTCAACGAAATTCTGTGTAGGAATCTATGACAAACTTGCTTTATGTTAATAACGCATGTGATGCAAGATTCAAGAACTCATTGTAAGTTTGTAACAGGCATAGGATTAGAGTTCAACCTGAAAAGTGTCCCCCCTTTGACTCCCTTGAAATTGTGAATGTAGTAAACTGTGTCCAGCTTCGGGAGAAATGTTTTGGAAAGTTCAGCAAGTTTTGGGTAGAAGAATGATGGATAATCTTTGATAGTCAAGGAGTTAGAGTTCACAAGCATACATTTTTAAGATAGTCAGCATAACATGTCTTCTGTTGAGAAAGGTGCTTCTCAAATCTCAATGCAAGATGTTCCCATAAAGGACAATGTAGAACAACGATAGCAGCAACAATTAACTAACACATAATAGAATCTTCATATATACAGAAAAGGATACATCCACTTCTTATTCGATCTAGTTCTCCGTTGAATATTATCAATTTCCGGTTGGTCCCAACAACTGCTTCCTTGTAAAGCTCTTCAACCACAAGCATTTCTGTAAGCCACCATATTACTAAAGAGGTAAGCTCAAGTTTTTAGATCAGTACTAATGGAGGGGATATCTCAAACTTAAGCAATAGAGAGAATGCAAAACCATTGACATTGAAGTACGGATAAGCCACAAGGAATGTCTCATCTTCTGGTTTGACACGGTCTGCCATTTTGACTTTGGTTGTAAAACCAAAATCTTCAAATAAGGATGGTTTTGTTAGATAATCTAGCTTCAGTGAACATCCTTCAAACGCTGATTGTCTTGCAAAAGAAACCTCATTTGCCTCAGGAAAGAACTGAAACACGTGAGATAGGAACAATGAAGTCAGCCAGGAGTTTTCAGTTGATAAAGGCTACGGCATAACTAGTACAAATACTTGTACTATCTCTCCTAAAAGTTGCCAAAGGCAAACCATGCATAACTCTGCCTTTTTGCTATTTCAGCATTTCTAAATGGTACAGTAACCATTCACAAATATGCACATTAATGACTAAAAGATCCAGAATTCCAGAAGAGGACATACTACTCTGGTTCGAGTAGCTTTCTCTGCAGGTACAAAGCGGTCACAAAATTCTCTAATGAGAAGCATGCTTCCAGTCATCTCAATTCCTCCTTCGCCATCACCTAGAAATAAGAATAGAAACAAATTACAAAATTTCCACCTGAAATAAACCAAGGTACTCTGTCCAAACAAATATATAAGTCGTTTATACTTTCATACTCTTTAGATGTAAATCATCATAGAGCTTCCAGGCACCTGTCTATAACTATTTTTACCCTTGGGCCTTTCTAACTGAATGATATCACGATACCTTTTGTAATGTGTAATAAGTGAAGGGCAATAAGGTCATTTCAACATTTTCTTAGTTCAGGTGCTTAAGTCTAGTGGCATGTTTGGAATCAGCAGGAGTAGGTATATAAAAGGTCATCGATCTCGAACCTGGCACACTTTGTAGTCCAGCTGTAGGGAACTCGATTTCCTGTAATTTGTTACATCACAATCTCTTGATAGTTGACACACAAAAAGAAGGAATCCAAATCAGTGATCAGATTGTTAACTGACCAGTAGCTGCTTTCCATCCAGAAGAGCTGATTGAGCAGCTTCTTTAGCCTGAAATCACTACAGGTATATCCTGTTAGTCATCCAATTATCTAGTTTCTTTTCAAAATAAGCACAACCAAAAGTAGAAATAATTGCTGTCATCTAAAAGGCACAACTAAGTGCAAAGTATACAGGGGAAACAGTGGCGTTAGAAATTTGTGGTAACAGACAGCAGCAGGAACAGGGGCTATGATACCAAATAATAGTATGCTGCCTAAGGGTCCGAAGACCAGGATAAGGGCGAGAACACTCTCATTAACGCTGGGTTTTCTCCTGATCGCCAGGAGACTCTGATCAGCCTGGTTCTAAAATTTATTTATTCCATTGCTTGACTCCCAGTGGTGTACATGGGTCCCTTTATGTACAGGGAGGACCGACTTGACACCTAAGAAACTACCCTTGACTATTATGGAATCCAACTTTATCTCTAATATCCCAAAAAAACTCATCACTTAAACAGATAATCACCTTCCTTTATTTGACTTATTCCTACCTTAACCTGCTAAGTGGACCTGGCCCGTGGCCATAACACAACCCATAAAAGTTTGTCATTTGGTAGTTAAATGGAATCACCAGTATATGTAAAAGAAATCGCTGTCAAACAACTTGCCTTCTTTGAAAAGTGAAGCTCACATACTTGGGACACAAATGATAATCAAAAGTTATCGGGGACCCTGTCTCCCTGTTGAGTTCTCCAAAAAGAGACACATACGCAAAGCAACTAAGAAAGGCATGCAAAACTGTGTCACAGGATCAAGCACGCCCCATAAAGCTAGCAACTTTCAAGAATTGAGTTCTCCCACCAATTACCTGCATCAGAAGTTCTGTGTAATCACTTGGAAACTTTACATCAGACACATTGCGAGAGCCCTGATCTCCAGTGACAGCACGAACTTGGAATTGGATTCTTGAATTTCTTCTTGCCATGATGAACATACCACCACCTGTGCCATTGCTATTGCTGATTGTAGCAGGTATCCAATTAGAGACCTTTAAAAAACAAAGAAAAATAATGAAAAAGGCTAAAAACAATGAGTAAGCAAAGAACAAAAGATATAGATTGTTTGGGAGAGTGTACTTGTTTATTGGGAAAAGGAATTTTGGAAGTAAATGGAGGGTTAGCCAATGAGCCATAACTGGTTGCCATGGCCATTGAAGCCTGGGTGGATGGATATGTGCGTGGGGACTGGAGCAGGGAGAGGTTAGGAGGTGAGAGAAAGAGGACATTTTTTAAAAAAATGAGAGAAAGAGGACATGAGCATTACTGTGTGGTCTCCATTTGTTGTGGTGGGGACCATCTTGTCTGTTAGGACAGTTGCATGAATTTTGTGAACATGCTGCTCTCGGTTCATATAAGCAGACTTTTCCTCTACCCTACATATTCTAAACATATAGTTATAGTAATTACTCAGAAAAATTATTAGCTGAAAAGAAATTAAGATAATGGAGACTTTCAGAGCTGAAAAAAGAAATTGAATTGTGGTACCCCTTTTAAGAGGGGAAATCAATTCCATTAACCACTAACATGCAGATTTCGTCTGTACTCACATCACTTCTCTGGAGTTCATTTTATTTTATGCCTTGGCACCGCATCAACATGAGAACCAAGACCGTAAGCTGGGTTTTCCACTTCCTCTCCCACTAACTCAGCACAGCTTCCAGCACCACATTAACTGGCACCTCAGCTCTTTTAAGTTCTAACTGCAGAAGCCACCAGCAAGCTCTTATTGCTTTGCATTTGAAGAAGGAATAAGCCCAACCTTCATCCATCCTCCATCAGGTCAGGTAAATTGTGTTTAGCTTAACACCGCTCCTTTTGACATTGCACCTTAAAAGTAAACTGTTCCAGTTTAACCTCTACAAGAACATTTTGAATTTATTTAGCGCCTGAGTGTTCCAAATACAAGACCACTGAACATGCATAATCGGAGTGATTTGAGGATGAAGCATTTCTCACTGCTATATGACCCTGCAATTGTGTGCCCAATTTTACTGGGAATAAAAACACCCTTCAGACAGGCAACAAAGCAATCATCTTGTATGGGCAACATTTGCTCAGCATCATCTTAAGAGAAAATATCAATATTATGAGTCCCACTGGCCCGTAGGATCAACTTTACTGAAAGGATTTGGTTTGAGGTACCTCACTTTGACTAACTCTCCCAACCACGGACAGCTGACAGGCACCCATATAATTCTTCCAAAGACTTTCAATTCGGACATTTATGGCTTCTACCATATATCAGTTTGAAGCCATGTGATTGTGAATGGGTCTCAAAGAAACGATCTGAATTCCTTTGATAACCATATCATATCAACAATGTTTCCATTTAACTTGCCTCTTCTATCAAAATAGAAAGATTATCAACTTCTTGGCATATCTGCTCAATCAAAGGATGTGCATTATCATTTGATGAGAAGGAAACAACATCCCCCTTCAGCTCAATCCAACTACACCCAGTCTCCTTCTTCAACCCCCGCTCTTCATGAGACCTCTAACACTGGCAGCACTGCTCCACATCTCTTTAGCAGCATATATGTTTGACAAGAGTGTATACATTCCTCCATCAGCAGGCCTAGACTGAAGAACATTTTTTGCTATGAGTTCCCCAAGGTGGATATCCCCATGAGCATTGCATGCACTGAACAGAGTCTCCCATGCATTTATTTGAAGGTTGGAAGGGATTTTTCTTGTAAAATCATAAGCCTGGTGTACAAGACCTGATCTTCCAAGAGATCAACCATGCATGAATAGTGATCAGATCTAGGAATCAAGTTCCAGTCCTGTGCATACTTCTAAAATAGTGGCAGCCTTCATATAGGTACCCTTTGTGTGCACAAGCAGACAACACACTCAGAAAAGTTGAATGATCTGGGCTAAATCCACCTTTGATCATCCTGTCATAAAGTTTCAGAGCTTCATCAGCTAGACCGTGATAAGCATATGTTGCAATCATGGCATTCCATGTCACCGTATCCCGCTGCATAATCATGTTGAAAACTTGAGAAGCTTCAATAATTAGCCCACACTTGGAGTACATAGATATTAATGAGCTCATCACCATAGCATCATGCTCAAAGCCGGTTTTGATAGCGCAAACGTGCACCATTCTTCCACACCCAAGAGCAACAAGAGACGCACAGATAGAAATAACGACACTCCAAGTGGCTTGGTCCGGTCTATATCCTCCTCGGGTCATTTCCAACAGCAGATTTAGTGCTCCTTCATCTTTGTACCCAGAGATCAATGTGTTCCATGATGTCTCATTTTTCTCTGGCATTTTCCTAAACCAGGTATTTGCACTATCCATGTTCCCTTGTTGGACATACCCCTGCAAGATTGTATTCCATGATACCAGATCTCTGTCAGGCATGTCAGAAAACAATTTCAATGCATCATCCAACCGCTCACTCATCACAAGCCACCCATCATTGTGTTCCAAGCAAGGATATCACGGTCAGGCATGTCCTGGAACAGTTTCCATGCGGCATCAACATCTCCATTCTTAAATACCCACGCACGACGGCTGTCCAAGAAACAGTATCTTTGTCAGGCATCTCATCAAATAGACTCTGTGCAGTCTCCATCATCCCAGCCTGTGTATAGCCTGTGATCATGACATTCCAAGATATAAGGTTCCGTCTCTGCATACGACGAAACAGCACCTCTGCATCTTTCAGGTAACCATGTTCGGCATAACCTGACAGCAATGCATTGCACACTGAAGTCGACGGTGAAGGCACGCGGCCAAAGAGCTCCCTCGCTTCACGAATGTGCTTCCTCTTCATATACCCAGAGATCATCGTCAACCACGACACATCATTCCTCTCGGGCATCACGTCGAACAGCTCCCGCGCCCTGTCGACCATTCCGTTCCTCAAGTAGCCCGAGATCATCGCGTTCCAGGAGACCACGTTCCGGTTCGGCATACAGTCGAACAACTCCCTGGCCTCGGCGATCCTCCCGCACCGCGCGTAGCCAGTCAGCAGCGCGGCCCACGAGACGGAGTTCCTGAACGGCATCGCGTCGAACACCCCGCGGGCGTCGGCAAGCATCCGGTTCCTGACTAGGCCCGAGATTATGCAGTTCCATGTGAACACGTTCCGCTCGGGCATTTCGTCGAACATACGGCGCGCGGCGCCCACCCTCCCAGCGCGGAAGTGCGCGATGATGGCGGAGTTCCACAGGACGATGTCGCCGTCATGAGGAGCCGGCGAAGGAGGAGGCGGCGGCGGCGGCGGCTGCGGCGCGCTGGTGTATAAACGGTGGAGGGAGAGTGAACCGCGGCGCAGACGCGGAAGGTTCTGGAAGGTTCGTAGCATGTTCAGAAAGCAATCAGAGTGGAAGAGGCGGGGTAGAAGACGAGATGGATGATAGACTAGTGGCTGCTTTAGGGCCTGTTTGTTTCAGCTTCTGACGAGTTTTTCATGAATAGCTTTCCATATATCGAAAAGCCGGAAAAGCTCTGAAACTGGAAAGCCAGAAGCCTCTTTCTGTGAGCTTTCTAGCTTTCCCAGTTTCGTAGCTTTCCGACTTTTCGATGTATGGAAAGCTATTCACGAAAAGCTCGTCAGAAGCTGAAACAAACAGGCTCTTAGTTCTCCAACTGTTACGGCGCACACCGTCTGATCAAGTATTGACGGCCGTGATCGAGTTGACACGTGCAAATGGATCCAGTCCGGTCGTGGTCAACCGCAGAGAAAGGCAGAAAGCTCACTCCACGCCGCAGCTGCTGGCAATGCGGCGCCTCTAGCTCGCTGCCGCAGATCGGCGCCGGCGCCGGCGGGGGAGGGAGCGATCCATGAGCATGAAGCTCCCGCACGCGCACCCTCCGCCGGCGCTTGGGGAGGAGGAGCCGCCCCCGTCCCCGCCGCCGCAGCGCCGGCCGCGCGGCTTCGCATCGGGTCCCGCGGCGTCGGCCGGGGCGGGTGCGGCGGGGCCGCCGCGGAGGCGGGGCGAGCGGGAGCGGGAGAGGAGAAGGAGCGGACGAAGCTGCGGGAGCGGCATCGGCGCGCCATCACGAGCCGCATGCTGGCCGGGCTGCGGCAGCACGGCAACTTCCCGCTCCCCGCCCGCGCCGACATGAACGACGTCCTCGCCGCGCTCGCCCGCGCAGCCGGGTGGACCGTGCACCCCGACGGCACCACATTCCGCTCCTCGAACCAACCACACCTGCCTCCTCCTCCTCCCCAGTTGGTCCGTGAACCCTTTCCAAGCTCTTCTGCATTATGATTTGCTTATGTTGCTTAGACGCTTGCAAACTAGTACTGTATATTACTTGTTCTTCTTATTACTAGATACTGCAGTCTACGCATGCTAATTTTAGCATTGTAATGCCTGCTTAGATCCATATATTTTGCCAATGTATAAGTTTCCCAGGAAAGCTTAAGCGTTGATGTGCTTGACAGTATTGTAGTTGGTGTTGTATCAGGGCATGTTTCAGGTTGCTCCTGTTGGAAACGCCAGCTTTCATCAACACCCTGACAGTTATGCTATCGGAACACCATTAGACTCTCAGGCTTCTGTCCTTACAAACAGATGGATAGTCTGTCGCCGTCGTCACTGGACTCAGTTGTGGCAGATAGAAGCATTAAGACCGAGAACTATGGGAATTCCAGTTCAGCCAATTCTCTGAATTGTATGGACAATGATCAGGTAAGCTTCATCTTGTATTGGAATAAACCCGGTATGCTGGTGTGTGTGTCACAAATTACTTGTTATTACTGTAAGATGCCCATCATGCTCAACCTCCTCTTTTGTGGTGTTCAAGCACTAAGCAAACTCAAGTATATCTCGCATGTATGTATCTCACTAGAAAATAATATTTGATTGACATAACTGATAGCATAAGACATAATACTGCACTTCATCCTGCTGATAGGAACTCAGGGCCTATTGTACTGTTCTTTACTTTATAACAACTCATGTTATATGTGTTCCTTTCATTTGCCAACCACTGCCTTGGCCATATTGTAGCTCAGTGTTATAGTTCCAGCTTGCAATAGTGTTGTAGTCACATCATACGATGATTTCAGTAGTACCTTACCATTCTTAGAGACTACACTAGACTGACAATATTTCTCTGGTTGTTGAATCTGTAGCAGTTACTGAGATCATCAGCATGTTGCAGGTGATTACACAAAACTCCATATATACCAGTTTATGGCTTCTCTGCCTGTAAGTTCCAGCAAACGTCTTGGTTGATGTTTGATATGATAATCTGGTGGAGTCAATTTATTTGTTTATTATGTATCAGTGTCAATATATAAAATGATTGCAGGCCCAGTATGTAGGGGTTAGAGTTCTGAAAAAAAAAATACTGGGTTTGCTACTGGTTGTGACTTGTCACATTCCCAGATTAATGTGTAGCGCCAAAGTTAATAAGTGTTCTAATAAACAGTTTTGCCATTATCTGACATGTTATACGTAATTCCGTCTTGTTGGCTTGTGTTCTTTTAAAAGAAATCATGAGAACTGAGAAGGCCAGCACCAGGATTATTCTGTCAGATATATGTTCTCATATTTCCGCTGTTGTGACCTATGTAACCAAGTTCTTGCTTTTACTGTTTCCTGCAGATGCGGGCATTATCAATAGCCACTGCCAATTGGTTGACCCAGAGGGTGTCCGCGCTGAACTAAGGCATCTGAAGTCTTTGAACCGTAGATGGGGTTGTTGTTGACTGTTGGTGGGGGATTGTGGAAGCTTGGATTCCTCGCAAGTATGAGTGGTCTGGCTACAGGGACCTTTTTGGTATAATTAAAGAGTTCAAGCTGAAAGTTCGGTTAGGCATACCTATCAAAATTTACCGTGCATTATGAGTATTGATTTATTATGCGATGATCTGGGAGTTATGGACACAAGGCATATAGATATGCTGAAGATGGTTGGTTGTAGCATTGGCAGTCTATGCTTAATGTCCTAACTCCTATAAAAGGACAAATTTAAACAAGCTAAGGAACTTAAGGCTTTTCTTCATCTGATGCAGTGAGAATTTATACCTCCAATGTCTATGAAGCAAAAGAACTAGACCTTCTAGTTTATATAAAGAACTGGACCTTCTACTTTATATGGTGTATTTTTCCATTAAGACCATCTAGTATTGCTGCAAAATATTTAACATCCTTTTAAAAAACGTTGTTAAACTTCCCATTTGTCCATTTTTATCAGACCTGCCTACATTGGCTAATGAGTGTTCTTTGGGAAAACGTCTTTTAAGGTTGTGTTGTCATTTCATGGATGTGAGATACTGGATCTGGGGATGTGTTAAATATCCCTCCCAAAATGGATCATGGAAAGTTGCAAAGAGAACCAGACATATTTTCACGGACCGTGAAGGCAGAAGAAGCACAGAATGCCTTTCCTGGGGGATTGACAAAGAACGAGTCTACTTGCGAGGGAGAACTGGCATTGAGGTATTGGGTCTCCTTGGGTAAATTTTCTCCTCTCTCATCATTTTTTTTCCTCTTCATCATTTACAAGAATAAGAGCATCATTCTCCGTACATTACTTTGTTAGTTCATCATTTCCCATTTTTCCTGTTTGGTGCCATACTCTAAATAAAGGAAACTAGTACGTCGAGCTTAATGATGTTATCTGCAGGCCTATTTTGATTTCATGAGGAGCTTCCATATGGAATTCAGAAACTTATCCGAAGAGGGTCTTATCTCTGCAATTGAAATTGGATTGGGTGCTTCAGGGGAGCTAAGATACCCTTCATGCCCAGAAATAATGGGCTGGAAGTATCCTGGTATTGGTGAGTTTCAGGTATTTACTTGTATTTAAACACCAAGTTCCAAATTTGTAAGGGACTTCTTTCAGGAATAATCTGCTAGTTCCATCTTTTCCCCTTTGCCTTTCTAACCTCTTTATTCTATTAATTGGACATAAGGATTATGAACCTCATACGTATCTTTAAACAACCCTATTAGCATTCAGTATGTGGCACTTAAGCTGCTGTCGTTTTACAGTTCTTTCATTAGGATAACGAGGAATTCTCCCAAGAAATCTGTTAAAACATATCAGAAAAAAGACTACATTTTGCACCATAAATGGTTCTCCTCAAAGACTGCAACAGATTTATCGCTGTACAACACTGTTTCTGTTTGTCGCGTTTAGTAATCAGATTTGCCTGTTGTATGACTCAAATTTACTCTTTTATTACAATTTTTAAGTGGGTCCCTGATGTAAATGGTGTAGTGCATACGACTACAGTTTCTGAGATACATTGGCTGCATTTCCTTTGTTAATTTCCATCGTTG